>CANTUQ010000006.1:0-1200000 GCA_947683425.1 Excoecaria cochinchinensis
AGTTTAACTTGGTACCTAAAGCTCTCTGCAACTCTTTCCAATATTTCAAAGTGAACCTTGGGTCCCGATCTAATACTATAGATAACGGCACTCCATGCAACCGAACTATCTCATCCACATAGATACTGGCCAATCTATCCATCGGATAGTCCACTCTTACAGGCAAGAAATGAGTTAACTTCGTAAGCCGGTCCACTATCACCCAAACTGAGTCATGATTCCTATGAGTCAAAGGAAAACAAGATATAAAGTCCATGGCTATATCGTCCCATTTCCACTCGGGAATAGAAAAAGGCGGTAAGCAATCCCGAAGGAACTTGATGTTCGGCCTTTACCTGCTGACATGTTAAGCACATGGACACAAAATCCACAATATCCCTCTTCATACCGGACCACCAATAAAATTGCTTCATGTCCCGATACATCTTTTCACTGCCAAGGTGCATAGTAAAGACCGTACTATGCGCCTCACTCAACAGCTGTCTCCTCAACTCCTCATTCTCAGGCACACACAAGCGGTTTCCATACATCAACACTCCATCCAGAACTGAGAAATCTGATTGCTTGCCCGATCTGACCTCTTGCACAATTCACTATAGCCTCTTATCATCCCTTTGAGCATCCACAATCCTCTGTCTCAAGGTAGGCTTCGCTCTCAACTGAGCAATCAAAGCTCCATCTGAACCAAACCTCCATCTAAACCATCTCAGGAACAAAGCTGAAACCGACTTTCGACTCAAAACATCAGCGACTACACATTAGCCTTACCCGAATGGTAATCCACTATGCAGTCGTAGTCCTTAAATAACTCAAGCCAACGGCGCTATCCCATGTTCAACTCCTTCTGCGTGAGGAAATACTTCAAACTCTTATAGTCCGTAAAGATCCTACACTTTTCCCCATACAGATAATGGCTCCAAATCTTCAGACAGCCGCCAACTCCAAATCATGCGTCGGATAGTTCCTCTCATGTGGCTTCAACTGTCGAGAAGCATAAGCCACAACCTTACCTTCTTGCATCAAAACACAGCCAAGATCGACACCCGAAGCATCACTATACATGACAAACTCTTTACCCGAGATGGGTTGAGTAAGTATAAGAGCCTCAACTAGCAACCTCTTCAACTGCTCGAAACAAGCCTGACACTTATCCGACCACTCAAATCTGACTCCTTTCCTTAACAACCTCATCATCGGAGCAGCAATAACTGAAAAGCTCTTCACAAACCGACGATAATAGCCTACTAAACCGAGAAAACTCCTCACTTCCGAAACATTCCTAGGCGCTTTCCAATCAACTATCGCCTCAATCTTAGCTAGATCAACTTGAATACCCTTAGTCGATACAATATGACCCAAAAATGACACTTCCCAAAGCCAAAAGTCACACTTACTGAGCTTGGCAAACAACCGATGCTCCCTCAAAACTTGCAAAACCAACCGAAGATGTTCCTCATGCTCATTCTCATTCTTGGAATACGCCAAGATGTCATCTATAGACACCACTACAAACCGATCTAAGTATGGCCTAAATACTCTATTCATCAAATCCATGAATGCCGCTGGAGCATTGATCAAACCAAACGGCATCACAAGGAACTCATAGTGGCTATACCGAGTCCGGAATGTAGTCTTAACCACATCCTCATCCTTAACTCGCAACCGATAGTAACCCGATCGAAAATCAATTTTCGAAAAGACACCCACACCTCGAAGCTGATCAAATAAATCCTCAATCCTAGGCAAAGGATACTTGTTTTTCATTGTGACCTTATTGATCTGCCTATAGTCAATACACATCCTCAGAGAACCATCCTTCTTCTTAATAAACAAAACAGGAGCTCCCCATGGAGATATGCTGGGTCTAATAAATCCCTTATCCAATAGCTTTTGTAGCTGAGTTTTGAGTTCTCTCAACTCTACAGGAGCCATCCGATAAGGTGCTTTCGATATGGGAGTGGTACCCAGCATAATCTCTATGGACAACTCAACTTCTCTCTCAGGAGGCAAACCCGCAATTCACTTGAAAACACATCACTAAACTCCCGCACAACCGGGATGTCCTCAATCTGAACTTGATCCCTCTTGGAATCCAACACAACCGCTAGGAAAGCCTCACAACCCTTCCTAATGAATCTCTTAGCTTGCATTGCTAAAATCACATTGTTCAAAGAACTAGCACCCAAACCTTTCACCATCACAGAAGACCGATCTCTATCCCGAAGTACAACTGTCTTCCTATGACAATCAACCACAGCCTGATGCTTACCCAACCAGTCCATACCCAGAATTATATCAAACTCTCTAAAAGGCAACTCAATCAAATCCGCTGGAAACACAACTCCCTCAACCAACAAAGGACAATTCCTATAGACTCTACTCACATTGACACTATGCCCTAATGGATTGGTCACACATATCTCATAATCTAGCTGATCTACCACATGCAACTTATCAACAATCTTATCCGTGCATAAGTATGAGTGTGTGGAACCAAGGTCAATTAGAGCATACAATTCAGTGTCATTGAGTAGGAACTTACCAGCAATAACATCGGGCGCATCCTATTCCTCTCTGGCTCTCACAACATAGGCTCTAGCTGCAACTGGCAACTGATGTTCAACAGACTCTGATGCAACTCCCTTTCTAGGTCGACCGCCTCGACCTCTACCTCGGCCTCTACCGCGAGTGGCCTGCGTGGCATTCGAACCAACTCTACTGACCTCCCTCCGATCACCCGAAGTTTCATATGATCTCGAACAGTTGGTCAAAAAGTGCTCGGTGCTCCCGCAATGGAAACACCCACCAGTGAGCCACCTACACTCACCCCTGTGCGGCTTACCACAGTGTGCGTACTCAGGTAACACTTCTGTCCTAGAACCCGAATTGCCTCTACCAGAGCTAGATACCCTACCTGAAACCTGCCTTCTATATCTCGTAGCTGGGCCTGCAGATGATTCATCCTGCAGGTTCCTTGATCTCTTACCCGAGGATGAAGAAGATGAACCTCCACGAGAGGGATTCCTCCTCTGAGCCCTCTCTCTCAACATAGACTCCGATCTCTCGGCTCTAACAGCAGCTTCCACGATCTGATAATAATTCACCCCTGGAGTGCTCATCAAGGAAATCAAAATAGCCCTCAAGGGATCATTCAATCCTACCTCAAAATGCCTAATCCGAAACTCATCTGTCATAATACCTTCAGGAGCATACCTAGCCAACCGGTTAAACTCCTTTTTAAACTCTGAGACCGACATAGCCCTCTGCTTCAAACTCAGAAACTATGCCCACCTAGCATCAATATATGTCTGAGTCACATACTTGGTCATGACCTCCCTTGCAAAGAAATCCCATGTAACTGGATCGGGTAACTGAGGATGCCTACAAACTAACCCCCACCATTCAAAAGCTGACCCTTATAGCAAAGCCACTGTACACTCTACCTGCTGGTCAGGATGACACTAAATCTCTCTCAATGCATGCTTCACCTTGTCTAACCATTTCTCAGCCAACTCAGACTCATCCAAACCCGTGCTATAGAAATCTTCAGTACCAGCCCTTCTCAAGCTCTCAATAGGGGCTCTAGGAGCAGTCACTCTCTCCAAGACCCTAGCCATATCCTGTGATAGCTTGAACATAGCCTCAAAAGGCATGGCAGTGGCCTCGGGCTGGACCCTAGCAGGTTGAGCTGACACAGAGATAGAGGGATCAACAGCTTCAGGATTCACGCTTTTAGCTGATCCCTCAAGAGATCCACGAATAAAATCAGAAGACATCCTAAACAAATAAAAAACGACAGTCGCATTAGCCAACACAGTCCTGAACATATATACACGTCTATGCACCTCAACATATCAACAACACCCAGAAATGCCTAAACCTAGGCTCTGATACCAAAAACTGTAACACGCCCCCTACCCACACGTAGGCGTACCCATCCTTACAGAGTGAGAAGCTATATGAGTCGGGTGTGTCACCAAACAGATAAAGATACAAAGCATATATTCGTACATAATAAACATACATCATTACGAGGAAATTAAAACTTTCATAAGCATCAGAATGATCCATCATTATAATAGCAAAATTCATTACAAAAATGTCCTGATCAAAAGCCAGAATAAAATAATTACATATCCCAAAAGTATATAAATGCGGAAGCTTTACAAAATAATGGTATAAAGAGAGTTCAGCTACAAAAGAATCAACATGCTATCAAAATAAAGCCCTAACACTAAACCCTCTGTGTTGGCTTGATTGGTGACGACTCTCCCAAAAGAACACCATCCTCCGCACCTGTACGGATAAAACACCGTGCTAAGCGATAAACGCTTAGTGGGGAACACACAACAAAAGAGTGGACGGCCATTCACATTGGTCACCAATGCCATACATATACAATATGACAAATGCGGATAATGATACCAACTATATAATCATACTTGCATAATAAAGACATGCATTCAGAAGTTCACATCCAAATTCACTTAAACTTTAATTAATTTCTTATACTCATCATTATACGCATCCGAATACCATATTCTTGTAATTATATCAAAGCGGAACAAAACAAAAAAAGAGTACCCGCTGACTCACAATAATGGATAACGAGTAAACGCAAAGCGTACCTTACGGGCACAAATCGAACGCATAGCGTACCTTATGGGTACGAATCAATAACAATTTTATTTTTGTCGTATTCAAAACATTTTACAAATGGGACCTTAAACAAGATCCAAAATGCATAAGGGGTTCGCGAGGAACCAAACGGGGACCTAATCGGGGTCCAGACAGAACTGAGGGCTGCAGCTAAGAGACTCTATTAGGCATGCCTAACTATCCACTTATTTGACTCTAGCAGGTCATGCATCATTCAATCATGTTTCCAAGTATAACACATAATTATATTCACATTCATATTAAGACATCATAATAAGACATGCATAACCCACTACATATTCCAAAATAACACGTATAATTTCTCATGGATAACACATCATTCATATAACATATACCACAAATAACATATTATCTATCATGATTAAATTATGATAATCATTCATATAAACAAGGTAATTTAGCACCCAGTAGAGGAAAAAGCCACCCAAGTCATTTTAAAATCATTTTTATAAAAACTGATCACGTGGAGAAAACAGGGCAAAAAAGAATCACTGTCGCGGTCGCGACTTCGGTCGCGCTCGCGACAAAAAGGCCCAAAAGAGTCCTGAGCAACCTTCACGAGTCGTGAAGGTTGCTCACGACTCATGAGTATTGCTGACGACTCGTGAGCTTTGCCCACGACTCGTGAGCATTGCTCACGTCTCGTGAGCTGCTCACTTTGCCCTTCTTCCTCCTTGATTCAATTTTTGAAAACCCTAACATTATGAAATTCATTCAGAACCCAGAATTTCCAGAAATCTTCCCAACTCAACTTCAATCATTCTTACCTGAAATTAGCTTCCTCAAGCACGCAAAAACCAACATAAATAATACAAAATCACTTCCTTAACAATTACCCACCCAAAATAGGGAATAGCCAAATTAAAATTCAAAATATCCAAACCCAGAAAAAATGACAGTAAGCTCAAATTCACCTCAATTCCATTTTCAAGGTCTAAATCTTCATGCATTAACCACAACCAAAACCCATTCATTCAAATCCCAACATGCAACATCAATACATCAGATTATCATCAAAAGAATCAAACCAAGCCAATACACAGTAAATAACCAATCGTAGTAAACCTAGTAAATGCAAAATTCCCAAACCTGTAATCCTAGCTTTAGTCACTTGGTTCCTCTACTCCCAGCCTTCTCTTTGCCTTTTGGGTCACGGGGAGGCTCAACTAATAGCCGATACACCAAGAACACACAAACAAAAACCCTAGATCAAAACCCAATCTAGAAATGCAAATAAGAAAATGAACAGTGTGAAGAAGATGATGAAAATGCAGAAAACTTTACCTAGCGGAGGTTGAGGAGCGATCAAATTCCACCACATATCACTTGAATCAAATACCAGGACACAAATGGGAAGGGAAAAGAGGAAGAAGGAGTAACGAGGAAGAGAAAATGGGATGAGAGGCAGTATAAGTGGCTGCCCCTTCTTTCTCTTTCTTTTTACACCCATTTCCAAAAACCCTAGCCACATGTCATCCCACTAACACTCAATAAGCATACACTACTCACACACAATGCACTCCCAATTAATGCACACACTACAATGGTTTGAACACACACACACACATAATGCAATCCGAATATACTCACATCCTACCAAGGTGTGAGCAAAGCACACAACATAACTCACCTAAAATGCACTCTACTACCATGCATGCACCCATACATTATTATTACCCATAGAACATGCAATATTCCCAAAAAGCCCTTATGATATGCCGAACACATACAATTGCATGCACACATAAATGGGCTCATACTACTAGGGGGCAAACGGGGTGTGACACCGATGGACACGTATGGTGCACGGTGAAAAACCTGCAACATAACCTCTCTTAGCTAATGTGCATACGCATGGATTTTGACCATTGTGTATTTAGGCAGTCCGAATAAGTCGACATGGGCCTATAGGGCATGAAAGCCTTTTATTAGGTGACCAATCAAATTATTTGGGTTTGTCCAATACAAAATGATCCATATAGCAAGCAAGGTATTATAGTTCATACCATCTAGGGGAAGTATCTATTGCCATTACATGGGCTTTGGTCAAAGGTGACGTTTTAGGTCTACCCAAGCATGGTCCCTGCCAATGGGTCTAGCTCATCATGATCGTAACGACCGATCGGGTCTCCATTTAATATACCACGATGGTACAAGGCTTGGGCTGGTGATTATTTTTAAAACTTCCCTTCATTGAGTGAACGTAGGGGTGTGCTTCGGGAATGCACCGGGACTGAAAGAGGGACCAAACTAGCATAGATCTGAGGCTCTAATGAGATGCAATGCAGTTTCAAAAAAGGATGAAATTTTTAAATTAAAACTCAATTGTAATTTTTAATCAAGGCACTTTCGAATTGAAGTTTCGAATTTAAAGTCCACAGTGGAGTCGCCACTATGATGCGCGCCGAACCCCAGGGTGCCCCGAAGACCCACTTTTAGGGCTTTCGAGAGAGGTTCATTAAAACTTGTAATGAATTACAAGTGCGTCTATGTTGGGCTTCATGGAGGTTTCTTGGAGTCGCTACCCAATAGAACATTGGAAAAGGTAGTCTAGCCTCAGTGAGGCTAAGATGGCGCATATATATCCTTTTTGGGCAAGCCAGGGGGATCTTCGAGACCTCATCCCAATAGAACATTGGAATGATCCTCTAACCCTGTGGAGCCTAGGATTATTCGAGTTGGGCCTTTTGGAGGGCCACAAGAGATATTTTGGAGGCCCTATCCTAATGAAACATTGAGATGGTCCTCTAACCTCGTTGAACCTAAGACCAGAGTGGGTTCGGGATTTCCCATTTATTCGTACCATGGTTAAGTTTATAATTGAGCTTTGAATTTAGAATTTCATCACATTTCTCATTGGATTTGATGCATTTGAATTAAAGCACAAGTTATCCAGTTTGGGAAAGCGGTAAAAGCATAATTAAAATAAAACACATGAAAATAAATACAAAAAAACTAGGGGCAGAATACAACCCCCATTGTAAATAAAATACAAGTCATGCATAAATCGGGATATTGGTTAATGATGAGGACATTGGTCCTCACATGCATGTTTATTACAAAACAATTTTGATGTGACAATTTTATTTTGGATGGAGAAAATTGGGGTATTGGTCCCCTTTTTATTAGGAAAGGTTCCAAGTTAATTAATAAAAATGTTTTTGTGATGTTTTCCTAGCGTGCTTAAAATAAACGATTTTATACAAAAAAATTACATAGCAAAGTAAATGAAAAGCCAAATAAATAAATATTACAAATAAAGAAAATAAATATTTAATCCCGAACAACCCTTCTAGATCTCCCCTTGTGCTCGCAAAAATGCCAAGTAAAGAAAGATAAGTTTTGACATAAAAACAAAACACAAAAGAAATAATGTTATTAAGTAAAAATAATTAAATCAATAATAAATGGTAAAATGAAATAAAATAAGATAAAATAGCATGACATCAAAACGACAAATGAATTAATATATTAACAACTAAAAAATAAATGTGAAAAATACATTGTAAATGACAAGTTAATTAAATGATGTGAATGAAATAAAATACAACATGTTAATTAAATAATACATAAAATTATGAACATGACTATGATAAAGAATGAAAGTAAATAAATAAATGGATAACAATAAATAAAACATGTAACAATGATAAAAAGAATGATAAAGAATAAAGAATGAAAGGATGATGAAAATAATTAGAACCATAACATGATCACGGCACTACCACTCCACGGAGGGTTAGCACAATCACGGCTGTAACACCCCCATACCCCCGGTAAGGAATATCGGGGCGTCGCGCGGCTCATACTTATACATATACATATATACACACTAGCGGAAATGATAACAATAAAATAATCAGACTATCTTTAACGCCAAACAAAACACACTTCTCTTATAACATATTTAAAAGTACATATTACAAAAGCTTTATACATATACATCTTCGGTACATATACCAAACAGTTAACATATACATATAAACACTGTTCTTTCTATCTACATAATGATGTTACTCAAAATTGTAAAAACTCTATTTCTGTTTTATACAAAAAGAATCAAAAGTCCCTAGTGGCCATGACCCGCAGATGTCCGCTCACTGGTCCGAACCTGTAAACCTACACGGAAATAAACATCCGTGCTAAGCGATAACGCTTAGTGGGGATGAAAATAATGCAGGGGACTTCTTTCCAAAGTCACAAATAAATCACACAATTCATGTAACAAAATCAACTAGCTCATGCATATAGCTTTTATACGTGTATAGGTTGCATGTTCAAATATCAAATACTATGAGCTCACATATATATAACATCTACTCTTTTACTTATTCAAGTACACTGCAACTTGTACATATCCTTTATTCAAATATACGCTATCATATGTCCACATTCAAGTAAACACACTCATGTATTCATATACTTGTATACAGAACTATAATGTACTTAAACATGACTTTCATGTACTATAGCATCTATCCAGAATAATACTTTTAATCATCTCAAGTTCACTACACAACATTTAACAGAATGGGCCTGACTTCCTTTAGTTGCGGATACGGGACACTATAAAAACATTTTCGATAGACCGAAGTCACAAAACGTTTTCATCTATCTCTATTAAATGACCATTCTCGGGGGTCGACCCGCTTCGCCCAAACGGGACAGAATCTTGGCAGCTGCCCTCGATAATCCCTTTATAAGCATGCTTATCTATCCACTGCTATGGCCAGTCAGGCTAAACATAAAGGCTCTATACTCTATATAAGATACATTACATGTACTCTACTGTTCATTCAAGAACATTATACATTATTTACATTTTAATGGAGCAAACCATGTGCATACATATACCCTATGCATATACTCGTGTTGTGCATTTTCTAATGATGCAACATACCGCAAGTATACGGTGTACCGCAATAGTACTTTAGATATCGATCCCACAGAGAACGTGTTACACACTATTACTAATTGATTTTAATCTTGTTTACAATGATCATACATTTGATGGTTGAATTAGAACTACTTAATTTGAACCTAATTTATGTTTATTAGAAGAAGATAAATAGTATATGAATGAAGAACTAAACATAATGAATTTGACCCATCATTTTGATTTACATTTATTCATCTTTCATGCAAGCCAAGTTAGAATAAATTTTTAACTCACTCTCTCGACATGAATTAAAATGCCTAAAACATACAATTAAAATTCTAACTCACAACTTTCATTAATGAATTAGAGGTTTCTAATTACATATTTTAAGAATAAACACTAACCTATAGCAATTATCTCAATATACCAATCTCTTAAATATATCTTAATAATGAAATTCTATTAGATGTCAGATAAAGCAAACTCTCGAATTACTTTAACTTGTAAAGATCAAGCAAAAGATACTAATAGAAAATCTACAATGAAAGACTATTAAAGTAGATGAAAATAGAAATAATCATAACATACAAATTCATTAAAATGATATTCATAGGAATATTGGAGAAGAATTAAAAATAAGAGAATAAGATAGAAGTTCTTCAACCCTTTTTCTCAAACTCTTGAAATAGATTTTCCTTCTCCTTAATCTTCTTCTTCAAAACATAGAACTAAATAATGAAATTTAACTAAAGAAAAACTGTTTACAAAATACAGAAAATTACTTTAACTAAAAATTCATCCTATATTATTGTCCCCTTAAATTTACAGTTAAACTATATATTTATAGAATATAATTGAAAGCTTGTGTCCCTTGAAGATGTCCCTTGGGAATAATTGCAACTTTGGGTGAAAGATGGTGACTTTTCATGTGATTTTTGGCCCAAAACCGTCCAACGGTCGCGATCGCGACAGAACGCGCTTGCCCATTTTCTTTCTTCCTTCTTTCTCTCGGTTTTCGCTTCCCTCTCTGGCCAGTCACGTCGCGTGACTCCCCATCACGGCGTGCCTTCCTCGCGTGTGGCGTGACTGGTGCTCACGTCGCGTTGCCTCGCCTCCGTTCTCTTCTCTTCTCTTTTCCCTTCCTTTCCTGGCCTCTCTGTGGCGTCACGTCGCGTGACCATTGCTCACGCCGTGACTCTTCTTCCTTCAGTCCTTCCCTTCTTTTCTTTCTCTTTTTCTTCTTTCTCTTCTTCAGTCACGTCTCGTGACCTTGGCTCACGGCGTGACTCGTCTCTTCTCAGCTTCTTTCTCTTCTTTTCCTCCTTCTTGTCTTTCCTCTTAGCAAGTCACGTCACGTGACTCATAGTCACGGCGTGATCAGTTCCTCTCTCACGATCATCTCATTCTATTAACTTCTTCATCTGCTCTTTTCTTCATTTTCACCTACAAATGACAGTAAACACACAAACTAACAGACTAATACTAATATACATAAACTAACACATATAACATCAAATATTCACTTAATTATATAATTAATTAATTAAACTCATACTAAACATATACTAAATTATAGTTCAATTTAACTCCTATCAAATTCCCCCACACTAAACCCTTGCTTGTCCTCAAGCAAGATCAAAGAAATAAGAAAATTTAATAACCAGTAAAAATTACTACAAAACACTGTTATTTAGCACATGTAATAGAATTGAAAAGAACCAAAATATCTCATATACTCATAATAAAATAAAATCAGTAAGTCAAAATTTAAAAGTATGCATCCCAAATTCAACAAATTACTAAACTTTACTAATGCCAACATAAAGAGTATGAAGTCTATTAAAACTAAACATGAAATAAAAAAAAAAAATTAATCATAAAGTTAAAATTCTCAAGCTACTAGTTGTACTTAGGACATTTTGAGCTCACTTACCCTTAATCCAATCTCATGGCATTTTTAGACTTTGCTTTTTCTTTTTCTTTGATTTTTCTTTTTGATTTCTAGCAAGAGAAAGTATATGGGTGCGTTTTACGCTCCATCCCATATTTTTGCAATTTTTGATATATATCTTGCTTTTCTTTTTTTTTTTTTTATGACTTTAGTGGGTGCATTTTATGCTCCATCCCACTTTTAACTTTTCTTTTTAAATTTAGTCCTCATCCATTATTGAAAAGAAATAAGGGCAAGTATTATGGCTATAGTTTCCTTAAACAACTAGAAATTGAAAATTATAAACTAAATGAGTAAATTCTAACTTTAAAAACATGGTTAGTTAGAAAGACAAACATAATCTATAATGTTGAAATAAGTAAAACCAAATAACTTGAAAAACTTAAAATACATGCTAAAAATTTTTGAAAAACTGATAAAAAATGAGTATCAAAGATAAATGACTTAACAACCTATACAATATACCAAATAAACAATACTTTATAATAAAGTTTACTTAAAAAGCCTAATTGAAATATAAAAACACACAAACAAAAACAATCATGCAATTGACATACATAATACCTACACAAACTCACAAACACAATCACAAACATCACAACACACAACAAAGTCACTCCCCCACACTTAGAACCAACATTGTCCTCAATGTGTAGGAATGACACACAAAAACAATAAAAAGAAACAAATAACATGAAAATAAAGAAAACTCCCCTATCATGGTGAAGGTGGAGGTGAAGGAACCACAAATCCAGCTTGTGTCATGAAGTTATCAAACTTATACTCCAACCGCCTTTGACGTCTCTCAATAGAAGATAATTGCTCTTGCATATTAGATAGCATTGAGGGAATGTTATGGCTGGATGAGCCAACTTCAGGAGCAGCAGCTACAGCAGGGGGAGTATCTGCCATCTCCTCATCTTCACTTGCCTCCTCCTCACCTTCTTCTTCTTGTTCCTCAACTTGTGGCGCAGCATTTCCAGCAATATCCCTCCAACATGATCGAGCACGTGCCGGAATTTCCTGAAAATTATTGCCAACAACTTCTCCACGAACTAACATAGTCTTATTAAAATAATGGCATGGAAAAACTCTATAATAGGCATCAAGATCAACATTTAAATTAGTTGCAATACTAGAAATAATATGCCCATGTGTTAAAGGCGAATCATGCTTATGTACACATTGCAACAATTGACTTACTATCCAAAAAGGCCAACATACGTCCTTGTGTTTATGTACACACCACATCAAAAACAACTCATTATATGAAACTCTATTGAATTCGGACCTATTAAAAACCAAAGAAGCTAAAATCCTATGCAAAATCCAATACCTTAAATCTTTAATAAACATGGATTTAGCATCCCTAGCCCTATAACGAGTTTGCAAATCAGTCAAAAATGTCCAAAATTCATGAGGCTTAAAAGATTTAGGTGGCTCGGTTAACCCAGCTTGAGAAAATCTAAATATCCTATTCATCATAAAATAGGTTAAAGTATAAGGTATACCAGCCATCCTAAAATCTAACCAATTCTCGTTATCATCATTCTTTTTTAAGGTGGTATAAAATTCTAAAACTAAATCAGGACGCACATTTTCATGCATAGAAGCAAATTTAAACAACCCACATACCCTTAACATGTCATTAACTACTTCTAACATACCAATTTGATTAAGTAAAGAGTCAGGAAAAAACTTACAGTGCATCAAATGCCTATTACGAAGTAGTAAATACCTACTGCCTTCATCTACAGATAAAATGGGAAATAGACCACCATAGTGAGCAGCAATGTTCACCACTTCAACTTCCTGCTCTTCTTGGTCAGTTCGTGAAACAGTTGGGTTTTTTGTTCTAACCATTTTTGCTTGTGTTGGTTAGAATGTAAACTATAGGGAATCTGATGACAATGGAAAAAAAACTAACAAACACAGAGATGTAAAAACGGAAAACTGATAAGATAAAAGAAAGAAAAGACTGTAAACAGAGAAGAAACTACAAATGAGTGTGATTTAGTTATGCAAATGCCGAAATTAAAGAAAACGAAAGAACCAAAGACAAATCACTAATACTGGAAGAAACCAACAAATCCAAACGCACAAAAAGAAAATAGTGGACAGAAGAAAAAGAAATAGTACAGATAAGAAACTACAAACGAAATTTAACTGTGTTATTGAAGAAAAATGCCAAAATATAATGTGCTAGGTAAAGAAGAAAAGAAAAATGAAAATGAAACAAAGAAGAATGAAAAGAAATTAACAAACCTGAATATCTCGTAATCCCTAGATTATTGAAGAAAAGAGAAGAAATGAAATAGAGATAGAGATACAACGCTGGAATGTAAAACTAGAACAACGAAATGAAAACAGAGGATTGAAGAGTTCGAAATTTCTTGGTGAAATGAGGAAACGAAGAAGAAAAAGTGGCTAATGAGGGTCTTTTAAGTCGTGACCTGTGTAGGGAAAGAAAAAGAACAGTGAAATGAAATAGAAGAGGAAAAGTCACGACGTTAGGGTTTTTAAAAAAATTAGAGTTCCCGCTTTTAAAATTTTTATTCTTTTCTTGTGTTTAAAAGCTTAAATGTTTAATTAAAGTAATGTAAATCAGAAAAGAAAAGAAAATAAAACCAAATAATAAGTAAAATCAGAAAATAAAAGAAAAGAAAAGAAAGAATTTAAAGCTTACCTGATATACCCCTGAATGGCAAAACACCATCACGACGTGAACCAACGTCACGTCGCGTGACGCTTCCTGCTTACCTGCGCAAAGTCCCTCGCCTCAGCCCCTCACGTCGCGTGAAGGTGCATCACGACGTGATGCAGCATCTGACGAAATTGCTTGCTTTTTGTTTCAACGCCTTCTGTCGCGATCGCGATACATGCCGCGATCGCGACAGAAGCAACGCCTGCATAAATTTTATTTTTTTATATTTTTCTTTGCTTTTTTTTTATTTATTTAGTTTTTATATATTTATTTAAACAAATCTAATCTTAGAAAATTAGCTGTGAAATAAAACAAATATATTAGTAGCATGAAAATCAAAAATAAAACTATATAAACAAATTCAAAAACAAAGTACAAAACATAAATAAAAACAATATAACTAAGTAACCTAAATTAAATAAAAGAAATAGATGAATCATGGCTTAATATTCTCCCTAGGATTCTCCTCAGTATTGCTTGGAAGACATCCTAAATTTCTAGAAGGTAAAGAATTTGCAAGTTGGCCTATTTGAACCTCAAGATTATGAATAGAGGCTGCATGATTTTTAGTGATTTGATCAATTTTTGCCTCAAGTTTCTTTTGGCTGTCATCTTGAGAATTTATCTTATAATTAATTTCCTCAATAAACTTATCAAGTTTTCCTTCAAAAGCACCAAACCTATCTTGTGGTTGTTGATATCCTACTCCCCTATTTTGGTTATTAATATTATTATTCCCCCATGAAAGGTTAGGATGATTTCTCCAACCAACATTATAAGTGTTAGAATAAGGGTTTCCACGACCTTGACTTTGAACAAAATTAACTTGCTCTTTATTAGCTATACCTAAAGTGCAATTGCCACTATCATGCCCATTTTGACCACACACATTGCAAGCATTTGATACATTACCTCCCATGCCTAGACTATTAACTCTATGAGTTAAAGCCTCAACTTGCGCTTGTAATGCAACCATAGAATCTACTGAATGTATCCCCCTAACATTAGAATTATTATACTCTCTTACTCTTTCAGGAGGCCACATACAGTTATTCATTGCCATTTCTTCCAATAGCTCATATGCTGCATCAATATTTGGATCCTCACGATCCTTTTCTTAAACTTGAATCTTGCTTAAGATTCCATGCGAAAATGTTTGAAAAAAATGAAAAGAATAATTTTGATACCCTCGGGTATCCATGCGTTTTGAATGACTATGCGTTACTCGCTATCCACTACTTTGAATAAGCAAGTTTACTGTAATTATGTGTTATAGTTTAAGTCAGTATAAATGATTATATGGTGAAAGATATTATTATCTTGAATACGATGAACTGTTTTAAGTATGGATATTCAGTATGTGACATATGTATGTGATTTGTTCTGACGTCCACTGTGAGTGGTTGTTTTTCTTCGTGTTTCCCCCACTAAGCTTATTCACTTAGCTCGGGTGTTTCATCTGTGCAGGTGTGGAAGATATTGGAGTTTTTAGGCATGGTGATCCATTTCAGCAAGGCCAACACAGCTAGGAGAGAAAGATCTTGTAGTTCTTTTTGTACCCCTTTTGTATATGTATTAGTTTTTTGATCTTGTATTAATGACTCTTGATGTAAACTCTAATTTTGTAATTGGGTTTTGATATCAGATATGTATATGATCCTTTGTGTTAAGGCACTTTTGTATTTTGAATATGTAAAGACCATTATGTAAATTTAATAATATTTTACCTTTTGTTACAGCCTTTGTCTATTATTTAAGAAATCTTATTTTCCCATTTTGGATGAGTATTTTGCAATTTTATTTGCTTTGTTTAAGGTTTTTCTTGACAACCCTCATCTATCGGGGTCCTTCTTCCTCCTCGAGGGATGAAGCTCCCTACGTATAGGTAAGGGGTGTTACATTTTGTTGTATTAGAGCATTAGGTTTAGGCGTTTCTGGGCTAGTGTAAGATAGAGTGTACGTCTAGTGTTGTGTTGGCCTGATGCGGATTATTGTGTATGTTTTGTAGTTAGATGGAGTCCGCTCGTGGACCACTTGAGAGGTCAGCCGAGAGTACGAATCCCTGAGAGCAAGATCCATCTGTTTCTGGTCCGGCTCAGCCACCTAGGGTGCAACCTGAGGTCCCTGCGGTCCCCTTTGAGGCCATGCTCAAACTATCCCAGGATATGGCCAGGGTTTTGGAAAGAGTTACTACCCTTAGAGCTCCGATTGAGAATATGCGAAAGTTTGGAGCAGAGGATTTCTTTGGAACCAGTTTGGATGAATCGGATAAAGCTGAGAGGTGGATTGAGAAAGTTAGTCAGGTGCTAAGGGAGATTCGTTGTCCTCCAGAGAGAGAGCTGGAATGTGTAGTGTCTTTGTTATAGGGCTCAGCTTATAATTTGTAATGGCCCGAAATATAGCCCGGTAGTAATTGGCTTAATTAGGGTTGTGTGAGAATTTAATTATGCAGTTGGGCTAAATTGAAATAACAAATAAAGGACTTAATTCAATAACTAAAAGAAAGTTAAGTGGCCTTTTGGCAATTGTGCATGGTTAACACTAAGATGGATTTATAAGCTTAATTAAAATCAGATTTGTTTAGGTGAGGATTAAGGGAGAAGGTGGAATCCATGTGTGGGTCTAGGGAGTTGGCAGCTCTCTCTTTGCATGCAATATAAGGGTTGTAGAGAGAGAGGTTCACTAGTGCATTTGTTTTAGCCATTCCTTTCTCTCTCAAGGAATCTATTTGCCATTCCTTCTTTTTCCAAGTGTTCTTCTCAATTTCTCATTTTTGATTTTATGAATTCAGCTAAGGTTGTTAAGTAATTGGAGGGTAAACTAAGTTGTTTAATTTGGAAGGTAAGTGAATAGATTAACTCTTCTTCTCCTACTCTTTCTAGTTCTGTAAATTGTTGGATTGAGGACTGATTTTGTGATCCAATTCTGGAAATTGGACCATGTGTGTAGTTGAGAAATCAAAGCAAGATAAAGGGAAGGCCAAAGTTGGAGAACCTAGCTCAAGAGGGGCTCTTTAGGAGCATAGGAAAGGAGGTTTGGGAAACTACCTTTATGTTTGAAAGTTATGACTTAAATTGTGTTCAATATGAATGTTAAAATGTGGATTTGAGATGAGTAGGGAATAGGTAAAATTTCTGAATGGAGAACTTGTCTTTGGTAGGTTATGAGGGCATGCTTGATTTCATAAGTGATATAGCAAACTGAATCTTAGGTTGATGCATAAATTGAACTAAGGTATTTGAAACTTAGTATGTACACTAATGAAAGGGAAATGTGTTATAATTCCTATAGAATGAATAATATGTATTTAAGGGATTGTTGGTAAGTTAGTAGGTAAAGGAACTTATGGCAAAAAGGGGGTGATTTTGTCTAATTTCGGACTTGGGGTGTTTTACACGGCGGTATGAAATGGGCATACCACAGTGTAAAACTATTCTGTTTTGACTATGTTCTGTGTTGAGCATTTTACACGGGGGTAAGGTTTTGCCATACCGCTGTGTAAATGCATTCTATTTTGGGAGGGTTTTGTGTACGGCATACCAGAAGACGGTATGGTTTGTTCATACCACCGTGTAGGATGTCTTACGCGGCGATAAGGCTTTTCCATACCGCCGTGTAAATGCCCTCTGTCCTGAAAATTTAAAAGTTTGTTTTTCCATTCTTTTTCATTCCGTTTGAACTTGCTTTTGTCTAAACCTTGCTTATTGGCACTTAAGCTATAAAAAGGTGATTAACATGTGCAAGATTTGAATCTTAACTTAGAGATGTGATTAAGATATATATATACATGAGAATTATGTTGGTATTTAGGTATGCATATGATTTCATGCCTATATCATGATGAAAGATTTGTGATGCAAACTATATTGCTATGAATAATGTGATAGGGTATAATGACTGCCACTATAATACGATAATTACTATAACTCTAGAATAACTAGACTTATTAATGTTTAGCTTGCAAGTCAAGTAGTGGATAGATAGGTATGCCTATAGAGAGTCTAAGTGCTGCAGCCCAATGCGTCCGATTCCTTCGGAATCACAAGGTGATATAAATCCTTACTGGATTCCAATGTGAAATTATGTTGATGTTTCGTACCTTAGGGTACTAATGCAAATGTGAGGTATCCACGGATACCAATGTGATTACTGTACCCATGTGGTACCAATGTTCTATTAGCATTTCCTGTAAATTATCTACATATAGTCATGTACTTCCTTTAGCATTTCCTGTAAATTATCTACATATAATAACATCTCGTATTCATATATTCATGTACTTCTATTAGCATTTCTTGTAAATCATTTACATATAACATCTCATATACATATTGCAACAACTAATAGCCTGACTCATAACATAAGTGGATACGGGTAAACATCTAGATACTGGTAAATAGTATCAAACATCTAGAGACACAAGTCTCAAATCATCTGGAGACCGGACACCAGAGTCTTAATTGATCTAGATGCCAAAGGTATCAAACATTAGACACCCGTCGGTGCCAAACATCTAGTAGATGTGATACATCTAACCCTTTATAGGCATGCCCATCTATCCACTTTTATGAACATCTCAAGCTTATAACAGTTAGTCATGTCAAAACATATGCATATTCTCATTTACATTCTCATACCATCTACACATGTATCTTATAGCTCAGTACAACATAAAATTCATATATTCTATCCACCATACATTGCTAGGGCATACACATCACCTACACATGTTCATATGTATAGCTTACACATATTTATTCACATAGGCAAACATGATTCATCATGCTTAGGATGCTTAATTAGAATCACTAAACTCATTAGGAGTCCCACTAACCTTTATGATTAACATTTGATAATGCTAAACAAAGAAATTCACATGTTGGAGATACCTCACGATGACAACCAATTGGTTGTGACCGTGACATATACTGGATTACCAAAATAGAATATAATTCAAGAGTACCTCACGGTGACAATCACTTTGATTGTGACCATGACATACCACTAGAATCTAGGCAGAATGTAAATCAGGGTACCTCATGGTGGAAACCAAAGTGCTTGTCACCGTGACATACCAAAATCATCCAGACAGAATGCAATCCTTGCATATCTCACGGTGGCAACCAAAGGTTTGTCACCGTGACCTATGCAAAAATGCCAATACACAACTGTGTTTTGCCAAAACACAACTGTGCTCAACAGCACACTTACAATCCTCTCTATACATATCATGAACATGCCTTTCAATTTAACACCAACACAATAACACAATCCACATGCACTTATGACTATACAATATACACTTTAATTTCAAACTAAACAACACATGCACATCACTTAAGCAAGGTTGCACATAACACATATATCCCAAACTTCTAAAAATGCAGCTTGCTGAACCCTCTCTCTACCTAGACCTTTTCCTTGCCTTTAGCCTTCCTCTTGTCCAATTCTTCTTGCACAATCAATCAAAACACATACTCTTAATCCATTTATAAAACCAAACTCAAAATCCAACAAAACAGAAATGAGTACAAGAAGAAGAAGACATCAAATTCCAATCCAAACTTACCTTCTTAGCTTCTCACGGAAATCACTTCAAACCCAACCAACCCTTGCAAATCAAACATGCAAAGAAGTAAAAGAAAAAAAGAACAAAGAGAAGAAGAGAGCAGCTATGGGTAGCCGGATCAACATGCAAAAGAGACAATTCTGCCTCTTTAATCTCTCTCTTAAATCTTTATATGTGTATGCAATGAGGGTGTTGGCTCATCCCTCACTCCCCATGTGGATTCCACTCCACTCCTTCCAATTCCACCTTTGGTCCATTAGCAAAACTCTACTTAGTCCCTCTTTCATTCTTTCCTTTTAAATAACTTATGATTTCTTCAATTACATTACTTACTCATAATTGTTTACTCATTAAATCACACTTGTACCCTCATCATACAATTGACACCACTAATCCTTCTAGGGTACAATTTGGGCCGTTACAATTCTCTCTTTCTTAAGAAATTTTGTCCTCGAAATTTCCACCGTAATGAACATAAAATCTTGCCAATCAATACACAAATGTAAAACATACCAGATAGACCGGCAGGATCATCGACCTCTCCCCCGATCATAGCAAAGACTCGACCCGAACTGCTAGGAGCAACGGGCCTCTCTACTGTCTCCGACAGTACTTGAGCTGCTCTACCTCTTCCTCTGCCACTTTTAAATGATCCAGACACGTCCATATTTCCTTTACTCAGTTGTGAATCCAAACTCTCTTTAATCTCCGGACAGTTAGCAAACATGTGGTCCATACCGCCACACTTAAAACAGGCTCTCGTGAGCTTCCTACATGTACCCCAATGATTCCTTTGACAATGCTCACACTTAGGTATTGTGCTACCTCTACTGGAAGGTGGCACAACACTTTCCATCGATGCAGGCTCTCGAATCGAACCTCTAGTATCCTGTCCACTTACAACTCCTTGTGTCCTCTTACTACTAACTCTATCATTTTCTGGTACTTTCCTTTCTGCTCTTTCCTTTGCTTTACTAATTCTGCTTCTTCCAATTTTATGGCAGCTAAGACTAACTAATAATAATTCACCGACTGCATAACAACCATCACTGATAAAGATCCTTTAATAGACGCTCTCAATCCGTCCTCAAATTATCGACATCTAAAGTCTTCTATTAGCAGTGCATTTGGCACATACTCAGTTGACTGAATTCCTTCTCATATTCTCCTATTGTCATACTCCTTTGGTTCTGACTTACAAACTCCTTCCATTTTGCTTCTCTATACGCTTTGGTGACATACTTCTTTTCAAATTCTTGGGCAAAGAAGTTCCACGTCAACTCATTTGGTCGCTGGGGATTCTGAAGTACCAGTTTTCACTAGTAATAGGCTGGACCTTGCAGTAATGACACTGCAAAAGTCACTCGCTGATTCTGAGGACAATTAGTTTCTTGCAGTATCCTTTCCGTCTTTTCCAACCATAACTCAGCCACATCTGACTGATCCAAAGTAATCCCACAAAAATCTTTTGCTCCTCACTTTCTGATTAGAACCGAAGGAGCCTTAGAAGCAGCCAGTTTGTCTATAAACTGCATCAATCCATGTACTAACATCAGATTGTCCTGAGTTGGACCCGAACTTTCCGTTGGAGGCCGCTCAGGTACAGGCTGATCAACTCTAACCGGATTTGCACTTCATGTAATGGCCCAAAATAGTTACTTTCGTGAATAGTGATTTTGGGCCATGAATAGTGACACCGGAGTGAATAGTGCCACTTGACGGCAAAAAATATTTTATTGCATCAATAGAAAGTACGAGTTATAAGGAGTTTGGTGGTAAAATTTGGATTAAAAATGAGGTCAAATAGGTCTCCAAAATTCAAAAATAAAAAAAAAGGCCCGGCCCGTTTCAAATAGTAAAAGAGTTGACTTTTGGTTTGACTGGACTTTTAAATTAGTAAATGACCTCTGAAAAATTATCTAAAGGCATGGATGGACTCAGAATGATGAGTAGAATAATTTGGTGATAAAAAGTAAATTTTATGGTGACACTCAAAAATTAGTGAATCGGACCGGACCAGAAATGGGCCATAATTGAGGTGAAATCAAAGCCAAATGAGTTATTAAGAGTAAAATGGAAGTTAATGATGAAAAATAAATCAGACCGGTCCAACCAAGGAATCGAACCGGTCGGACCAGTTTTGTTGCAGTTGACCGGTTTGACTAAAAGTTAACTGAGCTCTAATTGGTATTGCAGAGCTCAGAAGAATTATCTGAAAGTATGGATTTACTTGAAAAATTATGAAGAATTAAATGGTATTGAAAAATAAATTTTTCGGTGAGACAGAAAACTGAATTATCGAACTGGTAGGAAATTATCGGACCGGGAAACGGTCTCCGATTGGGCTAAAAATTTCTATGGAGGCTTAATTTATTATTTTAAGAATTATAAAATTAATTTTGGGATAAATTGAGCTTGATAAGTGAGAGTAAGAAATTAAAAATGCTATTTGGGCTTTAAAATGCATAATTGGGCTTAAATAGGTTAGCCCACTTGGTTGGACCAAGGCCCTACCCACAATTCACTTATAAATAGCTTAAAAATCTGTAAATTTCAAAAAATTTCCCAAAAGACTCTCCAGCCCTCTTCTCATTTTTCTTTGGCCGAATGGCCTTTCTTGCCTTTTCCACCAATTTCTTCAACACTCCTCCAATTTTCTCCCTAAATCCAACCTTTTCAAATGAAATCCAGCCTCTCTCTTCAATTATGGGGGTCTCAAATCTCCATTTGAAGAAATAAAAGTGGAAAAAACTAAGGATTGGAAGTTATGTATCAAAATTGAGCCACTTTAGTGGAACTAAAGGAGATCATGGTATCTTAAGAATTAAGGCAAAGGAGATGAAGAATTTAGTGTGGAGAAAATGAATCTAAGGTCAGTGGATACAATATTCAATTCTTTCCATTTATTTTGTATTTTTTAGTTTATGCTTATATGGTGTGTGTGTATGATTTATGCTTGTATAATTGAAATAAATGTGATAATAAGGATTTATGATGTTAGAAATGATGAATTGGAGGGTTAATTGAAAAAGGAATAAATTCTAGGCTGGAAATCAAAGGGTGGCTGAATGGTATACCTAAGAACATTAGGGTATATTTTAGTTATATTTGTAAATTGACAAAGTATACATGTTAGTTAAGATCCTAATTAGTTTAAAAAAGAATAAATGGGTGGAATAGAATTTTGAATGGTAAAATTATGAGTTGGCTGAGTGGTTAACATGGAGAAATTATAGTCAAATTGGTTAATCTACTAAGTTTAAAAGCATAAAATGAATATAGGATATTAATTGGGTGTATGATAATTTATTTTGGAATTTATTATGTATAAATGAATATTTTAGAATTAATTGGTATATTATGTTTATATTAAAAAAATTAAGTTAATTGTGTAATTTAGTTGATAATATGGCATAAAATGATTAAAGAATGAAAGTTGAGTATATAGTAATTTATTTAGAATTTATTAATAAAAAATGAATATTTTAGAATAAAGTAGTACATTATGTTCATAATGGAAATGAAATTAAATTAGTAGCTTTAACTAAATTATGGTTGGAATGATAATGTTATTAAATAAATGGTGGAATAAATATGATTTAGTAAGGAAATAATGAATATTATAAGGTTTGGTTATGTTGTTAACTAATAGTATAATTTATTTTAAGTGATTGTTATAATGGAAATTGTAGTGAATGAATGATTTAATTGCCCTTTGTAGTGGTCTGGTAGTAATCTAGTTCAGGATATAGTTGGCTAGCCAGAGGGATTCCACACCGCAGTACGAGTCATGGCGACTCATTTAAGTAGGCCAATGACGGTCTACTAAATGTTGGAATGTTCAAATATTGAAATGTAAAATGAAATAAAATGGAATGTGAAATGGAATGTATGGGTGATTCCTCGAAATCACTCTAGAATGTTTGTAGTGGATCTATGGGGTCCACATCCCGTGTATCCGGTTTGGAGATTTATACCGGATTGATACTAGGGGCAAAATTATGAAAATGGATTTTAAAATGCTAAAGAAATGAATTGAAGTAAGTAAATGGAAATTAAAATGAGAAATAGAGTAATAAAGGAATTATTTGAAAATAATTAATAATATTGAGGAATTAAATGATAAAAAGGGTATTAGTGTAAATTTAATAATTAATAAGGTTAATAAGAGAGAAATTTTTTAAAAAAATGATGAATTGGTAAAGTAAATAATTTGATAATAGTGTAAGGTGTAAAGCTTAAAATGGCACAAAAATAGTATTTAAGGATTAAATAATAAATTGTATGTCAAAATAATAGAAAATGAATTTTAATAAGTGAATGAATATTAATAAAGGAATATAGAGTAAAGAAGGACTAAAATGTAAAGATTTTAAAGTAATAGGAGCAAAATAGTAATTATATAAAAGAATGAATTAAAAAGGGAAATATAAAGTTATATGTGTTTAAATATTAAATTAAGTAAAAATATTAATGAATTAAGGACTAAAAGGTAAATTGATAACAAAATGACATTTAGGGATTAAATGAGAATTTTACATATAAGAAATTGAATTAATGTGAAAAGTAAGAAAGAAATAATCTTAATGGTATACTTGTAAATATATGGTAATTGAAGGGTAAGATTGTAATTTGAACAAAAATAAAAAGAACTTAAGAGTAAATTAGCATTAGAATAATATTGTAAGGACTAATTGGTAATTTGCATGCTAAATAATGAAATAAAGGTAATAATAAAGTTATTTAATGGCATGATTATATATAAGTTGTAAGAAAAGGGTAATATGGTAATTTAATGAAAAGTTAGAGGTTAAACAGTAAATTGATGATGATAATATAATTTAAAGGGTTAAAATATATTTGACAAGTATTATAAATATCAATTGAATAAATGAGTGAAGATGGAGAAATTAACGACTTAATAATAATAATAATAATAGTAGTAGTAGTAGTAGTAGTAGTAGTAGTAGAAATATTAATAAGCCATGTAAAAGAAAATTGAAGAAGAATTTAAAATGTATTTAATAATAAATTGATCATTATAGATTTGATGATAACTTACATGCCAAAAATCGGACTGGGAATGAAAACTAATAAAATAACGATAAAGTGTTAATAAAAGGATGGAAATTGGAATGTTAATATAATAGAAGAATTTAAAATGTAAATTGATTGTATTAATGCTAATAAAAGAAATAGGAAAGATAGAATGAATAAATATGTAATAATTAATTCAATAAATGGTAATGTTGTAACTGTAATAAAAGTCTAGAGATTAAACTGTAAAAGAACAACACAAAAATGTAAATAGAAAGATTAAATATAATTTATAGGTAAAATAAATATTAAATTTACGATGAAAAGGTAATTGAGGAAATTAATGGTCTAAAAATGATAAGAACAATATTAGTATTAATATCTACGTTAAGGTAAATATTTATGAAAATGTTAATATTAGCAATAAATGATAATAATAGTAATTATTTATATAATATTGCAAATTATAGTACTGTTAAATGTAAGAAAAATAATGATAGTATTAGTTATTTAATGTGACGCATATAACATATTTGATATAAGTAATTATACATATAGAGTAATAAATAATCATATAAATGGTAGCATTAATAATGATAATAGTAGTAATAGTGTAAATGTTAACAATAATGCAAACTGAATTGTAATTGCATACTGGATCAAATTAAGTAATTTAAGAGAAATAATAGTACCAATGTTAATAGTAATAGAAAATATTGGTAATAATGATTGAAAATGAATTAATTAAAAATGAGGGAAATGAGTATAGGAACAAAATAAATGGACAAGCATGTAAATAGTAATTGTGAAAGGAAATATTGGAAGTAAATATATAATCATAATAATAAAATAAGAGTATAGATAATACTAATGATTGTTCTGTAAATAAAATGATAAAGCAAGTTCTATATCAATAATAATAATTTACTAATGATCATAGATGTATGAGGAATATAGCCAATAGAAAGAAAATAAATTATAACAGAATTGACAATAATAAAGAGAGAATGGTGCAAGGAAAATTAATAGGTAATACATAAGTAAAGTAACTAAGAAAGTAAAAGTAATGGAAATAGAAATCTAAGAATGAATAATGAACAAATGCTACAACTGAATGAATTTAAGAGATAAATGTTAATCCATAATTAAGGTGAAAATGTTCAAAAAGAAACAAAAAGATAAGAATAAAAAAGGAATGACACATGAATAAGTATAACATTAATGGTTACAATAGCAATAATAGTAAAAGTAATTAAGGAATTTTAATTAGTAATAATAATAGTAAAAAGGATAAAAACTGAAGTAAATATAAATAATTATGAGTAAAAACTAAAATGGTTAACAAGTAATTTTGTGTATGTGTGCTTGCATGAGTAATTTTAGATGGAAAGTTTAGGATATGTATCCACCACTGGGCATGTTAATGCTCAGCACGTAGTCTTATCACTGCGTGCAGGATTGTGCGAAGCAGGAAGCTGGAAGTGGCCGACATGTGATTATTGATTGGAAAGAATTGGCAGGTAGCGAAGACAGTAGCATAGACATGGCATGTATGTGGTCATAACGGATGGTATGGATTTATGTTTTATGTAAGATAAGTATGAGTTTGTAATATAACTATATATTAGCTATTGTATTGAGATTGATTATCTTACTGTATTGTTGAGTATTCAAACGCGAAAATTTTTTACTGAACTGCGTATTGTAGCTTAATATTGCAATGGTAGTTTAACGGGACAACTGAGACATCCAGTTACTGTACGTATAGTATAATGTTATAAGAGTGTTACACTTCCCGTCATCTCTCCTACATCCTTGCTCGGATCCGATTCCATCTATACTCTACAGAAGACAACATTTGCATTACGCCATGACTCTAGACAGACTGACATACATCTAATCAATACTCTAACATCTTATCATCCTGAATCATCTACCTATTCTCTGATACCACAACCTATAATGCCCCAATACCCCTTGGAAGGATATCAGGTCGCCACACACGCATACACATACAAACAATCATGTGGAAGCGGGAGTAGTAATCATACATGTTACAAATGCAGCGGAATAAACATGCCTCAAAACAAAATACATGGACTTTTACATTACATAATATTGCTATTCTTTATACATTACAAAAACATTCTCTTTATTTAAACATTTACATATCATATACCAAAATGCTATACATTAACACATGCTGAACTATACAAAAGTACTTTATCACTTATACAAAAAGACTTCAACTTCTACTCCTAGTGGCCATGACCCTGCAGATGTCCACCTCCTCAATGAACCTGTAAACCTACAAGGGAAAACATTCGTGCTAAACGATAATGCTTAGTGGGGATAACACAAGTAATAGACTTCTAACGAAGTCACAAGCATCCATCATCAAACATATCAGTAATTGATATACTAATCATTTATGGGCTTATAAAAGAAATAAACATTTATCATACTTATAACATGATAGGCATACTATCAAACATACTTTGAACATATCTATAATTTCATGTAACAAATATCATGTTCATATTTCCTCTAGCTCTAACTATTAGCTCATATAACATGCAATACCATATCATTGCATCTCATCTCCATTTATATACATATGAGCATACTATCAATCATACTTTTAACGTATCTATAACTCTTGTATATCCTATTTCATGTTCATGTTCTTTTAACTTTTTCTATTATCATAATCAACAAGTAAAATGTTCTCATTGCCTCTCATATACATTCGTATGCATATAAACACAATGGCATATCTCTAGTATATTCATGTACAACTAATAGCTTCTCATATGCACTTGTAAACTCATATAAACATCTTTGATACAATAGTCATGTACTTCCTTTAGCATTTCCTGCAAATCATCTACATATAGCAACATCTCGTATTCATATATTCATATACTTCTATTATCATTTCCTGTAAATCATTTACATATAACATCTCATATACATATTGCAACAATTAATAGCCTGACTCATAATGTAAGTGGATACGAATAAACATCTAGATACTGGTAAACAGTATCAAACATTTGGAGACCGAAGTCTCAAATCATCTGGAGACCGAAGTCTCAATTCATCCAGATACCAAAGGTATTAAACATCTAGACACCCGTCGGTGCCAAACACCTAGCAGCTGCGATACATATCACTCTTTATAGGCATGCCCATCTATCCACTTTTATGAACATCTCAGGCTTATAATAGTTAGTCAAGTCAAAACATATGCATATTCTCATTTACATTCTTAATCCATGTACACATGTATTTTATAGCTCAGTACAACATAAAATTCATATATTATATCCACCATACATTACTAAGGCATACACATCACCTACACATGTTCATACGTATAGCTTACACATATTTATTCACATAAGCAAACATGATTCATCATGCTTATGATACTTCATTAGAATCACTAAACTCATTAGGAGTCCCACTAACCTTTATGATTAACATTTGATAATGCTAAACAAAGAAATTCACATGTCGGAGATACCTCACGGTGACAACCAATTGGTTGTGACCGTGACATAGACTGAATTACCAAAACAGAATATAATTCAAGAGTACCTCATGGTCACAATCACTTTGATTGTGATCGTGACATACCACCAGAATCCAGGCAGAATGCAAATCAGGGTACCTCACGGTGGCAACCAAAGTGCTTGTCACCGTGACATACCAAAATCATCCAGACAGAATGCAATCCTTGCATATCTCATGGTTGCAACCAAAGGCTTATCACCGTGACTTATGCAAAATTGCCAATACACAGCTGTGTTTTACCAAAAAACAGCTGTTCTCAACAGCACACTTACAATCCTCTCTACACATATCATGATCATGCCTTTCAATTTAACACCAACACAATAACACAATCCACATACACTTATGCCTATACAATATACACTTTAATTTCAAACTAAACAACACATGCACATCACTTAAGCAAGGTTATGCGTAACACATATATCCCAAACCTCTCAAAATACAGTTTGCTAAACGCTCTCACTATCAAAACTCCACTTAGCTTCTTAGCTTCTACCCATTTACTCACATAGTCTACTGCCGCTAGAATATATTCAAACCCATAGGATACCGGGAAAGGCCCCATAAAGTCTATGCCCCACAAATCAAACAACTCTACCTCAAGCATATTGGTTAAGGGCATCTCATCCCTCCTAGAAATATTGCCTACCCTTTGGCATCTATCACAAGTTTGCATAAATAATTTAACATCGTTGAACATTGTAGGCCAATAAAAACCAGAAGAGAGAATTTTTGACACCGTCCTATTTGGTCCATGATGTCCACTAGCTTCCCCGTTGTGACAAGCTTTGATTATCTCTCCTTTCTCTTCATCTGGAATGCACCTTCTTAGCACTTGATCAGCACATAGGCGAAATAGATAAGGGTCGTCCCAAATGTAGTGCTTTGCATCCGCCTTCAGCTTCTTCCTCTGCTGCCATGTGAATTCCTTTGGCATATATCCTTTTGCAAGAAAATTGGCTATATTAGCGAATCAAGGTATAGAAATTTCACACATAAATAAAGCACAAATACACTCATTAGGAAATAAATCTAAAATTTCCCCTTTCTCAATGTGCTCATTCTCCAATCTCGACAAATGATCCGCCATAAAGTTTTTCGCCCCATTCTTATCCTTAATTTCAAAGTTAAACTCTTGCAAGAGGAGCACCCATCTAATCAGTCTTGGCTTTGACTCCTTCTTAGCAAATAAATGTCTCAAGGCTGCATGGTCGGACCACACCATAATTTTTGCGCCCAGCAAATATGGCCTGAACTTCTCGAAAGCATAGACAATTGCAAGAAGTTCCTTCTCAGTTGTGGTGTAGTTAACCTAGGCTCCTGTCAAGGTATGACTCGCATAATAAACTGCATGAAACACCTTTTCCCGCCTTTGTCCAAGCACTGCCCCTACTGAAAAATCACTAGCATCACACATTAGTCCAAAAGGCAAATTCCAATCCGGAGATATAATCACCGGGGCTGAAATAAGCCTATGTTTTAAGGTTTTAAATGCCAGAATACAATCACTATTAAAATCAAAAGGAGCATCTTTCATCAGCAAATTGGAGAAGGGTTTTGCAATTTTCGAAAAATCTTTTATGAATCTACGGTAAAACCCTGCATGCCCTAAAAAGCTCCTGATTCCCTTGACACTTATTGGGGGTGGGAGTTTCTATATGACTTCCACCTTGGCTTTATCTACCTCTATCCCTTTCTCTGAAATTTTGTGCCCTAGCACAATGCCTTCTCTCACCATAAAGTGACATTTCTCCTAGTTCGATACTAAGTTGGTTTTTTCACACCTCCCTAGCACCAAATTAAGACGCTCTAAATGGCTCTCAAAGTCTCCCCCATAAATGATGAAATCATCCATAAACACCTCCATAAATTTCTCTATGAAGTCATGAAATATTGCCATCATGCATCGTTGAAACGTAGCCGGTGCATTACACAATCCAAAGGGCATTCTCCTATATACAAATGTGCCATAAGGACATGTAAAGGTTGTTTTCTCCAGATCTTCAGGGGCTATGGGGATTTGTAAATATCCCAAATACCCATCCAAAAAGCAATAAAACCTATTCCCTGCTAGCCTCTCTAGCATCTGATCAATAAATGGTAATGGGAAATGATCTTTTCTTGTGACATTGTTCAGTCTTCTATAGTCTATACAAACTCTCCAACCTGTAACTGTACGAGTTTGAATAAGTTCATCTAACTCATTTTTAACCACTGTCATCCCCCCTTTTTAAGAACACATTGGACCGGGCTAACCCATCTACTATTTGAGATTGGATAGATTATACCTGAATCAAGGAGTTTGAGTGCCTCATTTTTTACCACTTCTTGCATGGCTGGGTTGAGTCTCCTTTGGGGCTGAGCTACTGGTTTGCATTCTTCCTCCATCGGGATCCGGTGAATGCAGTAGCTTGGGTCGATCGCCTTTAAGTCCAATGTCTCCCATCCAATTGCATCCTTGTGCTTTTTCAGCACTTCAAGCAGCATCTTCTCCTCCAACCCTATCAACAGAGAAGAAATAATCACTAGTTTTATTTCATTCTCTAAAAACACATATTTTAAATGAGGAGGAAGGGGTTTAAGTTTAGAATGTTTATGCCCCTCTTGCGGGATAAACTTTTCTTGCTGTAATATCTCCTCTCCACATTCTTTCTCTATAGCTGCTATCACTTCTCCTCTTCCCTCATCCAATTCTTCATCCTCCAAGGAATGTATTAAGTTCAAATTCAATGGATCATTTAGCAACATATTTTCTTGGGTTTCCTCTACACATTCGTCCACCTTCTCTACAAAATAAATAGACTCCTCCATATCACTTGATGGATACTTCGAGCTTTGTTCATATCTACCACTAATTCTTCATTGTTGAACTGTAGGGTGACTGTTTAACCATGTACATCGATCAATGCTTTTGTTGTATTCAAAAATGGCCTCCCATTATGAGTGGTACCCTTCGATCTTCTTCCATTTCCATGACCACAAAATCTACAGGGAAAATGAATTTTCCCACCTTCACTAACAGGTCCTCAATTACCCCCTTGGGTCTCCTTACCGATCTATCCGCAAGTTGGAGTCTCATTTTCGTCTCCTTGAGCTCTCCGAGATGAAGTTTCCTGCATATAGAATATGGCATCAAGTTAATGCTAGCACCTAGGTCACACAAAGCACTTCCAATAAAATTTTCACCAATTTCACAGGGTAAAGTGAAACTACTTGGATCCTCTAACTTTTCAGGAATCTTGTTCATGATTATTGTGCTATAATTTTCTGTGAGCTGTACAGTTCCATGCCCTTCCAATTTCTTTTTATATGAACATAATTCTTTTATAAATTTGGCATAATTAGGCATGTGAGGTAAGGCTTCAGTGAAAGGTAAATTTATGTGCAGTTTCTTAAACATATCTAGAAACCTAGCCATTTATTCATTTTTCTTTTCTTTTCTAGCTACAGAAGGAAAAGGCAACCTATTTATATCAAGATCCTCTATATTGGGGTTCACTAGGCTCTTACCCTTATCAGTTATAGGAGCATTCTCATTTACCTCTACCCTAGAGTTAGAGTCACTCACCTTCCGTGTAAGCTCCTGCTTACTTGATGATGATGAAGACATTTTACCTTTCTCTTCTCTTTGTGCTACCTCCTTGCCACTTCTCAATGTAATAGCTTTTACCTCTTCCTTGGGATTCCGATCCACATTCGAAGGAAAAGTTCCTGGTTGTCTATGAGACATAAAAGTTGCAAGTTGGCCCAATTGCGTTTCCAAGTTCCTCATGGAAGCGTCTTGATTCCGGTCCCATTGTTCTTGGGACTTCTACCTCGCTTCTTAGTTAGCCATGAATTGTTGCTGGCTATTCACAAACTGCTGTTGATTATTCATGAAGCTAGCTAGCATATCTTCAAGATTAAGTTTCTTTTCTTGCACAGGCGGTCTCGCTTGATTTCCTGGTGGGTGGTATGTTTGAGGTTGGGACTGGTTTAAACATTGCCCTTGGTGGTGATGTGGTGGATATGGGGTTTGGTAATGAGTGGATGCTTGAGGTTGGTATGAATGGTTGGGGTTATGATGAATGCTTTGGTTGAAGGGAGCTCTTGCTTGTAGTTGGGAAGATGAAGCATTCTGATTTCCATCCTTCCAAGAGAAGTTCGGATGACTCCTCCAACCCGGATTGTATGTATTACTATAGGGGTCATTTCTTCGATAATCTCCTAAAGCATTCACATCTCCCATTGCTCCATCCTCTTGAATATATTGCCCACCTTCATATAGCCCACTTTCATGAGAAATAAAGGCTACATCACGTACCTTCAACCCACTCAACTCTTTCTACACCAACTCTAACTATGCCTTCAGCATTGCCACTTCATCCACATTATGTATCCCTTGTCTCTTCAGCATTGATCTAGGAGTAGCCCATTGAGAGTCATTTGCTGCCATCTCATCCAACAAACGAAAAGTTTCTTCCGACAGCCTATTCAAGAAAGAGCCTCCCGATGATGCATCCAATAGTGACCTTGTCTGTGGTGTAATTCCAGCATAAAATATTGTCATCAATTGGTACACAGCTATCTTATGGCGTGGACAGCTTCTCAATAGCCTCCTAAACCTCTCCCAAGCCTTATGAAAAGGCTCCTCATTCATCTGGTGAAAACCCATAATACTGTTGCGAATATTTGCAGTCTTAGTAGGGGGAAAAATCTCATCAGAAACTTCTCTTGCAACTGATCCCGTGACCTAATTGATTGGCTTGGCAACATCTGAAGCCATTCCCTTGCTTTTCCAATGAATGTGAAAGGAAACAATTTCAACCTTACTGCATCGGTAGTCACACCTGAAATCTGAACCGTGTCGCTAACCTCCAAGAATATATCAATATGCTAAGCAGGATCTTCCAAATCTGATCTGGAGAACTGATTCCTTTGTACCATGGTGGTGGTTGCTGGTTTAATCACAAATTGTACGCCCCTAGGCAGCACAATCGTCCTATGATCTTCATTCCATCTTGTTACAACATAGTCCCTAATCGTCCTTCGCCTAGGCACCTCTTTTCTATATCTACCCGGAATTTCTTCTCGTGCCCTCGGCCTTTGTTCATTGTTGGGAGGAAATTCATCAATAGGAGGATTTGGCTCCATGTTGTTCTCTCTAGTAGCTCTTCTTCGTTGATGTAAAGTCCTCTCGATTTCAGGATCGTAAGGTGCGATTTGATCTCTTCTCAATCTGTTCATGCACCAAGATTACCTGAAAAGAATAAGCAAAAATAAAATAAGAAAAAGAAAACACATATAACTAACAATTAAAACTCACAAACAACGCCAATCCCTGGCAACAGTGCCAAAAACTTATTACGTTTTTAGCAAGTGTACTGAATCGGCAAGTAATAAAGAGTGGTATATTTAGGACCCCAAATTATCGTACCTAAAGGATTGTGCGTGCAAGCTAAGATAATTAAATGAATGCTAAAGAAGTCCCAATTTGTTGTGTGTATGAGTTATCTATTAATTAAATTAGGAATTAAACAGCTTAAAATATGCAAGTAAACTTAACAAATTAAACTGACAGAAGTTTTATGGAAATAATTAATCTAAGGAAAATTAAAAAGTTTAGAAATCAATATAAAAGAAATGTTGTTCGGGTTCACTCATCCACCCCATACCCAAATATGAATTAAATTAATCTGAAAAACATATACGAATGAATTCGGGATAACCCTCTTAACTTAAGCGTCCCATTTTGGAGCAAGCTACTTTAATTGCATGACATCCCATTCCGAAGCAAGCCATACAATTAGCCTAAGCATGGGTCTAAAATCCTAAGTTCGGTTTGCTTTCCCATTTCGGAGCCAAATAACCCAAAACTCATTTATCTCACTCCCCACTCTAGACTTAAACCATAGAATACTGCACATCTAAAGTCCCATTCCGGAGTAGTCCAAAAGATACAGCATACATGATAGAAAAACTGAGTATAAACATTCATAGCATTCAATCCATACAAGCTTAACAACCAACAAAGATACATGATAAAAACCATACATCAAAGCTGGAAAATAACTTGAGAAAATAAATTCCATAAATTAATCAATAAGCAACAGTGAGATATACCATCCATTCATATATATAAATTCAACAGATGTTCAAAATTCACATCATGGGTAGGGGATTCAAAGATCCCCCAAACAACAATGAGACTACTCATGATCTATTACAAAATATAGAGCAAAAATGATAGAATAAACCCAGAAATTCATTGAGGAAGAAATCCCGATTGAATCCCACGTTCTTCAATCATCTTCTTTGAATCTTCGATGGAAAAATAACTCAAAACTATGGAAATCTAAATATAAATGCTATATATTTAAATTTGATCAATGCATTTTTATTGGAATTCTCTCTATTTGTAATATAAAAATCAAGGAAATAAATAAACCTTAATATTATGAACAAAAGAAAAGCTTAGAAAAATTCCAGATCTAAAACCCTATTTTAAAAACAGACCAAAATTAATCTCCCCCGCAGCCAAACACGAATCTGGTATTTATAGATTCAGAGGGGTCACGGTGATAATGAAATGCTTGTCGCCGTGAGGCACCATAGGTCACGGTAGCAACCAAATGGTTGTCTTCGTGAGGTGGTCGAAGAAACGATTCTGCCTGGATGCACAGGAGGGGGTCACGGTGACAATGAAATCTATTGTCACCATTAGGTACCCGACTTCAGCTACTGCCCTGGAGATTTTTTTATGTCACGGTGGCAATGACTTTTGTTGCAACCATGAGGTACTTAAGCCTTTGATTCTGCCGGTTAAAATTCCATGTCACAGTCATAACCATTTGGTTGTGACCGTGAGGTATGTATGACTAGCATTCTGATTTGGTTGTTTTGCATGTCACGGTCACAACCATTTGGTTGTGACCGAGAGGTACCTAAAAAATCCTGCAATCCCAAGATCAAACTCTATTAAAATGTTCTCCAAAGTGCATAAAAACTTAAATTAACTAAATTTGAAAAAATTAAGCAAAAGTAATCACAACACAACAATAAACACCACTAAAAACCCAAAAATCATACGAAAATGCTAATGAAACTAAGTGCTAAATTGAAGTTATCAATACTCATAATTGTTTACTCATTAAATCACACTTGTACCCTCATTATACAATTGACACCACTAATCCTTCTAGGGTACAATTTGGGCCGCTACATCTCTTCCTTCCCATTTCTCTCTTTTTCTTTCTTCTTTTCGTGTCTTCCTCCTTCATCTCCTTTGGTGTGGTGTTGTAAGCTTGAGATGATTTGGTAGAGATTGAGAGTTGGATTGAAGAGGTAAGTGGTTAGTTGTGATTCCAAGTTCTTCTCCTTCTTTTTTGGTTTGTGTTTTTTGATTAAGAGTTTTGGGTTTGGATTTGTATGTTCTTGCAAAAAGCTTTGGTCAAAAAGAAGAACAAGGGTAAAGATAAGGTTGATTCTTGAAGAGGGAGTGTTCTAGAGCTGCAATATAGAGGTTTGGGAGTTATTTGATTTTTGGTTGTGGGCTTCCACTTGCGGGCTCTTCAGCTGTCCTGTGTGCAGTCCACTTGCAAAAAATCAATTTTTGGGACTACAAAAATCAGGTTTTTCACATTTTAGGGTGGTTTTGAGAAAATAAAATTAGGAAAGTTAATTTGGTTATTTTCCATTTTCGGTGAGGGTGAATTAATAGAGCCTGTGTCTTCATTTTGTGAGAGGGAGAGGCTGGTTTTCAAGGGAGAAAAGTAAAGGTTTTCTCTCAATTTTTCAAAGGGCAAGCGAGGGTTTTGTTAAGAAAATTTTAGGATTTTCAAGGTTTAGCTTTTTTACTTCTCCTTTTTCTCTAAAAATATTTCATTGGGGATTGATTTAAGCAAGGGAAATCAATTTCCTTTGTTTTGGATCGTCCCACCAAAAATAATTTCTTAAGTTCATTTGTTTAAAAGCATAGATTTTTATATTTTCTTTGTGTTTTCCACCGCAAAAATCGACAAGGGGAACGGATAAAAATGCCATTTCTCCTACTTATAAATTCTGAGGATAAACATTTTTGGACCAATTTTTACCACTTCATTTTATTTTGTTTGCCTTTACTATTAATATTATTATTGTTAACACAATTGTTATTAATATTGTTGGCTTCTCTATTGAAGTGTGCCTATAGTTTGCTATTATTATCGTTGAATATTTATTTCCATTATCTTTTAGTGTGGTTTGTACTCTGGATGTTACTACTACTACTACTACTACTACTATTATTATTATTATTATTTTATGGTACTATTATTATTAGTATTATTATTGTTTTATATTATTATTATTATTATTATTATTATTATTATTATTATTATTATTTTATTGTTGCTATTATGCCATGATTATTTATTGTTATTGTCACTATAATTTTATTATTGTCATGATTTTGTCATTATTCTTATTTTTGGCATAAATTGTTTTTAATTCTTTTTGCTTGTAAACCATTTGCATACTAAATTAACATTTCTTATATCTATTTTGCATTCGTTTGATTACTTGTTTAGAATTATTACTAATATTTTTAATGTTATTTTGTATGAGGATATAAATGTGAGTTGCATTACTTGAGTGTCCCCATGATTACACGATTGGGTCACGACGTGTGGGAAACCTGCATCTCTTTTGTGAGATCTTCCCTATCCCATTTTTGTGTTGTGTTTGTTTGTAAAAAATTATTTTCATATATGCACGCGTTGGATAAAAAATCACAAAATTATTTTTATAATTAAATTGGAATTTTTACCAATAAAATTCGGACCAATGTCCCTTGTATTAACCAAGGAATATAAAACATCACGAATAAAATGAAGAGTTAAATTTTCTCAAAAATGGGATCACTCATCCCGGTTTTCAAACCAACAATCGAATAACTCTTCGATCCCTCTTTAAGTGAGCATGAAGAAACCAATGTTCTTAAACCAAACGAATGTCCCTATTCATGTATGTTTTTATGTTTGATTTTTTCTGTTTGTTTTAAATTTATGTTCACGTATTTTTAGGCCCTTGTAATTAATTATTTTTGGGGCAACGTCATTTAGCTTTCATTTAGGGATTGTATTCCGTCCCAACATTCATGTTAGCTTTTTTTTAGGGTTGTATTCCACCCTAACTTCTCTTGTAATTGTCTGGTTGTGTGTTTATTGCTTTTCTTTATCGTTTTATTTACCGCTTTCTTTATTGCTTTTGAATGCTTACAATGCGCTTTTAATTAAATGCATTAATCGTGTGAGATAAGAGGTAGAATTTTAGGAAATTAAGAACTCATTTATAATTAAACAAACATAAATAAGAGTGAAGTCCTGAACAAAAATCTCTGGTTTAGACTAATAGAGGTTAGAGACTTTTCCCAATTTCTTGTAAATTGGGTGGTAACTCCAAAATACCTCAAAGGTGCCTAAAGGCATCGTCAGGCTAGATGATCCTTTCCAATGTTCTATTGGGAAGGAGGTATCCAAAATGTCTCATGGCACCCAAGATCAAAAAGACACGAACCGATCCCTTGAGCCCTAAAAGCGAGTCTCGTTACGAGAGCCTTTGCTAGGTTCGGCGCGGGTCACAATGGCGACTCCACTGGGGATACTTCGTGACTTTGCTCTGAAAGTGTCTTGGTTAAAATTTATAATTGAGTTTTTAAAACTTAAAATTCTATATCTTTTTGAAATTGCATCACATCATTTTAGAACCTTAGAATTATGCTAGTTAGTCCCCTATCTTACCCCGGTGCATTCTCGAAGCCCAAGCCTCGTAATGGTATATCAAATGGAGACCAGATTGGTCGCTATGCTCGTGATGAGCTAGACCCATTGGCAGGGACCATGCTCGGGTAGACCTAAAGTAACACCACCCTTGACCAAAACTCATGTAATGGCAAATAGAAACTTCCATTAGGTGACATGCTCCTTAATACGATGCTTGTGATGTGGTCCATTGCGTATTAAACAAAGTCAAGCAAATTAAGTGGTCCCCTGTCAAAGGCTTTCATACCCCGATAGGTTCACCCTAATTTAATTGAAGTGTCCGAATACGTAATGGCCAAAACCCATAGGCACGTGTTTTAAATTAAGAGTGTTATGGTTCCGACTTTCCACCGTGCACCGTACGTGTCCATTGGGCTCCCCGTTAATCCATGGATCAAGCCCACCTAGGAAAGAGACCGCACGACCTCGTGTGTGGGAGTGATGAGGGTAGAAGGATCTATCTGCTTGCATGTGGTTGTGGATGCTGCACAGCATGCTCATGCATCGCGTTTCATTCATACATGTTTTAAAAAAAAACATATGCATTTCATTTTTGTGTGTGTATATCCTTTTGTCTGCGTATTATTTTTCACATCACCCTACGTACAATTTTTTCCATGTATCGCATCGTATCATTGTAATCTATTGATCTTTCACCCATCAAGGACCATCTGCATAGCATGATCATGCATTACATGTCATCCATGTATCATTCTAACTCCTCAATTTTAGCCACTGAGGACCATTTGCTTGGGTGGTTTAGATAATTGCCTGAAAAGCAATCAGAGTTTGAATCGGTTGGCAGAGATTTACGGGTCCGTGATGGCAGATTTACCACAAGAAATCGGTACCTTGATAACACAAGATTTGGACAAAAGATTTGAGGATTTTGAGAGGAAGATGCTAGCTATGATGGGGAGCATCGTCGCCTAGATGGCACCAAGTGCTGGGCAACCATCTGTGGCTCCTGCTGTGGAGCAAGTTGAAACCCCTATTATAGGGGAAACTCCTATAGCAGCTGCCACTGTGCAACAACCACCTGTCGAGCCTAGAGCGGCTGGACCTACTGAGCAGAGGAGAATTCCTAACTCGAAAGATGATTTCATAGTAGAGGAAGAGGATGAGCTAGTAATTCCTCAGGTTGTGAGAAATAAAATTCCCAAAGTAGAGGTTGATGTAGTGAGGAAAATGGAAGAAAAGATCGAAGCGATTATGCATTTGCTATCAGTCAAGAGAGGGATCAACCCTTAAGATATAGATTTGGGTGATGGAGAGCTGTTGCCCCAGAGGTTTAAGATGTCGGACCTGCCAAAATTTGACGGTACTTCGGACCCTTCTGCACATGTTAAGCAGTACACCCTAATCATGAAGGGTATAGGACTGACAAAGAAACAGAAGGTAGAGTATTTTTGCCTCAGTCTAATGGGTTCAACAGTCGATTGGTACCATGGGTTGGACAGAAGGTCTAAGGAGGATTGGCATTTGTTGATTGAAGAATTCCTTAAGCATTATGATTGCAGCACAAGAATGGAGGTCACTCTGAAAGACCTAGAGTTATTGTAGCAGAAGCTCGGGGAGTCATTCCAGGACTACCTCACTAGATGGAGAAATCGGGTCATGGAAATGAAGAGAAAACCAGATACCCCTTACCAGATAAGGTTGTTCATCAGGAATGCTAGCCCATACCTAAGAGAGGCACTAAAGATGAAGGGACTCAAAGACTGGGAGTCGCTCAAAGATATAGCCATCGAAGCCGAGGCTGAACATCTGGACAAAATGGATAAGCCTACAAACCTAGCCTTGGGCAAAAACAAAGGAAGCAGCAGTGGTAACGGGGGCAAGGCTGGGGCAGCAGAAGTTGTAGCCACATGAATGACTCGGCGCCACCTCACTATCTCAGGTAGTCCATTGTCTTGGTATTTCACCCTCCCCATCAAAGAAGGGAAGTTACAACCCTTGCCAGCCGGGCCTGCCCTAAGCCGAGGATAGCCTAGACACAGGACAGACTGGTATTGTGCATATCACCAGTACACAGGGCATAGAATAAACTATTGTCATCCTCTGAGAGATCGTATCCAAGAACTAATGCCTAGCCTAGAGGAAGAAAGAAAGAATTAGAGTTGTTACAATGCCATTTTTTTTTACGATTTAAAGTGTGTTCCTGAACTTTGCACTTGTTTCTGTAGTTATTTTAATAGTATGAGCTTTTCTTATGTATGCATTGTCATATCTTATTGCATCATGCACAATAATAATAATAATCAAGGCATTGCTTTAATAAACACTGTTTCATTTAATCTCAAGGAAAAAACATCTTGGTTGCATCCAACCTGACTCCTGAAGCGAGATAAAATTTGAGAGATAAAGAAAAAAAGTCTTTGCCTAGACCTATGAAGGCATCCCGAGAGATGATCGTGAAGTCGTTGAACATGCTATGCCAACATATCCCAATCATGGACCAATCAAGCAGAAACTCAGGATGCTCAGACCAGAATGGCCAGAAAGGTTAAAAGGAAAGATCCACAAGCAGAAACGGGGCCATTTTTTATCGAAGCGAAACACCCGACTGGTGTAGACACCGGGTCCTGAGTCAGCCTAGATCGAAGTTACCCAATGATGATAATTGCCTTCACAGGCTTAAAAGGTTAAAAGTGATGGTTTTCTCGTCAAATTTGCATTTTAGAGTGAAAAATTAGAAAATAATAAAAAATATTTAAAAAATTAATTTTGAAAAATGGGGGCTTAAAATTATAGTGTTTTTAGTCAATTTATAATTTAAAAAAATAAAAATAAAAATTTCGGACCGCGAGTGTCGGGCGCGGCAGCGCGCTGGCGCCCAGCTCGCAGGCGCCTGGGGGCGCCCAGGCGCCCATCGCGCAGCGAGCGCAAAGGCGACGCTCAGCGTCGCCGATGCTGTGCGTTGCTAAAGGCGCGCGCAGCATTGCGCACGCTGAGCGCTCGTGCGCGAGCGCCAGCGCGCGGATCGCGCGCGATTCTCGCCTGGCTGCCGCTCCGACGCCCGCCACTCTATAGCGACGGGAATCCTGGCCGTCGGTATAGGGTCTGTTACCCTATTTTCCATTTTTTCAGCCTTTTTTCCGATTTTTTCACCCAAAAATCCGTTTTTATCCCAAAATTAAGGGTTTTTGACTTCAAATAAAATTCCAAAATATTTTTTATAGATTATTAATTAATAAAACTTGATTTTATCCCCAAAAATAAAGGAATTTGAATAAAATTAGGTTTGTTTTCCTTAATTAAATTAGGGCAACATTTCCTATCTTTTAAATAGTTTAGGATGAAATAAAAATGGGGGAGCCTCCACATTTTTGAGACCTAATTTTCCAGAATTCCTCTCTTCTATTTTCTCTTCAAAATTTCAGATTTTCTCTTTTTAATTAATAAGGTTTAATTGAAATTGAAAGTTTAATTTTCAATTGTTAATTATTCCAATTAATTTCTTTGTTTTTGCTCCATAAACACAAGAAATTAATCATCATTTTGACATCAATTTCTTTTTAATCTTAAGCATACAAATCAATTCCTTTGTTTTTCTCCATAAACAAAGAGAATTAATTTTATTGCTGAATTATTCTTTCAAGCAATTTTCCGGAAAATCATCACTTTTCCTTCATCAAATCCAATATTCTGAGGGTAAATATTCTTGGCTCCATTTCTATTTTATTTTATTTTTATTTAATTTATTCATATATATTTTATTGTTTTTATTGATTTATTTATTGTTTTCATCTATTCATTTGTTGTATTCATTTTATATTTGTTCCATTTAATTGTTTATATATATGATTTGATTTTTATTCATGTGAATATTGTCTTTTTAATTCATAACATGTAAATAATTTATTTTGATTCCTCATTATTTTTAACATGCAAATAATTAATTAATTTAAACTAATTTTTTTTGCCATGTAAATAGTTTGTATTAACTATGAACATATCAATTAACCTTGTTATATATCATTATCATTTTCATTCCTTTGTTTACTAATTTTTATCATTGTTACATGATTTTATTATCATTTGTTTATTTATTCATTCATTATTTTTCACTTATAATCATTATTTTCATCATGTGCATATTTTTACATGTATTAATTAACATGTCATATTTTATTTTCATCACATCATTCAATCATTTATCACATATAATCCATGTTTCTCATTTTATTTTGGTTTGTTAATATTTTTGATTCCATTATCATATTTTTTATATCACCATATTTTATTTTAATTTTTTATTCATTATTTTGTATGTTTAATTGATTGAATTGATTTAATCACTAACGTTGTTTTAATTGTATTTTGTTTTTATGTCTAAACTCATTTTTTCCGCTTGGGCGTTTTTGCGAGTACATCGGGAGGTCCAAAAAGGCTCATTTGGTTTGTAATATTTTACTTAATTTTGCTATATAATTTTCTTGTAAAATTCTTTATTTAGGCTCGCTAAAAAGAAAATCACAAAAACATTTTTATTAATTAGCTTGACATTTTTTCTAAATAAAAATGGGACCAATGTCCTAGTTTTTCATACCCAAATAAATCATCACATCAAAATTGTTTCATAATAAATATGCATGCGAGGACCAATGTTCTCACTATTAAATGAATAACCCGTTTTATGTATGCTTCGCACATTTACAAGAGGGAGTTGTATTCTGCTCCTTGTATTATTGTAATTTATCGCTTTCGATATTTATTTTGCTCATTTACCGCTTTCAAAATGTGAATAAATGCGCCTTTCAATTAATTGCATCGTGTGGAGAGAGAGCGAATCAATGGTATTAAAATTTGATCATAAAATAATCGAGGTAGAAATAGATGAGAAATCCCGGACCCAGCTCTGGTCTTTGGGCTCAAAAAGGCTAGAGGTCTACCCTCCAAGACACCTTTTTGTGCCACGAGACTTTAGCGCTAATCCTAGGCTCCTTAGGGCGAGAGGTTTACCTTCCAAGACCCCTCTGGCTGGCCCAAAATGGATACCAAGCGCAGTCTTAGGCTCTCCGAGGCGAGAGTAACTTTCCCAATGTTCTATTGGGTGGCGACTCCATGATACCTCCTTGTTGCCCAACATAGACGCACTTGCGATTTATCGCAAGATGTCAACGGACCCGCAAATGCCCCGATCGCCCACGTGCGGGCGGTCCGAAAGGGCGGCGCTCGGGACCCGGCGCGCGTCACAACTGGGTTGGTCAATATTGCCCCCAATAGTTAAGAAGAGAAGTGCACGTATAAACTATTAGATTTGAACAAAGCTTATCCACAAAAAAGAAAACAAAAAAAAAATAGAAAGCAAAAAAAAATAATAAAAAAAAATTATAAAAAAAATTATAAAAAAAAAGAGAGAAAGCAAGAAGAAGAAAAAAGAATTGATATGTTGATATGGCCAAGTTCATTGAGAAGAGTTTGATATGGTTTTCTGTACCACATCGTGTTTGACAATGAGGTGCAATTTATGGCTGAAACTAAGAAATCGCTCCAGAAGTATGGCGTTAAGCTTCACAAATCCTCTCCATATCATCCGTAAGCCAAATGGGGTAGTTGAGGTAGCAAACAAAAATGTCGAGAAGATCTCGATCGAAATGGTTAAGAATTAAGAGGATGGGGTAGAAAAGTTACCTTTTGCACTCTAGGACATAGGACCACAGTAGGAACTTCTACAATGGGAGCGGTACTGTCGATTAAAGTATAACTCAAGTCTTTAAGGGTAGTCATGGAAGCATAAATTCTAGAAGCCGACTGGGCATAGCAACGGGTGTAGCAGTTGAACATGTCAGACGAGAATAGGTTGCGGGCTTATTATCACTGTCAGTTTTATCAGAAGAGACTTGCCCGATCATTCAGCAAAGAAATCAGAAAGCACCCACCAAAATAAGGAAATTTAGTCTCCTAGCATACAAGACCAGGTGTTTGGACATACGGGGTAAATTCAATTCGACATGAGAAGGAGGCCATCTTGCAAAAATTAAAGGCTGAGAGAAAATATTCAATCAAGAAAATCCGAGAGGGCTGATTGATAACAGGAGTCGAATACGCCTGAAGTGTTACTCCCTAAGATTGAATAAAACTTGAGCTTTTGTACCACATGGCTAGACATGATTATCGTTGTTGCTATACGGTGCATATAAATAGGAAGACATCCATAAGCTAGGCATGAACATGCGATTAAATGGTCAAGAGAAATCTGTGGCATGCATAAGGACATATGCTGGGAAAAGCTTCATTCAGGGCCGTGATGATAAAACTTCATTTGATAAATGCTTCTCCTCTTACCCTTAAAAAAAAAGGCCGTTAGAGGTGAAAACCTTGATTGGCTCTCTAAGCAAAAGTTAGGCCAAAGGGTAGGGTGAAAACCTGGAAACAAGCGGGTTGTCCTACAAAAAATGAAATGAATAAAAGCCGCTGGATTGGGTTGGGTCTATTCCAGGCAAAAATAAGGCATAGGGTTATGTGAAAATCCCCAAAAGGGACGCATCTCTCATAAAGAAAAGCTAGTGTGAAAATCCACAAGGAACGCACTACCTTTAATCAATGACCTCTGATACCTGGAGTGATAATGCAGCATTACTTAGGATGACCTCCCTTCGGGTAGAAAGTGCATGAGTTAGAATCATGGGGGCAAGATGCTTTAAATCTCATTGCAAAAGGGTGCATGCTCATTAACCGAGGGGCGAGGATGCACTCCGGACGGTTCTCTCTGAAATGATTATGGGTCAGAGTTCCTAAGCCAAGATGATTCTCTTCTATATCACCGGGGGCATCAGACAGTATGAATAGTATCCTCAACAAGTCCCTTAACTACCTAGTATGTGGTCTATCCATTTTTGCATCTCACGTGCATTCCACGTTACAATCTTTCGCATATCTCTTTGCATAACTTTACACATGCATGGCATTTGATTATGCCCAACGTGCATTCATACATGCATGAACTTTGTATATATCTTGCATATGCAATTCTTCGTGCACATAATCTCTGCATACATGCAACACATAATTCTTTGCACATGTTTAGCATGTATGCATTTAATCCTTTACATGTATAGTTGTGTACACAAAATTTTTGTACGTTAATCCTTAGCATGACTTGTGTGTATAGCTTTGCAAAGACATTTAACACCCATTATCTTTAAGTCCATTTTTGAAGGCATTCTCAGTTTTTTCGGAGCATTATCTTTAAGTCCTTTTTCCAAGGCATTCTCAGTCTCTTCGGAGCATTATATTTAAGTCCTTTTTCCAAGGCATTCTCAGTCTTTTCGGAGCATTATCTTTAAGTCCTTTTTCCAACGCATTCTCAGTCTCTTCGGAGCATTATCTTTAAGTCCTTTTTTCAAGGCATTCTCAGTCTCTTTGGAGCATTATCTTTAAGCCCTTTTTCCAAGGCATTCCCAGTCTCTTCGGAGCATTATCTTCAAGTCCTTTTTCAAAGGCATTCTCAGTCTCTTCGGAGCATCATCTTTAAGTCCTTCGTCCAAGGCATTCTCAGTCTCTTCGGAGCATTATATTTAAGTCCTTTTTCCAAGGCATTCTCAGTCTCTTTGGAGCATTATCTTTAAGTCCTTTTCCGAAGGCATTCTCAGTCTCTTCGGAGCATTATCTTTAAGTCCTTTTTCCAAGGCATTCTCAGTATCTTCAGAGCATTATCTTTAATTCATTTTTCCGAGGCATTCTTAGTCTATTCGGAGCATCATCTTTAAGTCCTTCGTCCAAGGCATTCTCAGTCTCTTTGGAGCATTATCTTTAAGTCCTTCTTGCAAGGCATTCTCAGTCTCTTCGGAGCATTATATTTAAGTACTTTTTCTAAGGCATTCTCAGTTTTTTCGGAGCATTATCTTTAACTTCTTTTTCGAGGCATTCTCAGTCTCTTTAAAGCATTATCTTTAAGTCCTTTTTCCAAGGCATTCTCAGTCTATTTGGATCATTGTCTTTAAGTCATTTTTCCAAGGCATTCTCAATCTCTTCGAAGCATTATCTTTAGATCCTTTTTCCAAGGCATTCTCAGTCTCTTCAGAATATTATCCTTCGAAACATTAAGCTTTCTTCCAAAATATCCCAAATCTTTTCAATCCATGAGGATATTTGCATTTTATATGTCCGGAGCAAAATAGGCACATCGCCATCTGAGGATGGTACTTGTACTTCGAAAGTCCTGGAAAGGCTCGGTGCAACCCAAAAGGATGACAATCTCTCCTAGAAGGAGATGTTTTCCTTCTCATGGTAGCCGAAAGGTCACCGCCTCAGGTATGCTCTTCTTTCCTCTTTTCTGAATTTTGGCTCACCTAGGCACCTAAGTTCTAGGTTCCCCAAAATTATGGGCAACTATAGACACCGGGTCCCGAGGCGGTTCAAGATCAGGATTACTCGATGATGAAAATGATATTTGTTCACAGGCAAAAATGTCGAAGATGATGTTTTCCTTGTCGAGACCCTTGTTTTTTCTAAATAAACAAATAAATATATATAAAAAAATTATTAATTAAATTAAAAAAAATTAGGAAGCGTTATTTTTATTAAAATTTTGATTAAAAATATTTATATTTATAAAAGGGAATTAAATTAATTAATTAAAGATAAAGATTTAAAAAAAAGATTTAATTTTAAGAAAAAGAAAAAAGATAAAAAGATAATTATTATTATTATTATTATTATTATTATTATCTTTAACTACTACTACTACTACTATTATTATTATTATTGTTATTATTATTATTATTATTATTTTTATTATTATGCCATCTCTACCATTGTTATTACTGTTTGTGTTTGCTATTAATGTTTGCATGTTTATTATTATTATTATTATTATTATTATTATTATTATTATTATTATTGTTGTTGTTGTTGTTTTATATTATTATTATTATTATTATTATTATTATTATTATTATTATTATTATTATTATTATTATTATTATTTTATTGTTGCTATTATGCCATGATTATTTATTGTTATCGTCACTATTATTTTATTGTTGTCATGATTTTGTCATTATTCTTATTTTTGGCATAACTTGTTTTTAATTCTTTTTGCATGTAAACCATTTGCATAGTAAATTAACATGTCTTATATCTATTTTACATTCGTTTGATTACTTGTTTAGAATTATTACTAATATTTTTAATGTTATTTTGTCTGTGGATTTAAATGTGAGTTGCATTACTAGAGTGTCCCCATGACTATACGAAGGGGTCACGATGCGTGGGAAACCTGCATCGCTTCGGTGAGATCTTTCCTACCCCATTTTTGTGTTGTGTTTGTTTGTAAAAAATTGTTTTCATATATGCACACGTCGGATAAAAAATCACAAAAATATTTTTATAATTAAATTGGAATTTTTACCATTCAAATTGGAACCAATGTCCCTTGTGTTAACCAAGGAATATAAAACGTTAAGAAATAAAATGAAGAGTTAAATTTTCTCAAAAATGGGATCACTCATCCCTATTTTCAAACCAACAATCGAATAACTCTTCGATCCCTCTTTAAGTGAGCATGAAGGAACCGATGTTCCTAAGCCAAATGAATGTCCCGATTCATGTATGTTTTTTATGTTTGATTTTGTCTGTTTGTTTTAAATTTATGTTCACGTATTTTCGGGCCCTTGTAATTAAATATTTTTGAGGCAACATCATTTAGCTTTCATTTAGGGATTGTATTTCGTCCCAACTTTCATGTTAGTTTTTTTTGGGGTTGTATTCCGCCCCAACTTCTCTTGTAATTTTGTGCTTGGTGTGTTTATTGCTTTTCTTTATTGCTTTATTTATTGCTTTCTTTACTGCTTTTATTTATTGTTTTTGAATGCTTGTAATGCGCTTTTAATTAAATGCATTAATCATGTGAGATAAGAGGTAGAATTTTAGGAAATTAAAAACTCATTTATAATTAACCAAAACATAAATAAGAGTGAAGTCCTGAACACCAATCTCTAGTTTAGACTAATAGAGGTTAGAGACTTTTCCCAATTTCTTGTAAATTGGGTGGCAACTCCAAAATACCTCAAAGGCGCCTAAAGGCATCGTGAGGCTAGATGATCCTTTCAAAAGTTCTATTGGGAAGGAGGTATCCAAAATGTCTCATAGCACCCAAGATCAAAAAGACGCAAACTAATCCCTCAAGCTCTAAAAGCGGATCTCGTTACGTGGGCCTTTGCTAGGTTCGGCACGCGTCACATCATGCTTTTGCTTATTCCTTGTTAATACTATTGTTCCAGATTTGAGTAAGTGATTATTGACATGCTAGTGTTTTGACTCTTGGTTTTGATATTGTCTAGTGTTATGTTTTGAGTGAGTGAGTTGAGCCTGAAGTGTCATAGTAGTGGATAGATAAGCGCTTATCAAGGGTAGGGTGAGTGCAGCTGCTGCGTATTTATATGCGGGCCCCGTTTGGGTCATATAAGATGTTTGAGACCCATGTCTTTATATGTTTGGATACTATGTCCTATCAGTATCAATAATTATAAGATGTTTCGAGACCCATGTCTCTAAATACTTGGATATTGTGTCCTATCAGTATTAATAATTATAAGATATTTCGAGACCCATGTCTCTATATGCTTGGATACTGTGTCCTATTATTATCAATAATACCCGTATCCACCTCTAGTGTATGTTTAGGCTATTAAGGTTATGATGCTCACTTTACTGATAAGTGTATATGCAATGATTTTATATGTTTTTGCATAAGTAATAAAATGAGACTCATTATGTTATATTTGAGATACTTATGTTATCTTATGCATGCCTGTTAGTGTAATTTATGTTAGTGTGCTTATATAGGCAATTATATATATATATATATATGTTCTTGTGTGTTTTCTTTGGAAGTCTTTTATTTTTGTTCCTCCCCACTAAGCGTTATCGCTTAGCACGGGTTGTTTTGCCGTGTAGGTGGTAGGTTTGAGTTTGGAGTCAGGCATCTACAGGTCGGCCACTAGAAGTTCCAATTGTAGTTTTTATCTTTTGCTGTAGTTGATATGTGTATTTTTGTATATGGAAATGTAAGAGATTTTGGGGAAGTTGGTATATCTGTAGTACTATGTATTAGAATATTTTTGATATGTATATGTATATGTTTCAGTAAAAGAACGCTTTTGTAATTTTAATTATTTCGATCTCTTATGGATTTAATATTCCCGCATTAGATGTATGCATTAACTTTTGCTTCCGCGTAAGATGAATGTATATATATAAGTTCGTTTTGTGGATGTGGCATTCCGGTATCCTTCCAATAGGGGGGTGTTACAATCCCGACAAGGATGTGCCTAACCAAAAAAATTAAAAAAATTCGGGCAGCATCCCGGCAAGGATGTGCCCAACTCCCTACATGAAAAAACAAATAAAGGGACAGGCCTCAGGCCCAAAACAACAATTTTATTTAGTGTAATTACTTCATATGAGGATTAATTATTTGTTTAATCAATCTAGTTCAGTTTTCCCATCAAGGGAATATTTTTAAATCCTACATATTATCTATTATCATCGATTTGTGCTTCAGTTGTCATGGTACAAAGTCCCAAAATGTAGAAAATAAATGGACAATTTATTTTGCATTTAAAGCATATAAACTTGTCATGCATTTAGAATGAACATTAAGTACGAATAAACTAAAAAAGAAGCAGAAATTATGGTAAAACCAACCTGACAGTCGACGAAGTGGACTGAAAATAAACTTGAAGAAACTGAAAGAAAACTGGTCCTACACGTGCGTAATGGTGCGAGGATCGTTTTGGAGAAAGTGGTGCGCAAAACGGATAAAAAATGAGCAAAAAATGGGTGAAAAACCGAGTAGGGCATCGGTTCGCGAGAAAGAAAGAAGAAGAAGAGAAAAAGGATGAAAGGGAAGCCGAAGGTGAGCGATTACGTGCACCTTTTATAATTTTGGCTGATCAATGGGCTTCCCGTCGGAACACCGAGCGACGGGCACCCCGTCGGTTCCTTAAAATTCTCGCTTTTTCTTCCTTTTTCTTTTCCCTCCTTTTTCAAAATTTTTTGAAAATTAAAATACTCCCTGAATATTTTTCTTTCTGATTTCTGTGCCCGGTACACGTCTCTGTCAAATTTCCTCCTCTATAAAATAATAAACGATAGAAATATGCAAAAAATTATTTTATGTGCGTGAAATGCATGAAATGTGCAGTAGAACAGATCCTCTAGGGGCCAACTGGTTTGATCGACGGGCTCACCATCAGAAGACCGACCGACGGGCAGCCCATCTATCGGTGTTTCTCTTTAAATAGCCCTTATTTTCCTCGAATTTCGTGCACTCAACACTCCAGGTTTTTCTTCTTTTCTAGGTTTTCTTTTCCTCTATTTTTTTTCAATTTATATTTAATTTTCGCTCTGAAACTTTCAGAAAATGTCATCTTTTGCCCTCCACAAGATCTATCGAGTTCCAGATGACCCCCGAACTTGGGAAAACATCCCTTTAACTCCTTATTGCCATCTGAAATTTCTGAGGAGGATTAGATTAGACCAGAATCTCTTATTAGCCGCCGTACCGTTCTGGGACACTTGCTTCTATGTATTCAGGTTTACCTACCAAGAATTATGCCCCATGCATGAAGAGTTTGCTACTATTATCGGAATGAGGTTTCCACTTGGCACATTGCCTTGCATCTCGGCTTGTGACTTTGTCCGTGCAAGGGACATAGCATTGGCCTTGGGCATTTCTTCCTCAGTGGCCACTAGACTGGCCCCTCGAGGGACCACCTTTGCTCTCGAGCCCTTAATCGAGGCACTAGAGGATTTTTCTATTACATTGACTTAGTTGGCCAGCGTCGTCCTTCTATTTTGCCTTTCCAGATATCTGATTGTGACTTCTGATGAGTTGACTGGCGATTTTAGGCTATTCGGATTAGAGGACGGGATCCACCGCTGGCTGATCCCATTTCCCCTGATTCTGGCTGGGATGATTATGGGCTTGGATTCTATCTGAGCCGACCCTTCTGTTGCTTTCACCGGTAGTCCCTTATTACTCCAGGTATGTCATTGTTTTTAAAGGTAGTGCGCCCCTTGTGGGTCACACTAACGTTTCTTAGCAGGAAATGCATCCTTTTGGATTTTCGCATAACAATATGCCTTTTTTTAGCTTGGAGGGGACCCTACCCATTCCAGCGGCTTTTTTTTTTTTACTTCTTATTTTGTAGGTTTTGCTACAAGAGAAGCTAAAGCTTTTATCAGAACCTCCTCCTAGGGTGATTGGCCAGTATTCATTATGGCATTTCTTACTCGACAGCTATTGTATTCTTTTGCCTCTCTCGACGAGGGTGTTGCTCGATTTAGTGAGATGGCATATGAGGATATCAGTTTCATAAGCCCCTGGCTCCATCTTACTGCTATGACCATCGATGGTTACTTGGGGGTGTGTTCTGGTGTACGGGCTTTATGAGGCTACTTTTTACATCACTACCCGCTGTACTCAACAGTTCGGGGTGACTTAAGACATCATGAGACTCCCTTTAGCTTTTCAGGGTGGTATCTTATCCTCAACCTTCACATCTAGATATCATAGTCTCTGGGCAAGACTGCCGATGAAGACCATCCTACCTTCAGTTAGAGATTGCTCCTATAGTTCCACTAGTGCTTATAAGAGATGGGTGCTTAGCCTTGTTGTTGACAACAGGACCCACTGACTTAGGCTTCTGGTCGGCGAGAGTAGTAGTAAATTTTAGTTTAGATTTACATGTATATTATAGTGAAGAATTTTTTCTTTCCACGAAAGAACTAGAAAATAATGTACATTTGAATGATTTATGTTTTATTCCTTTTGCAGAATTGTGTACATTTCCATATGATTTCATCATACATGATCATCATTTAACATAGATTTACAATGCACAGCTACATTTATTCTCGAGGTAGATCCTAATAGCATCTAACTCCTGTTACCAATCAGCCCTCACGGGTTTTCTTGATTGGTCATTTTCTCTCGAGCCTCTAATTTTTGCCCAAAGTGCCTTTTTTTTCGGTTTTCACCCTGACGAGGCGCCCAATTTTAGTAAGGTCACCTTTTTTCGATTTTCAAACCCGCATGGCATTTATTCTCTTCTTTTGATCTTTAAGTCTTAGCCGTGGAACTTTTTGGACCTGTCGATGTTGACTGGCTCCTTGAACTCATTCCCATCGCTATCTGACAGAATTGCTGCTCCCTTGGACATCAATTTCTTGAGGACAAAGGGACCTTTCCATGTCGGTCTAAACTTACCCCGTATATCTGGCGCGCCTGGTCTCATTTGCTTGAAAACTAGATCTCCCTCTTTAAGAGGGTGTCTCGTGACTTTCCTTCTGAATGATTAGGCAGGTCTCTATTGATATACCTAATTGTGATAATAGGCTTGTAATCTATTCTCATCCAGCATGTTCAATTGTTGCAACCGTTGCTACGCCCAATCAGTTTTCAGAATATGAGCCTCCATGACTACTCTTAAAGACTTAAGCTCTACTTGGACAGGTAATACTGCCTTTGTTCCATACACTAGAGAATACGGTGTGGCCCCTGTAGATGTTCTGATTATGGTTCTGTAGCCCTAGAGTGCGAAAGGAAACTTCTTTGCCCAGTCCTTGTAATTCTGAACCATCTAGGCCAGAATCTTCTTAATATTCTTATTGGCAGCCTTTACTACTCCGTTAGCTTGTGGGCGATATGGTGAGGACTTGTGATCCTCGATGCCATATTTTTGGAGTAGTGTAGACACCGGGTCTTGAGGCAGTCCAGGTCAGAGTTACCCGATGAAGAGATCCACGTTGGTTTCCGGATAAATGGATGGAATTCGGAGGTTTTCGTCTTTCGATTTCATAAGGATTAAAATCTTTTTCTTTATAGCGTGAAGTTTTGAAAGGGTCTGGGAAATTTTGCTTGAAATTGGAAGTTTTATGCCAAAGATGGGATGACCGTCTGAAGTAGGGACGCCCGTCTCTACTTGGGGTGATCCCCGTCTCTATACATAGTAGGGACGGCCCGTCTGTAGCTAGGGACGGACACGCGTCTGAGCAGGGTAGCCCGTCCCTAGTCCCGCGTTGCGGCCCGTCTGTAGCTAGGGACGGACATGCGTCTGAGCAGGGTATCCCGTCCCTAGTCCCGCATTACGGCCCGTTTGTAGCCAGATTTCCACGCGTGCCCTTAGTAGGGACGCCCGTTGGTGGTTGCAGGGATGCCCGTCGGTAGTGGATCTGATCAGATAACGCCGGTTTTGATAAAATTTTACCTCTTATCTTTCAAATTAGGGATGAGATTTGGTTAAAAATTAAATTTTAAAACTCCTTTTAAAATTCAAACTCTAACTAATGCTTATCTGATTTTATCTCCAAAAATTCTATAAATTGAGAAGTAAAATTCATTATTTAGGGTTAGAAAATTTGACAATTTTTTGGTGAAAATAAAACACTTTTTGAGAGATTGGAGTTTTTTAGAAAAGATTTCTTTGTGAGCTATTTATCAAAATCTATAAAATCTCTGTTTATTTTTAAAATTTTATTTGATAAAAATTCTTCCAATTAATTGATTTACTTAAATCTTTCTTGGAATTAAGCTATTTTAAGGTAACGAAATTCATTCATTTCCATCAATACAGCTAATTCAAACATTCGATCGCTTTCAAATTTTCAAGAAGGGAAAATACAAATTTTCTTACTTTGATCTATTTTTATTTGATCCTTGTGGAGCGTGCGGGGACCGAAACCATTCGATATTCACCCAAAAAGGTAAAATCCGAGGGTAAACATGCTGGATCAATGTTTGTGTGACTTGATTAACTTATATTAATGGTTTTTATTTTTTACCTTTTTTTTTTTTATCTTTTAACTCATTTCTTTTACAGTTTCCTATTATTTTCCTTTCTTTATTTTATTCATCAATTTTTGACACTGACATGTTTATTCCTATGAGTTATTTTTTTGACCATTTGGAATTGGAGTTGTAAATGATGATGGTCGAGCCAATCTGAGGATCTCCATACGGGTTCTTTCTCCACCCTTTCTTTTTATTCATGTTATTATGAAGATTATTTCAATGTCGTTAAAGTGAAAAGGGCCAAATATTTTATAGTAATTAATTTGGGGTTTTCTCAAAAGCTGTGGACCAATGTCCTATTTTTTTTAACCAATAAAATTGATATTTCTTAAAAATTAGTTTGTAATAAATATTCATGGCAGGACCAATGTCCTCACTCCAATGAATACCCCATTTTATGTATGTTTCGCACTTTTTTATAATGGGGGTTGTATTCCGCCCCTAGTTTTATTGTAATTTATTTTGAGGATGTTATTTTAATAATGCTTTGTTTATTATTTTTGACGTGAATGATTGCGCCTTAATTAAATGCATCGTGTGAAAAGTTGATGAAACAATAAATTCAAAACTTAATCATAATTTTGATCAAGGTATAAATAAATGAGAAGTCCCGAACTCACTCTGGTCTTTGGGGCTCAATCAGGCGAGAGGTCTAGGACTTCCAAGACACCTATTGAGTCTCACCAAAAGATTGAAATTTATAATCATAGGCTCCAGGGGGTAGAGGCAGAGGCCTCCAAGATCTCTCTGGCTAGCCCAAGATGGATATGTATGTGCCATCTTAGGCTCGCTGAGGCTAGATGACCCTTCCCAATGTTCTATTGGGTGGCGACTCCAAGAAACCTCATTGTTGCCCAAAATAGACACACTTGTAAATACCTTACAAGTTTTATGAACCTCTCCTGATCGCCCTGAAGCGGGCCCTTGGGAGCCCACGAGGTTCGGCGCGCGTCACAGTGGCGACTCCACTAGGGACTTATTCGAGACTTCGATTCGAAAGTACCTTGATTAAAAATTATAATTGAGTTTTAATTTAAAAATTTTACCTTCTTTCAAAACTGTATTGCATCTCATTAGAGCCTTAGATCTACGCTAGTTTGGTCCCTTATTTAGCCCTGGTACGTTCCCGAAGCATGACCCTACGTTCACTCAATGTAGGGAAGTGTTAAGGATAATCACCAACCCAAGCCTCGTACAATCATGGTATATTAAATGGTGACCCGATCAGTTGTTATGCTCGTGATGAGCTAGACCTGTTGGCAGGGCCCATGCTTGGGTAGCCCTAAAGCAACACCACCTTTGACCAAAGCTCATGTAATGGCAATAGATACTCTCCCTAAGTGGTATGAACCATAATACCTTGCTTGCTGTATGGATCACTATGCATTGGACAAACCCAGATAACCTGACTGGTCACCTAATCAAAGGCTTTCATGCCCCGATAGGCCCATGTCAACTTATTCGGGCTGTCTAAATACATAACGATCATAACCCATGTGTATGAACATTAGCTACGAGAGGTTATGCTGCTGGTTTTTCACCGTGCACCATGCGCATCCATAGGGTTCCCTGTTAACCCATGGATCAAGCCCACTTAAGAAAGAGATTATGACCTCGTGTCCGGGAGTAATAAGGTTGGAAGGACCTATGTACTTGCATGTGATTTTTAAGCGTTTCATAGTACGATCATGCATTTTAGCACATTCATGCATCATCCTGACCCTTTGTGTTTTTCAGCCATCATAGATTCGCCTAGGTGGGCAAGGGGGCCTCAGGGGCGGTTACGCATAAATCCATTTTTCGAGTTACCAAAAAGGGTAGAGTATCTGGACACTTCTTCTGAGACCAGCTATGCTACTTCAGCTCAGTTTTTCTTACCCGAAGAAATGGCAAACTCACCAAGAGGGGCAGATGCCACCAGGGCAATGATAGCAGAGGAAATAGGCCGAAGGCTTGAAGAGTTTGAGAACCGTATGATGGCAATGATGGCCACTTTGGGTCAGCAAGCGGCCCCACAGAACCCACCACCTCCTCTTATGAGAAATAATGAAAGGGGAGAGGTCAGAGAAGATCTCCAAGAGGAAACTTGCATGCCACCTGTAAACCTAAGAGCTACTACCTCAGGGGCACAAAGGGGAAGACCAGTCCCAAAGCTAGATGATGATTGGGAAGACGAAGAATATGAGGAGCATATGTCTGAGAAAGGGAAAGCCCCTCAAGCTGAAGAAGCCATCTGGAAGATGATGGAGGAGAAATTCGAAGCAATGACGGGAATGCTAACAAAGGGTCGAGGAATGAACCCGGAAGACAAAGAGTTAGAAGGGGAGGACCTGGCCCCAATGAATTTTAAAATGCCGGATGTTTCAAAGTTTGACAGCACTTTCGACACCATGGCACACATAAAGCAGTACTCGCTGGTGATGAAGGGCACCACTTTGATAAAAAAGCAGAAGGTTGAGTACTTTTGCTTGAGTTTGACTGTGCCGGCAGTAGATTGGTACCATGGGCTTGATCGCCGAACCAAGGAGGATTGGGATTTATTGACGGAAGAGTTCTTGAGGCAATATGACTGCAGTACAAGGATGGAAGTGACCTTGAAGGACCTAGAGCTGTTACAACATAAGGGAGGCGAGTCTTTCCATGAGTATCTAACTCGGTGGAGGAATCGAGTGATGGAAATGAAGAGGAAACCGAATACTCAGGATCAAATACGGCTATTCATTAAAAATGCGAGCCCGTATTTGAGATAAGGATTGAGGATGAAAGGACTGAAGGACTGGGAGTCTCTGAAGGACATCGCCATCGAGGCTGAGGGAGAGTACCTTGTCAAGAGAGCAGCTAATGAGAACTATCCCAAAAGGGGAAGCAGTAGCCAGGGGGTAAGTAGACCAACAGGTTTTGCAAGTGGCACACGGAAAACTGCGGAGGTGTCAGCTACTAATGCTACCGTGAGGCATTTTTCCAATCTTGGAAGATCTTTATCATGGGTACTGAGAAGACTGATGAAAGAGGGTAAGCTACAGCCTATGCCACCCAAACCTACTATAACTCAAGGTACGCCAGGACACAAGGATGATGAATATTGTGCATATCATCAGCACACTGGGCATATAACGGACAACTACAAGACGTTGAGGCATACGATTCAAGATCTAATCGACTCGAAGCAGATCACAGACCCAAAGAAGAGAGGGGGTCAAAAGAAGGCTGGGTACAACAGTATGCCCCCGCTAGTGAATATGATTGGGTCCAGTTTACCCGAAAAGTTTATGTTAAATGAATTTTATGGCAACGATACCCACACTGCTGTCACGAACCTCCATGAGGGGAGTGAAGAAGGGCTTCCGGCTGCAGTGATCGATTGCTGGTCCACTGATGATAGTGGAAATGAAAACAATGATTCTAAAGTATTTGCCGACCCGTGGGATTCGGAGGAGGATGAAGAAGCAAATAAGAATAAAGTAGGAGCTGTGACCCGAAGCGGAAGGGTAGCTCCAGAAGTTGAGAAGCCCCGAGGGCCGATTGAGGGTGAGAAAGGAAAGGAGCCGGAAGAAGATTCGATTGTTAAACAACTAAAAAAGATGTCGGCTCAAATTTTCATATGGGATCTTTTGAGATAGTCATCGTCGCATAGGTAGAAGGTGGTAGAGGCTTTATGCGAGGCAACTGTGGCAACAACTATCTCGCCTACGGAACTTCTGGATGTAGTGAAAAGAGGATCAGGAGAAAATGTTATTTTTACCAGTGCTGATTTGCCGGCAGAAGGCCGCAACCATAATCGCCCTCTGTACATAAGGGCCAAGATTAACCAAAAGCACACTGCTTACGTAATGGTAGATGATGGCTCTTCGATAAATTTGTGCCCACATGTGGCAATGGCGGCTTTTGGGGTAATAGAGGATATGTTAGCCAAATCTGATCTCACCATCACAGCCTATGACAACTCGCGTAGACATGCTTCGGGGACATTTACGGCAATAGTGAAGATGGGGCCTATAGAGTCAGAGGTGGAGTTTATGGTACTACCTATACCTGCCAATTTCTCAGCTCTTCTAGGTAGACCATGGTTTCATAAGTTGGGTGGAGTCCCCTCTACACTTCACCAGATGGTAAAGATACCTCATGAAGGCCAGATTGTGACTATAAGGGCTGCATGGGAGAATCAGGTTTCAGTGCTGGAGATTGCTAGGCAGCCGTTTAGTGGATTTCATGTCGCCATGATACGTGAGGAAGAGCAGAAGGAAGAGAGTCCCCAAGTGCTAAATATGATGAGGAGGATATCATTTCTCCCTGGCGCAGGACTGGGTAAAAATTCTCATGGGATACCAACAGCTATTACCACCAAGGGCCAAAAGGACAGAAGGGGTCTAGGATACACAGGTGTGGTAAAAAGGGGTGAGAAGTCAAAAATGGACAATCCTCATATCCAAAAGACTTTTGTGCCAGCAACCGCAACATGTGCCTATACAGGGGAAGATGACCCATAGTGGCTGGATGGAAGATTTGTGCCAGGGTTCGAGGTCTTCAAAGATGTCTATGACTGGGACATTGGATCGATCAAGCCAGCAGAGGGCTTTTGGGATGAATAAATCATGACCAGTAGGACAATTTGGGACCGTGAGATGCCTGAAGAAGTAATGACTGAGAAAATGGTAGCCACCCAGCTGAAGGGGAAAGCAAAGGTAGAGGAAGCCATGTAGGAATTGATTGGAGAACCTCCAAAGAGCCGAAGTGATCCAGGACCATCGACCGCGGTAGATACGCCAACAGAGGAGGAAGAGGAGAATAGTTTAGATTTTCTTTTTGCTCCAGAACTTTTCAATGATTTTAATGACAATTTCAATCTTATTATTAAATTGAATGATTTTGCTTACTTGTGTGATGTCTCTGATAATTTCACTATGCATGATCATGATCATCCATCCATATTTGATATGATTCAACTGATGCTACTCCATTTAATCTTGGAACCATAGAAAACCCAAAAGAAATTTTGATAGCATCAAATATAACTCCTGAAGAGCGAGAAAAATTTGAGAGAATCTTAAAAAATACGAAAAAGTCTTTGCCTGGACCTACGAAGATATGCCAGGAATTGATCGGGAAGTCGCAGAGCACGCTATTCCTACATATCCGGATCACAAGCCCATTAAACAGAAGCTGAGAAGGCTTAGGCAAGAATGGGCAGATAAAGTGAAGGAGGAGATCCACCAGCAAATCAAAGCCAAATTTTTGGTGGAGGTGCAATATCCAACTTGGCTGGCCAATATTGTCCCCGTAGTCAAAAGGAATGGCAGGGTAAGGGTATGCGTAGATTATCGGGACTTGAATAAGGCCTATCCAAAAGATGACTTTCCATTGCCCCATATATATGTGCTGATAGACAGTGCCACTGCTTGCGAGATTTATAGCTTTGGAGATGGTTATGCGGGCTACAATCAAATTCTCAATAAAATAATTGACCGAATTAAGATAGCGTTCATCACGGAGTGGGGGACCTATGCCTATCGGGTAATGCCTTTTGGCCTGAAAAATGCAGGAGCCACTTACCAGAGGATGGCAATGAAAATCTTGAATGACCTGATCCATAAAGAAGTGGAGGTATACGTGGATGACATGATGATAAAGTCAGCCACTAGAGAAGGACATTTTGAAGCCCTGAAAAAGTTCTTCTTGAGGATAGACAAGTATAATCTGCGGTTAAATCCTAAGAAATGTATTTTTAGTGTTGCCTCAGGGAAGCTTCTAGGACACGTGGTTGGCCAGAGGGGTATTGAGATTGACCCGAACAAGGTTAAAGCCATCAGAGAAATGCTAATACCGCAGAAGGAGAAGGTTGTTAGAAGTTTTCTGGGTAGGTTGCAATATATCAGTAGGTTTATTGCCAAGCTTACTTCAATCGGTGAACCGATCTTCAACTACTTAGAAAAGACCAACCAGTAGTATGGAACGAAAGTTGTCAGAAGGCTTTCAATACTATCAGAGAGTATCTGCTAAATCCACCGGTGTTGAGACCGCCGCAGCCAGTCAGGCCATTGATTTTGTATTTAGCTATAGAAGACAGTTCTGTAAGCGCCATGATGGCCCAGGAGGACGAGTTTGGAGTGGAATTTGCTGTCTACTACCTTAGCAAGAAGTTTTTGGCCTATGAGGTTAAGTATACGGAGGTAGAAAAGATTTTCCTTGCTGTAATCTGGGCTTCTAAGAAATTAAGGCATTACTTTCATGCCAATAGAGTACAGGCAGCAGTGAAGCAGAATCCTTTAAGGTACTTACAGGAAGCTCCATCTTTACTTGGGAAAATGGGAAGGTGGTTATTATTGCTACAAGAATTCGATGTGGAGTATATTACTCGAAAAACTATCAAAGGGCATGCAGTGGCTAAATTCCTGGCAGAACACCCAATTCAAGGAGACTCGTACGAGTTTAACTTTCCAGATGAGGATGTGACAGCTATCGGAGTTCAAGGTTGGCAGTTGCACTTTGACGGAGCCGTGAACAACAAGGGGGCAGGAGTAGGGATCATTTTAACAACCCCGGATGATGAGAAGCTCCCTTTGGCCAAGAAATTGAGGTTCAAGGCTACCAATAATGAAGCTTAGTATGAAGCGTGTGCCTTTGGGTTAGAGGCATTGATAGCCTTAGGAGTAAAAAATGTGGAAGTGTTTGGTGATTCCTCCCTGGTGATCAATCAAATCCGAGGTGAATTGGCCATTAAAGAAGAGAGGCTAATGCCATACATCGAGCACTTGAGAGACCTGAGTAGTCAATTCGAAGTGTGTACATTCCGTTTTGTTCCGAGGGATGAAAACCAATTAGCCGACGCGCTTGCTACTTTAGTCTCAATGTGGGACAATCCCGAAGGGGTGGTCATGAGGCCAGTTTTGATTTCTAGCTCTGAGAGACCTAGCTTCAAATTTAAATCAGTCATGGAGATAGAAGTAGCGGATGGGAAGCCATGGTATTATGATATCAAGAACTATCTAGAGAATGTGACGTTTTCGGAGGAAGCTACTGAGAAAGATCAGAGAATGATTCGCAAGCTATCTACCCAGTTCATCTGCATAAATGGAGCATTATACAAACGACAGGCGGATGGTATCCAGTTGAGGTGTCTGGATGAGAAAGAGGCTACGAGGGTGATGGAAGAAACACACGCCGGAGTATGTGGGGCCCACATGAACGGGTTGACATTAGCCAAAAAGATTATGAGACAAGGATTCTTCTGGCTCACCATGGACAATGATTGCTTGATGTATGTAAAGCAGTGTCAGTTATGCCAACAGTATGCAGATTTAAGGCACCTGCCCATTTCAGAATTACATAATCTAACGTCACCTTGGCCATTCACAGCTTGGGGGATTGATATTATTGGGAAAATACGCCCTACGGCCTCCAATGGGCATAGATACATCATCGTCACCATTGACTACTTTACTAAGTGGGTAGAAGCTGAGTCCTTCAAGAAAGTGGATGCTCGGGATATGGCAAAATTCATAGAGAAGAACTTGATATGTAGGTATGGCCTTCCACATCATGTGGTATCTGACAACAGGGTCCAGTTTATGGTAGAAACGAAGAAGTTACTCCAGAAGTATGGTATCGAGCATCACAAGTCTTCTCCGTATCGTCCTCAAGCTAACGGGGCAGTTGAAGCCGCCAACAGGAATGTTAAGAGGATACTGGCTACGATGGTCCAGAATTATAAAGATTGGGTAGAAAAGTTGCCTTTTGCACTATGGGGTTACAGAACAACCATCAGGACTTATACGGGAGCCACTCCATATTCCTTGGTATATGGGACGGAGGCAGTATTGCCGGTCGAGGTCGAACTTAAGTCACTAAGGGTGATAATGGAAGCAGAGATTCCGGAGGCCGAATGGGCGCAGCAGCGGTTACAACGCTTAAACATGTTGGATGAGAACAGGTTAAAAGCCTACTACCACAACAAGATCTATCAAAAGAGGCTCGGTAGGTCTTTTAGAAAGAAGGTTAGGAAACATCCGTTGAAAGAAGGGGATTTGGTATTCAAACAGATGAGATCCAAAGCACCGGATATTAGAGGGAAGTTCAGGCCTACGTGGGAAGGTCCGTTTATCCTCAAGAAGCTGCTGTCAAAAGGAGTTGCGATTTTGTTGGATAGTGATGGCAATGAATTCAAAGAACCGATCAATATTGATAGACTCAAAAGGTTCCATGGCTAAAGGCTACAAAATCAAAAGAAGAGAAAGAAAGCCCCGCGGGTCGAAAACCAAAAAAAGGCGACCTTGCTAAAATTGGGCGCCTCGCCAGGGTGAAAACCGAAAAAAGGCATCCTGGGCAAAATTTAGAGGCTTGAGAGAAAATGTCCAATCATGAAAACCCGAGAGGGCTGATTGGAGACAGGAGTTTGATGCTGTCAGGATTTGGTTCCATGAATAAATGTAGTCTTGCATAATTGAATTAGTGTAAAAAAATGATCATGTATTATGAAATCGCACTGAAATGTACCCAATTTTGCGAAATAAAATAAGACTTGATTTATTCATTTATATCATCGTCCGATTTTGCTTTAAAAAGAAAACATATTGCTCAAAATGCATGTGAAGCTAAACTATGCCCTACTACTACTCTTGCTAGCTAAATGCCTCAGTCGCCGTGTTCGGTTATCAGATGACGGGCTAAGTATCCACCTCTTGTACGCGCTAGTAGAGGTGACAGAGTGATTCCCGAAGGAAGGTATGATAGTCTTCAGTGGAAGTTGGCTCCAGATCTCATGATAGCGGGAAGCAAAAGCCGCAGAAAGGATTCCACCTCAAAAGGATAGAGGGAGCCTCATCACATCCTGAGTCATTCCAAGTTAACGAGAGCAGCGAGCCGTGATGTAAAAGGTTGCCTCACGAAGCCCGCATAGGGGAATGCATCCTGAAGACCCATTAATAACTGCACTGGATAATGGAAGCCAAGGCTGCATGAAGCTAATATCCTCATATGATATTTCACTGAATCGGGTAATGCCTTCGTCAGAGGTCCCAGGTAGGTACAGATGCTGGCAAGGAAGAAAATGCTTCGTTGAGTACTGACTAATGACTCTAGGAGGTGGCTCTGACAGCAGCTTCAATTTCTCTTACAACCAAATCTGAAAGAAGAAACAAGGAAAAATAAAAAGCCAAAGAAAATAAGATAAAAGGCAAAGGAATGATCAGCCCGTGCCTGCAGGTAAAGTAAGTTTTTAATTAACCCGTATTTCTGTAGGTATGTTATGTATGAATGCATGTATATCTGTATATGTGAGCGTCATGTAGCGCGTCCATCGGCGTCCTTCCAACGGGGACGGCGATGGGGGTGTTACAGTTAGTGGTATTAGAGCCCAGGCTTGATGGTTCTGGGTATGTTGTTTGTTTTGTGTTGAGTCTTTGCATGAGAGTCGGTTTTGTGTCGTGGCCTACTGCAGATGCGTCTTGTTTTGTGTCATGTCTAGATGGAGTCTGATCCTAGTGAGAATGTGGGCGAGACAACGGAAAGTGTGAATCGAGCTAGTGCTGATCTGGATGTTTCCGAGCGTCTTCCAGTTGAAGATTCTAGTCGTGTTTCTGATGATAGGACATTAGTACAAGGATTGATTCAGATTTTGAATAGATTGACTGCTCCTCGTGTTTCTCAAGATTTTGTTCAGCATGTTCCTCAGAAGAGAAAAGGATCGGTTATTGAAGTGTCAGTAGGGAAAAGGGTTCAAGAAACTTCGATGTGTCAGCGATGTCAGAAGCAACATGGGAACAAGTGTAGGAAGTGGGTACCATCAAGTTGTCAGCACTGCCAGAAGCGACATCGTGGTCCATGTCGGAAGCTTTCAGGTGCTGGTTTCAGGTGTGGCAGTATGGAACATCGGATTACCGGTTGTCCTAAGAAGATGAGTGAGAGTCTAGCTGGGCAAGCTAGAAAGGATGTGGAGGATTTGCTCAGATCTTCTCGAGTGTCTTCAGAGTTTGTAGCATCTAGCAAGGATTCGAAGGAGACCGCAGGTTCTTTTGGTAAGTTACTTTGCAAGCTTTTGTATAAGTAAGTTTTGTTTGTTTGGGTTGTGTGGATATAAGTGTTTCGCTGTGAATTTCGAGGACGAAATTCTTTTAGGAGGGAAGAGTTGTGACACCCCAAAATAGCCCTAGTCGGATTGTGCATGCTAAGTCGGGATCGGAAGGATATTTCGGTAATTTGTGTTTGAGAAATTTAGAGTGTTAAGGACCTAATTGAAAAGATAATTAAGTTGTAAGGAAAGAATTGTGTAAGTAAGTGAAGTGTAATTTGTCTAAGGACTAAAGAGCATTAAGACAAGATATTTATTAAGGAAATGTTTGGGTATGACTCAAGTATTGTGCCATGGTTTGAAATGTTAAGTGGAGTTTGGGGTCCAATTGGATGTTGCCAAGTAAATTGTTAGGTAGGCATTGAAAGAAGAAAAGAAGAAAAGTAAGAGAGTGAGAGAGGAAAACACAGATTGCAACCCGATCTCCCCTCTCACGCCTGCCCCTCTTCTTCTCTTCTCCTTTCTCTGTTTTTCCTTTCTTTCACGTTTGGCTTGGAGTTGAATTTGGCTTGGATTGTTCTTTGTTTGAAAAGGTAAGTTGGTTTAAGGTTTCCTTGTGTTCCTGTTCTTCTTCATCTTCCTGGTTTTATCTTCAATTAGGGTTATGAAGAGTAATTGTGGGTTTTGTTGTGCAAGTTTTGGATTGTTAAGAAGAAGCAAGTAAAGGCAAGGAAAGGATTGAGGATTGATTTTGAAGCTTGATTTTTGGATCTTCATTCCAGGTTTGGGAGTATTTTGATTGCATGCAAGGTTTAAAGAGTTTCTGTGTTCCTATCTCTGCCCTACTTCTCACTAAGCTTGTAAATGTGTTTACACTATCTAATTTCTGGAATTTGTTATGTTTTGAAATGTGTATATGCATGAGTATGTGAGTAAATGTGTTAGTAATGCATGAGTAGGATTAAATTGGAAGTACTGTGTTTGGGTTTTGAAGTTACTGTTATTTGTTAGGGTTTATGTTCTTGAAGGAATTAAATGTGTCTATGCATGATTTTGGTTGATGTAATTGTTGAATTAAGTTGCAATGATCTTGTTTATGCTGTTGGGACATCGATTGAAAGGTAATATGAGTTTTGTTGGTGTTGTGAATTAGATTGGAAATGATTTCTATTGAATTTCTGGAAAACGAAGGAATTCTGCCGTTTGCGATTGGGGGGAAGAAGAAGCAAGCGGCTCACGCTACGTGAGCCATGCTCACGCTAGGTGAGCAAAGCTCACGCTACGTGAGCTATGCTCACGACGTGAGCAATTGCTCACTAGGCGTGAGCTATGCTCACGCGACGTGAGCAATGCTCACGACGTGAGCATTTGCTCACTAGGCGTGAGCTATGCTCACACGACGTGAGCAACCTTCACGTGACGTGAAGGTTGCTCAGGTCTTCCGACTCTTCTGTTTTGCTTCTGTTTTTCTTTCCCCAAGCGACCAGTTTTTTTTTAAAATGGTTTTCAAAAGCTTTTCAGGGTATTTTCCTCTACTGTGTTTTATATTATCTTGATGACATGACTGATTATTCCAATTTATTTGGTATTAATAATATGTTATCTAAGATAAGTTATATGTAGTATTTTGGAATCAGTTTTGGGTTATTGTAATCCTGTTGAATGATTATGGGATTTTAACAGTATGGTTTGGACTTTAATATGCTTATTATTGTGATATGTATTTCACGTCACATTCTGAATGCGAAGGAATTATGAATGCTGACTTTCCGATTGTTTAAGTCCCAAACATGTTCTGTCTTAATGTGAACTATGCTATGCATATTTTAGTCTGTTTCTTCTTTAAGAATAATTCGCTATGCTTAAGTTTATGCTGTAACTTTCCTCGATTATGATGATGCGTCCTTGGTCTTTAGCATAATATGATTCAACATGTGTTCCTGTTATGCTTTAGAAAGATGAATAGTGCTGATGTTATCAATTGAGTTATTGCATGCTCCAGTATTTGACTTGTATGAAGTATGATTGGCATCCTGCTATGCCAGACTTATTTGAATATTATGGCTGATGTCGGAATACATTGTTATGCTTTAGCCTTGGAGCTCATTGTGTTATGTTAAATGCAATTTGGACTATGCATGGTTTATGCTTAGTATCTTCACCTAATGCATGATTAGGATTTTGTATTGATAATCATTGGCATGGTAGTGCTTCTTAATATGATTCTTGGCATGCTTTAGAACATTGTTTAATGTTAAAATGTATGGACTGTAATATGTTTTGCAATGCGAATTGTATGATTTGTGACCAACTTTATGAGAATATTTAAATGCCTGTCGTTCTCTGTTTATGCATGCTGATTATATATGCATTGTCCGATTCGAAATGTAAATTGGGTTACGCATAACCTGCTAGAGTCAAGTAAGTGGATAGTTAGGCATGCCTAATAGAGTCTTCTGTAGCTGCAACGCCCTTTGAATGATTTGGACCCTGATCAGGTCCCCGTTTGGTTCCTTGCGAACCCTTTTATGTATTGGATCTTGTTTAAGGTCCCTTGTGAAAATATCTGTGAAAGTTAAAGTATAATGGTTTAATTGGTTCGTACCCGTAACGTACTGTCTGTAATCGGCTCGTACCCGGAAAGTACTGTCTGTACACTCGTTATCCACTACCTAGAGTCAGCAGGTGTTCTTTGAATGTTTATCTGAACTGCTCTGATCTGATTTGGCTATAAATGGATTATCTGAATGAGTATATTAATATAATGTATATCGGATTTTTCTGAATGAATATGATTATGAAATACTGATTGTATGGCTTTATTATATGAGCATGCTTATATAGATTATGTTTTAGCCTTCGAATGTGATATCCGTTTGAGCTTGATAAGGATTTCAGGAATCAGTTTATATGCATATGAATGTGACTATGGGCTTCAGAATGTATGTCTGTTTTAAGTAAGCATGACTTTACATTTAACATGATTATCCGTACTTGTCATGTGATTTGTTATAAGTTCCTGATTGCTTTGAAATGATTTGATTGATGTATTTAAGTATATGACTTCAGCATAGTTTTGTTATATATATTAGCATGTGAACCGAAGCAGCTGTGATGGCAAGTATGTGATGATTATTGTACTTTCTGCATGATGATGATGTGAATGTAATACTAAGTGGTTACGTCTTCAGTCTTCGCTATCAGGGTGTTTTTGCATGATGCTTAATATATATTAGAGTTGCGCAGCGGTATTGTGAAGCTCTAAATGTTATCCTTTGGATATTTGACTAGAGTATGTGTTTGGCATGTCTAAGTATGTTAAATGGCTAGCATTCTTAACATGATGGTTTGGTTGTCAGTTCATGCATGGGTATTTAGTTATGTCAATTGCATGAGTAAAGCTCTTGTGACTCTGCACAGTAAGATGTTGATTTTTGCTACCCATGTAGGTTTATGCATGAGATATAGTATGTGGTTCAGCATGATGATGCTTGTAATGTGTATTGTATTATGTCTGTTTTAGTCTATCCTGAACATGAAGTTATGGTTCGATTGTGAGTATTGAAATGAATGCCTTTAATATGCAAGTCTGATTATTTATATGTTATGAATATCCACATTTGTCATTTGAATGTGTTATGCCTTGGCGACCATTGTGAATGGCCGTCCATATTCTGGTGTGTTCTCCCCACTAAGCGTTTATCGCTTAGCACGGATTTCTTTTCCGTGCAGGTGGCAGGTTCTGGTTTGGTTCGAGTCGCGCTTCTGCAAGGTCGGCCACGTAGGAGTTAGAAGTTCTGTATTTGGTTCAGCTTCTGTATTTCAGCTTTTGTAATTCTGTAGTATTGTATATGTATTTAATTATGTTTTGATCTTGAGTTTTCTTTTGGGAATGTAATAGTTAGTATGCGTTTATGTTTAGTTTCCTTTGTCTTATTATTTCGATTATGCTTCCGTTGAATGGTCATATGTATGCTTCCGTGTATGCTTCTGCTTAGTGGCTGTGTGTGCGTGAGTTATTGCATGATCAGCCCGTGCCTGCAGGTAAAGTAAGTTTTTAATTAACCCGTATTTCTGTAGGTATGTTATGTATGAATGCATGTATATCTGTATATGTGAGCGTCGTGTAGCGCGTCCGTCGGCGTCTTTCCAACGGGGACGGCGATGGGGGTGTTACAGCCCACATATCCGAGGCCTTTCCTATCCTTCTGACCTCTTATAGTTATGGCAGTTTGCGGCCCCTTAGAACTTTTGCCCAAACCGGCCCTAGGGAGGAAAGACATCCTCTTCATCATGTTTACCACCTGAGGGCTCCCCTCGATATACTCTTCCTCGCTAATCAAGGCTACATGAAACCCATTGAAAGGCTGCTTGGAGATATCCAAAATGGAAACCTAATTCTCTCTATCCACTTTGATTGTCACCACTTGGCCCTCATAGGGAATCTTGATCATCCGATGTAGAGTGGATGGCACCCCTCCAAGCTTGTGGAACCATGGCCTGCCCAAAAGTGCTGAAAAGTTGGCTGGGATGGGAAGAACTATGAATTCTACCTCAGTTTCAATTGGCCCAGTCTTGACCATTGCCTTGAACGTTCCTAATGCCTGTCTGTGGGAGTTATCATAGGCTGTGGTTGTAAGGTTAGACTTACTGAGCATTTCTTCTGACATTCCGAAAGCTGCCATTGCCACCAAAGGGCAAACATTTATGGAGGAGCCATCGTCCACCATGACACATGCCGTGTGCTTCTCATTCACCTGGGCCCTTATGTACAATGGACGGTTGTGGTTACGGCCTTCAGCCGGCAAATCTGCACTTGAGTAAACTAAGTTCTCCCCAGCACTCCCTTTTACTATGTCTAGCAGCTCTGTGGGGGAAATGGTGGTTGACACGGTAGATTCGCATAAGGCTTCAACCAATCTCTGCCTGTGCAAAGAAGACTGCCTCAAAAATCCCATATCGAAATTTGAGCCGGTGTCCTTTTCAATTGCCTTTTTATTAGGTCCTCCTTCGACTCCTTTTCCTTTTACACAGCCACGGGATCTTGTGGCTTCTCTGCCCCTGGAACTACCCTTAGACTCCGGGTCACTGCTCCGCCCTTCTTATCTTCACCCTCCTTTGCATCATTCTTTCTCTCATCTTTTTCTACTTTATCCTTGTCTGAACCCCATGGGTCTGCAGACTCTTCAACACCAAAATCATTATCTTCATTTCCACTATCATCAGTGGACTAACAATCTACTGTTGCCATAGGAATCCATTCTTCAATTGCCCCCTCTAGGCAAATGATAGCAACGCTCTCACTTCCATATAAGTATCTCAATACATACGACTCGGGCAAGCTGCACCCAATCATAAATACCGGTGGGGGCACATTATTGTACCCGAGTTTCTTTTGGCTTCCCCTTTTCTCTAGATCTGTGATTTGTTTTGAGTCAGTTAGATCCTGGATGGCATGCCTCAATGCCTTGCAGTCATCCGTCATATGCCCGGTGTGCTAGTGGTAAGAACAATATTCATTGTCCTTGTGCCTTGGTTGCCCCTAGGTCTTAGCGGGTCTAAGTGCTAAAGGTTGCAACTTCCCCTCTTTCATCAATCTTCTTAGCACCTAGGAGAGAGACCTCCTCAAATTCGAGAAATGCCATGGACCGGTGCTTGCAATTGAAACCTTAGCCGTCCTGACTAACCTGCCACCACTGCTTGAACTTGCTGGTCTACTTGCTCCTTGATAGCCACTGCTCTTTTTGTATGTCTCACTGTTGGCTCTCTTTGCCAGATACTCCCCTTCAGCCTCAATGGCTATGTCCTTCAGTGACTCCCACTCTTTTAAACCCTTCATCTTTAGCCCATTCTTAATAAAGAGCCTTATCTGATACTGGGTATCTTGCTTTCTTTTCTTTTCAATCACCCAGTTCATCCATCGGGTTAGATATTCATGAAATAACTCCCTAGACTTTTACTTTAAAAGCTCTAAATCTTTCAGCGTCACTTCCATCCTTGTACTACAGTCGTACTGCCTCAGGAACTCTTCCGTCAGTAGGTCCCAATCCTCCTTGGTCCTCCTATCTAACGCATGGCACCAATCTACTGTTGGGCCTGTTAAGCTCAAACAAAAGTACTCTATCTTCTGCCTTTTAGTCAAAGTAGTACCCTTCATTACCAATGAATACTGCTTTACATGCGCAGTAGGGTTTAAGATGCCATTAAACTTCAGAACATCTGGCATCTTAAAGTTCTGAGGGATCAAATCTTCTCCCTCTAATTCCTTATCTTCGGGGTTGATCCCTCACCCCCTCATCAACATCCTCTGCATTGTTTCGAACTTTTCTTCCATTTTCTTCCAGATGGCTTCCTCCGTCTGAGGTGCCTTTCCTCTAACCGACACAAGCTCTTCATATTCATCCTCTTCTAAATCATCCTCTACTCTGTAGGTTATCCCTCTTCTCTAGCCTTCCGATGTGGTAGCCCTCAAGTCTACTGGTGAAGGGCAAATCTCCTCAGGTGGGTCTTCTTTAGCCTCCTCCCATTCATTTTGTCTTATAGGAGGGCCAGCTCCATTCAGCCCGGCTGGTGGCACCGTTGTCGCCGTCAGATTTCCCAACACAGTCATCATTCTATTCTCAAATTCTTCCAACCTTCTTCTTACCTCTTCGGCTATTATGGCCTGGGTGGCATCTATTCCTCTTAATGAATTAGCCATTTCACTGTTTATAGAAAACTGAGAGGAGGTAGCATGATTGCTCTCGAAAAATAAATTTGAATATTTTACCCTTTCTGGTAGCTCAAAGAATAGATTTCTATGCAGCTACCTGCGGGGACCTCTTGACCACCTGGGTAGATCTATGATGGCTACAAAACATCTCAGGTCAGGATGATGCATGAATGCCATAAAATGCATGATCGTGATGTGTAACATCTACAACCACATGCAAGCAGATATACCCTTCCAACCTTGTTCCTCCCACACACGAGGACGTATAGTCTCTGTCCTAGGCGAGCTTGATCCACGGGTTAACAGGGAACCCGATGGACATGTATGATGCACGGTGCAAAAATCGGTAGCATAACCTCTCCTAGCTAATGTACAAACGTATAAGTTTTGAGCATTACATATTTAAGCAATCCGAATAAATAGACATGGGCTTATCGAAGCATGAAAGCCTTTGATTAGGTGACAAACCAATCTTTCTTGGTTTGTCCAATACATAATGATCCAGACAGCAAGCACAGTATTATGGTTCATACCACCTAGGGGAAGTTTCTACTTTCGTTACATGAGCTTTGGCTGGGGTGATGTTACATTAGGTCTACCCAAGCACGGTTCCTTCTGACGGGTCTAGCTCATCATGAGCATAATGACCGATCGGGTCTCCATTTAATATATTATGATGGTACGAGGCTTGGGCTGGTGATTATCCTTAATACTTCCCTACATTGAGTGAACGTAGGGTCGTGCTTTGGGAACACACCGGGGCTGAGAGAGGGTGAAAATTAGCATAAATCTAAGGCTCTAGTGATATGCAATGCAATTTTGAAAAGTGACATAATTTTAAGTTAAAATTAAATTATATATTTTAGCCAAGGTACTTTCAAAGCGAAGTCTCAAAGTAAGTCTCCAGCAGAGTCGCCACTGTGATACGCGCCGAACGATCCGCTTTTAGGGTATTCGAGATAGGTTCATAGGACTTGTAAAAAAGTACAAGGACATCTATTTTGGGCAACAAGAAGGTGTTTTGGAGTCGCCACCCAATAAAATATTGGGAAAGGTCGTCTAGCTTCACTGAGCCTAAGATAGACATGTGTGTCTATTTTGGGCAATCAGAGATATTTTGGAATCCTCCTTCCAATAGAACATTGGAAAGATTCATCTAATCTCATAAAGCCTAAGATGATGCATATATGTCTATTTTGAGTAAGCCAGCGATATTTTGGAGTTCCCACCCCAACAGAACATTAGGATGGTTCGTCTAACCTCATGGAGCCTAATACAATACAACTTGTGCCTATTTTGGGCAATAAAAGATATTTTGTAACACCCCAATCCATACGTAGACGAACCCATCCACAAGGGAGTAGGAAGCCGTACGAGTAGGTGTGTTACCGAACAGAAGCGAGATAAAGCATACTAAAATACGGAAGAATTTAAAACTTGAGAAGTAGATTTGGACATGCATACTTCGCAAACGCGCATACACTAAGCAAAAGCATACAGTTGTGAAAACTTACAAGCATACAATAGAAGTTATTCTCCAAACATCGCTATACAAATATTTACATGGCCCAGAATATTATATAAGTATCTTTACATATTATTACATATACATATTTTACAGAATTACAAAATCCAAAATAAAGAAGCTGGACAAAAACCAAAACTCCTAGCTCCTATGTGGCCGACTCTGCAGATGCGCGACTCGAGCAAAAGCAAACCTACCACCTACACGGGGAAAAGAACCCGTGCTAAGCGATAACGCTTAGTGGGGAAAGCACAAAAATATAGACGACCATTCACAACGGTCGCCAAGGCATACCACATACACGAAGGTGAATACATAAAATCCTGACAGATAAATATACATGCTTGTATAATATAGCCATGCACTCGAATATTCTTAACCACACTCATACACTCATATTATTAACACACCCAATTGTTTTGCCAAAATCATTATATTTATCCAAACCCAAGAGATGATGTTAAAACACCACACTTCCACTGCGTAAACTTATTACAAATTATCACGCCATGAAACGTAAACACATAATAACATACCGTAATTACTACAATAGCTAATAATAAGGAGCTATATAGCATCGTATTAAATTTGTTACATATGTTGGTTCAAGATCACATTCCTAAGTATACAAATCAGTATACTTAATCTTAGTAATTAACAATACATATTCACGTTTATATATGTAGACTTCAACCATAGTATTCAGTAATTCAGATTCGCATTCACATACATATTAATTTATCTCATTACTATACAAAAGTGTAGTATCCATATTATGTGATACACCGACTTCACATACACATACTATACACAAGACCATTTACAGATAACCACAAAGGTGCAATATACAAGTCAGAGTTTCACTTAACCCAATCAGAGATTTATAATCACATTCGAATTCACAACTGGTTCACATGACCGAAATCTTCCACATTCGGATATCATATTCTCATATTCATATCAGATAGAGCAAACGAAATACCTGCTGACTCAAAATAGTGGATAACGAGTACTGAGGGGGAGACCTCATGAGGGAACACATAGCCCGATCTCTGATCGGGGAAACCTCAGAGGGAACACATAATATAATGTACCATACAGGTACAAGTCGGAAGGCAATATTGCATTGCACAGGATCTTAAACAAGATCCATACACATACACATACACATAATAGGGGTTCACGAGGAACCATTCGGGGACCTGATCAGGGTCCAAATCGTTCAAAGGGCGCTGCAGCTACACATACATAGACTCTATTAGGCATGCCTAACTATCCACTAGACTGACTTTCGCAGGTCATGCATCATTCAAATCATGTGTCACATCAGACAATATATAAACATCATCATACTATTCATTTTACAAAGCATATGATATAGTTCCATCAACATACTTTAGCACTATTCAAGGTTCTAAGATTTATCAGAGTCAAATATGGAAATATTATCATGCCAATCATTAACGTAACACTCAAACTTTGTTTTTAACAATTAAACACTTTTTACAAAAACAGGGTAGGTCACGGTCACAACCAGGTTGGTTGTCACCGTGACATACCAAAACTTTCGGCAGAAAGCACTCTTGGGGGTACCTCACGGTGGTAACCCATTAGGTTGTCACCGTGACATACCATGAACCCAAAACAGAATGCAAATCTGCGGCAGGTCACGGTGGTAACCACATTCATTGCCACCGTGACATACCAAACCCTCAAAACAGAATGCAAATCTGGGGTAGGTCACGGTGGTAACCACATTCATTGCCACCGTGACATACCAAAACCCTCAAAACAGAATGCTATTCTTCACACTTAGTCATATCATTCATACAAACTATTTATACATTTACATAAACACTTACTTACCCGGTTTGCCACATTACAGGTCTCTATTTAAAAAAAAGGAAAATTCATAATCTAAAAGCATTAAATCACCTTAATCATTATCATATTATATAGGCACTCAAGTAGCCACATGAACCGTTAAAATATCATAAATACCTTGCATATTAACATATTCTAATAACATTTATTACCAATGCATGCATCGTATAATATTGTTAGGCAATTACTTTAATCACGCATTCACTGCCCGTATCACCTATATGCATTTTTCCATTAAATAAACTCAATTCATGATTATGCATACTTGTTCATATCATACACGATCAATACCACAGGCACATCCTGTTCGATAATTAAAAGCATATATATATACATTAAATTTCATTATTAAACTCTTATGCTATAGTTTTAATCATTTACAATTTGGATTAACGACCACCCACATACTCATTTCCTAAGGTTAGAAATGAGTTAGACATGCTATAGGAACTTACCATGAAGTTCGGGTACGTTTCGGGAAGAAAAACACTCAAATTATGCATATTAGGAGGTGGTCACGGTGGTAACCAATTGGTTGTCACTGTGAGGTCCAAAAATGAGCATTCTGCCCTGCATTTTCATAGGTCACGGTGGTAACCATTTTGGTTGCCACCGTGACATACCAAAATATTGCAAAACAAAAGCAAAATTTCGGGTCTGGTTCACTCCACAATTTTGTTCAGCCTATATCAAAGTCTAGAACTCATTTTTAGCCAAAACTTCCTTCTAAAAAAATGTTTTATAGGATATTAACTTCCAAATGCAACAAATTACAGGTCAATTGGACATCTATAGATTCAGATATGATCTAAACAATCCACAGTGCTTCTCTGAACCCGTCCAAAGAAGATAGGTCTACTTCTTGACCAATTTTCGGACACTTAGAGTTACAATTAGCTCACACCTATTTCTAACACATTTGTAGACATATAGCTTAGCTTTCTAAAGGTGCTGATTTCATATCATTTGGAGTTCTATAACTCCCGAAACAGTGTAATAACCGAAGAAAGGTCCAGTGTATTCTAATTCAGTTTTTCACCCAAAAACCTATTCACATGCAACAATGAGTCATTTGAGCCAACACTCACTACCATCATCACAAATCATCACAATACACTCAAGAAGCTTGTATCATACATGAATATACCAAAAATTCATATACAGATAAAAGAAAGTTCCCAAACCTTAACTCCTTTGCTCCACTAGCTTAAATGGTAGTACTTCCTTGCTCTTATACTCTTCCATAGATTCACCACTTCAATTTCCTCATCAAGAAAATACATAAAATTACTTAGGGTTTCTAATTAACCAAAGAGGAATTGCAGAAATCGAAAGTTATAACTTACCCTTCTATCTCTAATCTCTCATAAACGCACTTGAGCTACAATCCATTATACACAACTTGGGCTTGCAAGAAGAGAGAGAGGGGCTGGCGTGGGATGAAGAAGAAGAGGAAGGGAAAAGGAGAAGGCAAAACGTGAAGGAGAGGGGAAATGAGCAGAAATCTGCTCTCACTCTCTCTTAATTAAGTTAAACTTATCTCAAATGCCACATGTCCTCCTCCTATTGGCCCTCAATAGATTTTTTTATGATATTTCCCCTTTTTGGTCCCTTAATTCCTTTTTAATCCTTCCTTCACATAATACATAAATATAATTTTACATTGGCCCACAATTAAATCTTATCCCCTTCAATTAAGTCCTAAATTAATACCTTACAAATTTGCAATTGGCCGCACTTGCCGAAACTTTTGCACTAATGCCGAATTCGTCCTTTCGACACACCTAAAACCACAACTTACATACATTCGGCATATAAATGATCCATTCTCAAAATTTAGCCCTCATATTTATTTATTCCACTCAATTAAATCCCTATATGTAAAATTACCGAAATACCCTTCGCTTTCTTTTTCTTAATTCTGATCATATCTTTTCCTACTACTTAATCACTCCGACCATCACATCACACGATTTCGATTATCAAAATCCCCGAAAATACACAAATCCTTCTAGGGTACATTTCGGGGTGTTACAAATCTTCCCTCCTAAAAGAATTTCGTCCTCGAAATTCACTTACACCAGAAGAAACTCTAAAATGACACTTCGACTCATCGTCAGACTCATACATTGCATTCTAAAACTATTCACTTACTTACACTTATCGCCATCGCTATACTCTTAAATCACTTTCTTATATTCGAATCAAACACATTCATCAGAACAATCATTACTCAAAAGCCCGACTGAAATCAAAACCCGACACTTTACAGATAAATCAACTAACTTCGCCAATTGCTACATAAATCCTTCACTACTTAAAAGATGTCCATCATACTTACGTTTTTCTTTACCATTAACACTCCTATCAAACTTTAAAATCCTTTTTACGGCCCCAAAATACTCTTTCTGTTCAATCTTTAACCAAACACAGAACACTTTCCTAAACGATTGCTGAGTGCGTCATTTTTACCCTTAATTTTAATATCAAATAGTACATATATACCCTGTCAGCTTTCTCTCAATCAAAACATATATGCATATGCTTATCATGTATTGTCAAAGGGATGATGATGATGTAATGAGATTGAGATGATTCATGTATGCAGAGTGATGCAATTGATGCTATAATGATGCATTTTGTCCCATCCACATGATTCAATATGCTTTCATTTAAACACTTTTCTGGAGATAGCCAACAGGCATATAGAGTACTACCAAAACCTTATAAGATCCAAATACTCATCCACTTACTCGATACCTTTCTTTACTGAGGTACACTCTGAACAAAACCTTAAGAAATCCTAGGAGCAGTCAGCCTATCAAAAATTCAAATCAATCCTTGCACTAATATTCTATCATTAGAAACAGGACCGGAATTCTAACCAAAAGGTGCACAAAAACGAAACACTTTGATCAGTACTAATTGGGTTCACACTTTCTGTCGTCTCATTCACCTTCTCATTCGGGTCAGGCTCCATCTAACATAACACACATAGGACAAGACGCATCTGTATTAGGCCACGACACGAAATCGACTTATCCACCAAAACATGACACATACCAACTAGCATACAAATGCCTGACATCAAACAAACAAAGACAACCAGAACCGTCAAACCGCGCTCTGATACCACTAAATGTAACACCCCAACCCATACGTAGGCGAACCCATCCACAAGGGAGTAGGAAGCCGTACGAGTAGGTGTGTTACCGAACAGAAGCGAGACAAAGCATACTAAAATACGGAAGAATTTAAAACTTGAGAAGTAGATTTGGACATGCATACTTCGCAAACGCGCATACACTAAGCAAAAGCATATAGTTGTGAAAACTTACAAGCATACAATAGTAGTTATTCTCCAAACATCGTTATACAAATATTTACATGGCCCAGAATATTATATAAGTATCTTTACATATTATTACATATACATATTTTACAGAATTACAAAATCCAAAATAAAGAAGCTGGACAAAAACCAAAACTCCTAGCTCCTATGTGGCCGACTCTGCAGATGCGCGACTCGAGCAAAAGCAAACCTGCCACCTGCACGGGGAAAAGAACCCGTGCTAAGCGATAGCGCTTAGTGGGGAAAGCACAAAAATATAGACGACCATTCACAACGGTCGCCAAGGCATACCACATACACGAAGGTGAATACATAAAATCCTGACAGATAAATATACATGCTTGTATAATATAGCCATGCACTCGAATATTCTTAACCACACTCATACACTCATATTATTAACACACCCAATTGTTTTGCCAAAATCATTATATTTATCCAAACCCAAGAGATGATGTTAAAACACCACACTTCCACTGCGTAAACTTATTACAAATTATCACGCCATGAAACGTAAACACATAATAACATACCGTAATTACTACAATAGCTAATAATAAGGAGCTATATAGCATCGTATTAAATTTGTTACATATGTTGGTTCAAGATCACATTCCTAAGTATACAAATCAGTATACTTAATCTTAGTAATTAACAATACATATTCACGTTTATATATGTAGACTTCAACCATAGTATTCAGTAATTCAGATTCGCATTCACATACATATTAATTTATCTCATTACTATACAGAAGTGTAGTATCCATATTATGTGATACACCGACTTCACATACACATACTATACACAAGACCATTTACAGATAACCACAAAGGTGCAATATACAGGTCAGAGTTTCACTTAACCCAATCAGAGATTTATAATCACATTCGAATTCACAACTGGTTCACATGACCGAAATCTTCCACATTCGGATATCATATTCTCATATTCATATCAGATAGAGCAAACAAAATACCTGCTGACTCAAAATAGTGGATAACGAGTACTGAGGGGGAGACCTCATGAGGGAACACATAGCCTGATCTCTGATCGGGGAAACCTCAGAGGGAACACATAATATAATGTACCATACAGGTACAAGTCGGAAGGCAATATTGCATTGCACAGGATCTTAAACAAGATCCATACACATACACATACACATAATAGGGGTTCACGAGGAACCATTCGGGGACCTGATCAGGGTCCAAATCGTTCAAAGGGCGCTGCAGCTACACATACATAGACTCTATTAGGCATGCCTAACTATCCACTAGACTGACTTTCGCAGGTCATGCATCATTCAAATCATGTGTCACATCAGACAATATATAAACATCATCATACTATTCATTTTACAAAGCATATGATATAGTTCCATCAACATACTTTAGCACTATTCAAGGTTCTAAGATTTATCAGAGTCAAATATGGAAATATTATCATGCCAATCATTAACGTAACACTCAAACTTTGTTTTTAACAATTAAACACTTTTTACAAAAACAGGGTAGGTCACGGTCACAACCAGGTTGGTTGTCACCGTGACATACCAAAACTTTCAGCAGAAAGCACTCTTGGGGGTACCTCACGGTGGTAACCCATTAGGTTGTCACCGTGACATACCATGAACCCAAAACAGAATGCAAATCTGCGGCAGGTCACGGTGGTAACCACATTCATTGCCACCGTGACATACCAAACCCTCAAAACAGAATGCAAATCTGGGGTAGGTCACGGTGGTAACCACATTCATTGCCACCGTGACATACCAAAACCCTCAAAACAGAATGCTATTCTTCACACTTAGTCATATCATTCATACAAACTATTTATACATTTACATAAACACTTACTTACCCGGTTTGCCACATTACAGGTCTCTGTTTAAAAAAAAGGAAAATTCATAATCTAAAAGCATTAAATCACCTTAATCATTATCATATTATATAGGCACTCAAGTAGCCACATGAACCGTTAAAATATCATAAATACCTTGCATATTAACATATTCTAATAACATTTATTACCAATGCATGCATCATATAATATTGTTAGGCAATTACTTTAATCACGCATTCACTGCCCGTATCCCCTATATACATTTTTCCATTAAATAAACTCAATTCATGATTATGCATACTTGTTCATATCATACACGATCAATACCACAGGCACATCCTGTTCGATAATTAAAAGCATATATATATACATTAAATTTCATTATTAAACTCTTATGGTATAGCTTTAATCATTTACAATTTGGATTAACGACCACCCACATACTCATTTCCTAAGGTTAGAAATGAGTTAGACATGCTATAGGAACTTACCATGAAGTTCGGGTACGTTTCGGGAAGAAAAACACTCAAATTATGCATATTAGGAGGTGGTCACGGTGGTAACCAATTGGTTGTCACCGTGAGGTCCAAAAATGAGCATTCTGCCCTGCATTTTCATAGGTCACGGTGGTAACCATTTTGGTTGCCACCGTGACATACCAAAATATTGCAAAACAGAAGCAAAATTTCGGGTCTGGTTCACTCGACAATTTTGTACAGCCTATATCAAAGTCTAGAACTCATTTTTAGCCAAAACTTCCTTCTAAAAAAATGTTTTATAGGATATTAAATTCCAAATGCAACAAATTACAGGTCAATTGGACATCTATAGATTTAGATATGATCTAAACAATCCACAGTGCTTCTCTGAACCCGTCCAAAGAAGATAGGTCTACTTCTTGACCAATTTTCGGACACTTAGAGTTACAATTAGCTCAAACCTATTTCTAACACATTTGTAGACATATATCTTAGCTTTCTAAAGGTGCTGATTTCATATCATTTGGAGTTCTATAACTCCCGAAACAGTGTAATAACCGAAGAAAGGTCTAGTGTATTCTAATCCAGTTTTTCACCCAAAAACCTATTCACATGCAACAATGAGTCATTTGAGCCAACACTCACTACCATCATCACAAATCATCACAATACACTCAAGAAGCTTGTATCATACATGAATATACCAAAAATTCATATACAGATAAAAGAAAGTTCCCAAACCTTAACTCCTTTGCTCCACTAGCTTAAATGGTAGTACTTCCTTGCTCTTATACTCTTCCATAGATTCACCACTTCAATTTCCTCATCAAGAAAATACATAAAATTACTTAGGGTTTCTAATTAACCAAAGAGGAATTGCAGAAATCGAAAGTTATAACTTACCCTTCTATCTCTAATCTCTCATAAACGCACTTGAGCTACAATCCATTATACACAACTTGGGCTTGCAAGAAGAGAGAGAGGGGCTGGCGTGGGATGAAGAAGAAGAGGAAGGGAAAAGGAGAAGGCAAAACGTGAAGGAGAGGGGAAATGAGCAGAAATCTGCTCTTACTCTCTCTTAATTAAGTTAAACTTATCTCAAATGCCACATGTCCTCCTCCTATTGGCCCTCAATAGATTTTTTTATGATATTTCCCCTTTTTGGTCCCTTAATTCCTTTTTAATCCTTCCTTCACATAATACATAAATATAATTTTATATTGGCCCACAATTAAATCTTATCCCCTTCAATTAATTCCTAAATTAATACCTTACAAATTTGCAATTGGCCGCACTTGCCGAAACTTTTGCACTAATGCCGAATTCGTCCTTTCGACACACCTAAAACCACAACTTACATACATTCGGCATATAAATGATCCATTCTCAAAATTTAGCCCTCATATTTATTTATTCCACTCAATTAAATTCCTATATGTAAAATTACCGAAATACCCTTGGCTTTCTTTTTCATAATTCTGATCATATCTTTTCCTACTACTTAATCACTCCGACCATCACATCACACGATTTCGATTATCAAAATCCCCGAAAATACACAAATCCTTCTAGGGTACATTTCGGGGTGTTACATATTTTGGAATTTTCTTTCCAATAGAACATTGGAAATGTAACACCCCATTTTCCCCCTGGTAATCTGAGCTATTCTGTGTGCAAGTGACTTTGTATAATATTTTGGCATGTGTAATATTTTAATTTGGGTTAAGTGCATGAATGATGAGTTTTGCTAGAGTGTGTTTGCATGTATAGTGGTAGTGTGTGTGTATGTTTAGGTTTTGTTAGGATGTGGATGTTTGTAGGGAGTTAATGTATGTTTTAGTGAGATTAGGCTTGGGTGTGGTGTAGAGGATAGTTGTAGGGCATGTTGGTTAGATTCCACCAATGTGTTGATGCCATGTGGTAAGTGAGGGTGATATAAATAGGTTGGAGAGAGAGAGAAAGGACAGCCCCTTTTCTGCCCTTGCTCTCCCGTTCTCTTCTCCCCTCACACCTCTTCTTCTTCATTTTCTTCTTCCTCCTTGTTTTTTACTTGATTCTCATCTTTTGTGACCTCAATCATTGGTGGGATTTAGCAATTCTTGAGTCTTTTGGTAAGTTTTAGTTAGTTATTTCTTGTTCTTCATATTTCCATGATTTTGTTAGTTATAGTTTAGAGTTAGGGTTTTGTTGTTATGTGTGATCTTTCGGTGTTTTGATCAGAGGTGCTTCCTAGAGATCCCAAAGTTAAAGAGAAGGCTAGTGGAAGTGGTGCTCATTGATTAGGAGCTAAGGATTTGCAAGGTTTGGGACTTTTGTGTATTTGATGCATTTTGTGATTTTTGGCATTTTGAGTTGATTTTCTGGAAATCATGTGGTTAATGATGTTTATTTTGGTCTAAATGTTATGGGTTTTGTTGGAATTGAGTTAAGATTGTCACACCCCGTCTGCCCCCAAGTAGAATGAGCCATGTGTAGGTGTGCATTTGTGTTTGTTTTGGCATGCCATGAGGGGCATTTTGGTAAAAGTGCATGTATATGGGTTATGTTAGCACGTGGGTGTGTGCATGGTATTTATATGTAACCTAGAAGGATTGTGCTAGGGTGTGCTTGCTCACATAGTTGTAGGCTGTGAGTGAGTTGGGTGTGATTGCATGTGCATAAGTGTAGCATAATAGAGTATGTCTAAGTGGGAGAGCATTGTGTGTGTGTGTGATATATACATGTAGTGTGTGAGTGATTGGTTTCCACCACTAGGAAATGGACATGTGGCCTAGGTTGGAAAAGGGGAAATTAAAAGAGGAAAGAGAAAAGAGAATAGGAAATTCTGCCTCTTCATCCCGTTCCCCCTTCTCTTTACCTCCTTTCTTCCTCTTCTCCTTCCATTTTGGTGTCCTAGCTTGGATTCAAGGTTGTGTGGTGGGAATTGATTGCTCCTTGGGATTGATTGGTAAGTTTCATGCATTTATTTTGTTATTGTTTAAGTTTTCTTTCCATCTTCATCTTCTCCTCTTCTTATTTTCTGGGTTTGGATCTAAGTTAGAGTTTTGTGTTTGTGTGTTTTGATGGTTGATGCTTAGTTGAGCCTCCTTGCGAGTGAAAGGGCAAAGAGAAGGTTGGACCTAGTGGATCTAAGCATTCGGAGCAAAGGATTTCAAGGTTTGGGAGTTTGTGACTTCTGCATTTTGGTGATTTATTGTTTGAATGAATTTCTAGAAAATTTTGGTGTTCTTGATGTTTTTACATGTTAGTATGTTATGGGTCTTGATTTTTATTGTTCATAAAACCTTAATGGTGAGTTATTGAACCAAATATGAGATTGATTGAGTTGTGGCATGAATAGTGATGAGATTGAATGTGTAACTTGATGTTGTTTTGAGAATTCAATTGTAGGATCTTATATGAGTATGATTTGATGTTGTTGGATGGTTTATTAATTTAGTTTGAGTGAGGAGATTTTAGTTGGAATGAGAAGTTTTGGTTTTGGCCTGGAAAAGAGGTGATTTTGGCTCGATGGTATCACATCTGGGCATGGGTCACGGTGGCAATCATTTTGGTTGTGACCGTGAGGTATGTACCAGATGCATTCTGCCGTGAGTTTGGACATGTCACGGTGGTAACCATTTTGGTTGGGACCGTGAGGTGTCCAGATTTTGCTTCTGTTCCGGATTCTGGACATGTCACGGTGGCAACCATTTTTGTTGTGACCGTGAGGTGTCCAGACTTTTGCTTCTGTTTGGTCTCTTTGGTATGTCACGGTGGCAACCATTTTGGTTGTGACCGTGAGGTACCCCAGACTTGCATTCTGCCGAGAGTTTTGGTATGTCACAGTGGCAACCAATCTGGTTGTGACCGTGACCTACCCTATTTTTGCAATAAAATCTTATTTGTTCAGGGTGATTTAAGGATGTTAAAGTAGTGTTTTCAACACACACAATGACACTTAATAAGAGCTTTATACTAGTAAGATGAATGATGTTTACATGTACTGATTAATCAAAGTTTGTGAATTCCTTGCTTGTTATAATTGAACTATGGACGTTAACTATATAATTTTAGCCTGTGAATCAACTAAGTGGATAGTTAGGCATGCCTAATAGAGTTTTATAGCTGCAGCCTCAGTTCAGTTTGGACCTCGATCAGGTCCCCGTTTGGTTCCTCGCGAACCCTCTAATGTGTTTGGATCTTGTTTAAGGTCCCTTAATAAAACATTTTGTAAATGATAAAGTAAAATGGTTTTCGATTCGTACCCATAAGGTACTGTTCGTAATCGGTTTGTACCCGTAAAGTACTATCCGTTCACTCGTTATCCACTACCTTGAGTCAGCAGGTGCTTAATTGCTTTGAATTGTTTTGATATTTATGGGAATGTATTATCTGAATATGTATATTAATGAGATAATATGAAGATAGTTATGTTATATCAAATGTCTGACTCTATATGTTTGCTTGTTCATATTGATATCTAATGTGTATTTCTGATTATGCCATCGGTATGCGTTATGCTTGACGACCATTGTGAATGACCGTCCATTTTCATATGTGTGTTTTCCCCACTAAGCGTTTATCGCTTAGCACGGTGTGTTTACCCGTGCAGGTGTGGAAGGAGTTTGCCTTGGGAGAGTCATCGCAGCCAAGCTAACACAGCTAGGTTATAGTGCAGGGCTTAGTTTTGTAGCTTGATGATTCTTTTTGTATAGAACTCTCTTATATCATTTTGGTAATAGCTTCCGCATGTGTATAAGTATATTTTTGGATATGTAATTATCTTTTGTCCCTGTAGGTTGATCAAACAGTAATGTAATGTTTTTCGTTATATTAACGCATGATCAGCTTCTTTCATGAATGGTTTTGTAAAGTTTTTAATTACCCTGTATTTAGGTATGTATTTATGTATATTCTGTATCTGTGTGGTGGCACCTCTACCCATACGACATCTCACTCCTTATCGGATGGGATCGCCTACGTATGAGTAGGGGGTGTTACAAGTTGTGGTATCAGAGCCCGGTTTAGGCATTTCTGGGTGTTGCTCATATGATGCTGTATATGGGTGCATATATGTCTAGGACTGTGTTGGCTGATGCGGTTCCCTTTGTTTGCTTAGATGGCTTCTAATTCTGCTCGTGGATCGCTTGAGGAGTCTGCTGAAAGTGTGAACCCTCAAGCTAGGGATCTTTCTGTTATGGTGTCGGCTCAACCTGCTAGGATCCAGCCCGAAGCCGCTGCCATGCCTTTTGAAGCCATGTTCAGGCTGTCACAGGACATGGCGAGGGTCTTGGAGAGAGTGGTTGCCCCCAGGCCTCCCATGGAGAACTTAAGAAAAGCTGGGGCCGAAGAATTTTATGGAACAGGGTTGGACGAATCAGAGTTAGCATAGAGGTGGCTAGATAAGGTGAAGAGGGCTTTGAGAGAAGTTAGGTGTCCTCCGGATCTGCAAGCAGAATGTGTTGTGGCCTTGCTTCAAGGATCGGCGTACGAATGGTGGGAGCTGGTGTGCAGACAACCTCAGGTGCCCGATCCTGTTACATGGGAGTTCTTCATTGAGGAATTCACGAAGAAGTACGTAACTCAGACTTACAAGGATGCGAGATGGGCACAATTTTTGAGTTTGAAGCAAAGGGCTATGTCGGTTTCGAACTATGAGAAAGAGTTTAATCGGCTGTCCCGATATGCTCCGCATGGGGTCATGACAGATGATTTCCGATGCAAGCATTTTGAGGCTGGGTTAAATGAGTCCTTAAGAGTAGCTTTGATCTCCTTGATGAGCACACCAGGGGTAAGCTACTATCAGATTGCAGATGTTGCTATAAGGGCTGAAAGGTCAGAGTCAATGCTTAGAGAGAGAGCTCAGAGAAGGAATCCATCTCGGGGTGGTTCTTCTTCTTCATTTTTGGGTAAGAGAGCAAGGGATCCGCAAGGTCAGTCATCATCCGGTTCAGCCACGAGGGGTAGAAGGCAGGGTTCGGTAGCTGTGTCTGGTTCTGGCAGGGGTGATAGATCTGAAGCTACACCTGTTTGTTTGCACTGCAGTAAGGCTCACCGGGGTGAGTGTAGGTGGCTCACTGGTGGGTGTTTTAGATGTGGAAGCACCGAGCACCGTCTGGCTAATTATCCACAGTTGAGTGAGGATTCAGGTCCACAGAGAGGGGCTAGCGAAGTTGGATCAAATGCTACATAAGCTGCCCGTGGTAGGGGCCGAGGTAGAGGTCGAGGCGGTCGACCTAGAGATGGAGCTATTTCGGAGACAGTTGAGCACCCTCCCCCAGTCGCAGCCAGAGCTTATACTGTGAGAGCTAGAGAGGAGCAGGATGCCCCTGATGTGATTGCTGGTAAGTTCCTACTCCATGACACTGAATTGTATGCTCTAATTGACCCTGGTTCCACACACTCATATTTGTGCACGGATAAGATTATTGATAAGTTGCATATGGTAGATCAGTTAGACTATGAGATATGTGTGACCAATCCATTAGGGCATAGTGTCAATGTGAGTAGAGTTTATAGGAGTTGTCCTCTGTTGGTTGAGGGAGTTGAGTTTCCTGCGGACTTGATAGAGTTGCCTTTCAAAGAGTTTGATCTAATTTTGGGAATGGACTGGTTGGGTAAGCATCGGGCTGTGGTTGACTGCCATAGGAAAACCTTTGTGCTTCAGGATAGAAACAGATTTCTAGTGTTTGTAAGAGGTTTGGGTGCTAGTTCTGTGAATAATGTGATGTCAGCGATGTAAGCCAAGAGGTTTATTAGGAAAGGTTGTGAGGCTTTCCTTGCTGTGGTTTTGGATTCCAAGAGGGATCAAGTAAGGATTGAGGATATCCCTGTGGTGCGGGAGTTTAGTGATGTTTTCCCAAGTGATTTGCCTGGGTTGCCTCCGGAGAGAGAAGTTGAGTTAGCTATAGAGATCATGCCGGGTACCACACCTATATCGAAAGCACCTTACGGATGGCTCCTGTAGAGTTGAGAGAACTTAAAACTCAACTACAAGAGCTATTGGATAAGGGATTTATTCGACCCAGCATATCTCCATGGGGCGCTCCGGTTTTGTTTGTTAAGAAAAAGGATGGATCCTTGAGGATGTGTATCGACTACAGGCAGATCAATAAGGTTACAGTGAAGAATAAGTATCCGCTACCTAGAGTCGAGGATTTGTTTGATCAGCTTCGGGGTGCAGGTGTGTTTTCCAAGATAGATCTTCGATCGGGATATTATCAGCTTCGGGTTAAGGATGAGGATGTGGTTAAGACTGCATTTCGGACTCGGTATGGCCACTATGAGTTTCTTGTCATGCCGTTTGGTTTGACCAATGCCCTAGCGGCATTCATGGATTTGATGAACAGAGTGTTTAGGCCATACTTAGACCGGTTTGTGGTGGTGTTTATAGATGATATCTTGGTGTATTCCAAGGATGAGAATGAGCATGAGGAGCATCTTCAGTTAGTTTTGCAAGTTTTGAGAGATCATCGGTTGTTTGCTAAGCTTAGCAAGTGTGATTTTTGGCTTCGGGAAGTGTCGTTTTTGGGCCATATAGTTTCAGCTAAGGGTATCAAAGTGGATCCAGCTAAGATTGAGGCGATAGTTGATTGGAAAGCGCCTAGGAACGTTTAGGAGGTGAGGAGTTTCCTCGGTTTGGCTGGTTATTATCGGCGGTTTGTTAAGGGTTTCTTTGTGATGGCCGCTCCAATGACCAAGTTGTTGAGAAAAGGAGTTAAGTTTCAGTGGTCAGACAGATGTCAGGCTTGTTTTGAGCAGTTGAAGAAGTTGCTAGTTGAAGCTCCTATACTAACTCAATCCATATTGGGTAAGGAGTTTGTCATGTATAGTGACGCTTCGGGTGTCGGTCTTGGGTGTGTGCTGATGCAGGAAGGTAAGGTTGTGGCTTATGCTTCTCGGCAGTTGAAGCCGCACGAGAGGAATTATCCGACGCATGATTTAGAATTGGCGGCGGTGATCTTAGCTTTGAAGATTTGGTGCCATTATATATATGGGGAGAGATGTAGGATATTTACGGATCACAAGAGTTTAAAGTATCTCCTCACACAGAAGGAGTTGAATATGAGACAGCATTGTTGGCTAGAGTTGTTTAAGGATTACGACTGTATTGTGGATTACCATCCGGGTAAGGCCAATGTAGTAGTAGATGCCTTGAGTCGAAAGTCGGTTTTTGCTTTATTTATGAGGCAGTTGAGATGGAGATTTGGTTCAGATGGGCCTTTGTTGGCTCAGTTGAGAGTGAAGCCTAACTTGAAACAGAGGATAGCTGATGCTCAGAGGGATGATGAAAGGCTACAGCGGATTGTACAAGAGGTTAGTTTGGGCAGGCAGTCAGAGTTCTCAGTTCAAGATGGAGTTCTTCTGTATAGAAACCGTTTGTGTGTACCGGGGAATGAGGAGTTAAGAAGACAGCTATTGAGTGAGGCGCATAGTACAATTTTTACCATGCATCCTGGTAGTGAAAAGATGTTTAGGGACATGAAACAGTTCTATTGGTAGTCCGGTATGAAAAGAGACATAGTGGATTTTGTGTCCAAGTGCCTATCATGTCAGCAGGTAAAGGCTGAGCACCAAGTTCCTTTGGGATTGCTCAGGCCTTTATCCGTCCCTGAGTGGAAGTGGGATGACATCGCCATGGACGTTGTTTCCGGGTTGCTTTTGACTCAAAAGAAGCATGACTCAGTTTGGGTGATAGTGGATCGGCTTACGAAGTCAGCTCACTTCTTACCAGTGAGAGTGGATTATTCGATGGACAGGTTGGCCAGTATCTATGTGGATGAGGTAGTTCGGTTGCATGGAGTGCCGGTGTCAATAGTTTCAGATCAGGACCCAAGGTTCACATCTAAGTTTTGGAAGGTTTTGCAAAGGGCTTTGGGTACCAAGTTGAACTTCAGTACAACATTCCATCCTCAAACAGATGGTCAGTCCGAGCGAGTTATACAGATCTTGGAAGATAAGTTGAGGGCTTGTGCCTTGGATTTTTTGGGTAGTTGGGACCGATATGTGTCGCTCATGGAGTTTGCCTACAGTAACAGTTATCAGTCGAGCATCGGTATGGCACCGTATGAGGCTTTATATGGTCGGCAGTGTAGGACTCCGATTTGTTGGACTGAGTTGTCCAAGCGATCGGTGATTGGGCCAGAATTGGTTAGGGATACAGAGGAAAAGATCAGAGTTGTGCAACAGAATTTGAATGCTGCTAAGGATCGACAAAAGTCTTATGCCAATCTGAAGAGAAAAGATGTGCAGTTTGAAGTAGGGGACAAGGTCTTCCTTAAAGTGTCACCTTGGAAAAAGGTGCTTCGGTTTGGAAAAAAAGGGAAGCTTAGCCCTCGCTTCATTGGTCCGTATGAAGTTTTGGCCAGAGTTGGTCCGGTGGCCTATAGGTTGGCATTACCGATGGAGTTGTCAAGATTGCACGATGTGTTCCATGTTACGATGCTTCGTCGATACCGATCGGATCCATCGCACGTTCTGTCAGTACAAGATGTGCAAGTTCAGCCTGATTTCTCTTATGATGAAGAACCGAGAGCTATCTTAGCCCAGGAAGTGAGAAAGCAGAGGAGTAAGCAGATTCCTTTGGTCAAAGTGTTATGAAGTCTTCATGGGGTTGAGGAAGCAACTTGGGAGCTAGAAGAGTCGATGAGAGTTCAATATCCACATTTGTTCAGTTCAGGTAAGAATTTCGAGGACGAAATTCTTATTAGTGGGGGAGAGTTGTCACACCCCGTCTGCCCCCTAGTAGAATGAGCCATGTGTAGGTGTGCATTTGTGTTTGTTTTGGCATGCCATGAGGGGCATTTTGGTAAAAGTGCATGTATATGGGTTCAGTTAGCACGTGGGTGTAACACCCCCTATGTCCTTGTTGGAAGGACGCGGGTGTGCTACTGACGCTCACACGCGCATATGCACACAAACTCAAAGCAAAAGCATACATTTATACAAAAACACGGGGAAATTAAAAACTTGCCTTGATAAGCAAAAACTGGTCATGCATTAACTCACACACACGCAGGCTTTAAGCAGAAGCAGATACACATGTATACATATGATCATTCAGTGGAAGCATAAAGCGAACGATAAAATAAGGGATAACTTAATACAGAAATATTATAACATTACAACCTCCAAAAAATTACATCCAGAATCTTACATATACAAAAGGCTACAGAAATACATAATCTGAAATATAGGAACTGAAACCAACAATGACAAAACTCTTCTAACTCCTATGTGGCCGACCTTGCAGATGCGTGACTCGAACCGAACCATACCTGCCACCTGCATGGGAAAAGAGCTCGCGCTAAGCGATAACGCTTAGTGGGGAGAACACACAAGCAATATGGACGGCCATTCACAATGGTCGTCAAGGCATAACACATTCAAAATGACATATGCGGACATTCACAACACATAAATAATCATGCTTGCGTAGAAAAGGTATTCATTCGGAAGCTCATATCCATATTCCTATACTCATGTCGAAAAACAAAACAAAGCAGACAGGATACCTGCTGACTCACAATAGTGGATAACGAGTATACACATGGCTGTACCTTACGGGTACGAATCGAAAAACAATATCATATTTTCTCTTTTGAAAACATTTTACAAAGGGGACCTTAAACAAGATCTAAATACTTTTAGGGATCGTGAGGATCCAAACGGGGACCTGATCTGGGTCCAAACGAAACTGAGCCTACAGCTATAAGACTCTATTAGGCATGCCTAACTATCCACTTACTAGACTCTAGCAGGTCATACATAAACCAAATCATGTTTCGAGTCACATAATATAGTTCAACATGCATAATCCAGAGTATGGTAGACATATACATAAGTTCATAACGCCAGTCATATATCATACTATTCCTATTGTAAAACATATAATGTAATACAGTCAACACAATTTAACATTATCCAATATTCTAAAGTATAACAGAGTTAAGCGTGGAAGCACTATCATGCCAATGATTATGTAACACCCCGAAATGTACCCTAGAAGGATTTGTGTATATCCGGAGATTTTGACGATGGAAATCGTGTGATTTGATGGTCGGAGTGATTAAGTAGTAGGAAAAGATATGATCAGAATTAAGAAAAAGGTGAGCCAAGGGTATTTTGGTCATTTTACAAATATGGATTTGATTGAATTGAATAAATAATTACGAGGGCTAATTTATGATAATGGAGTAATATTAGACAAAATGTATGTGAAATGTGGTGTCAGGTGTGCCGAAAGGACGAATTCAGTATTAGTGCAAAAGTTGCGGCCAATTGCAAATTTGTAAGGTATTAATTTATGACTTAATTGAAGGGGATAAGATTTAATTGTGGGTCAATGTAGGAATGACATCTATGTAGTGGGTCAAGGAAAGATTAAAGAAGAGCTAAAGGACCAAAAGAAGAATTGTTATAAAAATTTAGTGAGGGCCAATAGGAAAAGTACATGTGGCATTGAGATAAGCTTGACTTTATTAAGGAAAGAGAGAGAGCAGATTTTTGCACTTTCCCCTCTCCTCCCTCACGTTTTCCCCCTTTCTCTTCTTCTCTCCTTCCTCTTCTTCATCTCACACCATTCTCTTTCTTTCTTTGCAAGCCCAAGTTGTAAGTAGTGGAATTTACAAGCTCAAGTGTTCTTATGAGAGATTTGTGTTAATAGGGTAAGTTATGAATCCTCATCTCTGAAATTTCATCTTTGTTCCCTTAAAAATAAGGAGTAATATTCTATGTTTTGATGAGGAAATTGGAGTGATAAAACTAAAGAGGGAGTATGGAAGCAAGAAGTGCCACTATTGAAGCTATTGGAGCAAAGGAGATTGAGGTTTGGGAAAGTTTATATGCTTTGATATGAATTCCTAATTATTGATTTGTGTATGAATGAGTTTCTGTTTTAGAAGTGTATTTTGCTTAAAATTAGATTGGTTGTGTTGATGTGGTTGTGTGGATTGGCTTGGGTTTTGAGAATCTGAATTTTCTGGGGAAGCTCTGTTAAGATTTCCTTGGACCTTTAGTGTTTGTTTTAATTATAAGTCAAGCTATAGATGTCCAAACGATATGGAACTAGTCCCATTTGAAAGATAATTCATTTATCTAAAATTGTCTCTGAATGACCAGAACCTAATTCTGACCCTAGGATCTTTGCAAATGGTAAAAACCGGGGTGCCTGTAGTTAAACGGGTTCACAGGAGCAGTATAGGTTGTATAGCCCGTATATGGAGTTCTAAATGTCCAATTGACCTGAAATTTATTTTATTTGAAATTTAACATCCTAAAGAACATTTGTTAAGAAGGACGTTTTGGTTAAAATTTAGGTTTAGTGGGTCGTTTAAGCGATACAAATTCGAACACGAAAATCTATCTCGTAAGTCAGTTTTCGTAGGGCAGTTGGGAAAGCTCTCTGTCGACAGAACCTGTTTGTTGAAGGTTTTTCCTTCCATTTTGAGCCTCATAATTGGTATGAACCCTTGCCCCTCTTTCCTAATCTTTAGGATGCGTAATTTGTCATGTTTTTCATCTCGAAAAACACCCGAACTTCCTCGGAACCTTTCAAGATATATTCATCATATGTTTAAAGTTTGGAAATGAGTAAATAAATGGATATCACTTAGGAATACAAATGTCTAAGGTTATAAATAAGAATATTAACTTCATTATCGAAAGGCTTAATGAATCAAACATTTTTGAGTATGTTCTTTATAACCTAATTTAATAGTATGTCAGGCAATTTGAAGTGCAATTTCATAACTTGCATTTTGAGCTAATAGGATTTTGGGGATTGGATTCCCAACCCTTTGGAATGCATAGGAAGTTTAGAACATTCTTTCACGTTCAAACCAAAGCGTAGAAGCTTAATCAGATATGAAGGACAGTGTATCAATTGAACCTTGCTAGTGTTTTTGTGTTTGTTAAGAATAATTGTGGCACGTTTGTGTAAGACCTACAAAAGTTTGTGAGTCTTTAATGATTCAAGACTTGAGGAGATTTATTTATAGTTTAGAATTTGTATGAGATGTTAAGAATGAAATAAATGATGGAATTAAGTGTGTCGTAAACCGAAATTGAAATGAACCTTTCGTATCTCGACGACTTTTAATTTGACTATTTAATTACGAAATGACTCTTAGGCAATTGAGTAGTTTGGGATACTTGTGTTGGAACTCTTGGATTCTATACACGAATTTAGGGAAAATAATGTTCAAGAAAATTAGTTATGGACATGACTAAAGTAAGTATGTTTCTATGTGAAGTGTATGCAAGTGAGAGAAGAAAGAAGGATGATGTTTAGCTCTATCGCAAGCGCGACAGAGATCATCTGGTTTTGCCGTGGTCGCGACTCAAGTCGCGAGCGCGATTCCTAGTGTATGGTTGGGCTCTATCACGAGCGCGACTGGTGTCGCGAGCACAACAGAGGCCATTTAACTTTCTGTCACGAGCGCGACTCTTTTCTGTGCCATGAATAGATGATTGATTGTGCTATTTGACATGAGTTTTAGCTTGTGATTCACAGGTGACATAGTGTGTAATTTAAAATGTGCGATACCATGCAAGTTATAGTTGTAATAATTTGTGGAGCATGTATTAAAAGTAAATGTGATTATAATTAAAGGTTACGGATTGTTATAATTACGTGAACCATTACTTTTATGAACAATTTATGTATCTGATTATTATGTGATTATAGTAAAAGTATGTACTTTTGAAAAAGATTTTATATTATGGCATGAGCATTTCTAAAAGAAACAATTAAGTTTTAGCCTGCATTAGTCGAGTCATGGATAATTAGGCTTGCCTAATAGAGTTATGTGTAGCTGCAGCCATGTGTACGATTTGGACCCTGATCAGGTCCCCCGAATGGATCTTCGTGATCTTTCTGTTGAATCTTACCTAAGATTCTATGTGAAAATACTTTGGAACAAGAATAAAAAGATTGTTTTGATACCCTCGGGTATCTAGGTGTTATTAGAATATTTCTAGTACCTTCGGCTATCTATGTGTTACTCGTTATCCACCCTTTTAACTTAGCAGGCATTAACGAGCATAATTATGTGAATTGAATGATACGTGTGAATTGATAAAGATATGTTAAGCTTTGTATAAATTTATGCACTCAATGAGAATGTGATCACCATGTGCGATAAGACTTATATTTTGGCATGAGTTGCGCTTCGTTCACCTATGGTTTTGGGTCCAATGGGATCCCTATGCGTAAATGTGGTAATGTCTTTAAAAGTTCATATGCTTCAGCTTTGATTATTTTCTTTGTACTATTAACATGAGTTAATGTCACAATAGTAATGCAACAATTTGAAGGAAGTAATTAAACGAAAGTGATTATATATATATGATTAACAAAACATGAAAAGCATGTATCAAGCAAGACTGTCACGCTGTTTAATCTTATAAATGATTATGATTAAAATATTCTAATTATGACTAATTAAGTATATATGTGTTAAATGACTTGATGTTGGGTATCTATTGTGTGTTGTGACTGACGGCCATTGTGAAGTCCATACTATGTGTTTTCCCCACTAAGCTTGGTGCTTAGCATGGGTTTTTATCCATGCAGGTTTGGAGTTAGTCGTGTCGCCGAGGATAATCCACAACAGTTGGGCCATCCAGTCCATAGTAGTAGCTAATGTTAAAGAAATATAGTCCATCTATGTAAAGTAATTCTTAATTAGTATTGTATTAAATGATTGGAACGTAATAAGTTGTTAATGAGCAATGTAATGATAAGTATTTGAAGGTCTTTTGTATTGTGGATGTTTGTATTTTTTGAGAAAAAGTTTTGTAGCTCTGCTTATATTAGTGTTTCCGGCTTGCTTTGCCCGTAGCATTCCTCACCCATCATCGCATATTGTCTATGTTACCATACAGTATGCTATACTTGGGTGAGGGGTGTTACATTTAGTGGTATCAGAGCATAGGTTTAGTCGGTTCTGGACAACTAGGAGTTCAAAGTGTGTCTGTATCTTTTGTGTTGGCCAAAGCGGATGTCCTCATTCTGTATTGGCATTAGAAACTGTAAGTTTTGTATAAGTTAAGTGGAAAGTTAGAAAGTGTAGAGTTAATAGATCACATTTTTGTCTGTTTTGAATTAGTTATAGTTGAGAGGTATGAAAATTAGCATTAATAGTATCATAAGAAATTTTGTTAAGGAGTTTCTTCTGGTATAGCTGGGAGTTTGAAATGAATTTCTTATTTGAAGGGAATGTAGAGTAAGGACGTAAATTATTTTGATTTGAGGATTTTGGTGGCACTCTGTGCATCTATCAACCATTTTAATTGGGATTATTTGAACATAAGCATGTATCAGCATGGGGATGGGAAAGTAATTATCATTGCATAAATTGCATCTGCATCATTTGCATACATAAATCATTGTACATTCATTTCACTCACATCCCTCATTCGTATGTGACAAGCACTCTGATTTGACTCAATTAAAAGTGGCTGACAGGCTGTGCTTTGAGTACGAAATTGTTTGAGTTGTTGAGGAAGTGTAAAGTATAGATTACCATGAGTATAGTTTGGCAAGTGAGGTAATTGATATTATGGTGACAAGATCCTACGTGTATATGTAAGTAGATTACATAAGAAGCCCTGTGTTGGATTCTAACCAATAGTATGATTGTAATTGTGATGTGGGTCAGGAATGGAGTAATGATTTTTGGAGATAGAGTTTACTCAATTTGGTAAGATAGTTCTGGTGAGTTCAAGTTGACATTGTTTAAGAATATGTTCCGTCATACGGATGTTAAGATGTAGTATGTGAATGATGTAGTGATCAAGAAGTGAAAAAGTCACCAAAGTGTATAAGTTAGTTGATAGTGGGATGTTAACGCGTAAATATGGTAGTGATAAACAATACAATACAAGAAATCCGGTGATTGTGAATTTCGAGGATGAAATTCTTTTAGGAGGGAAGATTTGTAACACCCCGAAATGTACCCTAGAAGGATTTGTGTATTTCCGGAGATTTTGATGATCGAAATCGTGTGATTTGATGGTCGGAGTGATTAAGTACTAGGAAAAGATATAATCAGAATTAAGAAAAAGGTGAGCCAAGGGTATTTTGGTCATTTTGCAAATATGGATTTGATTGAATGGAATAAATAATTACGAGGGATAATTTACGATAATGGAGGAATATTAGACAGAATGTATGTGAAATGTGGTGTCAGGTGTGCCGAAAGGACGAATTCAGTATTAGTGCAAAAGTTTCGGCAAGTGCGGCCAATTGCAAATTTGTAAGGTATTAATTTATGACTTAATTGAAGGGGATAAGATTTAATTGTGGGTCAATGTAGGAATGACATCTATGTAGTGGGCCAAGGAAAGATTAAAGAAGAGCTAAAGGACCAAAAGAAGAATTGTTATAAAAATCTAGCGAGGGCCAATAGCAAAAGGACATGTGGCATTGAGATAAGCTTGACTTTATTAAGGAAAGAGAGAGAGCAGATTTTTGCACTTTCCCCTCTCCTCCCTCACGTTTTCCCCCTTTCTCTTCTTCTCTCCTTCCTCTTCTTCATCTCACGCCATTCCCTTTCTTTCTTTGCAAGCCCAAGTTGTAAGTAGTGGAATTTACAAGCTCAAGTGTTCTTATGAGAGATTTGTGTTAATAGGGTAAGTTATGAATCCTCATCTCTGAAATTTCATCTTTGTTCCCTTAAAAATAAGGAGTAATATTCTATGTTTTGATGAGGAAATTGGAGTGATAAAACTAAAGAGGGAGTATGGAAGCAAGAAGTGCCACTATTGAAGCTATTGGAGCAAAGGAGATTGAGGTTTGGGAATGTTTATATGCTTTGATATGAATTCTTAATTATTGATTTGTGTATGAATGAGTTTCTGTTTTAGAAGTGTATTTTGCTTAAAATTAGATTGGTTGTGTTGATGTGGTTGTGTGGATTGGCTTGGGTTTTGAGAATCTGAATTTTCTGGGGAAGCTCTGTAAAGATTTCCTTGGACCTTTAGTGTTTGTTTTAATTATAAGTCAAGCTATACATGTTCAAACGATATGAAACTAGTCCCATTTGAAAGATAATTCATTTATCTAAAATTGTCTCTGAATGACTAGAACCTAATTCTGACCCTAGGATCTTTGAAAATGGTAAAAACCGGGGTGCCTGTACTTAAACGGATTCACAGGAGCAGTATAGGTTGTATAGCCCGTATATGGAGTTCTAAATGTCCAATTGATCTAAAATTTGTTTTATTTGAAATTTAACCTCCTAAAGAACATTTTTTAAGAAGGATGTTTTGGTTAAAATATAGGTTTAGTGGGTTGTTTAAGCGATACAAAGTCGAACACAGAAATCTGTCTAGTAAGTCAGTTTTCGTAGGGCAGTTGGGAAAGCTCTCTGTCGCGAACGCGACCAATTTCGTGAGCGCGACAGAACCTGTTTGTTGAAGGTTTTTCCTTCCATTTTGAGCCTCATAATTGGTATGAACCCTTGCCCCTCTTTCCTAATCTTTAGGATGCGTAATTTGTCATGTTTTTCATCTCGAAAAACACCCGAACTTCCTCGGAACCTTTCAAGATATATTCATCATATGTTTAAAGTTTGGAAATGAGTAAATAAATGGATATCACTTAGGAATACAATTGTCTAAGGTTATAAATAAGAATATTAACTTCGTTATTGAAAGGCTTAATGAATCAAACATTTCCGAGTATGTTCTTTATAGCCTAATTTAATATTATGTTAGGCAATTTGAAGTGCAATTTCATAACTTCCATTTTGAGCTAATAGGATTTTGGGGTTTGGATTCCCAACCCTTTGGAATGCATAGGAAGTTTAGAACATTCTTTCACGTTCAAACCAAAGCGTAGAAGCTTAATCAGATATGAAGGACAGTGTATCAATTGAACCTTGCTAGTGCTTTGGTGTTTGTTAAGAATAATTGTGGCACGTTTGTGTAAGACCTACAAAAGTCTGTGAGTCTTTAATGATTCAAGACTTGAGGAGATTTATTTAGAGTTTAGAATTTGTATGAGATGTTAAGAATGAAATAAATGATGGAATTAAGTGTGTCGTAAACCGAAATTGAAATGAACCTTTCGTATCTCGACGACTTTTAATTTGACTATTTAATTACGAAATGACTCTTAGGCAATTGAGTAGTTTGGGATACTTGTGTTGGAACTCTTGGATTCTATACATGAATTTAGGGAAAATAATGTTCAAGAAAATTAGTTATCGACATGACTAAAGCAAGTATGTTTCTATGTGAAGTGTATGCAAGTGAGAGAAGAAAGAAGGATGATGTTTAGCTCTGTCGCGAGCGCGACTGGTGTCACGAGCGCGATAAAGATCATCTGGTTTTGCTATGGTCACGACTCAGGTCGCGAGCGCCATTCCTAGTGTATGGTTGGGCTCTATCGCGAGCGCGACTGGTGTCGCGAGCGCGGCAGAGGCCATTTAACTTTCTGTCACGACCACGACAAGGGTCGTGAGCGCGACTCTTTTCTATGCCATGAATAGATGATTGATTGAGCTATTTGACATGAGTTTTAGCTTGTGATTCACAGGTGACATAGTGTGTAATTTAAAATGTGCGATACCATGCAAGTTATAGTTGTAATAATTTGTGGAGCATGTATTAAAATTAAATGTGATTATAATTAAAGGTTACGGATTGTTATAATTACGTGAACCATTACTTTTATGAACAATTTATGTATCTGATTATTATGCGATTATAATAAAAGTATGTACTTTTGAAAAAGATTTTATATTATGGCATGAGCATTTCTAAAAGAAACAATTAAGTTTTATCCTGCATTAGTCGAGTCGTGGATAATTAGGCATGCCTAATAGTGTTATGTGTAGCTGCAGCCATGTGTACGATTTGGACCCTGATCAGGTCCGCCGAATGGATCTTCATGATCTTTCTGTTGAATCTTACCTAAGATTCTATGTGAAAATACTTTGGAACAAGAATAAAAAGATTGTTTTGATAACCTCGGGTATCTAGGTGTTATGAGAATATTTCTAGTACCTTCGGGTATCTATGTCTTACTCGTTATCCACCCTTTTGACTTAGCAGGCATTAACGAGCATAATTGTGTGAACTGAATGATACGTGTGAATTGATAAAGATATGTTAAGCTTTGTATAAATTTATGCACTCAATGAGAATGTGATCACCTTGTGCGATAAGACTTATATTTTGGCATGAGTTGCGCTTCGCGCACCTATGGTTTTGGGTCCAATGGTATCCCTATGTGTAAATGGGGTAATGTCTTTAAAAGTTCATATGCTTCAGCTTTGATTATTTTCTTTGTACTATTAACATGAGTTAATGTCACAATAGTAATGCAACAATTTGGAGGAAGTAATTAAACGAAAGTGATTATATATATATGATTAACAAAACATGAAAAGCATGTATCAAGCAAGACTGTCCCCCTGTTTAATCTTATAAATGATTATGATTAAAATATTCTAATTATGACCAATTAAGTATATATGTGTTAAATGAGTTGATGTTGGTTATCTATTGTGTGTTGTGACTGACGGTCATTGTGAATAGTCGTCCATACTATGTGTTTTCCCCACTAAGCTTGGTGCTTAGCATGGGTTTTTATCCATGCAGGTTTGGAGTTAGTCGTGTCGTCGAGGATAATCCACAACAGTCGGGCCATCCAGTCCATAGTAGTAGCTAATGTTTAAGAAATATAGTCCATCTGTGTAAAATAATTCTTAATTAGTATTGTATTAAATGATTGGAACGTAATAAGATGTTAATGAGCAATGTAATGATAGGTATTTGAAGGTCTTTTGTATTGTGGATGTTTGTATGTTTTGAGAAAAATTTTTGTAGCTCTGCTTATATTAGTGTTTTCGGCTTGCTTTGCTCGTAGCATTCCTCACCCATCATCGCATACTGTCTATGTTACCATACAGTACGCTATACTTGGGTGAGGGGTGTTACAGATTGTCATTCCAAAGTCCCAATCATACGATAGATGAGGATAACTAAGTATAAACCATGCATAAACCAAATTACATTTAAGTATAACATATTGAGTTCAAAGGTCAAAGCATAATAATGCGTTCAGACATCAACCAAAGTATTCAAATAATTTTGGCATAGCATAGTACCAGTTACATGCTGAGTTCATAACTTAAAGCATAAATAACCTATTCAAGTATCAATTATAGCATTCCCTAATTTAGCATAGCAAAAAAAAAATAACATTAAATGATGTGAGATGATAAAAATGACACTAAATAGTACTTGAAGCCAATAACAAACGAAAGAGGAGTGAAAACGAAGAAAATAAAAAAATCTTCAAAATAGGGGAGACAGTAGCGTTTTACACGGCGGTAAGGGAAAACCCATACCCCCTTACCGCCGTGTAAAACCACGGCCTTCCAAATCTGAAGAACTTCTACGATTCACATGATGGTAATCATTTCCATACCGTCGTGTGACTCGTAGAAAACCCAGAAAATGCAGAGTTTCACTCCAATTTCGAACCCAAAACAACACACATCAAAATTACACATTTCAAACCATAAAATCAACCCCAAAACTTACCTTTCCAGCTCACCCTTCAATTGCCATAAGTCAAAAACATGCTTAATCCATATATCATACAAAGCTAATTTAAACATCAAACATCATGCAAAATTCCATAATGTAACCAACCCCAAAATCATCAATATCACATTGCATATTATGTTCAACAATTAAAATGCAGGAAAACATTAGGTTCCATTCTTATATCTTATATCATAGCATCATTTACATATAATTCAATTGGAAAAGCATTCATATACCCATCTTATAATGTTATACATAAGTTGGACAAGTGGTAAGAACTTCCGGTGAAGTTCGGGTTCAATTCGGGATGGAAAAAGGACCATTTTGGGTGAAAAATGAAGTTACACGGCGGTGAGGCAACTCATACCACCATGTGGGACGTGAAAATTGGGTAAAAATGGGAAAAAATTGTTTTACATGGCGGTGAGAAATTCCATACCGCCGTGTAAACCTATTCTGCCTCACTCCGAGAGGCAGACTCCAGACTGGCATCAGGTCTAAACTTGTCCCGCATTTTAAAAATATTTAGAGACATTTTTAGGCAAAATGTTCTTAATAATTCTTCCTAAGAATGTTATCTTTCAAATGGGACTCGTTTCAGGTCATTTGGACATCTATATCGAAAGTTATGACCTAAATACTCCATACTATTCTAGGGAACCCGCCTAAACAGGGACACTACTGTTTGGGTCAATTTTAGGGACTTAGAGCAAGAATTTGCTCAAGGTTATTTCTGGGACTTTTAAATACATGAAAGGCACGGTTCTAATGGCTCAATAATCACTCCATTTAGAGATCTAAAACTATACTTATGATAAAAATATTGCACAGAGGTCAGATGAAAACTTAACAGAGTTTACCCAATCATGTATTTCACTACAAATCTAACATACACTCATTTTAATCCCTAATCATGCATTACTAACGCAATTACCCAAAACAAATCATGCATAAACTCTTACCAAAACACTCAAATTACTGGGAATCAAAGATAGACACACACTCATGATCCAAGAAGAATTAGGGTAGAGACAAAACATCCAAACTGAAAGCACAAACCACATAGTTCCCAAACCTGGAATTGAAGATCCAAAATCACTCTTCTTCAACCTTCAATCATCAATCTTTCTTCTTAACACCAATCACTTGCACAAACAAAACCTAGAAATTACTCATCCAAAACCTAACTTTCCCCAAATCAAAAGCAAAACAGAAGGAGAAGAAGAACCAAACACATGCAAACCAAAACTAACTCTTACCTCTTCAATCTAGTTCCAAATCTCTACCAAAATCACCTCTAAACATGCACAAATTCCAGCCAAGAGAGAAGCAAGGAGGAAGAACAGAAAATAAAGGAAAGAAGAAGAAAGAAAACGTGAGAGGGAGGAGAGAACGTGAATGCAGATTTTCTATGTTCTCTCTCTCTCTTTCTCTTTTCTTCTTTTCTCATTCAATGCCCACCAACCAAGTCCACTTGGCAAGCTCTCATAGGACCAATAATTCCACTATTTTGACTTTCAAATACCAAGGCACCATACACATACATACACCACATAATTACTTAAGTAGATATTTAATACCTTAGTACAATACTCACACTTCACTAGATACTACCTCCACTTAACATATTAGATTAATTGTTGCACTAGATTCCTTAATGTCCAATATTCTCATGCACAAATTACTGAATTACCCTTGAAATCCCGACTTAGCTTGCACCTTCCGACTAGGCCCGATTTGGGGTGCGACAGTGGGTGTGTGCATGGTATTTATATGTGACCTAGTAGGATTGTGCTAGGGTGTGCTTGCTCACATAGTTTTAGGGTGTGAGTGAGTTGGGTGTGATTGCATGTGCATAAGTGTAGCATAATAGAGTATGTCTAAGTGGGAGAGCATTGTGTGTGTGTGTGATATATACATGTAGTGTGTGAGTGATTGGTTTCCACCACTAGGAAATGGACATGTGGCCTAGGTTGGAAAAGGGGAAATTAAAAGAGGAAAGAGAAAAGAGAACAGGAAATTCTCCCTCTTCATCCCGTTCCCCCTTCTCTTTACCTCCTTTCTTCCTCTTCTCTTTCCATTTTGGTGTCCTAGCTTGGATTCAAGCTTGTGTGGTGGGAATTGATTGGTAAGTTTCATGCATTTATTTTGTTATTGTTTAAGTTTTCTTTCCATATTCATCTTCTCCTCTTCTTATTTTCTGGGTTTAGATCTAAGTTAGAGTTTTGTGTTTGTGTGTTTTGATGGTTGATGCTTAGTTGAGCCTCCTTGTGAGCCAAAGGGCAAAGAGAAGGTTGGACCTAGTGGATCTAAGCATTAAGAGCAAAGGATTTCAAGGTTTGGGAGTTTGTGATTTCTGCATTTTGGTGATTTATTCTTTGAATGAATTTCTGGAAAATTTTGGTGTTCTTGATGTTTTTACTGGTTAGTATGTTATGGGTCTTGATTTTTATTGTTCATAAAACCTTAATGGTGAGTTATTGAACCAAATATGAGATTGATTGAGTTGTGGCATGAATAGTGATGAGATTGAATGTGTAACTTGATGTTGTTTTGAGAACTCATGAGTAGGATCTTATATGAGTATGATTTGATGTTGTTGGATGGTTTATTAATGTAGTTTGAGTGAGGAGATTTTGGTTGGAATGAGAAGTTTTGGTTTTGGCTTGGAAAAGAGGTAATTTTGGCTCGATGGTATCGCATCTGGGCATGGGTCACGGTGGCAACTATTTTGTTTGTGACCGTCAAGTATGTACCAGATGCATTCTGCCGTGAGTTTGGACATGTCACGGTGGCAACCATTTTGGTTGTGACCGTGAGGTGTCCAGATTTTGCTTCTATTCTGGATTCTGGACATGTAACGGTGGCAACCATTTTGGTTATGACCGTGAGGTGTCCAGACTTTGGCTTCTGTTTGGTCTCTTTGGTATGTCACGGTGGCAACCATTTTGGTTGTGACCGTGAGGTACCCCAGACTTGCATTCTGCCGAGAGTTTTGGTATGTCACGGTGGCAACCAATCTGGTTGTGACCGTGACCTACCCTGTTTTTGCAATAAAATCTTATTTGTTCAGGGTGATTTAGGGATGTTAAAGTAGTGTTTTCAACACACACAATGACACTTAATAGGAGCTTTATACTAGTAAGATGAATGATGTTTACATGTACTGATTAATCAAAGTATGTGAATTCCTTGCTTGTTATAATTGAACTATGGACGTTAACTGTATAATTTTAGCCTGCGAATCAACTAAGTGGATAGTTAGGCATGACTAATAGAGTCTTATAGCTGCAGCCTCAGTTCAGTTTGGACCCCGATCAGGTCCCCTTTTGGTTCCTCGCGAACCCTCTAATGTGTTTGGATCTTGTTTAAGGTCCCTTAATAAAACGTTTTGTAAATGACAAAGTAAAATGTTTTTCGATTCGTACCCGTAAGGTACTATCCGTAATCGGTTCGTACCCGTAAAGTACTGTCCGTTCACTCGTTATCCAATACCTTGAGTCAGCAGGTGCTTAATTGGTTCGAATTATTTTGATAATTATGGGATTGTATTATCTGAATATGTGTATTAATGAGATAATATGAAGACAGTTATGTTATATCAAATGCCTGACTCTATATGTTTGCTTGTTCATATTGATATCTAATGTGTATTTCTGATTATGCCATCGGTATGCGTTATGCTTGACGACCATTGTGAATCGCCATCCATTTTCATATGTGTGTTTTCCCCACTAAGCGTTTATCGCTTAGCACGGTGTGTTTACCCGTGCAGGTGTGGAAGGAGTTTGCCTTGGGAGAGTCATCGCAGCTAAGCCAACACAGCTGGGTTATAGTGCAGGGCTTAGTTTTGTAGCTTGATGATTCTTTTTGTATAGAACTCTCTTATATCATTTTGGTAATAGCTTCCGCATGTGTATAAGTATATTTTTGGATATGTAATTATCTTTTGTACCTATAGGTTGATAAAATAGTAATGTAATGTTTTCTGTTATATTAATGCATGATCAGCTTCTTTCATGAATTGTTTTATAAAGTTTTTAATTACCCTGTATTTAGGTATGTATGCTTGGGTATGTATGTATGTATGTATGTATATTATATATCTGCGTGGTGGCACCTCTACCCATACGGCATCTCACTCCTTATCGGATGGGATCGCCTACGTATGAGTAGGGGGTGTTACAAAGATGCTTTGTGATGAACTCTTGAAGTAAATTGTTGGTTGAATGAGTTTATGTAGCAAAATGCTGGATTTATTAAATTAGAGAATTTGATTATGTTTGTGGCATGATTCAATTGAAATTATTGACATTTAAAGTTAGTTTTATATTGTTGATGATGATGTTATGGTTTAATTTGAGTTATGTTGATGTTTGGTTTGAAATGGAGGTTTGGGTGTGTTTTGGAAGATGGAGGAATTCTGCAGATCTGGAAAATGCAACTCTGTCGCGAGCACGACAGCGCTGTGTAATTTTGGCTCATGCTTGTGACTGAGCTTTGTCCTGCCGAGTTGCAGTGGCACGTGCACACTGTCGCGAGCGCGCAGAGCGTTCAGCTACCACGCATGTGATCGAGCTTCGACTTGCTGAGCTACGGTGGCACGAGCACACTATCGCAAGCATGACCTATGTCGCTAGTGCGACAGAGCGCTTGACTGCCATGCATGTGACCGAGCTTCAACTTACCAAGCTGCAGTGGCACGAGCACACTGTCGCGAGGGCGACCTATGTCACGAGCGCAACAGAGCCCTCACTGCCGAACTGGAGCTGGGCAGCCCCCTATCGCGAGCGCATGAGCGCAATGGTTTTGGCTGTCCACTCACTGTCATGAGCGTGAAAGTAAGATGGATCTCTGTCTTCACACAAGCGTGAGGACTGTTGTGACCACAATGTGGGGCGACCTTCACCTCTGTCGCTAGCATGACAGCCGTCGCGAGTGCGACAGCTCCAGTTTTCAAAATGAGTTTTCTTTTGTGCTTTCAATGTTTATTTTTTGAACTTATGATATTATTAGACTTATGCATGGATAATTTTATGAGCAATATGAATATGATTCGATGATTTATGCATGTCCTGCAATAGTCAATTTAGCGGATAGTTAGGCATGCCTAATAGAGTTCAGTAGCTGCAGCCCCAATGTGTTTCGGACCATGATTAGGTCCCCATTTGGATCCTCACGATCCTCAATGGGTATGGATCTTGTTTAAGATCTCCCAATGTGAAAATGCTTTAAATGAGAAAATGATGATGTTGTTTTTCGATTATACCCTCGGGTACCCCTAATGTGTTCACTCGTTATCCGCTATTGTGAGTCAGTAGGCATTTCATTTCGTTTGTTTTTCTATTGTGAATATGACCATGTGAAACCAAGTGATATGTGAATTGACTATGAACTTGTGAATGCAATTGAATGTGATTAAACTATGATTTATATATTCATATGTGATTATAAGTGTCACACCCCAAATCGGGCCTAATTGGATTTTGCAAGCTAAGTCGGATAAGTGAAGGGTATTTCGATAATTTGTGAATGAAGATTTTGGATAATTAGGATTTAATTGCAAGGTAATTATTAATTAAGTTAAGTGAGGGAAATGTTAGACTGTGCTTGTAGTGTATGGAAGTAGGATGTAAATGGATTATAAGGAATTATATGGTGTGAGTTGTGTTTGGTGCCTTGAAGATATTTATTCAAGAGATGATATGGTGTATGTGAGAGTTTGGTGCCTTGGGTTGAAAAGTCAAAAGTGGATGTTTGGTCCAATAGGGAGCTGCCATGTGGCATGGTTGGTGGGCATTGATTGAAGGAAAGAAGAAAAGAGAGAGAGAGAGAGAGAGAGAGAACACGGCATTTCCGTTTTCCCTCCCTCTCACGCCTCCTCTTCTTCTTTCTTTGCTTTTCCTTTCTTTCTCTTTTGGCCGGATGTTGGTGCTTGCTTAGTGGTGTTTTGATGGAGTTTTGGAAGCAAGATTGAAGAGGTAAGTGGCTGTTTTTGTTTTTGGGTTTTTCTTCTTCTCTTTTTTTCGGGTTGGATTGGGTTTTTGAAGGTTATGTTTTTGGATTAAGAGGTTTTTGGGTTTTGGTTTTGTGCAAGTTTTGGGTGGTAAGAGAAGCTCAAGGGCAAAGAGAAGGTGAAGATGGGGTTTTGAAGCTTCAAAGAAATCAGGTTTGGGAGCTTTGATTTATAAATTGGAATTTGTGAGTTGTTGTGCCCTAATTCTCACTTAGGATGTAAATGAGTTTGTATTGTTTAAATCTCTGGAATTTGGGTGTTTTGGTATGTGTAAATGTATGATTGATGTGGGTAGATGAGTGAGTAATGCATGATTAAGATTAAATTGAAGGTATGTGAGTTTGGGAAATGTAATGTTTTGTATGTAAATGTGTTTAAGCATGTGTCCTTGATAATTTCCGGAATTTAGGTTGTGATATGTTCTTGTCAAGGCATATATGTTATGGGTTTTTGGTTGGGTAAGGTAATTTCTGCATGAGTATGGGATTATTGTAGTGATTTTGAGGATTGGTGCGGTTTTTGCTGCAAATTTGTGGGTATTGGAAATTTTTGATATTGTGAGTTTGAATTGATGTTTGGTGTGAAATTAACTGTTGATAAATGTTATATTATGTAAATTGATGCTAACGAGTGGCTGAATTTAAGGTAAGAGACCATTTGAATGTGATTTGTGTGTTGTGGGTATGTTTCGGAAGAGGGAAAAATCTGCAGAATTCTGCAGATTTTGCGAATCCCGACTCTGTCGCGATCGCGACATTGTCGCGAGCGTGACAGGGACTGGTGATCTTGGCCCATGCTATCGCGAGCTCACGATAGCAAAAATTGATGGGCTCTCTGTCGCGAGCACGACGTCGTCGCGATCGCGACAGAGCGCGATGCTGGTCAAGTGCTATCGCGAGCACGCGAATCATCACGAGCCCGCGATAGCAACATTTGTTCTCTATCGCGATCGCGACATCCATCGCGAGCGCGATAGAGCCTGGGCCTTCCGTTCTCCTCGCAGTGGTGAAATCCGTCGCACGCGCGCAGCGAAGAGACTTTGGTCTCTGTCGCGAGCACGATAGCTCCCTGTATTCTGAATGAGTTTTATTTTGTCGTGTGCGATTTTGAACTCCAATTTTCTTCAAGTGTATACGAGTTTGATACTTGGTATTATTACATGAATATTTGTATCTACTATGATCCTTTGTCTGCTTGGGGCTTTGCTTATTATGATATTGAGATTAGCACGCATGAAATATGTATAGGTATGTGAATACGAACTTCCGAATGCATGGTTTTCATATGCAGGCTTGTATATCCATCTGTTGTGATTAATTGCATATGCCATTTGTGTATGTGTTATGCCTTGACGATCATTGTGAATGGTCGTCCATATTGCCTGTGTGTTCTCCCCACTAAGCATTTATCGCTTAGCACGGGTTCTTTTCCCGTGCAGGTGGCAGGTTATGTTCGGATTGAGTCGCGCATCTGCAAGGTCGGCCACATAGGAGTTAAAAGTTTTGTATTTTGTTCAGCTTCTCTATTTCAGCTTTTGTATTCCTATATTATGGTATTTATAATTAAGCTTTTAGTTATTTCTCCGCTTTCTACTTTCGCTGAATGATCATATGTATGCATGTGCATATGTTTCGGCTTCGGGCCTGTGTATGTATGAATTAATGTAAGTCCAGTTTTGCTTCTCGACGTAAGTTTTTAATTTCCCCGTGTTTTTGCATGAATATATGCTTTCGCTTAGCGCATGTGTGCATGTATGTGAGTGTGCGTTGGTAACGCACCCGCATCCTTCCAACGGCGACATAGGGGGTGCTACAATAAGCATGTATCATTTTTGAATGTGTTTTGCCTCAACAACCATTGTGAATGGCCATTCATATTATTGTGTGTTTTCCCCACTAAGCATTATCGCTTAGCACGGGTGTTTCATCCATGTAGGTGCGGAAGGTTTTTAGCTTTTGGGAGAGTCTCCGTAGGTCTAGCCAATACAGAAGTTTTGTAGTGTTGGGGCTTAGTTTATCTTAAGATTCTTTTTGTATTTTGGGCTCTCATTGTATTTATTCTTTGTATTTCTTCCTCTATGTATTCATTTGGAAGAATGTAATTTTGTAATATCAGTTATGTACTGACTATATTATTTTGTAATGAACCCTTTTGATATCAATAAATTACTTTTAAGTTTTAATTTTTGCTGTTTTCTGGATATTGTGTATTTGTATATTTTTTTTTGGTTGTTTGGGTGACACCCCTACTCATATGGGTTCTCACTCCCTAGAGGATGGGTTCTCCTATGTATGGGGAGGGGGTGTTATAAGTTTTGGTATCAGAGCTCCGATTTAGGCATTTTCTGGGTGTTTGTTGTGTATAGATGTACGTTTAGGACTGTGTTGGCTAATACAGATGTCTTTATGTTTGTTATAGATGGATTCCGTATGCGGATCACTTAAGGGGTCAGCTGAGAGTGCTTATACCCAAGAGCAAGATCCGACTGTGTCTAGTTCGGCTCAATCAGCTAGGGTGCAGCCTGAGGCCACATCCATGCCTTTTGAGACTATGTTGATGATCTCACAGGATAAGGCTCGGGTTTTGGAAAGGGTGACTACTCCGAGAGATCCTATTGAGAGTATGAGGAAAGCTGGGGTGGAGGATTTCTACGGGACGAGTCTTGATGAGTCAAAATTGGCCGAGAAATGGATTGAAAAAGTTGAGCGAGTTCTTGAGGAGATTCATTGCCCTCCTAAAGGGCAAGTTAAATGTGTTGTTGCCTTGCTTCAGGGATTGGCCTATGACTGGTGGAAGTTGGTTCGTAGGCATCCCCAATTACTTGATCCGGTCACATGGGAATTCTTTTAGCGTGAGTTCATGGGTAAGTATGTGACCAAGGCTCACAAGGAAGCTAAGTGGGCTCAATTTTTGAGTTTAAAGCAAAGGGCTATGCCAGTTTCTGAGTACGAGAAAGAGTTCAATAGGCTCGAAAAGTATGCTTCTCCGGGTATTCTGACAGAAGAGTTTCGGTGCCAGAATTTTGAGGCCCTGTTGAATGAGTCTTTGAGGGCAATGCTTATATCTTTGATGAGTACCCCTGCTATCAGTTACTACCAGATTATTTAAGTAGCTGTTCTGGCAGAGAGGTCCGATTCAGTTTTAAGGGAAAGAGCTCAGAGAAGGAAACCCCTCATAGAGGTTCGTCCTCGGGTAAGAGATCAAGGAATCTGTAGGATGAGTCTTCTTCTGGTCTTGCTTCAAGTGGTAGAGGCAAGGATCTATAGTAGGGTCGAGTGCCAGTAGAGGCAGTTCTGGAGGTAGAGGTGAAGTTGTGACTGAGTGTTCTCACTGCAGTAAGCACCACAAGGGCGAGTGTAAGTGGCTCACTGGAGGTTGTTTCTATTGAGGAAGCACCGAGCATTTCCTATGTGATTGCCCAAAGTTGAGTGAGAATACTAGAGATCAGCGTGAGGCTAGTAGAGTGGGGTCTAATTCTTCTCGAGCTAGTCGAGGTAGAAGTAGAGGTGAAGGTTGAGGTGGTCAGCCAGAGAAGGTGCTCCATCGGAATCACTGGATCGCCCTCAGATGGTGCCAGCGAGGAGTATGCTATGAGAGCTCGGGATGAGCAAGATGCGCTTGATGTGATTACAGGTAAGTTCCTACTCTGTGACACTGAGATGTATGCTCTAATAGACCCTTGTTCCACACACTCATATTTGTGAACGGATAAGTTATTTGATAAGTTGCATGATATTGATTAGTTAGATTATGAGATTTGTGTGACAAGTCCCTTAGGGCATAGTGTCAATGTGAGTAGGGTGTTTAAGAATTGTTCCCTGTTGGTTCAAGGTGTTGAGTTTCCAGCAGATTTGATAGAGTTGCCATTTCGGGAATTTGATTTGATTTTAATTATGGATTGGTTAAGTTAGCATCGGGCAGTGGTTGATTGTCATAGGAAGACTGTTGTGTTGCGGGATAGAGATTGGTCTCCGGTTGTGGTTAAAGGTTCAGGCTCGGGTTGTTTGGGGAATGTGATTTCTGTCATGAAAGCTAAGAGGTTTATGAGGAAGGGTTGTGGGGCATTTTTAGCAGTCGTGTTGGATTCTAAGCGCAGTCAGGTTAAAATTGAGAATATCCCAGTGGTTAAGGAATTTGAGGATGTTTTTCCAAGTGAGTTGCCCAGGTTACCTCCAGAGAGAGAAGTGAAGTTGTCCATAGAGATATTGCCGGGCACTGCTCCTATTTCTAAAGCACCTTATCGAATGGCTCCTGTAGAATTAAGAGAACTTAAAACTCAATTACAAGAACTATTGGATAAAGGTTTTATTAAACCCAGCATATCTCCGTGGAGAGCTCTAGTGCTATTTGTTAAGAAGAAGGATGGTACGTTAAGGATGTGCATAGACTACCATCAGATTAATAAGGTCACAGTGAAGAATAAGTATCCTTTGCGAAGGATTGAGGATTTGTTTGATCAGGTCAGAGGTACGGGGTATCTTTTCTAGGATTTTGGGTATTATTAGCTTTGAGTTAGAGATGCGGATGTGGTTAAGACTGCATTTCGAACGCGTTATGTCCACTATGAGTATATTGTGATGCCGTTTGGTTTGACCAATGCACCTGCGGCTTTTATGGATTTGTTGAACCGAGTGTTCAGGCCATATCTCAACCGATTTATTGTGGTGTTTATTGATGACATTTTGGTGTACTCGAAGGATGAGAGTGAGCATGCAAAGCATCTTTGGATTGTGCTTTAGGTTTTGAGGGATAACCATCTGTTTGCGAAGCTTAGCAAGTGTGATTTTTGGCTTAGAGAGGTGTCCTTCTTGGGACATGTTGTGTCAGCTAGAGGTATTCAAGTGGATCTGGTCAAGATTGAGGTGACTATGTATTGGAAAGCGCCTAGGAATGTTCCAAAAGTGAGAAGTTTTCTTGGTTTGGCTGGGTATTACCGTCGGTTTGTTAAGGGGTTTTCAGTCATTGCTGCACCTATGACTCAAATTTTGAGGAAAGGGGTCAGATTTGAGTGGTCGGATAAGTGTCAAGCATGTTTTGAATAGTTAAAGAGATTGTTGGTCGAAGCTCCTGTACTTACTCAACCCCTTTCGGGTAAGGAATTTGTAATGTATAGTGATGCTTCGGGAGTTGGACTTGGTTGTGTTCTGATACAAGAGGGTAAGGTTGTGGCTTATGCGTCTCGTCAGTTAAAACCGCATGAGAAGAACTATCTGACGTATGATTTAGAGTTAGCAGCTGACATCTTTACTTTGAAGATTTGGCGGCATTATCTGTATGGGGAGATGTGTAGGATTTTCACCAATCATAAGAGTTTGAAGTACCTCCTCACGCAGAAATAGTTGAATATGAGACAGCGTCGGTAGCTAGAGTTATTTAAGGATAATGATTGTATTTTGGAGTATCATCCGGGCAAAGCTAATGTTGTTGCAGATGCTTTGAGTCGGAAGTCAATTTCAACTTTGTTTTTACAGCGTTTTAAGTGGAGATTGGATTCAGATGGGGCTTTGGTTGCCCAATTGAAAGCTAAGCCGTCTTTGAGGCAGTTGATTGTCGATGCCTAGAAAGATGATGTGAAGTTGCAGCGAGATTTGCAAGAGGTTCAGAATGGTAAGCAATCTGAGTTTTCTGTTTTAGATGGGGTGCTTATGTATAGGAATCGTTTGTGTGTGCCTGAGGATATTGAGTTAAAGAAGAACCTTTTAGGTGAGGCACACACAATGATCTTTACTATGCATCCGGGTAGTGAGAAGATGTATCGAGATTTGAAGCAATTCTATTAGTAGTCTGGGATGAAGAGAGACATTGTAGAATTTGTGGCAAAGTGTTAGACTTGTCAGCAGGTAAAGGCTGAGCATCAAGTTCCTTCAGGATTGCTCAATCCTTTACCCATTCCTCAGTGGAAATGGGACGATATCGCCATGGATTTTGTCAGGCTTGTCTTTGACTCATCGGAAACATGATTTAGCTTGGGTGATCGTGGACTGACTCACCAAGTCAACGCATTTTCTCCTAGTCCGAGTTGACTATTCGATGGATAAGTTGGCAAGCATTTATGTGGATGAGGTGGTTAGATTGCATGGCATTCCGTTATCGATAGTATCAGATCGAGATCTGAGGTTCACATCGAAATTTTGGAAAGAGTTGCAAGCAGCTTTGGGTACTCAGTTGAATTTGAGTACGGCATTTCATCCTCACACGGATGGTCAGTCCGAACGGGTTATCAAGATTTTAGAGGATATGCTTCGGGGTTTTGCTTTGGAATTTTCAGGTAGTTGGGACAAGTATGTGCCACTCATAGAGTTTGCCTATAATAATAGTTATCAGTTGCGCATTAAGATATCACTGTTTGAAGCTCTTTATGGTCGACAGTGTAGGACTCTAATTTGTTGGATAGAATTGACCGAGCATTACTTTGTTGGGCCCAAGATGGTCAGAGATACTGAAGAAAAGATCCGAGTGGTTCAGTAGAATTTGAAGGTTGCTAAGGATAGACAGAGATCTTATGCTAATCTGAAGAGAAAGGACATTCGGTTTAAAGTTGGAGATAAGGTGTTCCTTAAGGTATCGCCATGGAGAAAAGTGTTGCGTTTTTGCAAGAAAGGCAAGCTTAGTCCTCGATTTATTGGACCTTTCGAGGTTTTGGGAAAGATTGGACCTGTTGCTTATAGATTAGCCTTGCCTTTTGATTTGGCAAAGTTGCATGATATTTTTCATGTATCTATGCTCTGTCGGTATAGATTAGATCCATCGCATGTGTTGTCGATTCAGGACATAAGGGTTCGGCCAGATTATTTATTTGATGAGGAGCCTAAATCCATCCTAGCTCGATAAGTGAGACAGTTGAGAAGCAAGCAAGTTCCCCTGGCTAAGGTGTTATGGTAGCACCAAGGAGTTGAAGAAGAGACTTGGGAACTAGAGGCAGTGATGAGGTCCCCAGTTGTTCAGCTCAGGTGAGAATTTCGAGGACGAAATTCTTGTTAGTAGGGGAGAGTTGTAACACCACGTTTTCCCCTAGTAATCTGAGCCATTTTGTATGCAAGTGTGTCTGTGTAATATTTTGGCATGTGTTATATTTTAATTTGGGTTAAGTGCATGAATCATGAGTTTTGCTAGAGTGTGGTTGCATGTATAGTGATAGTGTGTGTGTGTTTGGGTTTTGTTAGGATGTGGATGTTTGTAGGGAGTTAATGTATATATTAGTGAGATTAGGCTTGGGTGTGGTGTAGAGGATGGTTTTAGGGTGTGTTGGTTAGATTCCACCAATGTGTTGATGCCTTGTGGCAAGTGAGGGTGATATAAATAGGTTGGAGAGAGAGAGAAAGGACAGCCCCTTTTCTGCCCTTGCTTTCCCGTTCTCTTCTCCCCTCACTCGTCTTCTTCTTCATTTTCTTCTTCCTCCTTGTTTCTTACTTCATTCTCATCTTTTGTGACCTCAATCATTGGTGCGATTTAGCAATTTTTGAGTCTTTTGGTAAGTTTTTGTTAGTTATTTCTTGTTCTTCATATTTCCTTGATTTTGTTAGTTATGGTTTTGAGTTAGGGTTTTGTTGTTGTGTGTGATCTTTACGTGGTTTGATCAGAGGTGCTTCCTAGAGATCCCAAAGGCAAAGAGAAGGCTAGTGGAAGTGGTGCTCATTGATTAGGAGCTAAGGATTTGCAGGGTTTGGGACTTTTGTGTATTTAATGCATTTTGGGATTTTTGGGGTTTTGATTTGATATTCTTGAAATCATGTGGTTAATGATGTTTATTTTGGTCTAAATGTTATGCGTTTTGTTGGAATTGAGTTAAGATGCTTTGTGATGAACTCTTGAAGTAAATTGTTGGTTGAATGAGTTTATGTAGCAAAATTCTAGTTTTATTAAATTAGAGAATTTGATTATGTTTATGGCATGATTCAATTGAAATTATTGGCATTTAAAGTGAGTTTTATGTTGTGTATGATGATGTCATGGTTTAATTTGAGTTATGTTGATGTTTGGTTTGAAATGGAGGTTGGGTGTGTTTTGGAAGATGGAGGAATTCTGCAGATCTGGAAAATGCGACTTTATCATGAGCGCGATAGAGCCGGGTAATTTCGGCTCACGATTATGACCAAGCTTTGTCCTACCGAGCTGCAGTGGCACGAGCACACTATCGTGAGCGCGACCTATGTCGCGAGCACGATAGAGCGCTCGGCTACCACGCATGTGACCGAGCTTCGACTTGCCGAGCTGTAGTGGCATGAGAACACTGTCGCGAGTGCGACAGAGCGCTCAGCTGCCATGCATGTGACCGAGCTTCGACTTGCCAAGCTGCAATGGCACGAGCACACGGTCCCGAGTGCAACCTATGCCGCGAGCGTGACGGAGCGCTTGGCTGTCGAATTGGAGCTTGGCAATCACCTGTCACGAGTGCGCGCCTGCGCGCAAGTGCAATGGTTTTTGCAGTCCGCTCAATGTCACGAGTACAACAGGGAGATGAATCTCTGTCTTTGCGCGAGCGAGAGGACTGTCATGACTGCAATGTGTGGCGAGCTTCGCTTCTGTCTTGAGCGCGATAGCTCCTGTTTTCAAACTGAGTTTTCTTTTGTGCTTTCAATGTTTATTTTTCAAACTTAATATATTATTAGACTTTTGGATGGATAATTTTATGAGCAATATGAATATGATTTGATGATTTATGCATGGCCTGCAAGAGTCAATTTAGTGGATAGTTAGGCATGCCTAATAGAGTTCAATAGCTGCAGTCCCAATGTGTTCCGGACCCTGATCAGGTCCCCGTTTGGATCCTCCCGATCCTTAATGTGTATGGATCTTGTTTAAGATGCCCCAATGTGAAAATGTTTAGAACGAGAAAATGATGATGTTGCTTTTCGATTGTACCCTCGGGTACCTACAATGTGTTCACTCGTTATCCGCTATTGTGAGTCAGCAGGAGTTTCATTTCATTTGTTTGTCTATTGTGAATATGAGCATGTGAAACCAAGTGATATGTGAATTGACTATGAGCTTGTGAATGCAATCGAATGTCTTTAAGCTATGATTTATATATACATATGTGATTATAAGCATGTATCATTTTTGAATGTGTTTTGCCTTAAAGACCATTGTGAATGGCCGTTCATATTGTTGTGTGTTTTCCCCACTAAGTATTATCACTTAGCACGAGTGTTTCATCTCTGCAGGTGCAAAAGGTTTTGAGCTTTTGGGAGAGTCTCCGCAGGTCTAGCCAACACATAAGTTTTGTAGGGTTAGGGCTTAGCTGATCTTTAGATTCTTTTTGTATTTTGGGCTCTCATTGTATTTATTCTTTGTATTGCTTCCGCTATGTATTCTTTTGGAAAAATGTAATTTTGTAATATCAGTTATGTACTGACTATACTATTTTTTAATGAACCCTTTTGATATCAATAAATTAGCTTTAAGTTTTAAGTTTCGCTTCTTTCTGGAAATTTTGTATATTGTTCTGCTTTGCTTGGGTTATACCCCTGCTCGTACGGGTTCTCACTCCCTAGAGGATGGGTTCTCCTACGTATGGGGAGGGGGTGTTACAGGAAAGGTTCATCTAACCTTGTTGAGCCTAAGACCAGAGATGGTTCGGGACTTCCCATTTATTCATACCTTGATTAAGTTATAATTGAGTTTTGAATGTAAGATTTCATTCATTTTCTCATACATTTTGTTGCAAGAATTTAAAGCTCAGATCAATCACATAAAGGAAAGCGATTAATAAAGCAAAATTAAAATAAGGTAAATAAAAGTATAACAAGTTACAATAAAACTAGGGGCATAATACAACCCCTAATATTAAATAAATGCGAATCATGCACAAAATGGGGTATTCATTAAAGATGAGGACATTGGTCCTCACATGCATATTTAAATAAAAATGGTGTTAAGTTGTTTATTTTGATTAGATGGAAACAAGGACATTGGTCCCATTTTATTTAAGAAAAAATCCACTTATTTTGTATAAATTTCTAATTGCCATTTCTATATTATCGTGTTCACAAAATAATATACAATAAATAAAAATTGAAACATAAAATAAAAGAAAATAAGATAAAGAAATGAACCCAATCGATGTTCCCGAATCATTCCAGTGGGATCTCCGTTTCTCAATAGCCCAAACAAAAAAACAACCAGACTCACAAAAAATAGAGAACATGTTAGTAAAATAATCAAATAACAATAAGCGTGATAAAATAAATAAAAAATGGGGAAGCTATGAAAAGTCATCGTGGAAAATAAGGAAAATAAAAGTAAAAAGGAAAGAAGAAAGGACATAAAGAAAATGAGGAAGGAAGGGCCAGGGATGGCCCATGTCGCGCGAGCGATGGCCCACCGACGGGCAGAGATAGAGTTCTACGACGGTCCGTTGCTTGGGTGAGCGACGGCCATCGGTGGATCCTCAGCCTATTGGTCGTCCCTAATCTGGAAAAAAATAAATAATTTTGATTAAAATTTTAATTTTCACATTTACAATTACCTTTTCAAGCAAATCAGCCACAAATAAAATAATATGAAACAATAAAGTGAATTAGAGGTTGATGCAGAATATTTGCCCTCTGAATATTATCTTCTGAAGGCGAATGTCACGTGATTTTTGCCCCTTGAATTCTACAAGGATTAATCCATAATGTGCAATTTCGGAGAATTGTCTATCGTATAATTGCATTTTTTCGAAATTGAATCAAGAAAAGAAAATTGTTTTTTCCTTCTCGATATTTTTGTAGCAATCATAAATGTCAAAAAGGCCAAATCGAGTAGAAATGAATTGATTTCGTTGTCTCGAATTCACTTTAATTGGAAAAAGATTTGATAAAAATAAGAAAAAGCTCTTTCTAAATTTCAAGTAAGAAACCTCCAATATTTTGATAGAAAATTGCTAACCCCTAATAATGAACCTTACCCTCCTATTTATAGATTAAGGTGGGAAATTCAAAAAGTTTTAAAATTGAGATTTGAATTTGAAAGAGATTTACGAAATTAAATCATAACCGCTAAATCCAACCAAATATTTGGAAATCAAATCAAATGTTTGAAAATATTTGAAAGAGATTTGGAAATCAAAGAGAATATTTGGACATATTTGGCAAATATGTCTTAAATCCTGTGAAATCCCCTCAGATCCGCCGCAGATTGCCGACTGACGGGCGTCGGTCGCCAGGTCAGTTGTGGTTATTTCGAGCGATGGGCAATCCTGAGGGACGGGCTCAAGCGACGGACGTAGCTTGTACGACGGACAGGGCATCCCACTTGAGCGATGGGTGTCACTCTCGCGAGGATCGGGCATCCCTATAGCGAGCGATGGGCATTGCTCACTCGAGGGATGGGCATCCCTCAAGCGTGAGTGAAAGACGTCATTCGCGCGAGGGACGACCACCGTTCAGAGCGAGCGACGGGCCACTCTTTGACCAATGGGATACCCGTCGATCAACCCCAAAGCCCAATTTTCAATTCAAAAACTTCTTTCTTGATGCATAGCAACCTCCCATCGCCAGAAATCCTTGATCCTTATGAATTCAAAGGGACAAAATCTACAACCATCGTCCTTTTGCCCTAATATAGGAACCGATATCTTCATCGGGGAACTCTGATCTGGACTGCGTCAGGACCTGGTGTCTACACAGGGGTATGCCATAGTAGGGTAAATTTCGGTATATCAGATGAGTCGCAGTAGAATACACTGCAATTAAACGATAATAATCAGATGCCTTACAGACCGGATGGGGGTTAGTAAGGGTTTGCCTTGCAGGCCAGATGGTGGCTAGCAAAATAAATGCGGTATATCAAAGGGGTCATGGAAGAATACACTATAAGTCATCAGCGACAAGCCACAAACTTCAACACAACACAAAGATAAGGACTGCCTCACGTACGCACTTCTTTCCTTCTCTGAATTTTGACTCACCTAGGCACCCATGCACTACCCTCTCCAAAATTGGGTGCAACTGTAGACACTGGGTCCTGAGGCAGCCCGTATCAAAGTTATCCAATGATGAAACTTACGCCTATTCGCAGGCAAAAAGGTTAGAAGTGATGATTTCCTTGTCAATATTGCTTTTTAGAACTAAAAAATAAAAATTTTTAAAAATAAAAATAAAAATAAAAATAAGAAAGGAGTTTGAAAATTATAGTGTGTAACACCCCCTTCCCATACGTAGGAGAACCCATCCGAAAGGGAGTGAGAACCCGTATGAGCAAGTGTGTCACCAAGCAAAACGGTACAAAAACATTCATTCACATAATATAAGCATACATATATATAGTGGAAATTAAAACTTTAAAACCAAACTGATCATTCATTGATGGAATAATAAGATTCAATACATAACTGCTCTGATATTACCAAAATAATTACATCTTTCAAGGTTACAAAGCGAAAGCTAAACAAAAGACTAAATACAAAGAGAGATCACTATTACAAAAGAATCATAATACAAAAAGAAGCTAAGTCCTATCATCAATCCCACTGTGTTGGCTTGACTGGCGGCGACTCTCCCAAAAGCTATACACCTTCCGCACCTGCACGGATAAAACACCCGTGCTAAGCAATAACGCTTAATGGGGAAAAAAACAACAATAATATGGACGGCCATTCACAATGGTCGTTAAGGCAAAACGCATTCTTAATGGCATAAGCTGATAATCATATGAGATATAATCATAATCGGATCACATTCATAAGCATTCAAAGGCTCATAAATAGAGTCGTTCAGATTCACATACTTATAAGCATAATAGAACAAATCACAACACCTACTAACTCACAGTAGTGGATAACGAGTGAACGCATGGCGGTACCTTACGGGTACAAATCGAAAAGCAATATCATACTTTCTCATTTCAAAACATTTTACAAAGGGGATCTTAAACAAGATCCAAACATATTGAAGTTCGCGAGGAGCTAAACAGGGACCTGATCAGGGTCCAGAACAGAACTGAGGGCTGCAGCTATTGAACTCTATTAGGCATGCCTAACAATCCACTTATTTGACTCTAGCAGGTCATGCATAATCCATGACATCACATTTATATAATTCATATAATTATTCATGCATAATACATCCAATTATATTCAAATACTTCATAAAATAGTCCAAGTATAAATCTAAAAGCATCACAATTTCGAAAAATAAACAACGAAAATCACAAAACTAAACATAATTTTTGAAGCCAGTGGTGTCGCATTCGCGACGTCTATCGCACTCTCGACAGAGGCCAAACTAGCCCAAGGTCACGATCGCGGCAGTCTACGCGCTCGTGCGGAGACAGAAGCTCACCTCACTATCGCGCTCGCAACAATCATCGCGCTCACGACAGTGAGCGGTCTACAAAGGCTATCGCGCTCGCGACAAGCATCACGATCGGGACAGAGAGCTCTCGCTGAAATAGCTCGGCAGACCAATCCGCTCGGTAGCCGAGCGCTCTATCGCACTCGCGACAGAGAGCTCTCGCTGTGAGTGCTCGGTAGCCCAGCCCGCTCGGCCACGCAAATTCGCTCGGCCTCACGCAAGGGCTGAATTCGCCGAGCTCTGTCGCAACCTCACGACAGTGTCGCGCTCGCGATAGAGTTTTGATTTCCAGCTCTTGCGTGAATTTTCGGTAGAATTTCACACTTCCGAAACACCCAAGTCTCCAATCTCAAACACAAGACAAGCCAGACTTCATCTTACCTCAAATAAACCTTCCCATCATCATAAGCAACATAAAATACAACTTAAATGAACCATTAACACATCAAAATCATGGATTAACAAAATCAAACTTCTAAAGAACCACAAACCCAGAAATTTCATCAAAGTTCATCAAACTTCAGAATTTGCTCAATAAATCATCATTCATGCATTATAACTTAAATCAAACCAAAACCCATAACATTTACACTATTATGAACATCATCGAACCTTAAATTTCTAGAAGTTCATTCAACATGCCAAAATCACAAAAATGCAAAAATTCAAATAAATCCCAAACCTAAAATTCTTATGCTCTTAGTGGAAAGCTCTGCTCCCACTCGCCTTCCCTTTCCCCTTGGGATCTCGAGTAGGCGCTTTTAAACCCTGAAAACCCAAGATCAACACAAACACACAAAAATCCTAAGTTAAGAACACATGCAATTAAATCAAAAGAAGAAGATGAAGAAGAAGAAAATCCAACTAACAACTTACCAATCAAAGCTTAGGAGATGATCAATTCCACCAAAACCACTTGGATCCAAGCTTAGGGCATAATTGAAGAGGAAAAGAGGAAGAAGAAGCAAAGAGAAGAGGAGGGAATGCGAAAGAGGCAGCGAATGGCTGTCCCCTTTTTCTCTCTCCTTTTATTTATACCTCCTTCCTAAAGCCCTAGCCACATGTCGCCCAAGCCACATGTCACCCTAGGATTGGTGGATCTTGCTCACTCACACCCTACACTCATGCAGGACACCACACACAAGACTTACCCACACTAATGCACACCCTACTCCCATATGAGAATGCACACACTAACAAGACCCATAAATACACATTCTAATAACATACATGCACCCACACTTTAATAAAGCCCACAAAACATCCATATTACCCAAAATACCCTTAATGCATGCCAAAACACTCATACATGCACAACTATGCATGGCAATCATGGCTCAAACTACTAGGGGGAGAACGGGGCGTGACATAGTGTTTTAGTCAAAACAGTTATTTAAAAAAAAAATTCAGACATTTTCGCCATCCGGCGAGGCCTCCCTCGCACGCGCGGTGAGCGCCAGTGCACAGGGCGTGCGCGCTGGCGCTGTGTGCAAGCGCTCTGTGAGTGTTACGCATGCCCGTCGGAGCGTGGGTGGGGGTTGCTTGTCCACGCATGTGCATCCCTTGCCTGCTGCATGCGGCGCACGCCCATCCCTCGCCAACGACGGGCATTGATCGCCCCAGTTCTGCCTAATATCAGTTTTTCACCCAAAATCGAGATTTTTTCCCTAAAATTGATTTTTTATCCCATTTTTTAAGGCTTTTAATGATTTTTTCCATTTTTAAAATTAATATAAGGAATAATCTGCAAAATTTATTTAATTTTTTAATGAATGAGGTTTTCACAAAAAAATCATATAAACAGAAAATTATAGAAAGAGAAAAAGGGGGACTTTTTTAGGTTAAAATTTTTTTTATGTTTCTTTGCTCTTCTTCTTTGAGGAAATTTTCTCTACATTTCTCTTAGAGTTTTCTTCTTCAAATAAATTTCTAAAGGTTTTAAACTTGATTTTTAATCAATAATTATTCTTGAAATAAAAAAATAATTCTTTGTTTTTGAGAATTTTCAGCTTTTTCCATCACTTTTTTTTATTCTTGAGATAAAAAAAATAATTTTTTGTTCTTGAAAATTTTCATTTCTTCCATTATTTTTTTTAATCTTAAGAAAATAATTCTTTGGTCTTGAGAATTTTTATTTTCTTCTATTATTTTTTTTCGCAAATTTTCTTTCATGGAATAAAATTTCAATTTTTATTATTTTTAATTCTAATTTTTCGGATCAAAGTAAGGAAACCAATCATATTTTTACCTCCATCGAATCCGAATTCGGAGGGTAAATATTCTAGGCTCAATCCCTTATTTTTATTTTTTTATTTACTTTTTGTTGATTTTTAATTAATCACCATGTAGATTTTTTGATCTATTGTTTATTTTTTTATTTTATGTTATCTTAGTCTTAGATTTTACATTTTTTATTTACTTAATTGTTCATTTTTTTTATTATTCCAATTGTTATTATTTATTAGTATCAGTTTTTATTATGATCATTATTATTATTATTATTATTATTATTATTATTATTATTATTATTATTATTATTATTATTATTATTATTATTATTATTATTATTATTATTATTATTATTTTCTATGTTTTTATGTATTAATTTATTAATATGTTGTTTTATTTGTTTCATCATGTCATTTAATTTATTTGTCATTTATGATGCATTTTATTCCATTTTATTTTATTCATCTCTTTTATTTGTTTTAATTGATAATTGATTTAATTACTAACATTAATTTCATTTGTATTTTTTTCAATTCCAATACTTATTCTCCTTACTTGGGCATTCTCGTGAGTAAATGGAGAGATTCAGGAGACTCGTTTGGCCTAACTTGTTGTTTTTATTATTTGTATTTTTTGGCCCTTTTTTATTTATTTTGGGGTTGATTTCACCCATGGTCACTCAACTTATCACTTATCGCGCAAAAGTAATCGACTTTTTTTTCTTACTTAAATGTCACTGAACTTTTAACATTATTGCACAAAAGTCATGTTGACCGGAATCCGGCGACGACTCTTACCGGATTGATAAGTTCAACAAATGCTACATTTAAATTAATTTCACTCACGGTCACTAGACTTATCATTTATCTCGCAAAAGTAATTAACTTTTTTTTTCAACTTAAATGTTACTGAACTTTTAACATTTTTGCAAAAAAGTCATCAATCCGGTAAGAGTCGTCGCCGGATTCCGGTCAACATGACTTTTGTGCAATAATGTTAAAAGTTCAGTGACATTTAAGTAAGAAAAAAAAAGTCGGTTACTTTTGCGCGATAAGTGATAAGTTGAGTGACCATGAGTGAAATTGACCCCTTATTTTGCCATGTAATTTCTAATAAAATAATTTATTTTATTCACGTTTAAAAGAAAATCGCACAAATATTTATATTAATCAAAATGGATTTTTTTCTAATAAAATAGGACCAATGTCCTAGTTTTTATGTAACAACCCAAAAAGGGCCTAGTCGGAATTTGAGTGATAAGTCGGGAAATTAAGGGTATTTCAAAAATTTAAGAAAGAGAAAAATTTGGTTAATAAGGATTTAATTGTGTAAATTAATTAATTAATTAATTAATTAATTAGGTTAAGAGAGGAATCATCTAGTGTGTGTAGTGTTTGGTAACAAGAGTGATTGAAGAAGTGATCTAGTGGATTGTGTGTGTGGTGCCTTGGATGTAAAGTGTTGCATTGGAGGTTGTATGGTGTGAGAGAAGTATGGTGCCTTGGGTTATGTAAGTCAATGGGATGCTTTGGGCCATTAGGATTTTTCCATGTGGACAAGGGTAGGTGAGCATTGAATGGAAAAGGAGGAGAGAGGCAAGGAAGGGCAGATTTTTGAAGCTTCCTGTGGAAGCTGCCCCTCCTCCCTTGTGTTCAATTTTTCCCATCCCCTCTCTCTCTCTTGCTTCCATTTTCTGCTCTTAATTCCTCTCTCTTGTGTTTTCCCTGAGTTTTGAGTGGGAATTCTGAAGGTTTGAGTTGGGTTTGTAAGGTTGGTGGCCTTGATTTCTTGAGTTTCTTCGGGTTCTTCTTCTCCTTCTTATTTTTGATTTTTGATTTAGTAATGTATGGTTTGACTAAGTGTATTGGCTGGGTTTCTGTGCAAGTAACGGAAGAGAGAAGAAAGAGAAAGGGAAAGGAGAAAGTGGTGTCTTGAAGAGTTGTGGATTGAAGCGTCATTTTTGAGGTTTGGAAGTGTTTTCCCTTAATTTCTCCATGGATCAGATATACTTTGTGGTTGCATGTTATTAGTGATCTTGAGTGTTAATTTATATGTAAATGCATGTTTGTGATTAATTGGAGTGCTGGTTTAGCATGGTTCAAATTGTAGTGATTTGCATGTTAGTTGTAGTGAAATGGTTGTGTTAGGGTAAAGTATGCTTTGTGTGTTCTTGATGATTAATTGTGATTTCTTGTTCAAGTTAGTGTAAAGTTAAGTGTATATTAATCATGAGCATGTTTTGTATGCATAGGGGCACTAAGGTAAGTGTTTGTGCATGATTGAATGAGTGGTATTGGAGGTTGAGTGTGTAGAAGAGCTGGAAAGTGCAGATTCTGGGCAATTCTGGGCTCTATCGCGCGAAATGGCCCCTTGTTGCTGAGGAGCCCTCTGTCGCGAGCGCGACAGGGAGCTCAGTAGCCTGAGTCCTCAACGCGAGCATGCTGCTGAGCTTGCGCGCGAGGAGGAAGCAGCTGGTCTCTGTCGGATCGCGACGCTGTCGCGAACGCGACAGAGCTCAATTTTTTGTAGGTCTGCCGAGCGTGCTTTGTCGCAAGCATGCCTTCTAGTGCGAGCCCACGATGAGGTACCCTGTGCTCTCTCGCGATCGCGATAGAAGCCTTTCCTGCTCACCCTGTTTTCCGAATGTGATATTTTGCCCCACTTTGCATGGCTTCTCACTATGGCATGGTATATATTATTGTACTAGCGTCGTAGTAGTGAATAGATATGATGTTCGAGTGTTGATTAGAGACTTGCTTTGATTCTATAGTGATGTGATTGAGACTGAGTTGTCAAGCCCGAAGTGTCAAGGTAGTGGATAACTAAGCATGCTTAAGAAGGGTTAGTGAGTGCAGCTGTCTGTGTTAGCCCTGTTTGGGTCTTTCGGCCGACCTCCGAGATGGTCATTCTCCGTGTAGTGATAAATATTTTGAGACTCCGGTCTCCCACGCTACCTTCGGGTATAAAAATTATTTTGAAGCTTTGGTCTCCCGTGTAGGGTTCCCGTATCCTCCACCAGTGAAATTCAGGCGATTGTTTGAAGTGTCAGGTATTTGTTTAGTGCAGTGTTATTAATATTGTGTGATTCTAGTTAGTGTAATTGCTTAGTGATTTCTTTTATCAATTCTGATTTCACATAGTGATTCTTGACTTATATATATATGTTCTCTGATTCATTGTGAATTCTATATGTTGTAGCATGTTTACATTATGTATAATTGCATGATATTATTGTATAGTGTTCTGTTGTTTTGTTTCCTCCCCACTAAGCGTTATCGCTTAGCACGGGCTGTTTACCCGTGTAAGTTAAAGATTTGTGGGCCCGTTCAAGTTACGCATCTGCAGGGTCGGCCACTAGGAGTAGAGTTTATTTATTTTGTACTCCTCCTATATTATTCTTTTTGTATATGTATTATTTTTGTGTAGTGGCATATGTAATTTTTTAAAGGATTTAAGATGTAATCTTTTGGGCATTGTATATAACTATATTTTATTTATATATTTATAATGCATAATTTTCTATTATTATTGTTAGTGAATGCTTCCGCTTAGTGCATGTATGTTTTGTTATGCATGCATGTTTGCCGTGTCGTGAGGGAGTGTCGGTAGCGCACCCGACATCCTTCCAACGGGGGTGTCAGGGGTGTTCCAAGTTTTGGTATCAGAGCTAGGTTTAGGTAGTTCTGGTTGTCTTTGATTATTAAGTGTTGAGTCTTTGGATGAGAGTCGATTTTGTGTCGTGGCCTAATACAGATGTGTCTTATCTTATGTAGTATCTAGATGGAGTCTGATCCAAGTGAGAACGTGGGTGAGACAACGGGCAGTACGAATGCAGTGAGAGTCGAGGAATCTGCTTCGCAGTATCAGCGGGATGAGTGTCATGATATGCCTGGTGTGGGATTTGAGAATCCGACTTTAGTGCAAGGTTTGCTTCAGTTAGTGGAAAGGTTGACTGCTCCTAAGGCTCTGACTGAGTTATTAAGAAAGAGAGGAGCAGAAGATTTTAATGGAATTGCATTGGACCAATTGAATGTGGCCGAGTTTTGGATTCAGAGGGTAGCCCGAATTTTAAAAGAGATTAATTGCCCCGCAAATCAGAGGGTGCCATGTGCAGTGTCGTGGCTTCAAGGGTCAGCGTATGATTGGTGGGAGCTGGTGCTTCGTAACCCTCAACTTCCAGCCGAGTTGACTTGGGAATTCTTCAAACAAGAGTTTGAACAAAAGTATGTGACGAAGGCATATCGGGAAGCCAAGTGGAGAGAGTTTATCAGTCTGAAGCAGAGGGGTATGACAGTGAGTGAGTATGAGAAGGAGTTTAGTCGGTTGAGCAAGTATGTGCCCGAGCCATTACTGAAGGAAGAGTTTAGGTGTAGGCACTTTCAGAAGGGATTAAGAGAGGTAATTAGGGGACCGTTCTCGGCTATGGCGGTTATGCAACAGGTTAACTACGATTAGCTAGTAGCGGGAGCAATTAATTTAGAGGAATCAGAGTTGATCAAGCAGAGAATAGAGCACAAGAGGAAAGCACCGGATAGTGGACATGGAAGTGGTAAGAAGTCGAGAGGAGTTTTGAGTGGCCAAGGTGTGAAGAGTTCGGTTCCGGTACGTTCGGAAGTTGGGAGTATAGCGCCACCCTCTAATAAGGGAAGTGTAATCCCGGAGTGCGAGCATTGTCAGAAATGCCATTGGGGCGAGTGTAGAAGGATTTCAGGAGCGTGCTTCAGATGTGAAAGCCAAGAGCATATGGTAGCCAACTGTCTGGACCGAAGAGAGCTTCAGGATCGACCCAAGAGTAGAGCAAGTGGTCAAAGATCGAGAGGGAATCGAAGTGAAAGAGGCAGTGGACGACCTTTACAGGCGCCGTCAGAGTCAGTGTAAAAGCCACCAACCGAAGAAGCGTATGTGCGCCCGCGAGTTTATGCTATGCTTGGAGAGGATGCAGCTGATCGAGCAGAACCTTCCGGTAAGTGGTGTTTAGTTTTTATTGTGTTTGGTTTTATTTTGGGTTGTTGGATTTGCGGATAGTAGGAAAATTTTGAGGATGAAATTTCTTTAAGGGGGAGAGATTATAACAACCCAAAAATGGCCTAGTTAGAATTTGAGTGATAAGTCAAGAAATTAAGGGTATTTTAGTAATTTGAGCAAGAGAAAAGTTTGGTTAATAAGGATTTAATTGTGTAAATTAATTAATTAATTAATTAGGTTAAGAGAGGAATTATCTAGTGTGTGTAGTGTTTGGTAACAAGAGTAATTGAAGAAGGGATCTAGTGGATTGTGTGTATGGTGCCTTGGATGTAAAGTGTTGCATTGGAGGTTGTTTGGTGTGAGAGAAGTATGGTGCCTTGGGTTATGTAAGTCAATGGGATGCTTTGGGCCATTAGGATCTTGCCATGTGGACAAGGGTAGGTGAGCATTGAATGGAAAAGGAGGAGAGAGGCAAGGGAGGGCAAATTTTTGAAGCTTCCCGTGGAAGCTGGCCCTCCTCCCTTATGTTCAATTTTTCCCATCCCCTCTCTCTCTCTTGCTTCCATTTTCTGCTCTCAATTCCTCTCTCTTGTTTTTTCCTTGAGTTTTGAGTGGGAATTCTGAAGGTTTGAGCTGTGTTTGTAAGGTTAGTGGCCTGGATTTCTTGAGTTTCTTCGGGTTCTTCTTCTCCTTCTTATTTCTAATTTTCGATTTAGTAATGTATGGTTTGACTAAGTGTAATGGCTAGGTTTTTGTGCAAGAAACGGAAGAGAGAAGAAACAGCAAGGGAAAGGAGAAAGTGGTGTCTTGAAGAGTTGTGGATTGAAGCATCATTTTTTATGTTTGGGAGTATTTTCCCTTAATTTCTCCTTGGATCAGATATACATTGTGGTTGCATGTTATTAGTGATCTTATGTGTTAATTTATATGTAAATTCATGTATGTGATTAATTGGAGTGCTAATTTAGCATGGTTCAAATTGTAGTGATTTGCATTTTAGTTGTAGTGAAATTGTTGTGTTAGGGTAAAGTATGCTTTGTGCGTTCTTGATGATTAATTGTGATTTCTTGTTCAAGTTAGTGTAAAGTTAAGTGTATATTAATCATGAGCGTCTTTTGTATGCATGGGGCCACTGAGGTAAGTGTTTGTGCATGATAGAATGAGTGGTATTGGAGGTTGAGTGTGTAGGAGAGCTGGAAACTGTAGATTCTGGGCAATTATGGGCTCTATCGCGAGAGCGACAGAGTGCGAAATGGCCCCTTGTTGCTGAGGAGCCCTCTGTCGCGATAGCGATGTATGTCTCGAGCGCGATCGGGAGCTCAGTAGCCCGAGTCCTCAACGCAAGCATGCTGCTGAGCGCGCGCGCGAGGAGGAAGCAGCCGGACTCTGTCACGATCGCGACGCTGTCATGAGCGCGATAGAACTCCATTTTGTGTTGGTCTACCAATCGTGCTTCGTCACGAGCATGTCTTCTAGCGCGAGACCGCGATGAGGTACCTCATGCTTTGTCGCAAGCCCAACACCTATCCCGAGCGCGACACCTGTCGCGATCGCGACAAAAGCCTTTCCTGCCCGCCCTGTTTTCTAAATGTGATATTTTACCCCACTTTGCATGGTTTCTCACTATTGCATGGTACCTATTATTGTACTAGTGTCATAGTAGTGAATAAATATGATGTTCGAGTGTTGATTAGAGACTTGCCTTGATTCTATAGTGCTGTGATTGAGAGTGAGTTGTCAAGCCTGAAGTGTTAAGGTAATGGATAATTAAGCATGCTTAAGAAGGGTTAGTGAGTGCAGCTATCTGTGTTGGCCCCGTTTGGGTCTTTCGGCCAACCTCCGAGATCGTCATTCTCCGTGTAGTGATAAAATGTTTTGAGACTCCAGTCTCCCGCGCTACCTTCGGGTATAAAAACTGTTTTGACGCTTTGGTCTCCCGTGTTGTGTCCCTGTATCCTCCATCAGTGAAATTCAGGTGATTGTTTGAAGTGTTGGGTATTTGTTTAGTGCAGTGTTATTAATATTGTGTGATTCTAGTTAGTGTAATTGCTTAGTGTTTTCTTTTATCAATTCTTGACTTATATATCTCTGTTCTCTCATTCATAGTGAATTCTGTATGTTGTAGCATGTTTACATTATGTATAATTTCATGATATTATTGTATAGTGTTCTATTGTTTTGTTTCCTCCCCACTAAGCATTATCACTTAGCACGGACTGTTTACCCGTGTAAGTGAAAGGTTTGTGGGCCCGTTCGAGTTGCACATCTGAAAGTTCGGCCACCAGGAGTAGAGTTTATTTATTTTGTACTCCTCCTGTATTATTCTTTTTGTATATGTATTATTTTTGTGCAATGGCATATGTAATTTTGTAAAGGATTTAAGATGTAATCTTTTGGACATTGTATATAACTATATTTTGTTTATATATTTATATTGCATGATTTTCTATTATTATTGTTAGTGAACGCTTTCGCTTAGTGCATGTATGTATTGTTATGCATGTATGTTTGCCGTGTCGTGAGTGAGTGTCGGTAGCGCACCCGGCATCCTTCCAACGGGGGTGTCGGGGGTGTTGTATTTCACATCCAAACAAATGGTCACCTTAATGTTATTTTTTTGGTAAGCATGCGTCCGAGGACCAATGTCCTCACTCTAAAACGAATATTCCCACTTTATATATGTTTGTTATTTTCTGTTCATTTACAGTAGGGGTTGTATTCCGTCCCTAGTTTTATTATAAATTATTATGCCTTTATTTGCTTTATGCTTAATTTACTTTATTTACCGCTTTCATAAGGTGATTGATCTGCGATTAATTTTTTGAATTAAAATGTATGAGAAAAGGAATGAAAGTTTAAATTCAAAACTAAATTATAATATAATCAAGGTATGAATAAATGCAAAGTCCCGAAGCTTCTCTGGTCTTAGGCTCAATGAGGTTAGACAACCATCCCAATAATTTATTGGGGTGGGGATTCCAAAATATCTCTTGCTGCTCAAGATAGATCGATATATATCATCTTAGGCTCAACGGGGTTAGATGAACCATCTCAATGTACTATTGGGATAGAAATTCCAAAATTTTCCTTGTTGCCCCAAATAGATGCATACGCTTGTCTTAGGCTCACCGATGCTAGATGAGCTTTCCCAATGTTTTATTGGGTGATGACTCCAAAACACCTCCTTGTTACCCAAAATAGACGCCCTTGTAATGTTTACAACTTATGAACCTCTCTCGAATACCCTAAAATCTTTCGAGGCTTTTGGGGTTTGGCGCGCATCACAATAAGCTTAGGGAAGTAAGTGCAATTTAAGATTTTATTTAATTTTTAGGTAGAATATTATTTGGAAAATTATTATGCATGTAAATTATTATGAATTAGAAGAAGAAATTGAGTGAATCCTTATGGTATATATTCGGCTTTAGTGAAGAATAAGAAGAGGAAGGAAGGAAAAGTAAGTAAAAATGGAAATAAGAGGAGAATTGAGCAAGAAAACAAGGAATTTGAGGTTAGTGGATACAACTACTCTCATTTTTCATATTTTTAAGGTGTATAGAAGTGAAATTAAGGTTAATTGAGATTAGATTTATAGAAGTGAAATTAAAGATGAAATAATGTGTATGGAAGTTTAAAATTGATGAAATGATAAGTAATTATGTAAGGACCCAAAATACCCCCTATAAGATCTACGACTTGTTTAGGTAGGCTAATGGCAGTCTACGATAAATGAAATGCCAAAATGTTCATAGTGCTTTAAATGACAAATGTAAATGACAGTGTTGTCCTTCGGGGTCACTCTTAAATATTTTGGGCCTATAAGTTTACGTCCCGTGTATTCGGTTCGAAGATTTCTACCGGATAATTACTAGGGGTAAATTAAGAAAATAAAATTAAATGAGAAAGTGTGGAATAAATGTAAAAAAAATGAGACAAAAGAGTAAATATGTAAAGAATTAAAATTTAGAGGGAGTAAATGGAAATTATGCAAGGAATAGGGTTAAAGGAGTAAAAACAAATAAATTAGAAAATTAAAAGTAAACATAATGTGATGAAATTAAAAATAATGACTAACAGTGTAATATGCATAAAAATGGTCTTTAGGGACTAAAAAGATAATTTACACACAAAATGATAAATTAAGGATGAAAAATAAATGTTAGTGGAAAAATAGTAAATTTGAGTGTAAAAGGATAAAAATTGGAAAACAATAAGACAATAGGGACCAAATGGTAATTTTGGCAACCTTAGTCCAAATTAGGAACTAAATGGTAAATTTGTTAATATTATGGCTAATAATGAAATTAAGGAGTTTAAATGGGATAGAAAGCAAAATGAAGATAGAAAGAGTCATCACATGAGGTTTGGAAACTCTTTATTTATGTTTGATTTTGAATGTATTTATGTGTTAATTAAGTTATTTGAATGTGATGGTGATGTATATGATGATGGTAGTGAGTGTTGGTTCTAAATTACAAAGATATGCATGTGAATAGGATTATGGTAAAAACAGTGTTAGAACACACTTGACCCCTCTTTGGTTATTAGGCTGTATCTAGAGTTTCAGAACTCTAAATAGTATGAAACTAGAGCCATTAGAAAGATGAGATTTATATCTAAAATTGTCTCTGAAGGACCAGAAGCAAATTCTGGCTCTATGTCCTCAGAAAATGTTAAAAACCGAAGTGTCTCTGCTTGGGTCGGGTTACTAGAATAGTATAGATTGTTTAACTCATATCTGGAGTTATAGATGTCTATTTGACCTAAAATTTATCCCATTTGAAATTTAACATCTTGAGGAAATATTGTTATGAAGAAAGTTTTGCCTGAAAATGTCTGTAACTATGTGTAAAATGCGTTATAAATTTGGACCTGTAGTTTGTCTACAGTCTACCTCATGTTGTGAGGCAGAATAGGTTTACACGGCGGTAAGGAATTCCTCATGCCGTGTAAAACGATTCTGTCCCCCAAATACCTATTTTCAGTGTCCTACATGGTGGGAATGAATGTCCTATCACCATGGGACCTTAACCTTCAGCCTAAATGATACTTTTTCCTTCCCGAATTGACCCCGAACTTCACCGGAAGTTCTTATTGCTTGTCCAACTCATTTTTCTAGCATTATGAAATGGGTATATGAGTAGTGATCACTTGAAAAATGCACATCAATAGGATTAAGATTAATAGAAACCTAATGAAGTACCAATGTGTAATTGTATGAAATTGAATCGAGTCAAGTTTGATGACGTTTAAGGATTTTGACACCTTAATTTATATAAGTATGTATAGTATGAACAAGTGAGCATAATAGTGAGTTGAAATTAAGTATATACCTGTAGGTGATAATAAATGGAGTTAGTTTGCTTAATGAGGATATAAACCATACATAATTGTGTAATGAGGTTAGATTATAAATATGAGGAAATTATGGTTTTTATTTGAGCGAATGGGACGTGTGAGAGTATGACTTAACGTTCTATGAAGGTAGGAGTTTGCTCAAATTATTAAGGTAATTGCTAGTCTATGTATTTTGGGATTTGATCTTGATAGTTGAGTGTGCTAGTGATGATAATTTGCTTATTTGAATGATGATAATAAATGTTTGAGTGGGGATTGAGTTGCACTATATGGTTAGGAATGGCTAATGTGAGTTGTGTTAAGGTTGTGGAGGTTGAAGTAAAGTCTCTCAAGTGTAGATTGGTGTGTTTCTGGCGGGTCAGACGTCGGTAAGGATTTCCTTACCCCCGTGTGATTGTATTCTGGATGTGAAATCTGTCGCGTTACATGGTGGTAAGGGCAATACCATACCACCGTGTGACTTTTATACAGGGGTATGGCTTCAGCCATACAGCCGTGTAATTGTATTTTGCCCATTTCAGATTGTGAAGCCTGGCGTGCCACACGGCGGTAAGGATCCTCCTTACACCTGTGTGGGATGCTTTACACGGCTGTATGAGAAATCCATACCGCCATGTAAAATGGTTTTGTCCCCGATTTTGCAAAAATTTCAAATGTGTCTTTTTCAGTCTTTTTTCCTTTGTTTTGGGTTCTTTAGCCTTATTTTATGAATTATTTATTGGCAAATGATATATATTGGTATTTTAACTTAGTCAAATAGTAAATATTGTGTACAACATTTCACGTTACACTTTGTTGAATATTATTGGACTATGTGTATGTTATTATATGATTTTTGGATTACAAATAGTGTATATGATATGCTAAACCATGAATTACATGATACATGACCTGCTAGAGTCAAATAAGTGGATAGTTAGGCATGCCTAATAGAGTTAGTGTTGCTGCAGCTATTGTATGATTTGGACCTCTGATCAGGTCTTTCGACTGGATCTTCGTGATCCCTGTGTACTAAATCTATGCGAAAATGTTTTGGAACAAAATTAAAAGACTGTTTTGAAATCTTTGGGTGTCTATGTGTTATGAGAATAATGTTGATACCTTCGGGTATCTATGGGTTCTCGTTATCCACTATTTTGAAGCAGGTGCAATATTGTTAATGTATTTAAACTCCGAAATATTGTGTACTGTGATGAGTTGTATACAGTATGTGAGCCTATGAAATAATGTGATTATTGTGCTTCCATGTATTGATTTATTTTATGAAATTTCTACATTTGATTGTGTCATAAGCAAGATGTGTGAAAGGAATTTTGGGAATCTGAGCATTTGTGAACAAGTGAACAAAGTGGTATGTATCAGATGTGGAAAAGTGTAATAATGTGTAAGTGACTTAGTAAGGTCAATTTGCGAAATAAATGTTATAATTGGTGATCTTTTGAAAAGCATCTGATTTATTATAATTGATATGACTATATTCTTTATATTATGCTTTTCTATGAATTTTGTGATAGCCATTCTTGGTGGTCGTCCATATTTATGTGTTTCCCACTAAGCTTTATGCTTAGCACTGATTTTCTTTTAATCCGTGTAGGTACTATTGATCGGATCTTTCGAGAGTCTTTCCACAGCAGTCCAGGCCAATGCAATATTATGAAGAGATTTTAGGGTAGGATTTGTATAGTCTTCGGAATGTATGCAAGATTTGTAATTTTAAATTATAAGATTTGTAAAAGTGATATTGGTTATGTAAATGATCTATTTATAGTAAATTCTGAAGAAGTATACTTTATAGTGTGATTGTGTAATGAATTTATACTTAACTATAATGTGTTTTTGAAAAAAAAAAATTTATAACTCATATTTTTGCTTAAAGGTTTATAAGTTTTACATGTTTGTTTCGGTAATGCCCTTGACCGTCGTCGTGAACCACCGACTCACGGTATAGTTTACCACGTACGGGTGAGGGGTATTTCATTTAGTGGTATCAGAGCATAAGTTTAGTCGGTTCTGGATGACTAGAGTTTAGAGTTCAGTCTCTATAGTTTTTGCATTGGCCAATATGGAGGTCCTAGTCTTGTATAAGTATTGCAGTAGGAAACGAATGGATGTTGACAATATCATCAATGAGACAGTTAAGCGTGATATGTGATAAGTCGTGATCAGTTTATTATGAATCTATTTCCTGTGATTAAGGTTTTGGATATACCTATAGAGATTCTAGTTAGATATTGTTTGTAGTACAACACAAGTTATGTATAAGTTTTTTGATGTCGAATATGGAATAAGGGATTAGATAGTGATGGATTTTCGACAATTGGAAGTATTTCAAGGGTTGTGACACTCTATACACCTATCAGCTACTTTACTGATGAGAGCAATTATGTGAATGTGATATATAATGGGGTTGGGCAACTTGCATTGCCATTCTCTGAACTGCATTAATGCATTACATCATTCTGCATACATAAATCATTCAGCATTCATTATATTTACCTCTATTATTTCTTTTTAATGAACATCAAACATGTGCATTTGCCTCAAGTGATAGGAAGCTGACAGAATGTACATGAAGTGTAACAAAGTTGAGTAAGGATAATAAGGAATTAAGGATTCAAGCTAGAAATTGAAAAAAAAAAGGGGATCACTGAAAGCATATAAGTAAGAATAAGAAATTCGTGTTAATAGAATTTGTAGGTTTGACCTTTCTTTGTTAATGAATTAAGGTATAGAATGTGGTAAGATTTCGACATATTATGGAAAGGAATGGAATTGTATCTGATTAAATTGACTATTTGGTTATAGATTTGAAATTGCTTATAAGAGTGAATAAAACTGTCAACATTTGTGCAAGATAGTCAAATAATAAGTACTGTAAGATATATGTCATGTTTCAGAAGTAATAACAAATTGTGACTAGTAATACTAGTAATTAGGAAGGAACTATTATAGTTATTTTGATCAAGGAAAGAGTTTAGTAAATGTGTGAATAATTCTGTATTGAGAAGACAGGATGTTTTATGAGAAAAGGGCTACGTAAAAAGATTGACATGATAAGAATAGGATAAAGGTGTATGTTAAGGTATATAATGAATTGAATATTTGAAATATGTGTGTGTCACAACTGTATTGATTTGGGACACGGAATAATTTGATGGAAATTTGATATAGTGAATTGAGAATAACATTTGGGACATGTTAGTGATAGAATGCAAACGATCTGTGGCTCAAAATTTTAGAGATACTTATTTTGAAAGAAGGATTCCCTGATATATGTAATGATGCTAGTAAGAATGACTTGGATTGTAGGATGATTATGCAATATAGTATATCATGACAATGACAGTTGATGCTGATTTAGTGAGACGACTTGCTATTTAGATAGCAACGTCGATGATTTCCCATGCAGATTACTATTGTTTCTAGATAATAACAATTGGGAACAAGGAAAATCAGAGGTTTAAGTAAACATAGAAAAGTTTTGTAATTATGCTATATGACAGGAAGTAATAAGAAGGATTAGGTGAGAAGCAAAGTGTAAATATTATATGATGGTATAATGTATGTGTGTGTGAATGTTAGTGATAAAAATTTTGATATTTAGAAAATCGGGTATAAGTGTATTTCGAGGACGAAATTCTTTAACGAGGAGAGATTTGTAACAAATACACCCTAGTCTGATTAATACAAGTTTAGGGTGAAATGGTAACCGAATGTGCTTATTTTAGGGACGGAAGTGTCAAAAAGGACACAACCGTCATTAATTCGAAAGTTTCGGCATGTTTCTGTAAATTGGACAATTATATCGTCGTGCCTCAAACGACATGAAAAGAATTATTTTTGGTGATTAAAAAATGTGTAATTGGATGATGGAAGTGATTAATTGTAGTAAAGAACGTGACCGGTTTTATTTGTATAAGGTATGGGTATTTTGGTCATTTTGTAATATGTATTAAATTGATTGAATGAGTTAATTAAATGGGTCAATGTATGAAATAGGAAAGTGCTATGCCAATTGAGGGAAAGGAAGTAAGATAAAGGATTAAAAGATAAGTTTGGCATAAAAATTTTTTATTCAACCAATAAAGTGGTGACAAGTGGCTCAATATAGACCAAGTATGTATGAGTATGTAAAAGGGAAAGAAAGAAATGGGGGGACACGGGTTCTTTTGCTAGAAAACTCAGAATTTTGCTTCTTCTTTTCTCTTTGTTCTTCAGCTTTTAAATTGGTAAAAGAAAGAGAGATGGAAGTTAGGAAAGATTAAGCAAGAGTTGTTGATTTTGAGATAAGTTTTAGGTCTTTTCTTGTCTCTCTTCCTTTTTCTTTGTATAAGATTTTAAGTTATGTGTTTTTGAGGAGAAAACTCATGTGAGTTGTGATGTGTTTTAATAGAGGGAATCAATTGATGCAAGTTGGAATTTGATGCAAAATGAAAGAGAAAGAAGGGATAGAAAGCAAAATGAAGATAGAAGGAGTCATCACATGAGGTTTGGAAACTCCTTATTTATGTTTGATTTTGAATGTATTTATGTGTTAATTAAGTTATTTGAATGTGATGGTGATGGTTTATGATAATGGTAGTGAGTGTTGGTTCTAAATTACAAAGATATGCATGTGAATAGGATTATGGTAAAAACAGTGTTAGAACACACTTGACCCCTCTTCGGTTATTAGGCTGTATCTGGAGTTTTTAAACTCAAAATAGTATGAAACCAGCGCGATTAGAAACCTGATATTTATATCTAAAATTGTCTTTCAAGGACTGGAAGCCAATTCTGGATCTAAGACCTTCGAAAATGTTAAAAACCGAAGTGTCTCTGCTTGGGTCGGGTTACTAGAACAGTATATATTGTTTAACTCATATCTGGAGTTAAAATGTCTAATTAACCTGAAATTTGTCCCATTTGAAAGTTAACATCCTAAGGAAAAATTGTTATGAAGAAAGTTTTGCCTGAAAATGTCTTTAACTATGAGCAAAATGCATTACAAGTTTTGACCTGTAGTCTGTCTAGAGTCAGCCTCACGTTGTGAGGCAGAATAGGTTTACATGGCGGTAAGGAATTTCTCACCGCTGTGTAATACGATTTTTTCCCCCAAATACCTATTTTTAGTGTCCCACATGGTGGGAATGAAAGTCCTATCACTGTGGGACCTTAACCTTCAGCCTAAATGATACTTTTTCCATCCCGAATCGACCCCGAACTTCACCGGAAGTTCTTATAGCTTGTCCAACTCATTTTTTTAGCATTATAAAATGGGTATATGAGTAGTGATCACTTGAAAAATACACATGAATAGGATTGAGATTAATAGCAACCTAATGAAGTACCGATGTGTAATTGTACAAAATTGAATCGAGTCAAGTTTAATGACGGTTAAGGATTTTGACACCTTAATTTATATAAGTATGTCTAGTATGAACAAGTGAGCATAATGGTGAGTTAAGTATATACCTGTAGGTGATAACAAATGGAGTTAGTTTGCTTAATGAGGATATAAACCATACATAATTGTGTAATGAGGTTAGATTATATATATGAGGAAACTATGGTGATTATTTAAGCGAATGCGACGTGTGAGAGTATGACTTATCGTTCTATGAAGGTAGGAGTTTACTCAAATTGTTAAGGTACTTGCTAGTCTATGTATTTTGGGATTTGATCTTGATAGTTGAGTGTGCTAGTGATGATAATTTGCTTATTTGAATGATGATAATTAATGTTTGAGTTGGGATTGAGTTGCACTGTATGGTTAGGAATGGTTAATGTGAGTTGTGTTAAGGTTATGGAGGTTGAAGTAAAGTCTCTGAAGTGTAGATTGGTGTGTTCTGGGTTTCTGGCAGGTCACACGGCGGTAAGGATTTCCTTACCCCCATGTGATTGCATTATGGATGTGAAATCTGTCGCGTTACATGGTGGTAAGGGCAATACCATACTGCCGTGTAATTGTATTCTGCGCATTTGAGATTGTGAAGCCTGGCGTGCCACACGGCGGTAAGGATCCTCCTTACCCCCGTGTGGGATGCTTTACACGTTTGTATGAGAAATCCATACCGCCGTGTCAAATGGTTTTGTCCCCGATTTTGCAAAAATTTCAAATGTGTCTTTTTCAGTCCTTTTTCCTTTGTTTTGGGTTCTTTAGCCTTATTTTATGAATTATTTATTGGCAAATGATATATATTGGTATTTTAACTTATTCAAATAATAAATATTGTGTACAACATTTCATGTTACACTTTGTTGAATATTATTGGACTATGTGTATGTTATTATATGATTTTTGGATTACAAATAGTGTATATGATATGCTAAACCATGAATTACATGATGCATGACCTACTAGAGTCAAATAAGTTGATAGTTAGGCATGCCTAATAGAGTTAGTGTTGTCGCAGCTAGCGTATGATTTGGACCCTGATCAGGTCCCCCGACTGGATCTTCGTGATCCCTGTGTACTGAATCTAGGCGAAAATGTTTTGGAACAAAATTAAAAGACAGTTTTGATACCTTCGGGTATCTATGTGTTATGAGAATAATGTTGATACCTTCGGGTATCCATGCGTACTCGTTATCCACTATTTTGGGTTAAAGCAGGTGCAATATTGTTAATGTATTTAAACTCCAAAATATTGTGTATTGTGATGAGTTGTATACAGTATGTGAGCCTATGAAATAATGTGATTATTGTGCTTCCATGTATTGATTTATTTTATGAAATTTCTACATTTGATTGTGTCATAAGCAAGATGGGTGACAGGAATTTTCGGAACCTGTGCATTTGTGAACAAGTGAACAAAGTGGTATGTATCAGATGTGGAAAAGTGTAATAATCTGTGACTTTGTAAGGTCAATTTTCGAAATAAGTGTTTATAATTGGTGATCTTTTGAAAAGCATCTGATTTATTATAATTGATATGACTATATTCTTTATATTATGCTTTTCTACGAAATTTTTGACGGCCATTCTTAGTGGTCGTCCATATTTTTGTGTTTCCCACTAAGTTTTATGCTTAGCACATATTTTCTTTTAATCCGTGTAGGTACTATTGATCGGATCTTTCGAGAGTCTTTCCGCAGCAGTCCAGGCCAATGCAAGATCATGAAGAGATTTTAGGGTAGGATTTGTATAGTCTTCGGAATGTATGCAAGATTTGTAATTTTAAATTATAAGATTTGTAAAAGTGATATTGGTCATTTAAATGATCTATCTATAGTAAATTCTGAAGAAGTATACTTTATAGTGTGATTGTGTAATGAATTTATAGTTAACTCTAATGTGTTTTTGAAAATTAAAGAAATTTTATAACTCATATTTCTTCTTAAGGGTTTATAAGTTTTACATGTTTGTTTCGGTAATGCCTTTGACCGTCGTCGTGAACCACCATTTCACGGTATGGTTTACCACGTACGGGTGAGGGGTGTTACAAAAATCGATGTGTTAATAAGAATAATTATAAATTTATGAATAAGGTAATTAAAGGTTGTATAAATTAGGAAAATTGTACTAAAAGAATTATGTGAGAGGTCATATAATAGGTCTGGGTATTCATTCAATAACTTGTATAAATGTTAGTATATTTAGTATAAGGATTTTAAATATGCATGAATGTATGCATGTGTGTGTATAGTGTTAGTGGTTATGCCCTAGGCCAATTATTTGAACCTTAATGTAATGATTATATTTTATTTATATAATGGTTTTCTCCACATTAATATTAATGGCATATTACATTATAGTAATGTTTGTGAATAATATTTAATATTATTCTTATTATTCCCTAGTCATTTATCACTAAAGAGCATAAAGATAAAACTAAGACTAGTATGAGTTTGATTGATGATCATGAGATGATTATATATATATATGGTGATATAAATCAATCTTGTAGGTACTTGTTAAAGAACAATGTACTGGATAGACCCGCTATACGATCACTACATGGATTAGTATCATAAGTGATCATATAATAGATATATTAGTGAATTCTTTGACCTGAGGTTATCATGGTTTCCTACATAAGGAATATTGTGTTTTGACATAATCAAACATTATCTTTAATCGGATAATTATAAAGTTTATGATTGGACATGTGAGAATTATGCAGAGGAAAGTGAATAATCAAAATGGAATTTGTCCGTCTCTTATGAGAGAGATATCTATTGGGCCGCTCGATAAGTAGGACTGTAAAATGCATGGTCATGCTCAAATCAATTGATAGAGTGATCAATGTCATTTGAATTTATCAGTCTACTTAGTGATCGGGAAATTATATGTTTGAACAGTATAAGTTTGACATGGACCACGACATATGTTCAAATAAGATATGGGGCGACAAAAGGATAATAACATGTTCTGTTGTTAGGTTAAAATCGGACTAATGATATTTATATTATTTGGGTAGTGTGACGCGCGCCGGACCCTGCGACCGCCCCTCTGACTGCCCGCTTGAGGGCAATCGGGTAATTGAGGATCCGTTGGCAACTTGTAAAGATATTTACAAGTGCGTCTATTTTGGGCAACAAAGAGGTTTCATGGAGTCGCCACCCAATAGAACATTGGGAAAGTTTCTCTCGCCTCGGAGAGCCTAAGACTGTGCTTAGTATCCATTTTGGGCCAACCAAAGGGGTCTTGGAGGGTAAACCTCTCGCCCTAAGGAGCCTAGGATTCATTGATTAAGTTTTTTGATGGGACACAAGAGGTGTCTTGGAGATCCCATCGAAACGGGTCTCTCGCTTCGTTGAGCCCAAAGACCAGAGATAGGTTCGGGACTTCTCATTTATTCGTACTTTGATTAGTATTACAATTAAGTTTTGAATTTATTATTTCGCCATCTTTCCATACGATGCAATCTTAATTAAAAGGCACAAATATTTACATCGAAAGCAGTAAAATATTAAAAGTACATTACAATAATACTAGGAGCAGAATACAACTCCCATTTAAACAAAGTGCAAACATACATAAAATCGGGGAATTTATTAACTATGAGGACTTTGGTCCTCGCATGTGTATTTAAAGAAAACATTTTGGATGTGGTGACTTATTTGGGATGAAAACTAGGACATTGGTCCCATTTACTATGAAAAATCCAAGTTTAATTTAGTAGAAATATTTTTGTGATTTTTATTTGGGCATGCATAAAAAACCATTTTACTTAATGAATATATACAAGAAAATTAAAAATATAAACAAAATGAGAATTAAAATGTATAAAGAAGATACCGAACCCCGCATCTCCTCCTTCACGTGCATGGATGCTCAAACAAGAATAAAATAACAATTTGCAACCAAAAATAAAAACAAATAAATTGATGTTAGAAATTAACCCAAAGAAATAATATGACATAAACGATAATATGTATAATGAAAATATAACATGCATAAGATTCTACAACATGCATAAAATAATTATGATGCAACTTAACATGCATAAGAATAAAAAATTAACCATGCTCAACATATCAAATAAATAATTATAATAACAATTATGAGTAAAATTAAAATATTGATATGTGTAAAAAACAATTTGACATGAAAATATAGTAGGATTTAAAAGAGTTTACTTGTTTTATGAACAATTGAAGATAAAATAATAAGTAGAAAATTATGAGGACTAAAAGGATTTACATTTTTAAAAGTTAATTGGAATCAAAAGAAATTAAAATCAACAAGAAAATTAAGGAGTTAAGCCATGAATAATTACCCTCAAATTTAATCTTGAAGAATTGAAGGTAGAAGTGTTGAATTCCTTGTCTTTTCCTTGTGAAAAATGCTTGAAAAATAACTTGGAAACTTGAAAAATCACCCTTGGAAGCAAGTGTGTAAGATTGATTTTTTTCTCTCAACTCAAAAGCTCAAAAATTCAGTTTTTTCTCTCTAAAATCTTTCTAATTCGTCTCCACCTTGTTTCTCAATTTTTTCTCCACTTTTAGCACTCAAAAACTACCCAAAAACCACCCAAAACCATCCAAAAATCGTTAAAAAACAAGTGGGGGTCGAAAATGGGTGAAATGGGGTGAAAATGGGGCGACTGCGCGCTGCATGCAAAGCACAGCCGTGCTTTTCGGGCAGATTTTTTTTTTAATTTTAAATTTTTATATAAAATACCCTCAACCTAAAACACACTTTTTCTTCTCCAAAATAAATTTAAAAATATTTTTAAAATATTTAAAATACATTTTTTACTCATAAAAAAAAACAAGGAAAATCACTTCCGAGCTCCAATTTTTTTGCCTATAAGCCGGCGTAGCTAAATTTCATCATCGGGTAATCCTGATCAAGGCTACTCGGGACCCGTTGTCTACAGGTAGTCATAGTGTCTTGCTAGAGACCAATTATGACTTATGGGCCTATTATGGAATTGGGCCCACTGCCAACTTAATATGAACCTATTAGGTCATACACCAAGAATATAATGAATAGACTGGATTTTAATTAGGGTATTTCGAATTTAAATATAACAGATCTTTTATTCGAATTATATAAATATATATTCATATAATATTTCTTATTATTTTGAATAAGAAATAAATAAATATATATATATATATACACACACACACACGCACATATATATATATATATATATATATATATATACATACATATATATATAAATATCTCTTAATTTTGAATAAGAGATAATATCCCTAATTCGTTTCTCTTTAAGGTTTTAATAAGCTATATACAAGAGAAAGATATATACATGTAAAACCCTAAGAAAATAGTTAGTATTTGCCATTTTAAAAAAGACAAGAAACCCTAGCCGCCTTTTTCTTTGTGAAAGAAAAAGTAAAAATTCAGTTGTATAGAAAGGGAGCTAGCACCCTTACGATTATCTGTTCACTGTTTCATGCGTGTGGATACCATAGAGGGTGTTCGTTCTTTGGAGCAACACCTACAGTCTGTTAAAGCGTTTATTTTAACTTTTCTATGCTACAAAAGGGTTGGTAAATCTTTCAATTTCTTTTGAATCAATTGGATTGCTTGGATCCTATTTTGGTTTCGTTTAATATTCCGCTGCGCTTAATTTTCAATTACTGTGATGAAGCCCAACATATAGTTAGATGAAAAATATTAGAATTGTATCCACCACTAGGCAAATTATGCTTAGCGCGTAGTGTTTGCTACGTGCAGGTTTAGGTTAGGAAATCAACAAAGGCAGAGCAAGCATACAACCAAACTTTTGGGAGCTTAAGGAGCAAAAGAATTAATGAAGAAATATTTTAGGACTTATGTAAATGGCATGTGTATGTAATGTAATATAAATGGTTATGTATGTAAATAGATAATATTTACTTATGTGGAGACTTATCATGTATTATGGATATAAACTATATATGATGAATGATGCATGTGATGTATAATATATCATGTAATGGATCCACTAGAAATGTGGTTGTTGGTGGTTGACATGAGGTTGTGAATATATATTGAGAGTGTTATTTTTTTCAAATTGTAGGAGGGTAGGATTCCCTGCATAGTCGTTATACTGCTAAAATTTTTACCAAATGAATAGTAATATTAAATAGTTATAAGTACGTCAGTAAGTGAATAGTGTAGACACCGGGTCCTGAGGCAATGCGTATGAAAGTTACCCAGGATAATATTACAGGTGGAGAATGGAAGTGCCGGTCCTTGTCCTTGGTTTTCACAAATTTGTAAAGGTTTTTCTCAGCCTTATCCTTTTCGCTTTTTCTGGAGCTAAAATGAGGTTTTAAGTTTAAAATTTTGCTTTTTGGTTGATAAATGCCCATCTCTCAAGAAGAGATGCTTGTCTATCACCTCTTGGCTTTGCCTGTCTCTTGCTGGCATGTTCTGCCCGTCTCCCTTGCTTCCCATGGCTCGATGAGTTGTGCTCGTAACTCACTGAGTCACGGGTAAAAGTCAGCCGAGTCGTGGTAAAAAAGGTACACTTGTAATTTTAAACTTATTTTTTTAGTGCCGCTCGTCTGTGGCATTTTCACAGTGGGAAATCTGGATCAGATGTGGATTTTAAAAGAGAAGATTTTGAAATGGGGGATTTTTGGAGCAGATTTATAGGGGATTTTCCACCAGATTTCTAGAGATTGATTTTTACAATTTGGGGAGAGATTTTCTCTCTAAATCAGGGATTGCCATTTTAAATGGGAGGATAAAAGCCTTTTTATGGGATTTATTAGTAGGGGGAGAAAAAAATTAGCTTAGAGAGAGAAAAAGGAGTTTTTGAGGAAAGCATATTACTGAGAAAGAAAAAAACAATTTTCTTCTCTTGGGAAATCTAAATTTTTGGGAGAGCAATAATTTTCTGAGGAACTGACGGGTCCTCGGCAAGTGTACCGAATCGACAAGTAATAAAGTGGGGTATAGTTAGGACCCTGAGTTATCGTACCCAAGGGAAAAAGGATTGTTCAGTTAAATATCTATGGTTGAGTGAATTTGAGATGTCCCCGGTGTGATTGGTGGAGAAGATTAAACTAAACCAGAAAATAAATTACCAATTGAAAATAAAATTGTTCATCAAGAAATTATTCAAAGATGAAATTAAATACTTGGGAAATTCTATCCTCATATATGTAACTGAAAATTGGTAAAATAATATAACATGAAATTCTGGATAACCTATTTAAACCCAAGCCTACCTTTCGGACTCAGCTATTCTAATTAATGAACCTACCTTTCGGATTCAGCACATATATTAGCATTATCACATGTTTGTAAGTTCTAAGTCAGATAATCCTACCAGTTCGGATTCAGATATCAAACTCATTTATCTTCCACCATTCTGAACCTATTAAAATAAACATTCACAGATTTAAATACCAATTCGGATTCATCAAACCAATGAAAGTTGATTAAAATAGAACAGAGCATATGTATGTATTTATGAACTGATTACAATCAAAGTTTATCCTGGTAGATCTCCCCTTAACTTGCATTCAATTCAGCAACAACAGATAATTTCAGAGAAGATAAAACTGAACTATATGTATAATATGACCAATTCCTAGATCTAAGACAACCTACCATCCCGGATTCAGTTATCTAAAACCTATTTATTCCTCACAATTCTTAATCTAATAATATGAACACCCACAAACCAACCTACCATATCCATGGATTAAACTGGAAAGATAAATATCAATATTAAAAGAACAGAGCAATTGCACAAACAATAATTTTCGGATTTAACTCCAATCATCATTATAATTGCAAAACAATATATAACAAGAGGAATAAAAGAAAACATGAAAATATTTATTAAAACCAAAATTCCAGAATACACATATGATTCAAGAACTCCCAAGCATGAACAACTACCTTAACATCAAGAATATAAATATAAAATATGAAAAATTAAGTTTAGAATACACCCTTGATGAAAAGAGAAAATGGATCTTGAAGTTCTTGTTCATCCACCGTTGAATCTCCTTAAATCCCAAAATACAAAATTAAAATAAAAATAATCTAAATTAAATTGGAATAAAAGTGCAATTTGAAATGAAATCTAAGCTAAAACAAAGTTTAAAAGAAGAATTAAAACATGGAAATTAAATAAAATATTGCTGGAATTTAATGGAAAATAAATCTAAGTCTAACCTAAGGAGAAGAGAGAAAAATAAAACTAAAAACTAAACCTAAAACTCAGCTCCCTGAATGCAGCGGCGTCATATTGTATTTAACTGAAGAAAAGCACAGCTGTGCTTTTAATAAGCACAGCTGTGTTTTGCTAGGGTTGCGTCGTGTGCTGGCGAAAAAAGGCGAAGCACAGCTGTGCTTCTCGCTGAAGCACAGCTGTGCTCCTGGGCGAGAAATGCGCGTTGAAGCTCCGTGTGCGCGCGCCTCCTGCTGCGTGACACAGCTGTGCCTTGCGCATGGACACAGCTGTGTTCTCGTGGATTCTCGCTGATACGCGTGACTTTCGAAAGCACAGCCGTGCTTTTAATTGAAAGCACAGCTGTGCTTTAGGCAGAATTTTCTCTCCTTCCACAATTTCTTCTAAAATCAACCCAAACCTCCATTTTAGCTCCGGATTAAAATAAAACACCTGAAAACATCCCAAAATTTATTAAAAATTATAAAAACATTATAAATTAATAAAAACACAAAAACTAATTAATTATTATTAAAATTAAATAAATAAAACACATAATTATGCCAAGAATTAATCTAAAATATTAATATAATTGCAACTTATCAACTACCCCAAACTCAAACCTTTACTCGTCCTCGAGTAAACTGAATGAACCACATTCTCATTCATCTCAATCTCAACAAAAGAAAATAAGGAGTCATTCTCAATTAAGGAACAAGAAAATAGGTTTGCAAATACCAATGCTCACTAAATAACAAATAAACACAAGAACATACTAAACAATTTCTGTGTGTGTGTGCAATAGGCCAAAACAGAATTTTTATCATTTAAAAACAAAACTTCTAGATACAATGTTGGGAAAATGAATCAACTCGAATGCATGAATGCACTCATGGCTTTTCACTCAAAGCTCAAGAAACACCATATGCCTCTTCTTACGTACCAAACCTTACTAGAAGGTCATCTCCACTAAATAGAACAAGACAAAACAAAGAATCAAGAGGTCTTACATTTTGGTTGTAACGTTAGGCTTAGGTAAATTGGCTAACAAAGAAAGATCAAGTCACTAGAGAAAAATAGCCACTACCTAAACAAAACACAATCACCCAACTGTACTAATAAATATTCCCAACTCAATTGCATATAATCAAAATAAAATTGGCCTAAAAGACACCTTAGCATCATCAAACTCAACTTACAATAACAAATGCCACATAATATTCAACACCGATTTCCACAAGGCACTAGTTCAAGTCTCACTAAATTTTTTACCCCAAACTCACATTTTGCCCAATTAGCTAGGAAAAACTTACAATGCTTCTTCTTTTTCAAAATTTTTTTTTTTTTTTTATTTTTATTTTTTTATTTATTTATTTTTTATTATTTTTATTTTTTTAGAAGCATAAAAACCAACTAGCCATTAACAATAAATAAAGTACTTAATTCGTCTATAAATCCCAGCAAGAACTACACTTGAGCTTTAATTTTTTTACAAGACCAATAAACCACTTAAATCACATTCCTTTTTATCAACCCCAAACTCATTTCTTTAAATGGGCTCAACTCTCCATTACACACACCAATCAATTCTCAAACAGAAATTTACACCAAGAATTGACAAAATCTAAATTCCCTTTTACCCAAAATAAAAACCCAATCTTACTAGAGTGGCCACTCTTCTAAGGGAGGCAAAAATCATTTAAGGCTAAAGGTAGTTTTAATATGTGTAACAATAAAACAAGCACGCATTTAGCATACTAAAATAATAGGCTCAACGGGCTAACAAGAGACAATGAAATTAAGGTAGGAAAAGTCATTTAAAGTAGCTATACAAGAAAGGTTGCCTAAATCATTTTCTAAGTTGTGTCTCATCTGAGGTCGCTTCGATGGGTAATCAGAAAGGTTCTAGTGCTCTTAGTGAGTTTTTATCTAATCCCCTAATTGCAACTAGATTTTTCTTAATTTTTTTTTTTTTTTTTTTTAAAAACAGGCCCAAAGTGCTCAAAATTTAGAAATTGCAAAGTATATTTAAGGTTTACATGCAGTCTAACAAACAACGATATAAACATAACTATTTCTCACTCAACTTAATATTGAATGAAACACAAATTTCTAAACCTGAGATCAAAATCATTCACAATTGAGAACTATTAGGACGAAATAAAAAATTTAAATCGAAGGAAAATCAAAAAGAAACAACCATAAAAATATTTAGACACAAACTTGACACAAACACGCCACAAACAAAACAAAAATTAATTAAAAACTACTAAAAATTTAAAATGTTACCCTAAACATACAACAATTAAAAAGACACAATAAAACGGAACTGGTTTTGATTTGAAGAATTGAAATGGTACTCCACCCCAAACTCAAAATGTTGCACGGTCCTCAGTGCAAGAAAATGAAGTACACAGAGATAATTTTTTTAAAAATTTTCCCCCATGCTGTGCTAAAACTCATTGCAATTTAAGATCAATTGCAAGCATCTCAAAAATGGCAAACATAAAATAATTACTGTGCAAAATTAACAACCATACAAAATTTCTGCATGCCACCTGTGCAAATTGAAGAAAATTCAAAACCTGTGCAAGAATCCAATAATCACTGTGCAAAATAAAATACTCTGAAATCTGTGAAATTCATAGCCAACACAAATAATATCTATCCTATCACACGTCATTGGCTCAGCCACACAATTCCAAAATATAATAAAGTAAATAAACTCATACATTGCCTGACTTCATCAATTTCATTAACTAAAATAAATAAATAAATATATACAAAATCTGTTGTGTACGAATCACTTCCTGAAATATATATACAATAGTTTACTGTGGTGGTCGTCTCAGATGTGGAGGAAACACAGTGGAAACAGGAGTGAAAAATCCACGAATCTCAACGCTCAACCTGTCCAACTGTGTCATAATCCTGTGCTGGAAGGATCCCAAAAATGCATCTCGCTGCTCAGCTCCCAGGACCATATCTCGGCGCACCTGCTCCATCTGAGTCTCAATAGAAGCCAGTCGCTCCCAAGCTCGCTGTACCGATAAGTCCATGCCAGAGATCATCTGGTCACTCTGAGCGGTAGCTGCCCTGACCTCCGCCAATCCTCTGCTCAGCTCATCCAATCTCTCCCACACCCTCTCCTGAAAGGCTGCTTGCTCCCGCCTCAACTCACTAAAAGAAGTCTGAAACTGCGTCATCGATGCTGTCATAGACTGAATCTCAGATATCAAAGTCTGCACCAAAGAAGCATCTAGATGTGGCGCTGAGGGTGGAGGTACTGTAGAAGAAGATGGCTCATCATGCCCCTGAGCATACCGACTCATATCTGGAGGGGAGAAGGGAATATCACTCCTCCGTCTCACCCTCCTACTGGAAGTAGCTCTCTGTGGCGGAGGTGGTGGTGGAGCATCAGTATCGTGATCAGCTGGCGGGTGGGCATCATCAGAATCTCCCTCTCCATCATCACCCAAGTCATGGGCCTCCATCTCCTCCGCTCTCCTAAGTCGATATCCACTCTCGGAAGAAGGATCCTCTATAGCGATCCTACATCTGAGCACTACCTCCTCATCAATCAAGTATGATGACCCTAAAGCTGGTCCCATGTCAGGAGTAGGCAGATGCATGGCTCTCATGATCAAGGTGATCAATCCACCAATCCCGATCCTCTTCCCTGAAGTAGCGGTGGCTCTCTTCAGTTGCTTACACAACCAAGGTACGGCATTAACTCTGGTGCCGGTCTCCATAGCATATAGAAAAAATAAATCTGGTGTGCTCACATTGCTAGGACACCCCGGTCGCATAAACACTGATAAAGTCATCACTCTATGTAGGTACTGATAGACTGGAGAGCGGAGTTTCGTTGACTTGGTGTTTCGCGCATGAAAGTCCATATTGGGCTTCCCAATAATAGCCCAATGCACAGATGAATCACCCATAACATGCACCTCCCCATCCTCTGGCAACCTCAAGTATCTAGCCAGGTCAGAAATAGATAGAAAATAAGGGATATTGCGCACTCTAAACTGAATGGTATTCCGATCATCCAGAGATAACCTAGGAGAGTACTGAAACGTACTAAGGAACTCCATTGTTATCTCAGGATAAGTCGGACCATTCAGAGAAAAGAACTCCTCCCATCCGATGTTCCTCAGCAAAGATACTACCCTCTCTTGAATGCCCAGGTCGATGAGTGTCTTCATACTCATAAACCTACTCGAAATAATAATCTTCGCAGCTAGCTTATTGAACAGGGTGCGCTGTTCTGGAGTCAACCAGTCAGGAGGCTGAATGGGCGCTGATGGTTGCTCCTCTCTGTTACGAACCATGGTTCCTGAAAAAGAAAGTAAAAACTTTGTTCAAAACATTCTTGGTTTCATTAAGCGCATACCACATCTATAACTAAATTGGAAGAATAATATCAAAACTCACCAAAACGTCACAACAGAATTTGCGAAATAAATATACTTTCTAGCTAATGATGATGCAAAAATTGAAACATTAAGCATAAGGCAAATGTATAAACCTATTGAAGTACAAATTCTATGCACAAAATAGTAACAATTGGAAGATTGCACAAATTTGAAGTTAAAGAAATTGAAAATGAAAAAGCACACGGTGTAAAAGAGAAATAAGCACAAGTAATCAATTCTTGAAGTGTACATGCCAAAATAAAATAAATGCAATTATTGGAGAAAAACAGAGAAATGCAAAGTTCACTTAATCACTGCTTCATTCACAGCATAAATATGTAGGAAAAATTCAAAGTTGCATGTAAATAAAAATGTGAAAAATTGGCATCTAGAACAACTTATCCTAATCCCATCAAGTCGGGAACTAGCAAACATGCATTTGACTCAATTCAATCAAGCACAATATTCAATTGCATCTAAATTAAAAACTAAAGCAACAGCAATATCATTAAAACGAGATAATACCAAGCATAATCTCAAGCAATTAGAATTTAACTTGCAAAAATTTTCCTTCCATATTCACACTATCGCATAATGCCCCAATTATCTCAAAGCCATTCAATTCAGAATTTTGAAGCCCAAACTCCCCATTTCCAGCAGCTATATTTCAAGGCAAAATGCACAATATATCCCCATCTAACACAATGAGTACTGAGTTCAAATTCAATTCAAATGGCATCCATCAACTCAACACTGCTATAATAGCAATTTAAATACAAACACATATGAAATTAGGCTTAAAATGCAATTGCTCAGGGTACAATATGGTAAGATAAAGTTCAGTTAGTTAAAGTTCCAAGTCAGCAGTGGATATGCCAACAGTGACCTAATTGCCTGTTTACACAACCTAATTTATGCCATCTAAATATGAACATTATCTTAAAATATCATATTAACAGAGTTGGCCAAGATAAATTAACAAATTGTTGAGTTAATCACGTTATAAGTCCATTAATGTACATGCATTTCTCATTCAGGCATTTCATCAAACAGTTGGTGAGCATGATTCTAACTACATTTTTAAGCACAATCTTTTCAATCCTAATTACCCATTTCTGTTCACGTTGGCCCGAAGAAGCAACACACATCAAAATTCACAATTAACACAACAAAATTTCCATTTGAGAATCAAACCCAGTCAATTAAAATGAGAGAATAAAAATTCGAAGAATGAGGAAATTACATACCTGGAAATGTCAAATTTTAGCTACTGACTTAAGAAAATTGGAAGATAAATAATCGGGAAAGAGAGAGAGAGGACTCTTAATTCTTTTAATCCCAAAGAAATCTGGAATTTATTGCATAAAAATTTGGGAGAAATCAGAATCGGCAAATAGGAAAATTGAAGAAAGAAAATGAAAAGAATTCCATTTAAGCTCTAAGAAAATGCATAAAAATAAAAATTACCTGAGATGCTTGGATTATCAGTGAAGATCAAAGAGGAATTGAGAGAAAAAATTTGATTTTTTTAAGAACAGGGGGGAAAAGAGGAAAAGAAAAGAGAAAGGAAGAAGAAAGAGGGGCACAACGTGTTTAATGGGCTGTGCGAAAACGCACAGCTGTGCTTTTGAAATAAGCACAGCTGTGCTTTTCCCAGCGCTGCGTTTCGGCGTGCGTTTAATTGAAAGCACAGCTGTGCTTTTGATAGAAGCACAGCTGTGCTTTTCAGCGCGCTCCGCATAGGCGTGTTTTAAATGAAAGCACAGCTGTGCTTTTGAAAAAGCACAGCTGTGTCTTCGCTCTGAAATGCTTACCGCCGTGTAGATTGCCACTGTCCTCCTTGTCCCAATTTGCACTTCTTGCTCCTTTTGAAATTTTCTTCCTTTTCAACTATTAATTTTCAAAACAATGAAACAAATCAAAACCAAATAACACAAAAATTAAATCCAACAAATTAAACATTAAAAATAACAAATTAACATTCTAACACACTAAAAATTTAAGGAATATTATTTTATAAAAATATATATAATAATTTTATTTTATTATTATTATTATTATTTTTTTTTTATTTTTTTATTTTTATTTTTATTTTTATTTTTATTTTTTTTTTTAGAATACTTTATTATTATATATATATATATATATATATATATTTTTTATTTTAAGAAAAATAAAAATAAAAATACAAACAACTAGTAATTAAAAATCAAAATATAAACACAGAAAAATGACAAAAAAATTAAATAGGAAGGGTTAAGAAAAATAAAAGTTCTGGTTTAATGAGTCCCAGCTCGACTCATTTTACTCTCGGGTGGACGAGCTTGTGAACCAAATAATGGTCTTTCCGGTTTTTGCTCTTCATTTTCCCCCATCAGTAGGAGAAAATCATCGAAAGCTACCAAGGTGGGAAATTCCATGTCTTCGATGAAGTATGACTCCACCTTGGGTTCACTGTAAACGAACTCCACTGGCTCTTCAAGCCTAAATAAATCCTTCAAATGGACTGAATTCAGTATTTCCATTTGAGAATCATTCAACTTTTGCTCCCTTGGTGCACTATCCTGCACAGAAAATTTGAAATTAGTTTCTAAACAAACACAAGATTTGTCTTCAACAATAATTGGCTCCTTTTCTTCTTCATGCAACCCATCCTCAAAAGTTTCAATATTCTCATTAATCTCTATAGGTGCATGACTCAATTCACCACCATCTTTTTGATCACTCGGAGAGACAATTAAAATTTCTAACTTGGATTCCAAATTTTGGATCTCCAATGCTTGACTCTTTAATAAATCCCCTTGAGCCTTGATTCTCTCCTCTTGATAATCGATTGTAGCCTGCAACTCTCCCTTTTCTGCACAAAATTGCTTCTCTCTGCAATATATGTAGTCTAAAAAGCTTTCGATTTTGGCAGAGTTAGACTCTTGTATCTCCCTCCTTTCTGCTTGGTATTCCTTCTCTCTACAAGAGATGTAGTTTGAAAGACGTTCAATATGGGTAAAGTGAGACTCTTGTGATATACATGAAGAGTGAGGATCTTCAAAAGACGGTGAATAGGTGACTGGTGAAGTTGAATACAATTGTCGTAACTCTTGCATATCCCTCATCATATCATTCACTTGAGCTCGCAAAAGGACCAACTCATAATCTTGATCACTATCTTGCATCATTTTGAAAATGTCTCAAAATTTTCCTGCAAAAGATAAACACCAAATTAAAATAAAAAGAAAAATAAAAACCTCAAACTAACTCAACTAAAGATATAAAACAAACAACACCGCGATCCCCGGCAACGGCGCCAAAAACTTGACGGGTCCTCGGCAAGTGTACCGAATCGACAAGTAATAAAGTGGGGTATAGTTAGGACCCTGAGTTATCGTACCCAAGGGAAAAAGGATTGTTCAGTTAAATATCTATGGTTGAGTGAATTTGAGATGTCCCCGGTGTGATTGGTGGAGAAGATTAAACTAAACCAGAAAATAAATTACCAATTGAAAATAAAATTGTTCATCAAGAAATTATTCAAAGATGAAATTAAATACTTGGGAAATTCTATCCTCATATATGTAACTGAAAATTGGTAAAATAATATAACATGAAATTCTGGATAACCTATTTAAACCCAAGCCTACCTTTCGGACTCAGCTATTCTAATTAATGAACCTACCTTTCGGATTCAGCACATATATTAGCATTATCACATGTTTGTAAGTTCTAAGTCAGATAATCCTACCAGTTCGGATTCAGATATCAAACTCATTTATCTTCCACCATTCTGAACCTATTAAAATAAACATTCACAGATTTAAATACCAATTCGGATTCATCAAACCAATGAAAGTTGATTAAAATAGAACAGAGCATATGTATGTATTTATGAACTGATTACAATCAAAGTTTATCCTGGTAGATCTCCCCTTAACTTGCATTCAATTCAGCAACAACAGATAATTTCAGAGAAGATAAAACTGAACTATATGTATAATATGACCAATTCCTAGATCTAAGACAACCTACCATCCCGGATTCAGTTATCTAAAACCTATTTATTCCTCACAATTCTTAATCTAATAATATGAACACCCACAAACCAACCTACCATATCCATGGATTAAACTGGAAAGATAAATATCAATATTAAAAGAACAGAGCAATTGCACAAACAATAATTTTCGGATTTAACTCCAATCATCATTATAATTGCAAAACAATATATAACAAGAGGAATAAAAGAAAACATGAAAATATTTATTAAAACCAAAATTCCAGAATACACATATGATTCAAGAACTCCCAAGCATGAACAACTACCTTAACATCAAGAATATAAATATAAAATATGAAAAATTAAGTTTAGAATACACCCTTGATGAAAAGAGAAAATGGATCTTGAAGTTCTTGTTCATCCACCGTTGAATCTCCTTAAATCCCAAAATACAAAATTAAAATAAAAATAATCTAAATTAAATTGGAATAAAAGTGCAATTTGAAATGAAATCTAAGCTAAAACAAAGTTTAAAAGAAGAATTAAAACATGGAAATTAAATAAAATATTGCTGGAATTTAATGGAAAATAAATCTAAGTCTAACCTAAGGAGAAGAGAGAAAAATAAAACTAAAAACTAAACCTAAAACTCAGCTCCCTGAATGCAGCGGCGTCATATTGTATTTAACTGAAGAAAAGCACAGCTGTGCTTTTAATAAGCACAGCTGTGTTTTGCTAGGGTTGCGTCGTGTGCTGGCGAAAAAAGGCGAAGCACAGCTGTGCTTCTCGCTGAAGCACAGCTGTGCTCCTGGGCGAGAAATGCGCGTTGAAGCTCCGTGTGCGCGCGCCTCCTGCTGCGTGACACAGCTGTGCCTTGCGCATGGACACAGCTGTGTTCTCGTGGATTCTCGCTGATACGCGTGACTTTCGAAAGCACAGCCGTGCTTTTAATTGAAAGCACAGCTGTGCTTTAGGCAGAATTTTCTCTCCTTCCACAATTTCTTCTAAAATCAACCCAAACCTCCATTTTAGCTCCGGATTAAAATAAAACACCTGAAAACATCCCAAAATTTATTAAAAATTATAAAAACATTATAAATTAATAAAAACACAAAAACTAATTAATTATTATTAAAATTAAATAAATAAAACACATAATTATGCCAAGAATTAATCTAAAATATTAATATAATTGCAACTTATCAGGAACAAAGAATCAATTTCCTTTTACTAGGAAGCTCATATTCCATTATTTTTCTTAAAAAGAAGACAACAAACAAAAATAGTTTTCTTGACTTTTGAATCCAATTGTGAAACTCAAGAAGGAAACGAGACACGATTTTCATTCTCTGGGAATCAAGCACACACTAAGGGTAATATTTTGGGCTCAGTTCTCCATATATCTGTGTCTAAAATTAACCAAGTATAATGTAAATGCTTTTGAGATCCTTTATGTGAGGTGTTTTTAATTATTTGATTTATGTGGTCTCATATTGTTTCGCATGTTTAAGTATCTTTTCTAGGCTCATTATTCCATGATTGATTGAACATAATTGAGAACCACGTAGGAAAGGGCATGTTTATAGTTTTTATTCATTAATGGTATTTTTCTGTTTTTTGCATGTTTAAATTTGTAATCTTTTGTTATTTTAAATTTTTCTTGATTTAAATAGGTTTCTAAAATATACGAGTGATTTTATTATGTTTGTAAGTCATTATATGCATGTTTAGGGTCATTTGGAATGAAAAAATTTAGTTATGTGCTTGATATTATGTTATGGGCACGAGCCACGGTAACAAAGCCCGGCTGACTCCCGTCACTCACAGCGAGCGATGGGATGTAGGGGGGCTTTCCTTCCCATCGCTCACCCCCTCTTTTGGCTATTCGTCATTCTTTTTGGCCATTTATGAGCCTCTGATTTGTTGATTTTAATTCTTTCAATGCATTTTTTTGTCTTTTTAATGTTATATTGCATGATTCATTTTAATTTCTTTTTTTATATGCAATACCATTTTTTCTGTCATTTATATGTTCTTTTACTTCCTATTTATTTTTTATTTCCAATATGCATTGCATTTATTTATTTAAGCATTTTCTTATTCATTTATTGTATTTCTAATGAATTATTTTCTTTTGTCATTTTTTGGCCCAAACATCACGCATAAGTGCGTTTCACGATGAATAGAGATTCGGAGGCTAGAATGCATAGGTTACATTGGGATTAGTAATTTCTTTTGTACTTTATTTATTTTGATTTTGCCTCTTTATTTTGGTTTGAGATTGTAATAATAAGAGGTCTTTAGTATGCTAACATAAAAACTCACCTAAAGGATTTTATAAATAAAAAAAAAATTCTAAATAAAATGGGACCAATGTCTAGTTTTCTCCTCAAAACGACACATAAAGAAAGAGTTCTTGTTTTCTTCAAAATGGGATCACTCATCCCTCATTTCCTAGAACTTGTCTAAGAACTCTTCATTTTTGGAAAATATACTTGCGAAAACCAATGTTCCCACCTAAACGAATACCCCATTTTATGTATGTTTTATTTTGATTTTTTTTGGACAAGTTTACTTCATTTTTTATAGCCTTCTTTACAGTGTTTGTTTTGCGTGATTATTTATTAATTTATTTTTGAAAAATCATGCGAGTAAAGAGATAGGAAGTTAATTTTAAAAACTCATTTATATAAAAATTAACCAAGGTATAAGTAAGAGTGATGTCCCAAACCATCTATGGTTTTGGCTTCATAAGGTTAGAATAACTTTTTCAATATTTTATTGGGTGGCGACTTCATAATACTTGCCTTGTGGTACCTAATTGACGCCTTCGTAGGTTAATCGTCACCAATGGAATAGGGATGCCCCTATCTATTGTGAAGCGAAATATTTTTACGAGTTTAATAGACCTTTTTGGATCCTAAAAATGGACCTCCGTGCTTGCCAGGGTTCGGCGCTTGTCACAAATAGCTTATAAGAAAATAAAAGGAAAAGGAAGGTTAATAAAAGAAAAAAATTTACCCATTTTATTATAATATGACATTAAGCATAAGTCAAATATTTATGGTGATCACGAAATCCGAGTTAAAACGATCATTATACTTAATTGTGATGCACTCCGAGCCCCGCATAGGACTCAAGACCGAATGGAGGTTCACAAAATTCATGAAAGCTGGTCACTTCACAATAGATAGGGAATCACCCCTATTCTATCGTTGATGATCAACCTACGAAGGAGTCTAAGTGGGCACCAAGAGGTAGGTTTTGGAGTCGCCACCCAATAAAATATTGAGAAAGTTTATTATTAGCTCATGAAGCTTAAACTAGAGAAGGTTTGGGGCATCACTCTTACTTGTACCTTGGTTAAATGTTTATATAATTGAGTTTTTTAGGATTAATTTGATATCTCTTCTCACACGATTCATGCAATTAAATTAAAGAGCATTACAAGCATACAAAAAAGTGATAAGTAAAAATATAATTACAATTATCCCGAAAATAATTATGAAATCTTTAAAAAAGAGGAGATGAGATACATACATAAACCGAGGTATTCATTTGGATGGGAATATTGGTCCCCACATGCATATTTACAAAACAAACAAGTTCCTTGAGTAGTTTTTAGAAAATCTGGATGAGTGATACCATCTTGATAAATAAAAACCCTTCTTTAGAAAGTGATATTTTCTTAGATGAAAATTAGGACATTGATCCTATTTTTTTAAGAAAATCCCAATTAGTTAATAGAAATCTTTTGGTGAGTTTATATGTTAACGTGCACAAGAAAGATCTTTATTATTACAATTCCAAACTATGAAGCAAAGCAATTAAAAAAAAAGTGCAAAGGGAATTAACAGTACAGATCCACTCGGTGTCCTAATCTCCAAATCTCCATTCGCGAGGAATACTCACAAAAGGGACAAGTTAAGCTACAAAAATAAAATAAAATAATTCATTAGTAAGATTATAGTAAAATAAATGCTAATATGAAATTAAATAAAATATAGGCATAAATAAACGCAGAAGTGTATAAATTAATATATCAATGCATAACATGATAACATACATAACATGGCATTAAACGAAAAAAGGAAAATGAATTAAAATAACAAAAGAAGAACCAAACAGTGCCCACATATGGGCACGGCACGGGATGAGGGACGTGATGGACGGGAAGGAGGAGTTCCACTGCATCCCATCGCTCGATTGAGAGACGAGCGTCTGTCACTCCTTTCTCCCATTAGTCGAGCCTAGAATGGAGAAAATCACTCTAAAGCTCCACTAACACTAAATCAAACTCATATTTCGTGCTTCAAAGGTCTTAAACATGCATATTAAATCCTAGAAACACATCAGATTCATTTTTGAGACTTTAAAACACTATTTAGCCCAAAGAAACACAAAATGACAAGAAATCACATATTCAAAAATCAAAGCACATTATTCATTTTTACTTAACTTTAAATAAGAAATAAATGGCTTGGACCTAGAATATATACCCTCAGATCGTTTCCTTGGTTCTTGGAAGATTAGAAAGTGCTTTATGCCTCCTTCAACTCTAAAAAATAGATTTGAATTTAAGAGAGAAGGTTCTTTCTTTCTCTAGAAAATATCCTTCCCTTTTGGTTGATTTCTAGAAGAGATTGATGCTCTAATAGAAGATCTAAACCTAAGAAAGTAATAAAAATGTCTTTTTTTGGTAAAAAACCTTTGAAGTTTACTTCCAAAACCTAGGTTTTTCTTCTCTCTTTTCCTTCATCTTTTTTCTTTTCTCTCTAAGAAAAGGCCAACATCTTCCTTCCCTTTTTATCTTTTCTCTTTCTTATTATGCCCAGACCAACAAGTCTAAGTTTTCCTCTTTATGTAAAGGACAACCCTACTTTCTTGAAACTTGGACTTGCAGGAATCATGTGGGTTCTCCACAAAATCCCCCTTTTCTCAGAGCACTGAGCACTCTATAGATCTGTGTAAAAAGACGACAAATGGAAGTCTGTTACTAACAAATGGGCATCTCTCAAATACGCTATTGAAAATTACAAAAATACTATGGACTGGCGTAAGGTACTATCTATGAGTGGGGGAAAATGGTGACAGATGGGTGTCGCTTAGTGAGGGATGGCCGTCTGTCGATAAAAAAAAAAATTTTGCATTTAAAACCATCATTTTAGCTCCAGTAAAATACAAAAGACTAAAAGAGAGGAAACCACAGAGAATATTAAATTAAAAGATAAGGACCAGCATTTTCTTTCCTCCATACAAGTCATAAACAACTTTTTATCACTAGGCAACCTCTAATTTGGGCTGCCTCGAGACCCGGTGTCTAAAGTTACCCCTAATTTTAGAGAGGCTACTATACGAGTGCCTAGGTGAGCTAAAATTCTGAGAAAAGGAAGGAGATGTGTACCTGAGGTAGCTATCTTCCCAGTTGAGTTGATGTTGATGTTGAATTGCCTCCTGACAGACGGTGGATTGATGCCCCTTGAAGGATGTTGGATCCCCCCTAAAGGACGTCGAGTTGAGCAGTTAATGCCAGCTCGTCGGCATGTCGAACATGATTGGTGAACTAATCATTGCTAGTTTGTTGGCATGACGAATCAAGATTGATAAGATGATTGACGCCAGTTTGTCGGCATGTCGAATCTCCTTGATGAACTGATTATTGCCAGATTATTTGCAAGATGGATCAGGATTGATCGAATGATTGACGCTAGTTTATCGACATGTCGAATCTCCTTGATGAATATATTGTCGCCAGTTTATCGGCATGGATTAGGATTGATCGAATGATTGACACCAGTTTGTCAACATGTCGAATCTCCTTAATGAATTGATTGTTGCCAGTTTATCGGCGTCACAGATAAGGATTGAACGAATGATTTACTCCAATTTGTCAGCATGTAGAATTTCCTTTATGAACTGATTATCACCAATTTATCGGCATGACATATCAGTATTGATTGGATGATTGATGTCAGTTTGTCGGCATGTTGAATCTCCTTATGACAGATTAGGATTGATCGGATGATTGATGTCAGTTTGTCGGCATGTTAAATCTCCTTGATGAACTGATTATCGCCAGTTTTTTCGTATGATGGATCAGGATTGATCGGATGATGGATACCAGTTTATCGGTGTTCGGCAAGCATACCAAATCAAGTAATATAGTGAGTAAATTTTGAACCCATAGATATCGTACCCAAGGGAAAGGTGCTAAGATTAAGACTTAGAATTATGCTAAAGAATTCCTAAAGTTTTTTGAACTTTCAGTCTTGTTTTCTTTAAAGCTAAAAAGCAAGTAAAGTAAATTTAACTAGCAAAACTGACCAAAACACTAAATTAATCAATCAATAGGCGTAAAACAAAAATCCATAATTAGATAACAGATCACAAAGTTCAATTAATAAAAACCTTACTAAGGAATACCCATTCTCCTTAATATCACGATGAAATTAGTCTATAAACATATCACATGTGGTAATCACTGGACAACCTAGCCTAACCACAAGCCTACCATTTTGGATTCCGCATTTCTAAGTGATGTACCTACCATTACGGTCTCATCACACCTATTAGCATGAACAGAGGTGTAGACATTGGGTCCCGAGGCGATCCAAGATAAGGATTACCCAATGATGAAAATAAAGACTGATGCATAGGCAAGAAAATAAGATTTGATCATCTCCTTGTCAAGTTCTTTTGTCTATTTCAAAATGCTTTTAAAGTTTTTTAGGATAAAAGGTTTTTTAGGTTTGCATGCGGAGGGTGCGCACACATCAGTCTCACCGGGGGATGAACATGCGGGCGGGGAGAAACCACTTTTGAGTGCATGGCATGAGGGTGTTGCCCCCTACTGCATGCGTGCAAGAGGGGTGCAAGCCCATACCGCTCGCGCGTGCGAGGCGGAGCTGCCCCTCGCTTGTGAGGTCGCTCGCCCCGCGGGGGTGGCCAGAGAGCGAGAGGCCACCCCTCTTACGTGGGCAGCCACGCGACAGCCGCTCGCACGAGGGTGCCTCTGTGCATGCCAAGCCACCCCTGCGCATGAGGCGGCCATGCGAAAACCACATGCGAGGCCGCCCCGCAGGTGCAGCCTGCGTGCGAGGCGGGCACGCAGCAGCAGTGCGTGAGGCCACACCTGCGTGCTGGACGCCCATCTCAGGCTACCCCTATCGCTGTCCCTCCTTCTGAAATTGGATTTTACCGGATTTTACAGGAGCTATAGTCCTAATCAGACTAAAAAAACCTAGTTTTTTCAATTTTTATACAATTTTTGGTGGATTATATAAGAAGAAGAAAGAGAAAAAGAAGAAAGTGGGGGAGTTTTTTAGAGAAATGAGAAAAAGAGTTTATAGAAAACGACAGGGGGATTTTTTGGAAAAAAAAAAGAACTAATTTTCCTTAAGAACAAAAATTTCTTCTTTGATTTTCTTGGATCTAGAAAAACATTTGTTGAGGTTGGATTTAACTTGAGGATGGGAAAATCAATTTCCTTAGCTTGGGTTTCTCATCAAACCACCAAAAAACCATTTTTGGGTTTTAGTGTTCTTGAGTTTTGTGAGACAAAAACTTAAGATTTTTGAATCTTTTTGGATCTGATTTCGAATCTTGACGAGGGGAATGGATTGAGATGTCTTGCTTTTAGATTATCTACTCTAAGGGTAAAGGATTTTGGATCCATTTTTCTTATCTCATTTTATTTTTATTTTATTTTCCTTGCATTGATGAATACATGAATAATGATTAGATGAATATGTGTTCTCGGAGTTGAGATTTATTCTTTTAGCATAATTTTTCTATCTCTATTTTGTTTTTGGTATGAGAATGGATAAATGTATGTGATTCGGGTGTGAAAAATCAAGTTTAGAGTATGTTTTTTTTTTTGGAAAGTCTTGAGATCCTATAGGTTGCTCTACCCCTTCCCCCTTAGAGCCGGGAAGGACGTGAGGGGTGGGCTAGCCGCCTCTCACCCCTTGTGGTGTCCCTTCGCACGCCTTTGTCCCATTTTGGCTCGATTTTAGCTCGTTCGATGCATGTTTTGTATCCGTTTTTGCAATAACTCTTTTCTTTTTTAGTTTAAATGCTATTTTTTACCTTATGATGTTTATTTTCCTTATTTTTATTTTTATTTAGTTTATTTTAGAATTATTGCTAATATTTTTATTATTTTTTTTATTTGGGTTTGAAATGTTATTTTGCTTGTTTGAGCTTTTTTGTGACCAAATGGAGGGGTCACGACGTGTAGGAGGCTATGTTATTTCAGTGAGATCTTACCTATCTCTTATTTGTATGATATGTGTGGCAGATAAAAATCACAAGAATATTTTTATTGCTGAATCGGGATTTTTATTAATAAATTAGGACCGATGTCCTTGATTTTAGCCAAGGAATGCAAAAATGTCATGAATTCAAACAAAGAATTAATTTTCTCAAAATTAGAGTAATTCATCCCGATTTTCAAGCAAATAGCCGAAACATCTCTTCGATCCCCTTTTAAGTGAGCATGAAGGAACCAATGTTCCTAAGCCCAATAAATATCCCGATTTATGCACGTTACCCCTTTTGATTGATTATTTAACTTCATGTTTATATATGTCGTGGGCCCTTGTATTTAATTATTTTTGGGGCAATTTTGTTTTAGCTTTATGTTTATATATCTCATGGGCGCTTGTAATTAATTATTTTTGGGGCAATATTGTTTAGCTTTTCTTTTCATTTAGGAGATTGTATTTGTCCCAATTTCCATTTTGTAATTATGTTGCTTTGTGTGTTTATCACTTTATTTACCACTATATTTACAACTTTCATTTACCATTTTCTCGATGCTTGAAGTGCACCTTTAATAAATTGCATTAACTGTGTGAGATGAGAGACGGATTTTTCCAACTAAAAACTCATTTATAGCTAAACAAGACGTTAATAAGAGTGGAGTTCTGAATTACTCTCTGGTTTAAACCATAGAGCTTCGACGACCTTTCCTAATTTCTTGTAAATTGGGCGGCGACTCCAAAATACCTCAAAGGTGCCCGTAGATTTTATAGGACTAGATGAACTTCCCCAATGTTCTATTGGGTAGGGATTCCAAAATGTCTCTTGTTACCCAAGATCGAATGACACAAACCATCCGCCGGGCCCTAAAAGCGGGTCTCAAAAATGGGAGCCTTCCCTCAGGCCGGCTCGGTATGCATCACAGTGGCAACTCCACAGGGGACATTTGTGACTTTTCTCTCAAAGTGTCTTGGTTAAAATGTATAGTTGAGTTTTTAAAGCTAAAGTTCCATCTATCTTATAAAATTGCTTTGCATCATGCTAGAACCTTAGAATTATGCTAGTTTTTTCGCTCTCTTACACCGGTGCATTCCTAAAGCACGACCCTACGTTCACTCAATGTGAGGGAGTGTTAAGGATAATAACTAGCCCAAGCCTCGTACCATCATGGTATATCAAATGGAGACACAATTGGTCGTCATGCTCGTGATGAGGTAGACCCATTAGCAAGGACCATGCTTGGGTAGCCCTAAACTAATATCACCCTAAGCAAAGCTCATATAATAGCAATAGATACTTCCCCTAGTTAAAATGAACTAGAATATAATGCTTGTCAGGTGTGCCATCATGTATTGAGCAAAATCAAATGAATTAAGTGGCCTTCTATCAAAGGCTTTCATGCCCTGGTGGGTCCACCTTAATTTGGTTGAAGTGTTTAAATACATAATGGCCGAAACTCATACGTATGCATATTCTGAGAGACGTTGTGCTATTGGTTTCTCACCATACACTATGCACGTTCATCGGGTCCCCTAGTGACCCGTGGATTAAGCCTACCTAGGAAGAGACCAATTGACCTCGTGTGCGGGAGTTAAAAGGTGGGAAGAATCTACTTGCTTGTATGTGGTTGTGAAATGTTGCACGGCTCACGATCATGCATCGTATATGCAATTAATGAATCACTCTGATAAGATAAGCTCTATAGCCATCATAGATTCGTTTAAGTGGTCTAGGGATCCCAGTGGACGGCTGATCAGAAATCCTATCTTCGAGTTGCAAGGATGGGTATCAGTTTGGGGCGGGTTTAGATTCACTTTCAGAGGCAGTGAGACTTCATCTTTAGGATTTTTAGTGGAATTTAGTATGGCTAATCCTTCGAGAGAGTCTGATGCAACCCGCGCATTGATTGCTGAGGAAGTGGGTAGGAGACTGGAGGAGTTGGAAAATAGGATAATGACAATGATGGAGAATTTGACGGCCGCAATGACACAGCTTGCTAGGTAACCACAAGTTGCTCCTGCGGTAGGATAAGAGAGATAAGATCCGGCTCGAGAGGATCCTCCCGAGATTTTATGCCCACTAGTGGCTGAGCCCAGAAGTGCACACGAACCTAAAAGGGTTGTAGATCTTGACAATGATTTCTTTAAAGAGGACCCGAAGGACCCATTCTCGCTAAAGGGCAAGAAGCCTAAAGTCAAGGAGGCGATGTGGAAGAAGATGGAAGAGAGGTTTGAGGACATAACTCGTATGCTGATACTAGGTAGGGGGACGAACCCTGAGGATAGAGAGTTAGATGGGGATGACCTAGTGCTCAAAAATTTCAAGATTTCTGATATTCACAAGTTTAATGGGACTTTTGATCCAACAGCGCACATTAAATAATACTCTCTCGTTATGAAGGGTACCACCTTGTCCAGGAAGCAGAAGATAGAGTATTTCTACATGAGCCTTATTAGAGCCGCAGTAGATTGGTATCATGGGTGGATAGAAAGTCCAAAGAGGATTGGGATCTGCTGACCGAGGAGGTCCTTGAGCAATAATATTATAGTACCAGGATGGAGGTCACCTTGAAGGACCTATAAATGTTACAGCAGAAATCAGGAGAGTCATTCCATGAGTATCTCACTAGGTAGCGGAATAGGTTTATGGAGATGAAGCGTAAGCCTGATACTTTGGAGCAGATTCAGTTTTTTATCCGAAATGCAAGTCTATACCTGAAGGAGGGACTAAAGATAAAAGGTCTCAAGGATTGGGAGCCCTTGAAGGATATTTCCATAGAGGCCGAGAGTGAATTCATGGCCAAGAGATCGAGCAGTGAAGCCTATGCCAGGAAGGTTTATAGCAATCAGGGGGTAGGCAGGTCAGCTTGCTCTAGTAGTACTAGTAGGACAGGAAAGACATGTGAGATTTTGGCTATGGGGGCGATCGAAAGGTACTTTTCGAACCCAGGCTGGCCTTTGTTATGGGTTCTGAAGAAGATCAAAAAAGAAGGAAAGTTAGAACCCTTGGCACCTAGGCCGGCTAGAACCTAGGGGCAGCCTGGGCATAAGGAGAATAAGTACTGTGTGTAACACCCCCTTCCCATACGTAGGCGATCCCATCCGAGAAGGAGTGAGATGCCGTATGAGTAAAGGTGCCACCAAGCAAGTACAAAGTAAAACATACATTCATTCATAAAATACATACAGAAATACGGTATAATTAAAACTTTAAAGAAAGGAAAGCAATAGCTGATCATTCATTAATATAATAAAGCATTACAATAATGTTCTGATCAACTAGCTGATACAAAATAATATTACATATCCAAAATATAATTACAAAAGCGGAAGCTGAAATAAAACTGATACAGAGAGTTCTATACAAAAAGAATCATCACTTATACAAAACTGAGCCCTACACTAAAACTCTTCTGTGTTGGCTTGATGACGGCGACTCTCTCAAAGCAAAACTTCTTCCGCACCTGCACGGGTAAAAACACCGTGCTAAGCGATAAACGCTTAGTGGGGAAACACACATAAATAATGGACGGCCATTCACAATGGTCGTCAAGGCATAACACATTCACAAAGGCAGAATGCAAAGGCTATAACATAATCCATATAAATATGCTCATATTTAAAAGCCATACAATCAGTATCTCATAATCGTATCCATTCCAGAATAATCCAGCATGTGTTTCATCATTAAACTCATTCAGATATTCCATTTAATAGCCAAATCAGATCAGAACAATTCTATTAAACATTTAAAGAACACCTGCTGACTCTAGATAGTGGATAACGAGTGTACTGAAGGTACCTTACGGGTACGAATCGAATACTGAGGGTACCTCACAGGTACAAATCAAAAGTCATTCATTTTTTTTATCAAAACACATTATTTGTATACTGAGGGGATCTTAAACAAGATCCTAATACTGAAGGGTTCGCGAGGAACCAAACGGGGACCTGATCGGGGTCCAAACTGAACTGAGGGCTGCAGCTAAAAGACTCTATTAGGCATGCCTAACTATCCACTTACTTGACTCTAGCAGGTTAAGCGTCATTCAAATCACATTTTAGGGTACGAAATAGAATTCATCAGAAATTCATGGTATCATTTATGTCAAAGCATATAAAAGTATGGCATGCATCATACCGCAATATAAATCCATTCAGAAGAAAATACCAAATTCATTTTTGAGTCAAAAGCCGGTAAATTTCGGAAAAAGGGCTAAACGGGATAACGGGTGAGGTTGGCTGGTCACGAGGCGTGACTGGCCTCCTCACAAGGCAGGTCATGAGACGTGACTATGGGTCACGCCTCATGACTTGCTTCGTCCCCCGCAGATCACGCGGCGTGATCTCGCTGATCACGCAACGCTCAAGCTGGTCACGCGACGTGACTGGAAGTCACGTCTCATGACTGGCTACATCTTCAGCTATCACGCGACGTGCCTTATCTTAGGCTGGTCACGAGGCGTGACTGGAAGTCACGTCTCGTGACTAGCCTCATTTTAGCTGGTCACGAGCTGTGACAGCAGCCGCAACTCGTGACTGGCCTCAAACTGGCAGGTCACGAGTCGTGACCGAAGGTCACGTCTCGTGACTTGCCTCTCTTCCTTGGCTAGTCACGCGACACACGATCTGGAAATGGGAACTTCAACAGAAACGCGATTTTCCCATTTCCAGAATTCTCAGAACCCAGAAATCCATCCCGAATTTGATTCAAAACCAATCAAACCTGTTCTTACCTTCCATAAAACATTTCAAGCAATATAAGCAACATTTATACAACTCAATTCAACATTTAAACAACCAAATCAAGTATATATGCATTTAAATTCTTCAAGAACATAAACCCTAGAAATTTACAGTAAACTTAAAATCACACAATTCACAATCAATTATTCCCAAACCTGAAATCTAAGCTTCTCTTCACTTAGTCCCACTGCTCCCAGCAATCTCCTTGCCTTTGGGATCGCGTGGAGCCTCAGCTAAACACAAACATTCAATAATGCAACTCTAAGTTAAACCTAAACTCAAGGAAGAAGAAGAAGAAGAATTACAGTAAGACAAGGACAATGATATGTACTTACCAAGTTAGAAGCAAGAGTGAGCAATCTCCACAACACCACTTGCTTAACAGTTAGCAGTATTTAGGAAAGGGAAAAGGAGGAAGAAGATGAAGGTTGAAGAGGAAGAACGTAAATCTGATCTTCTCTTCTTTCTTTCTTCTTTTCTTTATTCATTTTCCCTAACCTAATACACATGTCATTTTCTTGGTGGTGGAATTTACTCACTCACACCCTAACCCCACACATCACACACATCTAATGCAAACTCAACTAAAAACACCCTACAATTGTATGCTCCAATGTACACAAGCAATTCCCAATTAAATCACATACTAATGCCATGTATGCACCCACATAATAATAAACCCAAAAACATACATTTTTATTAAAATACCCTTATGACATGCTGAACACATGCACATGCATGCTCATACAGACAGGCTTATTCTACTAGGAGGCAAATGGGGTGTGACAACTCTCCCCTACTAATAAGAATTTCGTCCTCGAAATTTCTTGCCTGAACTGAACAACTGTGGATACTGAGCTCTCATCGACTCTTCTGGTTCCCAAGTTGCTTCTTCAACTCCATGATGGATCCACAACACTTTAACCAAGGGAATCTGCTTACTTCGCAACTGTCTCACCTCTCGGGCTAGAATAGCTCGAGGTTCCTCATCATAGGAGAAGTCTGGCTAAACCTGAATATCCTAAACCGAAAGCACATGCGAAGGATCTGATCTGTATCGACGAAGCATCGAAACGTGGAACACATCATGCAACTTTGCTAACTCCATCGGTAACGCCAATCTGTAGGCTACAGGTCCTAACTTAGCCAAAATCTCATAAGGTCCAATGAAACGAGGACTAAGCTTGCCTTTCTTGCCAAACCGAAGCACTTTCCTCCAAGGTGAAACCTTAAGGAAAACCTTGTCCCCAATCTCAAAATGCACATCTTTCCTTTTCAAATTGGCATAAGACTTCTGTCGATCCTTGGCTGCCTTCAAATTCCGCTGCACCACTTTGATCTTCTCTTCAGTATCTCTAACCAAGTCTGGTCCAATCACAGATCTCTCGGATAGCTCGGTCCAACAAACCGGAGTCCTACACTGACGACCATACAAAGCCTCATATGGTGCCATACCGATGCTCGACTGAAAACTGTTGTTCTAGGCAAACTCCATAAGCGACACATATCTGTCCCAACTACCCGAAAAATCCAAAGTACAAGCTCTCATCATATCCTCCAGAATCTGAATGACTCTCTCTGACTGACCATCGGTCTGAGGATGGAACGCTGTACTGAAGTTTAACCTAGTGCCCAAAGCTCTCTGTAACTCCTTCCAAAACTTGGAAGTAAACCTCGGATCCCGATCTGAAACTATGGACAAAGGCACACCATGCAACCGAACTATCTCATCCACATAGATACTGGCCAATCTGTCCATGGAGTAGTCCACTCTAACTGGCAAAAAGTGAGCTGACTTCGTAAGCCAATCCACTATAACCCAAACTGAGTCATGTTTCCTCTGAGTCAAAGGCAAACCAGAAACAAAGTCCATGGCGATATCATTCCATTTCCACTCAGGAATAGACAAAGGCATAAGCAAACCCGTAGGAACCTAATGCTCGGCCTTTACCTGCTGACAAGTCAAGCACTTGGAAACAAAATCCACTAAATCACGCTTCATACCGGACCACCAATAGAATTGCTTCATGTCTCTATACATCTTCTCACTGCCCGGATGCATAGTAAAAACTGTATTATGCGCCTCAGTCATGAGCTGTCTCCTCAAATCCTCAGATTCTGGCACACACAAACGATCTCTGAATATAAGCACCTCATCCTGAACTGAGAACTCTGACTGCTTACCCGATCTGACCTCATGCACAATCCGCTGAAGTCTTACATCATCTTTCTGAGCATCCACAATCCTCTGTCTCAAAGTAGGCTTCACACGCAACTGGGCAAGCAAAGCCCCATCAGAACCAAATCTCCATCTGAATCACCTCAAGAGCAAGGCTGAAACCGATTTCCGACTCAAAGCATCAGCGACTACATTAGCCTTACCAGGATGGTAATCCACAATGCAGTCGTAGTCCTTAAACAACTCCAACCATCGGCGCTGTCTCATGTTCAACTCCTTCTGTGAAAGGAAGTACTTCAAGCTCTTGTGGTCCGAGAAGATCCTACACTTATCCCCATACAAGTAGTGACGCCAAATCTTCAAAGCAAAGATCACAGCTGCCAACTCTAAATCATGCGTCGGATAGTTCCTCTCATATGGCTTCAACTGACGAGAAGCATACGCCACTACCTTACCTTCCTGCATCAGCACACATCCAAGACCAACTCCAGAAGCATCACTATAAATGACAAACTCTTTACTCGAGATGGGTTGAGTAAGAATAGGAGCCTCAACAAGCAACTGTTTTAACTGATCAAAACAAGCCTGGCACCTATCTGACCACTCAAATCTGACTCCTTTCCTCAACAATCTAGTCATCGGAGCGGCGATCACAGAAAATCCCTTAACGAACCGACGGTAGTAACCTGCTAAACCGAGGAAACTCCTCACTTCCTGAACATTTCGAGGCGCTTTCCAATCAACTATCGCCTCAATCTTGGCTGGATCTACCTGAATACCTCTAGCTGAAACAATGTGACCCAAGAATGATACTTCTCGAAGCCAGAAATCACACTTACTAAGCTTGGCAAACAACTGATGCTCTCTCAACATCTGCAAAACTAATCGGAGATGCTCCTCATGCTCACTCTCATCCTTGGAATACACCAAGATATCATCAATGAACACTACTACAAATCGATCTAAGTATGGCCTAAACACACGGTTCATCAGATCCATAAAAGCCACTGGAGCATTTGTCAAACCAAACGGCATCACAAGAAACTCATAGTGGCCATACCTAGTCCGAAATGCAGTCTTAACCACATCTGCATCCTGAACTCGTAGCTGATAGTACCCTGATCGAAGATCTATCTTGGAGAAGACACCCGCACCTCGAAGCTGATCAAACAAATCCTCAATCCTTGGCAACGGATACTTGTTCTTCACTGTAACTTTATTAATCTGTCGGTAGTCAATACACATCCACAGGGACCCATCTTTCTTCTTGACAAACAAAACTGGAGCTCCCCAAGGAGATATGCTAGGTCGAATAAACCCCTTATCCAATAGCTCTTGTAGCTGAATTTTAAGTTCCCTCAACTATACAGGAGCCATCCGATAAGGTGCTCTCGAAATAGGTGCTGTACCTGGCATAATCTCAATGGACAACTCAACCTCTCTCTCAGGAGGCAAACCAGGCAACTCGCTCGGAAACACATCACTAAACTCCCGCACTACAGGAATGTCCTCAATCTGAACCTGATCCCTCTTAGAATCTAACACAACTGCTAGAAAAGCCTCACAACCTTTCCTGATAAACCTCTTGGCTTGCATCGCAGAAATCACATTATTCAACGAACTAGCACCCAAACCTTTCAGAAACACAAGAGACTGACTTCTATCCCGAAGTACCACTGTCTTCCTATGGCAATCAACTACAGCCCGATGCTTACCCAACCAGTCCATACCCAGAATCAAATCAAACTCTCTGAAGGGTAACTCAATCAAATCCGCTGGAAGCACAACTCCCTCAACTATCAAAGGACAACTCCTAAAGACTCTACTCACACTGATACTATGCCCTAATGGACTGGTCACACAAATCTCATAATCTAACTGATCAACTGCATGCAACTTATCAATAATTTTATCTGTGCACAAATATGAGTGTGTGGAACCAGGATCAATTAGAGCATACAACTCTGTGTCATGGAGTAGGAACTTACCAGCAATAACATCAGGCGCGTCCTGCTCATCTCTGGCTCTCATAGCGTATGCTCTAATGGCACCCTGAGGAGGATGCTCAACAGTCTCAGAAGCAGCTTCATCTCTATGCCGACCACCTCTACCTCTACCTCTGCCTCTACCACGGGTAGCCTGAGAAGCATTCGAACCGACCCTATCGGCCTCTCTCTGGGAACCTGAATCCTCATGCAATCTCGGGCAACTGGCCAAAAGATGCTCAGAACTCCCACACCTGAAGCACGCACCGGAGAGCCACCTACACTCACCCCGATGAGTCTTACTACAATGAGGATAAACTGATGCATTCTCAGATCTACCACCTCTACCAGAACCTGATACAGCTGCAGAACCCTGTTGTCTACCTCTAGAAGCCGGACCAGATGATGACTCGTCCTGTTGGTTCCTAGATCTCTTACCCGAAGAAGATCCTCCACGAGAAGAGTTCCTCCTCTGAGCTCTCTCTCTCAACACAGTCTCTGATAACTCAGCTCTCACAGCAGCCTCTACAATCTGATAATAACTGACCCCAGGTATGCACATCAAAGAAATCAAAGCAATCTTCAAAGACTCATTTAACCCTGCCTCGAAATGCTTGCATCAAAAGTCATCTGTCATAACCCCACGCGGAGCATAGCGAGATAACCTGTTGAACTCTTTCTCATAATCTGCTACTAACATGGCCCTCTGTCTTAAACTCAAAAACTGCGCCCATCTCGAATCTCTATAAGTCTGAGTAATATACTTCTTTGTGAACTCACCCTCAAAGAACTCCCAAGTAATCGGATCCGGTAGCTGAGGATGCCTGCAAACCAATTCCCACCATTCAAAAGCAGACCCTTGCAGAAGAACTAACGCACACTCTGCCTGCTGGTCGGAAGGACACCGAATCTCTCTCAAAGCACGCTTCACTTTATCTAACCATTTCTCTGCCATCTCAGATTCATTCAGACCAGTGCCATAGAAATCCTCAACTCCTGCCCTCCTCAAATTCTCCATAGGTGCTCTAGGAGCAGTCACTCTCTCCAAAACCCTAGCCATGTCCTGATGCAACCTGAACATAGCCTCAAAGGGCATGGCTGCGGCCTCGGGCTGGACCCTAGCATGCTGAGCCGACACACAAATCGATGGATCTAAAGCTTGAGGGTTCACACTCTCGGCAGATTCCTCAAGTGATCCACGAGCAGAATTAGAAGCCATCTAAACAAACAAGAAACAACCATATCAGCCAACACAGATCTAGACTCATTCACATCTAAGCAACTCAGAACAATCACAACTACACAACAACACCCAGAAATGTCTAAACCTATGCTCTGATACCACAAACTGTAACACCCCCTTCCCATACGTAGGCGATCCCATCCGAGAAGGAGTGAGATGCCGTATGAGTAAAGGTGCCACCAAGCAAGTACAAAGTAAAACATACATTCATTCATAACATACATACAGAAATACGGTATAATTAAAACTTTACAGAAAGAAAAGCAATAGCTGATCATTCATTAATATAATAAAGCATTACAATAATGTTCTGATCAACTAGCTGATACAAAATAATATTACATATCCAAAATATAATTACAAAAGCGGAAGCTGAAATAAAACTGATACAGAGAGTTCTATACAAAAAGAATCATCACTTATACAAAACTGAGCCCTACACTAAAACTCTTCTGTGTTGGCTTGATGACGGTGACTCTCTCAAAGCAAAACTTCTTCCGCACCTGCACGGGTAAAAACACCGTGCTAAGCGATAAACGCTTAGTGGGGAAACACACATAAATAATGGACGGCCATTCACAATGGTCGTTAAGGCATAACACATTCACAATGGCAGAATGCAAAGGCTATAACATAATCCATATAAATATGCTCATATTTAAAAGCCATACAATCAGTATCTCATAATCGTATCCATTCCAGAATAATCCAGCATGTGTTTCATCATTAAACTCATTCAGATATTCCATTTAATAGCCAAATCAGATCAGAACAATTCTATTAAACATTTAAAGAACACCTGCTGACTCTAGATAGTGGATAACGAGTGTACTGAAGGTACCTTACGGGTACGAATCGAATACTGAGGGTACCTCACAGGTACAAATCAAAAGTCATTCATTTTTTTTTATCAAAACACATTATTTGTATACTGAGGGGATCTTAAACAAGATCCTAATACTGAAGGGTTCGCGAGGAACCAAACGGGGACCTGATCGGGGTCCAAACTGAACTGAGGGCTGCAGCTAAAAGACTCTATTAGGCATTCCTAACTATCCACTTACTTGACTCTAGCAGGTTAAGCGTCATTCAAATCACATTTCAGGGTACGAAATAGAATTCATCAGAAATTCATGGTATCATTTATGTCAAAGCATATAAAAGTATGGCATGCATCATACCGCAATATAAATCCATTCAGAAGAAAATACCAAATTCATTTCTGAGTCAAAAGCCGGTAAATTTCGGAAAAAGGGCTAAACGGGATAACGGGTGAGGTTGGCTGGTCACGAGGCGTGACTGGCCTCCTCACAAGGCAGGTCACGAGACGTGACTGTGGGTCACGCCTCGTGACTTGCTTCATCCCCCGCAGATCATGCGGCGTGATCTCGCTGATCACGCGACGCTCAAGCTGGTCACGCGACGTGATTGGCTACATCTTCGGCTATCACGCGATGTGCCTTATCTTAGGCTTGTCACGAGGCGTGACTGGCCTCATTTTAGCTGGTCACGAGCTGTGACAGCAGCCACAACTCGTGACTGGCCTCAAACTGGCAGGTCACAAGTCGTGACCGAAGGTCACGTCTCGTGACTTGCCTCTCTTCCTTGGCTAGTCACGCGACACACGATCTGGAAATGGGAACTTCAACAGAAACGCGATTTTCCCATTTCCAGAATTCTCAGAACCCAGAAATCCATCCCAAATTTGATTCAAAACCAATCAAACCTGTTCTTACCTTCCATAAAACATTTTAAACAATATAAGCAACATATATACAACTCAATTCAGCATTTAAACAACCAAATCAAGTATATATGCATTCAAATTCTTCAAGAACATAAACCCTAGAAATTTATAGTAAACTCAAAATCACACAATTCACAATCAATTATTCCCAAACCTGAAATCTAAGCTTCTCTTCACTTAGTCCCACTGCTCCCAGCAATCTCCTTGCCTTTGGGATCGCGTGGAGCCTCAGCTAAACACAAACATTCAATAATGCAACTCTAAGTTAAACCTAAACTCAAGGAAGAAGAAGAAGAAGAATTACAGTAAGACAAGGACAATGATATGTACTTACCAAGTTAGAAGCAAGAGTGAGCAATCTCCACAACACCACTTGCTTAACAGTTAGCAGTATTTAGGAAAGGGAAAAGGAGGAAGAAGATGAAGGTTGAAGAGGAAGAACGTAAATCTGATCTTCTCTTCTTTCTTTCTTCTTTTCTTTATTCATTTTCCCTAACCTAATACACATGTCATTTTCTTGGTGGTGGAATTTACTCACTCACACCCTAACCCCACACATCACACACATCTAATGCAAACTCAACTAAAAACACCCTACAATGGTATGCTCCAATGTACACAAGCAATTCCCAATTAAATCACATACTAATGCCATGTATGCACCCACATAATAATAAACCCAAAAACATACATTTTTATTAAAATACCCTTATGACATGCTGAACACATGCACATGCATGCTTATACAGACAGGCTCATTCTACTAGGGGGCAAATGGGGTGTGACACTGTGCATTTCATTAGCATACTAGGCATATGGCAGATAATTGTGTGAGGCTGAGAAATGAGATTCAGGATCTGATCGATAGTAAGGACATCAGAGTTCCTGAATGCCGAGAGGGCATGAAGAAGCCAGGATACGATGCAGTTTTGCCTCCTGTTTTTATGATTGGGTCTAGTTCGTCAGAATGGTATGTTTTGCAAGTCTTGTATGGAAATGAGTACGTCGCTATCACTCGTCTTGAGGCAAGTGAAAAAGGGACTCCCGTAGCAATGATTGATTGTTGGTCCACTAGTGAGAGTGGAGAAGAGGATGACCAAGAGGGGGAAGAGGTCGAGCTTACTGATCTATGGGATTCAGAGGATGGAACATAGGAGCAGTGACCCAGAGTGGAAGGGTGGTACCAGAAGTAGAGAGGCAACAACAGCTAGTACCTGAACCAGTCGAATTGGAAGAGGATCAGATGCAGAAATAGTTGAAGAAGACCACGGCTTAGTATCTATTTGGGATTTGTTGAGGCAGTCGCCATTGCATAGGCAGAGATTAGTTGAGGCTTTGTGTGAGTCTACTGTTCCTACTACCATCTCACCATCCAAGTTGTTAGAATTGGTTAAGGGGAATTCTTGGGAGAATCTAGTATACTCTGACGCTGACTTACCAGTTAAGGGCCATAATCAGAACCGTCCCCTATACATCAGGGCAAAAATTAATGGCAAGCACACTGCTTGTGTGAGGGTGGATGATGGCTGATCTATAAATGTGTGCCTCCTAGTAGCGCTTCAAGTCTTTAGGTTGGATAAGAGTATGTTGAGGAGGTCTGATCTCACCATCACTGCTTATGATAATTCTAAAAGGCAAGCCTCGGGTACATTAAAAATAGTAGTAAGGACTGTGCCTATTGAGATGAAGGTAGAGGTTGTGGTGTTGTCTGTCCCTGCAAAATTTTTGGCTTTGTTAGGAAGGCATTGGTTTTACAAATTCGGGGGAGTGCCCTCTACTCTCTATCAGATGATTAAGCTACCACACGAAGGGGAAGTAGTGACTATCAAATCTATAAGGGAAAACCAAGTCTCTACCTTGGGAATCGTTAATCAGCCGTTTAATGGTTTCCATGTGTCTGTGATAGGGGAAGAGGGGAACTCAACCCCAAGTACTGAATATGATAAAGAAGATGAACTTTTTTCCAGGGGCTGGTTTAGGCAGAAACTCTCAGGGCCAGCAGTCTGTTATCACCACAAAGTGTTAGAAGGACCGAAAGGGTATGGGTTATGGAAGTGGAAATGGCAAGGGGAAGAAGAAGTCAGATGGTGTTCCTCATATCTTGGAGAGCTTCATGCTTGCATCCTTCATTTGTGCTTACAATGGAGAGGCCGAGCTTTAGTGGGTTGATGGTAGGATCATGCCGGGATTCGAGATCTTCAATAATGTTTTTGTTTGGGAAGTCGGAGTTATCAGATTTGCAGAAGGCTTTCGGGATGAAGAAGTCATGACCCTGTGTGACATTTAGAACAAGTCTGAGCCAAAATAGATCATCACTGTGAAGCTTCTGGCCATCAAATCGAAGGGAAAGGAGAAAGTTGAGATTGAAGCTTCAGACCCAAATTTGAAGATCCACGACTTGAAGATTTATGAGCTAGCAGTCGGACCTCCTCCGGGCGAAGACAACAGTGCCCTATAGGCTGCGATGTCTGCGTCAAAGGAAAAGAAGATGATAACTATTTAGATTCTTTTTTTATTCCAGAACTTTTTAATAGTGACAATGTTGGCAATTCCAGATTTATCAATAATATGAATGACTTTGATTATTTGTGTCATGTCTCTAATGATTTCATTTCGCATGATCATGAACATGATGCATTTATTTTTGACATTAATTCAACCAATACGACTATGTTTAATCTCGGGACCTTGGAAAATTCAAGGGAAATCTTGGTAGCATCCCACATAACTCCTGAAGAGAGAGTGCAATTTGAGAGAACATTGAAAAAATACGAGAAAGTCTTTGCTTGGACCTATGAAGACATGCCAGGGATCGACAGAGAGGTTGTTGAGCATGCCATCCCGACTTACCTAGAGTGTAGACCAGTCAAGCAAAAGCTTAGGAGGCTTATTCCAGAATGGGCACAGAAGGTGAAGGAGGAGGTCCACAAGCAAATTGAGGCAACATTTCTAGTCGAGGTTCAGTACCCAACATGGTTGGCCAATGTAGTTCCTGTAGCTAAGAAGGATGGAAAAGTACAGATGTGTGTGGATTACCAGGATCTAAAGAAGGATTGCTCGAAGGACGACTTTCCCTTACCTCATATCGATGTACTTGTGGATAGTGTGGCCGCTTGCATGATGTACAGCTTCGTGGATGGATATATCGGGTACAATTAGATCCCCAATAGGATAGTAGATCGGATTAAGACTGCCTTCATTACTGAGTGGGGCACATTTGCATATAGGGTTACGCCCTTTGAGTTAAAGAATGCGGGAGCAACTTATCAGAGGATGGTTACGAAGATTTTAGGTGACTTGATCCACAAGGAAGTTAAAGTGTATGTTGACGACATGATGATCAAATTCGCTACTAGGGAAGGCCACTTTGAGGCTTTAGAAAATTTCTTTTGAAGGACTATTAAGTATGACCTCTGCCTCAACCCTAAGAAATGTGTCTTCGAAGTTACCTCGACGAAATTGCTGGGACATGTAGTGAGTCAAAGAGGAATCGAAGTGGATCCTGATAAGGTCAAAGCAATTAGAGAAATGCCCATGCCTCAAAAGGAGAAAGAAGTCAGAAGTTTCTTCGAAAAGCTTCAATACATCAGTCATTTCATTACTAAGCTACCTTCGGTATGTGAGCCGATATTCAAACTTCTCAGGAAGAATCAGCTAGTCAAGTTGAATAGGACTCAAAACCGAATGGAGGTTCACAAAATTCATGAAAGCTGGTCACTTCACAATAGACAGGGAATCAACCCTATTCTATCGTTGATGATCAACCTACGAAAGAGTCTAAGTGGGCACCAAGAGGTAGGTTTTGGAGTCGCCACCCAATAAAATATTGGGAAAGTTTATTATTAGCTCATGAAGCCTAAACCAGAGAAGGTTTGGGGCATCACTCTTACTTGTACCTTGGTTAAATGTTTATATAATTGAGTTTTTTAAGATTAATTTCATATCTCTTCTCACACGATTCATGCAAGTAAATTAAAGAGCATTACAAGCATAAAAAAAAGTGATAAATAAAAATATAATTACAATTATCCCGAAAATAAATACGAAATCTTTAAAAAAGAGGAGATGAGATACATACATAAACCGAGGCATTCATTTGGATGGGAATATTGGTCCCCGTATGTATATTTACAAAACAAATAAGTTGCTTGAGCAGTTTTTAGAAAATCCGGATGAGTGATCCCATTTTGATAAATAAAAACCCTTCTTTAGAAAGTGATATTTTCTTAGATGAAAATTAGGACATTAATCCAATTTTTTTAAGAAAATCCCAATTAGTTAATAAAAATCTTTTGGTGAGTTTTTATGTTAACGTGCACAAGAAAGATCTTTATTTTTACAAGTCCAAACTATGAAGCAAAGCAATTAAAAAAAGTGGAAACGGAATTAACCGTACAGATCCTCTCGGTGTCCTAATCTCCAAATCCTCAGAAAAAGGGACAAGTTAAGCCACAAAAATAAAATAAAATAATTCATTAGTAAGATTATAGTAAAATAAATGCTAATATGAAATTAAATAAAATATAGGAATAAATAAACGTAGAAGTGAATAAAATAATATATCAATGCATAACATGATAACGTACATAACATGGCATTAAAGGAAAAAAGGAAAATGAATTAAAATAACAAAAGAAGAACCAAACAGTGCCTATATATGGGCACGACACGGGACGAGGGACGTGATGGACGGGAAGGAGGAGTTCCGCTGCCTCACGTTGCTTGATTGAGAGACTAGCGTCTGTCACTCCTTTCTCCCATTAGTCGAGCCTAGAATGGAGAAAATCACTCTAAAGCTCCCCTAACACTAAATCAAACTCAGATCTCATGCTTCAAAGATCCTAAACATGCATATTAAATCATAAAAACACATTAGATTCATTTTTGAGACTTTAGAACACTATTTAGCCCAAAGAAATACGAAATGACAAGAAATCACATATTTAAAAATCAAAGCATATTATTAATTTTTTTTAACCTTAAATATGAAATAAATGGCTTGGGCCTAGAATATATACCCTCTGATTGTTTCCTTGGTTCTTGGAAGATTAGAAAGTGCTTTATGCCTCCTTTAACTCCAAAAAATAGATTTGAATTTAAGAGAGAAGGTTCTTTCTTTCTCTAGAAAATATCCTTCCCTTTTGGTTCATTTTTAGAAGAGATTGATGCTCTAATAGAAGATCTAAACCTAAGAAAGTAATAAAAATGTCTTTTTTTAGTAAAAAACCTTTGAAGTTCACTTCCAAAACCTAGGTTTTCTTCTCTCTTTTCCTTCATCTTTTTTCTTTTCTCTCTAAGAAAATGCCAACAACTTCCTTCCCTTTTTTATCTTTTCTCTTTCTTTTTATGCCCAGACCAACAAGTCTAAGTTTTCCTCTTTTGGTAAAGGACAACCCTACTTTCTTCAAACTTGGACTCGCAGGAATCATGTGGGTTCCCAACAAAATCCCCCTTTTCTCAGAGCACTGAACACTCTATAGATTTGTGTAAAAAGATGACAAATGGGAGTCTGTTACTCACAAACGGGAGTCTCTCAAATGCTCTAATGAAAATTATAAAAATACTATGGATGGGCGTAAGGTACTATCTATGAGTGGGGGAAAATGGTGACAGATGGGTGTCGCTCAGTGAGGGATGGCCGTGTGTCGATAAAAAACCAAAATTTTGCATTTAAAACCATCATTTTAGCTCCAATAAAATACAAAAGAGTAAAAGAGAGGAAAACCACCAAAAATATTAAATTCAAAGATAAGGACAAACATTTTCTTTCTTCCATACAAGTCATAAATAACTTTTTATCACTAGTCAAACCTCTGATTTGGGCTGCCTCGAGACTCGGTGTCTAAAGTTACCCCCAATTTTAGGGAAGCTACTGTACGAGTGCCTATGTGAGCCAAAATTCATAGAAAAGGAAGGAGACGTGTACTTGAGGTAGCTATCTTCCCAGTCGAGTTGATGTTGATGTTGAATTGCCTCCTGAAGGATGGTGGACTAATGCCCCCTGAAGAATGTTGGATCCCCCCTGAAGGACATCGAGATGAGCAGTTAATGCCAGCTCGTGGGCATGTCAAATCAGGATTGGTGAACTAATCATCGCTAGTTTGTTGGCATAACGAATCAAGATTGATAAGATGATTGATGCCAGTTTGTGGGCATGTCGAATCTCCTTGATTAACTGATTATCGCCAGATTATTTGTAAGATGGATCAGGATTGATCGAATGATTGATGCTAGTTCATCGACATGTCGAATCTCCTTGATGAATATATTGTCGCCAGTTTATTAGCATGGATTAGGATTGATCGAATAATTGACACTAGTTTGTTAGCATGTCGAATCTCCTTGATGAATTGATTGTTGCCAGTTTATCGGCATCACAGATAAGGATTGATCGAATGATTGACTCAAATTTGTTAGCATGTAGAATCTCCTTTATGAACTGATTGTCGCGAATTTATCGGCATGACAGATCAGGATTGATTGGATGATTGATGCCAGTTTGTCGGCATGTTGAATCTCCTTATTATAGATTAGGATTGATCGGATAATTAATGCCAATTTATCGGCATGTTAAATCTCCTTGATGAACTGATTGTCGCCAGTTTTTTCGCACGATGGATAAGGATTAATTGGATGATGGATACCAGTTTGTCGGTGTTCGGCAAGCATACCAAATCAAGTAATATATTGAGTAAATTTTGAACCCATAGATATCGTACCCAAGGGAAAGGTGCTAAGATTAAGACTATTAGAATTATGCTAAAGAATTCCTAAAGTTTGTTGAATTTTCGGTTTTGTTTTCTTTAAAGCTAAAAAGCAAGTAAAGTAAATTTAACTAGCAAAACTAACCAAAACACTAAATTAATCAATCAATAGACGTAAAAAAAAATACATAATTAGATAACAGATCACAAAGTTCAATTAATAAAAACCTTACCAAGGAATACGCATTCTCCTTAATATCACCATGAAATTACTCTATAAACATATCACATGTGGTAATCACTGGACACCCTAGCCTAACCACAAGCCTACCATTCTGGATTCAGCATTTATAAGAGATATCCCTACCATTCTGGACTCAGCACACCTATTAGCATGAACAGAGGTGTAGACATCGGGTCCCGAGGCGATCCAAGATCAGGATTACCCAATGATGAAAATAAAGACTGATTCGTAGGCAAGAAAATAAGATTTGATCGTCTCCTTGTCAAGTTCTTTTTGTCTATTTCAAAATGCTTTTAAAATTTTTTTGGATAAAAGGTTTTCTAGGTTTGCATGCGGAGGGTGTCCCTTCGCACGCCTTATGGTGTGCCTTTGCATGCCTTTGTCCCGTTTTAGGTTGATTTTAGCCCGTTCGATGCATGTTTTGTGTCCGTTTCTGCAATAACTTTTTTCTTTTTTAGTATAAATGCTTTTTTCTGCCTTATGATCTTTATTTTCCTTATTTTCATTTTCATTTAGTTTATTTTAGAATTATTGCTAATGTTTTTAATATTATTTTTATTTGGGTTTAAAATGTTGTTTTGCTTGTTTGAGCATTTTTGTGACCAAGTGGAGGGGTCACGACGTGTAGGAGGCTATGTTATTTTGATGAGATCTTACCTATCTCTTATTTGTATGATTGTGTTTGTTTATAAATAAAATAGTTTTATTTTATACGCGTGTCAGATAAAAATCACAAGAATATTTTTATTGCTGAATAGGGATTTTTATTTATAAATTAGGACCGATGTCCTTGATTTTAGCCAAGGAATGCAAAAATGTCATGAATTAAAATGAAGAATTAATTTTCTCAAAATTGGAGTAATTCGTCCCGATTTTCAAGCAAATAGCCGAAACATCTCTTCGATCCCCTTTTAAGTGAGCATGAAGGAACCGATATTCCTAAACCAAATAAATATCCCGATTTATGCACGTTACCCCTTTTGATTGATTATTTAACTTCATGTTTACATATGTCGTGGGCCCTTGTATTTAATTATTTTTGGGGCAATTTTGTTTTAGCTTTATGTTTACATATCTCATGGGCCCTTGTAATTAATTATTTTTTGGGCAATATTGTTTATTTTTTCTTTTCATTTGGGAGATTGTATTTGTCCCAATTTCCATTTTGTAATGATGTTGCTTTGTGTGTTTATCACTTTATTTACTGCTGTATTTACAACTTTCATTTACCATTTTCTCGATGCTTGAAGTGCACCTTTAATAAATTGCATTAACCGTGTGAGATGAGAGACGGATTTTTCCAACTAAAAACTCATTGATAGCTAAATAAGATGTTAATAAGAGTGGAGTTCTGAACTACTCTCTGGTTTAAGCCATAGAGGTTAGGCCACCTTTCCCAATTTCTCGTAAATTTGGCGACGACTCCAAAATACCTCAAAGGCGTTCGAAGTTTTCATGGGACTAGATAAACTTCCACAATGTTCTATTGGGTAGGGATTCCAAAATGTCTCTTGTTATTCAAGATCGAATGACACTAACCATCCCCCGGTCCCTAAAAACGGGTCTAAAAAATGGGAGCCTTCCCTCAGTCCGGTTCGGCATGCATCACAATGGCAACTCCACTGGGGACATTTGTGACTTTTCTCTCAAAGTGTCTTGGTTAAAATGTATAGTTGAGTTTGTAAAATTAATGTTCGATCTATCTTCTAAAATTTCTTTCCATCATGCTAGAGCCTTAGAATTATGCTAGTTTTTTCCCTCTTTTACCCCGGTGTGTTCCTAAAGAATGACCCTACGTTCACTCAATGTGAGGGAGTGTTAAGGATAATAACCAGCTCAAGCCTCATACCATCATAGTATATGAAATGGATACCTAATTGGTCATCATGCTCATGATGAGCTAGACCCATTACCAGGGACCATGCTTGGGTAGCCCTAAAGTAACATCACCCTGACCAAAGCTCATATAATAGCAATAGATACTTCCCCTAGGTAAAATAAACTGTAATATAATGCTTGTTAGGTGTGCCGTCATGTATTGAGCAAAATCAAATGAATTAAGTGGTCTTCTATCAAAGGCTTTCTTGCCCTGGTGGGTCCACCTTAATTTTGTTGAAGTGTTTAAATACATAATGGCCGAAACTAATACGTATGCGCATTCTGAGAGACGTTGTGCTGTTGGTTTCTCACCATACACTATGCACGTTCATCAGGTCCCCTGTTGACCTATGGATTAAGCATACCTAGGAAGAGACCAATTGACCTCGTGTCCGAGAGTTAAAAGGTGGGAAGAATCTACTTGCTTGTATGTGGTTGTGAAATGCTGCACGGCTCACGATCATGCATCGTATATGCAATTAATGCATCACTCTGACAAGATAAGCTCTGTAGCCATCATAGATTCGTCCGAGTGGTCTATGGATCCCAGTGGATGGCTGATCAAAAATCCTATCTTCGAGTTGCAAGGATGGGTATCAGTTTGGGGCAGGTTCAGATTCACTTTCAGAGGCAGTGAGACTTTAACTTTAGACTTTTTAGTGGAATTTAGTATGGCTGATCCTTCGAGAGAGTCTGATGTAACTCGCGCATTGATTGCTGAGGAAGTGGGTAGGAGACTGGAGGAGTTTGAAAATAGGATAATGACAATGATAGGGAATTTGACTGCCGCAATGACACAGCCTGCTAGGCAACCACCAGTTTCTCCTGCGGTAGGATAAGAGAGATAAGATCCGGCTAGAGAGGATCCTCTAGAGATTTTACGCCCACAAGTGGCTGAGCCCAGAAGTACACCCGAACCTAAAAGGATTATAGATCTTGACAATGATTTCTTTCAAGAGGACCCATTCTCGATAAAGGGCAAAAAGCCTAAAGTCAAGGAGGCAATGTGGAAGAAGATGGAAGAGAGGTTTGAGGCCATAACTCGTATGCTGATTGATAAGTTGCAATTATATTAATATTTTAGATTAATTATTGGCCTAATTATATGTTTTATTTATTTAATTTTAATAATAATTAATGAGTTTTTGTATTTTTATTAATTTATAATGTTTTTATAAATTTAATAAGTTTTAGGATGTTTTCAGGTGTTATATTATTAATCGGAGCTAAATTGGAGGTTGTTGGGTGATTTTAGAAGAAATAAAGCAAAAGAGGCTGATTTTGCCTAAAGCACAGCCGTGCTTTTCATAAGCACAGCTGTGCTTTCGAGGGTGGCAGGTGCACAGGCAAAAGGCACAACCGTGCCACGAAGAGGAAGAGCGCGCACAGCGTGAAATTAAGCGACACAGCCGTGCAATCTCGCAAGGCACAGCTGTGTCACGCGAAGGAGGCACGCGCAGATGAGGAACGACGACGCAATCTCGCCCCTCTCGCCCAGAAGCACAGCTGTGCTTCTTCGCAAAGCACAGCTGTGTCACGCTGATCTCGCGCAGCAATCGCGCAACCCTAGCCAAAACACAGCTGTGCTTCTCAAAGCACAGCTGTGCTTTTCTCCAGTATAAAAAGAAAATAACGCCGTTGAAATAAAAAAAGGCAGCTTAGTTTTAGCTTTTAGTTTGAGTTTTTGTTTCCTTTATTTTCTTCCTTTAGGAGTAGACTTAGGTTTATTTTTCTTTAATTTTCAGTAACAATTTATTTTATTTTCATGTTTTAATTTTCCTTTTAAATTCTGTTTAACTTAGATTTAATTTTGAATTGAAATTTCCTTCTTAAATACTTAGATTAATTTAGTTTAAATCTAGATTTTAGGGATTCAAGTGGATTCCAAGGTTGAAGAACAAGAACTTCAAGATCTATTTTCTCTCTCATCAAGGGTGTATCCTAAACTCTAATTTTCCATCTTTTATGCTCATATTCTTGATGTTAGAGTAGTTAATCATGCTTGGGAGTTCTTGAATCGTATTTGTATTTTGGATATTTGGATTTAATAAATATTTTCATGTTTTCTTTTATTCCTCTTGTTATATATTGTTTGCAATTATAATGATGATTGGAGCTAAATCCGAAAATTGTTGTTTGTGCAAATGCTATGTTCTTTTAATATTAGCATGTATATTTCCAGCTTAATCCATGGATATGGTAGGTTGGTTTGTGGGTGTTGATATTATTAGATTAAGAATAGTGAGGAATAAATAGGTTTGAGATAACTTAATCCAGGGATGGTAGGTTGTTTTGGATCTAGGATTTGGTAACCTGCGCTTAAGCTAATTAATAGACTTAATCCAGGGATGGTAGGTTTATTAATTAGAATAGCTTAATCCATGGATATGGTAGGCTTGGGTTCAGTTGGGTTGTCCAGAATTTCATGTTATATTGTTTTACCAATTTTCAGTTACATTTATGAGGATAGAATTTCCTAAGCATTCAATTTCATCCTTGAGTAATTTCTTGATGACCAATTTTATATTTAATTGTTAATTTATTTTCTTGATTAGCTTAGTTTTTCTCCACCAAACAAATTGGGGACATCTCAAATTCACTCATCTATAGATATTTAACTTGACAATCCTTGTTCCCTTGGGTACGATAACTCGGGGTCCTAACTATACCCCACTTTATTACTTGTCGATTCGGTACACTTGCCGAGGACCCGTCATGTTTTTGGCGCCGTTGCCGGGGATAACGGTGTTGTTTGTTTTTATATCTTTAGTTGAGTTAGTTTGAGTTTTTATTTTTCTTTTTATTTAATTTGGTGTTTATTTTTGCAGGAAAATTTTGAGACATTTTCAAAATGATGCAAGATAGTGATCAAGATTATGAGTTGTTCCTTTTGCGAGAACAAGTGAATGATATGATGAGGGAGATGCAAGAGTTACGACAAATGTATTAAACTTCACCAGTCACCTATTCACCGTCTTTTGAAGATCCTCACTCTTCATGTGTATCACAAGAGTATCACTTTGCCCATATCGAACGTCTTTCAAACTACAATTATTGTAGAGAGAGGGAATACCAAGCAGAAAGGAGAGAGTTGCAGGCTACAATCAACTATCAAGAGGAGAGGATCAAGGCTCAAGGGGATTTATTAAAGAGTCAAGCATTGGAGATCCAAAATTTGGAATCCAAGTTAGAAATTTTAATTGTCTCTTCGAGTGATCAAAAAGATGGTGGTGAATTGAGTCATGCACCTATGGAGATTAACGAGAATATTGAAATTTTTGAGGATGGGTTGCATGAAAAAGAAAAGGAGCCAATTATTGTTGAAGATAAGTCTTGTGTTTCTTTGGAAACTAATTTCAATTTTTCTATGCAGGATAATGCACCAAAGGAGCAAGAGTTGAATGATTCTCAAATGGAAGCACTGAATTCAGTCCATTTGAAGGATTTATTTAGGCTTGAAGAGCCGGTGGAGTTCGTTTACAGTGAACCCAAGGTGGAGTCATACTTCATCGAAGACATGGAATTTCCCACCTTGGTAGCTTTCGATGATTTTCTCCTACTGATGGGGGAAAATGAAGAGCAAAAACTGGAAAGACCATTATTTGGTTCACAAGCTCGTCCACTCGAGAGTGAAATGAGTCGAGCTGGGACTCAATAAACCAGAACTTATATTTTTCTTAACCCTTCCTATTTAATTTTCTGTGTTTATGTTTTAATTTTTAATTACTAGTTGTTTGTATTTGTATTTTTATTTTATCTAAAAAAAAATAAAAAATAATAAAATAATAAAAAAAAATATATATATATATAATAATAAAGTATTCTATAAAATAATAATAATAATAATAATAATACCAATAATAAAATAAAATTATTATATATATTTTTATAAAATAATATTCCTTAAATTTTTAGTGTGTTAGAATGTTAATTTGTTATTTTTAATGTTTAATTTGTTGGATTTAATTTTGTGTATTTGGTTTTGATTTGTTTAATTGTTTTGGAAATTAACAGTTGAGAAGGAAGAAAAATTCAAAAGGAGCAAGAAGTGCAAAAAAATGGAACAGGGCAGTAGCATCAGGTATAGCGCGAAAGCACAGCTGTGCTTTTCAAAAGCACAGCTGTGCTTTCATTTAAAACAAGCCTATGCGGAGCACGCTGAAAAACACGGCTGTGCTTCTATAAAAAGTACAGCTGTGCTTTCAATTAAACGCACGCCGAAACGCAGCGCTTTCAAAAGCACAGCTGTGCTTATTTCAAAAGCACAGCTGTGCGTTTTCGCACAGCCTCCTTTAACACACGTTGTGCCCTCTTTCTTCTTCCCTTCTCTTTTCTTTTCCTCTTTTCCCCCCTGTTCTTCAAAAATTAAAATTTTTCTCTCAATTCCTCTTTGATCTTCACTGATAATCCAAGCTCATCTCAGGTAATTTTTATTTTGTGCATTTGTATGGAGCTTAATTGGAATTCTCTTCATTTTAATTTTGCATTTCCCTTCCTATTTGTTCCAATTCTGATTTTCTTCCCAAATCTTTGCAAGAAAATTCCAGATTTTGTTTTGGGTTAAAAGAATTAGAAGCTCTCTCTCTCTGCCCTGTTGTTTCTCTTCCAAATTGTTTAAAGTTAGTTAGATTATTTCGGCAAGCTCAGGTACACTTCTTCCCCCTTTTCTGTATAGACGTTGCTGTTTAAATGTGCATCTGATTCCACTGAATTTCTCTAAGATTTTGATATTTACATGTGATAATGTGAATTGTGATGTTTGCTTTGGGTGTTTATACAGATTTTTGGGTGTTGGGATTGTTAACTTTGTCACATAAATTCAGCTTTGCTTAATGCACACCAGCTGTTTGTTTAAAGGCCTCAATGGAAGTTCATAAGAAATTTTGTACTTGTATTTGATCTGTGCAACGATTTTTGTGCATGCATTATTGTAGAAATTATCAATGTGAACTATGAGGATTATGTAGAGCTGGACAGCATGAATTTTGCACTTCAATGTCATGAAAAATTGTTAATTGTGGCACTGTTGGAGCTGATTTGAACAGCTACTCTGATAAGAGTCTGACCAACTTTTAGAGAGAAGTTTGTTTAGGAATTGTCAGTCATTTGAGCTTAATTTTTATATCATTTTTGCTGGTTGTTGAAGCAGCTATGCTATCTGAGTTTTGGGCTTATATTTTTTAGTATCTAACTAGCATTTGTTCGTAATTTATCACATGAAATGGAAAATATTGAACAACAAGAATGCAAACTTCAGCAGGGATAATGAAATGTTTTTATTGCATTTATTTATTTGAGCATAACATGAATAGGGAGAAATGCAAGATTAAGGTTGAATTACTTGAGATCATGCTTGACATTCTTTTGTTTTAATGTTGCTGCTGCTTTTGCTTTTAAGCTTGTAATGTAGATGCAATTGGTAATTGTGCTTTATTGTGTAGAGGTAAATGCATGTTTGCTAGTTCCCAACTTGATGGGATTAGGAGAAGTTGCAATTGATGCCAAATTTTCATAGTTTTATTTACATGCAGCTTTGAATTGTTCCTACATATTTTTGCTTTGAAAAGAGCATTGATTAAGCAAACTGTGCATTGTTCTCTAGTTTTCTTCGTTAATTGCATCTATTTTATTCTTGGCATTTGCACTTCAATGATTAATTACTTGTGCGTATTTTATTTTCCACCTTGTGCTTTTCATTTTCAATTTCTTTAAATTCTAATTTGTGCAATTTTTCAATTTTCTCTATTTTGTGCATAGAATTTGTACTTTAATATGTTTATACATTTGCCTTATGCTTAATGTTTCAATTTTTGCATCATCATTAGCTAGAAAGTATATTTATTTTGCAAATTTCTGTTGTGAGTTTTGGTGAGTTTTGATATTATTCTTCCAATTTAGTTATAGATGTGGTATGCGCTTAATGAAACCAAGAATGTTGTGAACAAAGTGTTACTTTCTTTTTCAGGAACCATGGTTCGCAATAGAGAGGAGCAACCATCAGCGCCCATTCAGCCTCCTGATTGGTTGACTCCAGAGCAGCGCACCCTGTTCAACAAGCTGGCTGCGAAGATTATTATTTCAAGTAGGTTTATGAGTATGAAGACACTCATTGACCTGGGCATTCAAGAGAGGGTATTATCTCTGCTGAGGAATATTGGATGGGAGGAGTTCTTTTCTCTGAATGGTCCGACTTATCCTGAGATAACATTGGAGTTCCTTAGTACGTTTCAGTACTCTCCTAGGTTATCTCTGGATGATCGGAATACCATTCAGTTTAGAGTGCGCAATATCCCTTATTTTCTATCTATTTCTGACATGGCTAGATACTTGAGGTTGCCAGAGGATGGGGAGGTGCATGTTGTGGGTGACTCAGCTGTGCATTGGGCTATTATTGGGAAGCCCAATATGGATTTTCATTCGAGAAACACCAAGTCAACGAAGCTCCGCTCTCCAGTCTATCAGTACTTACACCGAGTGATGACTTCATCAGTGTTCATGCGACCAGGGTGTCCTAGCAATGTGAGCACACCAGACTTATTCTTCTTATATGCTATGGAGACCGGCACCAGAGTTAATGCCGTACCTTGGTTGTGTAAGCAACTGAAGAGAGCCACCGCTACTTCAGGGAAGAGGATCGGGATTGGTGGATTGATCACCTTGATCATGAGAGCCCTGCATCTGCCTACTCCTGACATGGGACCAGCTTTAGGATCATCGTACTTGATTGATGAGGAGGTAGTGCTCAGATGTAGGATCGCTATAGAGGATCCTTCTTCCGAGAGTGGATATCGACTTAGGAGAGCGGAGGAGATGGAGGCCCATGACTTGGGTGATGATGGAGAGGGCGATTCTGATGATGCCCACCCGCCAGCTGATCACGATACTGATGCTCCACCACCACCTCCGCCACAGAGAGCTACTTCCAGTAGGAGGGTGAGACGGAGGAGTGATATTCCCTTCTCCCCTCCAGACATGAGTCGGTATGCTCAGGGGCATGATGAGCCATCTTCTTCTACAACCCCTCCACCCTCAGCTCCATATTTAGATGCTTCGGTGGTCCAGACTTTGATATCGGAGATGCGGACTATGACTGCTACGATGACACGGTTTGAGACTACAGTTAGCATGATTCATGATTCGTTCAGTGAGTCGAGGAGGGAGCAGGCAGCTTTCCAGGAGAGGGTGTGGGAGAGATTGGATGAGCTGAGCAGAGGATTGGCGGAGGTCAGGGCAGCTACCTCTCAGAGTGACCAGATGATCTCTGGCATGGACTTATCGGTACAGCGAGCTTGGGAGCGACTGGCTTCTATTGAGACTCAGATGGAGCAGGTGCGCCGAGATATGGTCCTGGGAGCTGAGCAGAGAGATGCATTTTTGGGATCCTTCCAGCACATGATTATGACACAGTTGGACAGGTTAAGCGTTGAGATTCGTGGATTTTTCACTCCTGTTTCCACTGTGTTTCCTCCACATCTGAGACGACCACCACAGTAACATATTGTATATATTTCAGGAAGTGATTCGTACACAACAGATTTTGTATATATTTATTTATTTATTTTAGTTAATGAAATTGATGTAGTCAGGCAATGTATGATTTCATTTACTTTATTATATTTTGGAATTGTGTGGCTGAGCCAATGCCGTGTGATAGGATAGATATTATTTGTATTGGCTATGAATTTCACAGATTTCAGAGTATCTCATTTTGCACAGTGATTATTGGATTCTTGCACAGGTTTTGAATTTTCTTCAATTTGCACAGGTGGCATGCAGAAATTTTGTATGGTTGTTAATTTTGCACAGTAATTAATTTATGTTTGCCATTTTTGAGATGCTTGCAATTGATTTTAAATTGCAATGAGTTTTTGCACAGCATGGGGAAAATTTTTGAAAATTATCTCTGTGTACTTCATTTTCTTGCACTGAGGACAGTGCAACATTTTGAGTTTGGGGTGGAGTACCATTTCAATTTTTCAAACCAAAACCAGATTTGTTTTGTTTTATTGTCTTTTTAGTTTGTTGCGTTTGAGTAGTTATTAGTTAGTTTGCTTTGTTTGTGGCGTGTTTGTGTCAAGTTTGTGTCTAAATATTTTTATGGTTGTTTCTTTTTGATTTTCCTTCGATTTAAATTTTTATTTCGTCCTAATAGTTCTCAATTGTGAATGATTTTGATCTCAGGTTTAGAAATTTGTGTTTCATTCAATATTAAGTTGAGTGAGAAATAGTTATGCTTATATCTTTGTTTGTTAGACTGCATGTAAACCTTGATTATACTTTGCAATTTCTAAATTTTGAGCACTTTGGGCCTGTTTTTAAAAAAAATTGAGAAAAATCTAGTTGCAATTAGGGGATTAGATGAAAACTCACTAAGAGCACTAGAACCTTTCTGATTACCCATCGAAGCGACCTCAGATGAGACACAACTTAGAAAATGATTTAGGCAACCTTTCTTGTATAGCTACTTTAAATGACTTTTCCTACCTTAATTTCATTGTCTCTTGTTAGCCCGTTGAGCCTATTATTTTAGTATGCTAAATGCGTGCTTGTTTTTATTGTTACACATATTAAAACTACCTTTAGCCTTAAATAATTTTTGCCTCCCCTTAGAAGAGTGGCCACTCTAGTAAGGTTGGGTTTCTATTTTGGGTAAAAAGGAGTTTAGATTTTGTCAATTCTTGGTGTAAATTTCTGTTTGAGAATTGATTGGTGTGTGTAATGGAGAGTTGAGCTCATTTAAAGAAATGAGTTTGGGGTTGATAAAGAGGAATGTGATTTAAGTGGTTTATTGGTCTTTTAAAAATTAGAGCTCAAGTTTAGTTCTTGCTGGGATTTATAGACTAATTAAGTACTTTATTTATTGTTAATGGCTAGTTGGTTTTTATGCTTCTAAAAAAAAATAAATAAATAAATAAAAAATAAATAAAAATAAAATAAAATAAAATAAAATAAAATAAAAAAATAAATAATAATAAATAAATAAATAAATAAATAAATAAATAAATAAAATTGAAAAAAATAAGAAGCATTGTAAGTTTTTCCTAGCTGATTGGGCAAAATGTGAGTTTGGGGTACAAAATTTAGTGAGACTTGAACTAGTGCCTTGTGAAAATTGGGGTTGCATATTATGTGGCATTTGTTATTGTAAGTTGAGTTTGATGATGCTAAGGTGTCTTTTAGACCAATTTTATTTTGATTATATGTGATTGAGTTGGGAATATTTATTAGTACAGTTGGGTGATTGTGTTTTGTTTAGGTAGTGGCTATTTTTCTCTAGTGACTTGATCTTTCTTTGTTAGCCAATTTACCTAAGCCTAACGTTACAACCAAAATGTAAGACCTCTTGATTCTTTGTTTTGTCTTGTTCTATTCAGTGGAGATGACCTTTTAGTAAGGTTTGGTACGTAAGAAAAGGCATATGGTGTTTCTTGAGCTTTGAGTGAAAAGCCATGAGTGCATTCACGCATTCGAGTTGATTCATTTTCCCAACATTGTATCTAGAAGTTTTGTTTTTAAATGATAAAAATTCTGTTTTGGCCTTTTGCACACACACACAGAAATTGTGTAGTATGTTTTTGTGTTTATTTGTTATTTAGTGAGCATTGGTATTTGCAAACCTATTTTCTTGTCCCTTAATTGAGAATGACTCCTTATTTTCTTTTGTTGAGATTGAGATGATTGAGAATGTGGTTCATTCAGTTTACTCGAGGACGAGTAAAGGTTTGAGTTTGGGGTAGTTGATAATTTGCAATTATATTAATATTTTAGATTAATTATTGGCCTAATTATATGTTTTATTTATTTAATTTTAATAATAATTAATGAGTTTTTGTATTTTTATTAATTTATAATGTTTTTATAAATTTAATAAGTTTTAGGATGTTTTCAGGTGTTATATTATTAATCGGAGCTAAATTGGAGGTTGTTGGGTGATTTTAGAAGAAATAAAGCAAAAGAGGCTGATTTTGCCTAAAGCACAGCCGTGCTTTTCATAAGCACAGCTGTGCTTTCGAGGGTGGCAGGTGCACAGGCAAAAGGCACATCCGTGCCACGAAGAGGAAGAGCGCGCACAGCGTGAAATTAAGCGACACAGCCGTGCAATCTCGCAAGGCACAGCTGTGTCACGCGAAGGAGGCACGCGCAGATGAGGAACGACGACGCAATCTCGCCCCTCTCGCCCAGAAGCACAGCTGTGCTTCTTCGCAAAGCACAGCTGTGTCACGCTGATCTCGCGCAACAATCGCGCAACCCTAGCCAAAACACAGCTGTGCTTCTCAAAGCACAGCTGTGCTTTTCTCCAGTATAAAAAGAAAATAACGCCGCTGAAATAAAAAAAGGCAGCTTAGTTTTAGTTTTTAGTTTGAGTTTTTGTTTCCTTTATTTTCTTCCTTTAGGAGTAGACTTAGGTTTATTTTTCTTTAATTTTCAGTAACAATTTATTTTATTTTCATGTTTTAATTTTCCTTTTAAATTCTGTTTAACTTAGATTTAATTTTGAATTGAAATTTCCTTCTTAAATACTTAGATTAATTTAGTTTAAGTCTAGATTTTAGGGATTCAAGTGGATTCCAAGGTTGAAGAACAAGAACTTCAAGATCTATTTTCTCTCTCATCAAGGGTGTATCCTAAACTCTAATTTTCCATCTTTTATGCTCATATTCTTGATGTTAGAGTAGTTAATCATGCTTGGGAGTTCTTGAATCGTATTTGTATTTTGGATATTTGGATTTAATAAATATTTTCATGTTTTCTTTTATTCCTCTTGTTATATATTGTTTGCAATTATAATGATGATTGGAGCTAAATCCGAAAATTGTTGTTTGTGCAAATGCTCTGTTCTTTTAATATTAGCATGTATATTTCCAGCTTAATCCATGGATATGGTAGGTTGGTTTGTGGGTGTTGATGTTATTAGATTAAGAATAGTGAGGAATAAATAGGTTTGAGATAACTTAATCCAGGGATGGTAGGTTGTCTTGGATCTAGGATTTGGTAACCCGCGCTTAAGCTAATTAATAGACTTAAACCAGGGATGGTAGGTTTATTAATTAGAATAGCTTAATCCATGGATATGGTAGGCTTGGGTTCAGTTGGGTTGTCCAGAATTTCATGTTATATTGTTTTACCAATTTTCAGTTACATTTATGAGGATAGAATTTCCTAAGCATTCAATTTCATCCTTAAGTAATTTCTTGATGACCAATTTTATATTTAATTGTTAATTTATTTTCTTGCTTAGCTTAGTTTTTCTCCACCAAACAAATTGGGGACATCTCAAATTCACTCATCTATAGATATTTAACTGGACAATCCTTGTTCCCTTGGGTACGATAACTCGGGGTCCTAACTATACCCCACTTTATTACTTGTCGATTCGGTACACTTGCCGAGGACCCGTCACTGATACTCGGTAGGGGGATGAACACTGAGGATAGAGAGTTAGATGGGGATGACCTGGTGCCCCAAAATTTCAACATTCTTGATATTCCCAAGTTTGATGGGACTTCTGATCCAACAGTGCACATTAAATAGTACTCTCTAGTTATGAAGGGTACCACCTTGTCTAGGAAGCAAAAGATAGAGTATTTCTACTTGAGCCTTATTGGAGCCGCAGTAGATTGGTATCATGGGTTGGATAGAAGGTCCAAAGAGGATTGGGATCTACTGACCGAGGAGGTCCTTAAGCAATATGATTGTAGTACCAGGATGGAGGTCCCCTTGAAGGACCTAGAGCTGTTACAGTAGAAATCAGGAGAGTCATTCTATGAGTATCTCACTAGGTAGCGGAATAAGCCTGATACTTTAGAGCAGATTCGGTTTTTTATCCGAAATGCAAGTCTATACCTGAAGGAGGGACTAAATATGAAAGGTCTTAAGGATTGGGAGTCTTTGAAGGATATTGCCATAGAGGCCGAGAGTGAATTCATGGCCAAGAGAGCGAGCAGTGAAGCCTATGCTAGGAAGGTTTATAGCAATCAAGGGGTAGGTAGGTCAGCTTGCTCTAGCAGTACTAGTAAGATAGGAAAGACATGTGAGATTTCGGCTACAGGGCCGATCGAAAGGTACTTTTCAAACCCAGGCTGGCCTTTGTCATGGGTTCTAAAGAAGATCAAAAAAGAAGGAAAGTTAGAACCCTTGGCACCAAGGCCGGCTAGAACCCAGGGGCAGCCTGGGCATGAGGAGAATAAGTATTGTGCATTCCATTAGCATACTGGGCATATGGCAGATAATTGTGCGAGGCTGAGAAATGAAATTCAGGATCTGATCGATAGTAAGGAGATCACAGATCCTGAATGCCGAGAGGGGATGAAGAAGCTGGGATACGATGCAGTTTTGCCTCCTGTTTTTATGATTGGGTCTAGTTTGCCAGAATGGTATCTTTTGCAAGACTTATATGGAAATGAGTACGTCGCTATCACTCGTCTAGAGGCAAGTAAAAAAGGGACTCTCATGGCAATGATTAATTGTTGGTCCACTAGTGAGAGTGTAGAAGAGGATGAGCAAGAGAGGGAAGAGGTCATGCTTACTAATCTATGGGATTCAGAGGATGAGAACATAGGAGCAGTGACCCAGAGTGGAAGGGTGGTACCAGAAGTGGAGAGGCAATAAGAGCTAGTACCTGAGCCAGCCGAGTTGGAAGAGGATCAGATACAGAAATAGTTGAAGAAGACCACGGCTTAGTATCTATTTGGGATTTGTTGAGGCAGTCGCCATCGCATAGGTAGAGATTAGTCGAGGCTTTGTACGAGTCTACTGTTCCTACTACCATCTCACCATTGAAGTTTTAGAATTGGTTAAGGGGAATTCTGGGGAGAATCTAGTATACTCTGATGCTAACTTACCAGTTAAGGGCCATAATCAGAACCGTCCCCTATACATCAGGGCACAGACTAATGGCAAGCACACTGCTTGTGTGATGGTGGATGATGGCTCATCTATAAATGTGTGTCCCCTAGTAGCACTTCAAGCCTTTGGGTTGGATAAGAGTATGCTGAGTATGTCTGATCTCACCATCACTACTTATGATAATTCCAAAAGGCAAGCCTCGGGTACCTTCAAAGTAGTAGTAAGGACTGTGCCCTGTTGAGATGAAGGTAGAGGTTGTGGTGTTGTCTATCCTTGCCAAAGTTTCGGCTTTGTTAGGTAGGCCTTGGCGTGACGCGCGCCGAACCTCGCGGCCTCCCAAAAGCCCGCTTTAGGGCGATCAGGAGAGGTTCATAAAACTTGTAAGGTATTTACAAGCTGCGTCTATTCTGGGCAACAAAGAGGTTTCTTGGAGTCGCCACCCAATAGAACATTGGGAAGGGTCGTCTAGCCTCATCGAGCCTAAGATAGCGCATACATATCCATCTTGGGCTAGCCAGAGGGATCTTGGAGGCCTCATCCTCTACCCCCCCCCCCCCCCCCCCCCCCCCCCGGAGCCTAGGATTGTGTATTTAAGCCTTTTGGTGGGACTCAATAGGTGTCTTGGAAGTCCTAGACCACTCGCCTCATTGAGCCCCAAAGACCAGAGTGAGTTCGGGACTTCTCATTTATTTATACCTTGATCAATATTATAATTGAGTTTTGAGTTTATTGTTTCATCGACTTTCCACATGAAGCAATTTAAATTAAAGGCGCAATCATTAATATCAAAAGCAGTAAATGGAAGATAAATCAAAAAATAAAACATTCAAAAATATTACAATAAAGGAGCGGAATACAACTCCCATTTATAAATGAAATGCAAATCAAGCATAAATCGAGGTATTCATTGATGATAAGGACATTGATCCTCGCATGCATATTTATTATGAAACAGTTATTAATGTGATGATTTATTTGAGTACGAAAAACTAGGACATTGGTCCCATTTTTTTTATTTAGAGAAAATGCCAGGTTAATTAATAGAAAGCTTTTGGTCTTTTTTACTTCAACGATATTAAAACCATTTTCATAATAACATGAATAAAAGGTAAAGAAAAAGGAGGAACCCGAATAAAAGTCCTCGGACTGGCGCAATCTCCATCTTTCATAACTTCAACTCCAAATGGTCAGAAAATAACTCACAAGGATAAACATGTTAGCATCAAAAAAACGTGAATAAAATAAAAATAAAAATAAAAGAACGAGAGAACCCTAACAGAAATAGGTTAAAAGATAGAATTTTATAAATCAAAAACGTGAAAGCCTGCCTAGGGAAAAGAAGTTAAAAAGACCTTTTAGCTCTTTTGTAAAAGAATGATAAAATACATAAAAAATCAATGTGAATCAAATTAAATTACACAAATGTTTGTCCAGAATGTTTACCCTCGGACTTTACCTTTTAGGGTGATTGTCGGATGATTTCGTCCCCGTATGCTTCGCAAAGATCGAGTAAGAATCAGATCAAAGAAAGAAAATTTATGTTATTCTTTCCTTGAAAATTTGATAGTAATCGAGTGTTCGAATTAGTTATATTGATGGAGACGAATGAATTTCGTTACCTCAAATTGACTTAATTCGCAAGAAAAATTGAAAGAAATTAATTAATTGGAAAAAATTTATCAAAATAAAATTCTGCAAATAAAGCAGAGATTTTATAAACTTTTGAGTAAATTGCTCACAGAAACTTTTCTAAAAACCAATTTCCCAAAAATATTTGATAGCCTTTTTTTCAAAATAAATTGCTCTACAATTTCCCTCTTTTCTCACAAAAATTCCCAAATTTTCTCCCCAAATTTTCTCTCCAAATTTTCTAACCCAATTTTTCTCTCCAAATTTTCTAACCCAATTTTCCAACCCCAAAATTGAAATTTGATCCTCTATTTATAGGATTTTAGGGGATAATTAAGATAAGCCTCCATCTAAAGTTTGAATTTTTTTATGGACTTTAAAATTCAAATCTTAGATAAATGCTATCCTCCATTTGAAAGAAAACTGATCAGATTTCATCCAATCCGGCGTGATCCGGTCAGTTACCGTACCGACGGGCTTGCCTGCATATACCGGCGGCCGTCCCTACTAAGGGCATATGCGGAAAACTGACTAGGGACGGGCATCCCTACTACGCCACGTTTCCGTCCCCACTACGCCTAGAGACGGGGATCACCCCAAGTGGGGACGGGCATCCCTACACAGACGGGCGTCCCGTCTGTGGAGCAAAACTCCCAATTTTACCCAAAATTTATCCAATTCTTTCAAAACTCCATGCCGTAGAAAAAAGATTTTAATCCTCGTGAAACCGAAAGACAAAAACCTCCGAATTTCATCCCCTTATCCGAAAACCGACATTAATCTCTTCATCGAGTAACTCTGATCTGGACTGCCTCAAGACCCGGTGTCTACAGTTGCCCCCAATTTTTGGTAAACTAGCGCACTAGTGCCTAGATGAGCCAAAATTCAGAGAAAAAAAGGAAAGAGGCGCATACCTGAGGGAGTCCTTACCTTTTCGCCGGGGAAGTGGCAATGCGTCGAGTCGGTTCTGGACTTACAAAATGCGAGGTTTGCTATTCTGAGCTGCACCAAGTCTTCTTCGGACTGTACAAAGTGCAATAATTGGCTCTCCTGAGCTGCACCGAGTCTTCTTCGGACTGTACAAAGTGCAATGATGGGCTCTCCTGAGCTGCACCGAGTCTTCTTCGGACTGTACGAAGTGCAATGATGGGCTCTCCTGAGCTGCACCAAGTCTTCTTCGAACTGTACGAAGTGCAATGATGGGCTCTTGAAATGGGCGTCCTTCTGGCCTGGGTGTCCTCAATTTGGCGGCTTCATCATGCCCCAAGGTACAATTCTGACCTTTTGATTTCATGTGATCCCGAAGGATGATGCTTAATTTGTTTATTCTTCCTTTTGACTGTGGGTCAATTTCGAATCGGTGTAAAACCACATTCCTGTATTATAAGAGATTCTCGTTAATTCTCGCGCCAATTAATTTGACTGATAGATTTGTGGATATTTTTATATCATTTATCATCCTTTTTATCACATGATTAATTATCCCTTTTCTTCTTCTTCTTTTCTTTTCTTTTCTTAAGAGAGTTAAATCATGAAGAAATAACATGCAAATTTAACAGGATAACTATAAATCTTTTCCACTAAAAGGTAAAATTTTGTACAATGTAATGTAAATATGGTAATGTAAGATACAAAAATAATATTATGACTCCCTGAAGGGCTATAGGGGTGGATAGTCCGTGAGCTCCTCTTCCGGATCATCATCATCATCTGATATCTGGACTGTTTGAGACCATGATGAAGATGCAGAGGGTCCCGCATCTGGAGCAGATGGCTACCTAGGAGGGGCTGATGGTCCGGCCTGCTATGTAGCTAAGGCTCTGCCTGTCGCTGGTATCTAGGAGGGACGGCCACTGGTATAGATAATGGATGCGCTCTCGCCGGGTCCTGCTGCTGGAACTGGACCTGAGCAAATCCATCTAGGAAAGGCTGTGCACATACTGTCATGAACTGCAGCCTATCAATGATAACTCCCCCTAACTCCCTGAAAGCATCGCCTAGGCGGAGGGTCTGATCCGTGGTGGCGGTCTCCATGTTTCACAGTCTGTCCTCTGTCTGCTCTCTAAACTCTCGAATGGACTGGGAGATATGAGGTATGGCACCATCCAGAACCTGAACTCTGAATCTGAGAGCCTCAACCGACTCCTCTACTGCCTGTAAGGACACATCCACCCTCTGGGCCACCCCATCCTGGGCAGTCCTCATCTCCTGCCTCAGCTGAGCCACAAGCCTCTCCTGCTCCTGCCTCAAAAAATCAATGAGCCTCCCCTGCTCCTGGATAATTCTCTGCTGCTGCTCTAGCCGATCTAATATGACTCTATCTCGCTCTCCGAGCTGCCCGAGAAGGGCTCTGTCTCTCTCCTCCTGCCTGTGCTCGAAAGATGCAAACATAGCAGTCAATAGTGCAGTAAAATTTGGCTGCGCTGGGAAAGCTGATGATGAGGGCGGAGGGGGAGCTAAATCTGGTGCTGGCTCAGGTGGCGAAGCTGTAGAAGTAGATGCTCTCGGATCCCCTACCCTAGCATACGGACTAAACCACTCGTGAGCCCGGGGAACTGCCCGATGTACTCGCGATGGTGGAGGCGTAGGACTCTGTACTCTCTGCCCTGGAGGAGTAGCAAGCAGCTCATCCATAGTAAACTCGATCCCCATATCATAAGGTGTACCTGGCTGCTCCTCGTGCTGCGGCTGCGGAGGCTGACCCTCTGGATGCTCTGGCTATCGAGGAAGCTAGTCCTCCTGGTGCTGATGGTGCTCGGGAAGCTGCTGCTCCTGATGCTCTGGGTGCCCAGGAGGCTGGTCCTGAGGCTGCTCCTCTACTGGCTCTAACGAAGGCAAGCTAAATGCGCATCTAGTCTCATGCACAGTGCGAAGCCTGTACACCTCGGGCTGGCCCGGTATCGGCAATATCATAGCCATCGTGATAGCTGCTGGAGCATCCACATAAATGCTCTCATCCAAGGGGTGCCCCAAGATATCTGGACGAATACCCAAATCCAAGAGCAATCTGGTAATGACTCCCCCAACATACACTACAGGGGCTGCCCCCCTGGATACCCTCACCAGGTTGACCAAAATCTCGTGGCTGATGTTGAGCCTCTGGCCTGCCACCATGGCCCATAAACTCCAGATCTCTGCAGCATTGAGGGAACTTGGGTTACCAGCTCATCCCAAATATGAGCTGGATAAAACTCAGTGAAGATATCGCAAGGACTGTGATGAAAGTACTGTACTTTTCGCCGTGTTATGATCATACGGCACTCCCGGCAAGGCTATAACCGCCCAATGCTGACGTCTCACTGATCTCTGGTGCGTTATGACATCCTACCCGAATGGAAGCCCCATGGCCTCTGTAAACCGCTGACGGGTGATCTGTAATGGTGGCCCTCAATCCAAAATTGGTTGACACCAACCCTCCTCCGTGTCAGATCTCTGATATCCGCCATAGTGTAGCGTAGCAAGGAACTGCCACACCATCTCTGGGTGAGTCTGGACAGCAGGTATCAAAAACTCTATCCAACCTGCGCCTGCCATCAGTATATCAACCTCATCTGCCATCCCTAGAGCCTCAAGGAACGGCCTAGAAACGAAGCGACTAGCTCGGAACTGTACCTGAGCCAGTGCTGCGTATCTCTGTCTAGCCTTGTCACTCATCCAACCTGGGGCCTCAGGCTCAGGCTGATCATGCAGAGCATATCATCGTGATGGTATCCTGTGAATAAGGTAAACAATTAGTTTGGAATTGTAGGTATAAACGGATAAAAATTTAGGTGGCATTCTGACTGGATATGTCTAAACCAAAAAGATTTTTAAAAAATTTGGGTAGAACCCTAGCAAGGGTGTACCCAACCTCTTGCATAAAAAAACACAAAAAAAGGACAGGCCTCAGGCCCCAATACAATATATTCACATTTGCTAAAAAATTTGGGCAGCACCCCGGTAAGGGTGTGCCCAACCTCCTGCATAATAAAGAGGAAATAGAAAGGGCATAGGCCTCAAGCCCCAAACAACAATGCAATATATTTGCTTTCTAATTCTTAAGTTATTGGCTTCAAAGCATATGAATTCCTAAGGCCATATTTATGCGCCTAACACTAATTGTTCTCAAAACAGCAATACATTCATGCATTTTATATTCACTAAAAAAAACTTCATCCTATTAATTCATATACAATGTCAACCGGCATTAACAAGGCCACTAATTACATTAATTCAAAAGAAAAGGAAATTGCCTTATTTATAATAATAATAAAACAAAGAAAAATGGGAGTATCTTACTAACCTGGAAGTCGAGACCCACTGAAGAAGTCAAAAAACTGAAAACTGGTGCAAAAAAAATGCAATTTGAAAAGACAAAAACAAAAGAAAACTGTTGGAAACAAAGGAAACAGCGTCGGTGTGAAGAAGAAGGAAAAGAAAGTGGATTCCCGTCGGTAGCTGGTCTTTATATAGACTTTAAGTACCGACGGGATCCCCGTTCATACAGAGACAGATGGGCATTCCATCTATCTCTCCAGATTCCACTTTAAACCCTAATTAATGCGCGTGGTATGCACGATACAAAATTCGCCAGGTGGACAAGTACAAACGGGTTCACCGTTTGCCTATAAGGACGGGTTAGCCGTCTGTAAGCCAAATCTATAAGACTCACCCCCCTTTTTCTTGGATTTCGTGCTTCTTCCTTATTTTAGCTTCATAATAGGCTCCTTTCTCTAGCTTTTTCCCTTATTCCTCTTTTATTCCCCTTTGCAACTGTGACTGTCGAGACATGAATTCTCCTTTTCTTTCCAAAATGTACCGTATCTTAGACGATGCTCAAATTTGGGAACACAGCACTCTTGCCCCCCTTTCTGGACTGAGGTTTCTACGAAGAGTCAAGATAGACAACAACCTTCTTTTGGCTGCGACCCACTTTTGCGACCCTCATTTTCATGTCTTCAGGTTCACCGATCAGGAAATATGCCCCCTGCCTGAAGAATTTGTTGCTATCGTCAGGAGTTGGTATCCTCCTGGTGCCTTGCCTTGCCTTGCATACCTCGCTGCGGTTTGATCCAAATCCGGGATATTGCTTTGTCCTTAAACATAGCTCCTTCTGACGCTGCTCGTCTAGTTCCTCAGGGCCCATTATTTTCTTTGGAACCTCTGATTGAAGCAATGGATGAATTCTCCAACATTCCCTCATACAGCGTGAGTGTCATCTTCCTTTTCTGCCTTATGAAGTATCTAATCGTGACCTCAGCAGAACTGCTTGGAGACCCCCGTTTGTTTGGAATTCTGGATGACTTTCACCACGGGCTGACCCCTTTTCCTCTCATTCTAGCTGAGACTATCTTGGGTTTGGACTCTGTTCGTGCCGGGCCTACCACTTCATTCTCTGGGAGCCTCTTATTACTCCAGGTACGTCATTGTTTTAAAAGGTAGTGCGTCCCTTGTGGATTTTCACACTAGCTTTTCTTAGCGGGAAGTGTGTCCTTTCGGATTTTCACACAACCCTATGCCTAACTTTTGCCTGAAGTAAATCCAACTTACTCCAGCGGCTTTTCTTTGCCTTTTTTTTTCTCTTTGGCTTTTATTTTTTTCTTTGTTTCCTCTTCCAGATTTGGTTGCAGGAGAAATTGAAGCTTTTATTAGAGCCGCCTCCTAGAGTCATTAATCAGTATTCTGCGAAGTGTTTTCTTCCTCGCCGGCATCTGTACTTACCTAGGACCCCTGATGAGGGCATTACCAGATTCAGTGAAACATCAGATGAGGATATTAGCTTCACGCACGCTTGGCTTCCCTTGTCCAGTGCAGTTATTGATGGGTTTTCAGGATGCGTTCCCTTATGCGGGCTCCGTCAGGAAACCTTCTACATCACAGCTCGTTGCTCTCATCAACTCGGAGTGACTCAGGATATGGTGAGACTCCCTTTATCTTTTCGAGGTGGAGTCCTTTCTGCGGCTTTCGTCTCCCGCTATTATGAGCTTTGGAGCCTACTTCAATTGAAGACTATCATTCCTTCATTTGGGAACCATTCGGCTATTTCTACCAATGCGTACAAGAGATGGATACTGTAACACCCCCATCACCGTCCCTGTTGGAAGGACGCCGACGGACGCGCTACACGACGCTCACATATACAGATATACACATGCACAATGCGGAAGCATACGTTCATACATAACATGCATACAGAAATACGGATTAATTAAAAACTTACCTTACCTGCAGGCACGGACTGATCATGCAATAACTTATGTACACACAGACACTAAGCTGAAACATACACAGAAGCATACATATGACCATTCAACGGAAGCATCAGTGAAATAATAAAACAAAGGAATAACTAAATATCTAAACATAAAGACATACTAACTATTACATTCCCAAAAGAAAACTCAAGAACGAAACATAATAATTACATATACAATACTACAGAATTACAAAAGCTGAAATACAGAAGCTGAACCAAATACAGAACTTCTAACTCCTACGTGGCCGACCTTGCAGAAGCGCGACTCGAACAGAACCAAACCTGTCACCTGCACGGAAAGGAAATCCGTGCTAAGCGATAACGCTTAGTGGGGAGAACACACAAGAATATGGACGGCCATTCACAATGGTCGTCAAGGCAAAACACATTCAGATGACAAATGCAGATATTCATAACAAATATGATCATGCTGGCATAGTAAAGGCATTCATTCGATAACTCACAATCAAACCATAACCTCATGTCCAGGATAGACTATTACAAACATACTACAGTATACGTCACAAGCATCATCATGCTGAACTACATATTATATCACATGCATAAACCTACATGGGTAGCAATTATCAACATCTTACCGTGCGGAGTCACATGAGCTTAACACAAGCAAAAAGACATAACTAAGTACCTGTGCAGGAACTGACAACCCAATCATCATGTTAAGCATACACACTAGTCAAATATCCAAAGGATAACATTTAGAGCATCACAATACCGCTGCGCAACTCTAATATATATTAAGCATCATGCAGAAACATTCTGATAACGGAGACTGAAGGCATAACCACTTAGTATTACATTCATATCATCATCATGCAGAGAGTACAGTAATCATCACATACTTACCATCACAGCTGCTTCGGTTCACAAGCTAATATATTAACGAAACATGTTTAAGTCACATACATAAATTCTCTAGGCGCATCATAATCAAAGCATTCAGAAACTTATAACAAATCACATGACGAGTACGGATAATCATGTTAGATATAAAGTCATGCTTATTTAAAACAGACATACATTCTGAAGCCCATAATCACATTCATATACACATAAACTGATTCCTGAGATCTTTATCATAATCAAACGGATATCACATTCATATAGTTATTTCAAAGTAATACAAACCAGTAAAGCACCTGCTGACTCACAATAGTGGATAACGAGTGTACTGAACTGATTAGTACCTTACGGGTACAAATCGAAAACCACTTTATTTTGTCACAAAAGCATTTTACTGATGGGGGATCTTAACCCGATCCAAATTAATTAAAAAGGACCACGAGGATCCGTACTGATGGGGGGTTCGCGAGGAACCATACGGGGGACCTGATCAGGGTCCAATACGTTCAAAGGGCGCTGCAGCTACTGAAAGACTCTATTAGGCATGCCTAACTATCCACTAGACTGACTCTCGCAGGTCATGCATAAATCATTCACATTACGAATCGCACAATGCATAACTGTATATATACATCATAAACCGGAGTACAATAAACATATAATTATGCCCATAAAGTTGATCATATCTCATACAATTCCGCTTTGCAAAACATATTACAGTCCATACACTTTAACATTAAACAATATTCTAAAGCATGCCAAGAATCAGGTAAAGAGGTACTACCATGCCAATGGTTATCAAAACATAATCCTAAACATATGTTATAGGTGAGGTTACTAAGTATAAATCATGCATAGTCCAAATTACATTTAAACATAACACTTTGAATTCCCAGGCTAAAGCATAATCATGCATTCAGACATTAACCATATTATTCAAATAAATATAGTATAGCATAATATCAATCATACCTCATTCAAGTCATATTCTGAAACATGCAATAGGTCAATCAATCGTATTTTATCCCTACTTAATTTACTAAAGCATATCAGGAACACATGTGGAAACATATTATGCTAATGACCAAAGACGCATCATCTAAATCGGGGAAAGTTACTACATAATCTTAAGCATGGCAAATTATTCTTAAAGAAGAAGCAGACTAAAGATATGCATAACATAATTCACATTAAGACATAACATGTTTGAGAACTAACAGTCAGAAAGTTAACCTTTATAAATCCTTCGCATTCAAAATATGACGTGCAATACATATCACAATAATAAACATATTACAGTCCAAACCATACTGTTAAAAACCCACAGTCATTTAACAGGATCAATGAAATCCAAAACTTATTCCAAAATACCACAGATAACTTGTCATGGATAACATATTATTAATACCAAATAAATTGGAATAATCAGTCATATCAGCAAGATAATATAGCACGCAGTAAGGAAAAATACCATAAAAAGAGTTTGGAAATCATTTTATAAAAACTGGACACTTGGGAAGGAAAAACAGAAGCAAAACAGAAGATCTGGGAGACCTCACGTCACGTGAGGGTTGCTCACGTAACGTGAGCATTGCTCACGTAACGTGAGCAATCTGCTCACGTAACGTGAGCCTAGCTCACGTCACGTGAGCTACTTCTCTTGCCCTCTTCTTCTTCCCCGAAATCGCAAACATGCAGATTTCCATCCTTTTCCAGAAATTTAAAGAACTCGATAAAAACTATTTTCAATCTAATTCAAACACCTCCATAACTCATCTTACCTTTCAATTGATGTCCCAAACAGCATAAACAAGATAATTGCAACTTAATTCAACAATCAAAACCATGCATAAACATAGTTAATCCAATTAAGAACATAAACCCTAAAAACAATTACAGTAAGTTCCAAATATATCAATCTATTCTTTGATTCAAAGTCATGCATACAAACACAGTACCCAAAACACGACTTGCATAAACTCATCTCAATCATTCAATTACTGGAAATCAAACACCAAAAACCATTCATAATCCAAGAAGAAAATGGGGCAGAGACAAAAACCCAAAACCAAAATAAAGAACACAGAGCTCCCAAACCTCAAAATGACGATCCAAAAATCAGGCTTCAAAATCAATCCTCAATCCTTTCCTTGCCTTTGCTTAGCTTCTTCTTAACATCAAACACTTGCACAAACAAGAAACCCACAATTACTCTTTAAAACCCTAACTGAAAATAAAACCAGTAGATGAAGAAGAAGAAGAAACACAACACGTAACAAATCTTAAACCAACTCACCTCTTCAAACAAAGAACAATCCAAGCCAACTCAACTCCAAGCCAAACGTGAAAGAAAGGAAAAGCAGAGAAAGGAGAAGAGAAGAAGAAGGGAGGCGTGAGATGAGGGAGACGGGAAAGCCAAACCAAAATATGTGTTTTTCCCTCTCTCTCTTCCTCTTACTTCTTTCTTCTTTCTCTTCTTTCAATGCCCACCTAACAGTCCACTTGGCAACATCCTATTGGACCCCAAACTCCACTTAAACTTTTCCAAGTCCAATAATGCTCTTAAGTCCTTAAACAAAATACAATTCACTCACTTACACAATTCTTCCTTACAAACTTAATTAGCTTTTCAATTAGGTCCTTAACACTCTAAATTCTCAAACACAATTTACTGAAATACCCTTCCGATCCCGACTTAGCATGCATAATCCGACCAGGGCTATTTTGGGGTGTGACAGATACTTAGCCCGGCATCTGATAACCGAACACGACGACTGAGGCATTTGGCCAGTGAAGGTAGTAGTAGGGGATAGTTTAGCTTTACATGCATTTTGAGCAGTATGTTTCTTTTTTAAATCAAAATTGGACAATAATGTAAATGAATAAATCAAATCTTATTTCATTTCACAAAATTGTGTACATTTCAGTTCGATTTCAGCATACATGATCATTTTTTATACTAATTCAAATGTGCAAGACTACATTTATTCATTAGAACTAAATTTTTACAGCATCAAACTCCTATCTCCAATTAGCTCTGTCGGGTTTTCATGATTGGATATTTTCTCTTAAGCCTCTAATTTTTGCCCAGGATACCTTTTTTCGGTTTTCACCCTGACAAGGCGCCCAATTTTAGCAAGGCCGCCTTTTTTTCGATTTTCGACCCGCGGGGCTTTTATTCTCTTCTTTTTATTTTGGTCTTTAGCCATGGAACCTTTTGAGTCTGTCAACATTAATCGGTTCCTTGAATTCATTACCATCGCTATTCGATAAGATTGCAGCTCCTTTGGACAACAGCTTCTTGGGGATAAACGGTCCTTCCCAGGTTGGTCTAAATTTTCCTCTAATATTCGGTACACCTGGTCTCATCTGTTTGAACACTAAATCCCCCTCCTTCAGCGGATGCTTTTTCACCTTTTTTCCAAATGATCTGGCCAGCCTTTTCTAATAGATCTGATTATGATAGTAAGCTTTCAGTCTACTCTCATCCAATAAGTTTAAATGCTGTAACCTCTGTCGTGCCCATTTGGCCTCCGGAATTTGAGCTTCCATGACTACTCTCAGCGATTTGAGCTCTACTTCAACTGGCAACACTGCCTCTGTCCCATAAACCAGAGAATACAGCGTAGCGCCTGTAGATGTCCTCACCGTCGTTCTGTAACCCCACAGTGCAAAGGGAAGCTTCTCTGCCCAGTCTTTATAGGTTTGGACCATCTTTGCTAGGATCTTCTTCACATTTTTATTGGCAGCCTCTACTGCCCCGTTAGCTTGTGGTCGATAGGGAGAGGATTTATGGTGCTCGATTCCGTACTTCCCAAGAAGCTTCTTGGTTTCTCCCATTCCGTGATGAAAGCCGTCTTGATCCGATCAATTATTTCATTGAGAATTTGATTGTAGCCAGCATAACCATCCCCGAAGCTATACATCTCACAAGCAGCGGCGCTATCTATCAGCACGTCTATATGAGGTAATGGGAAATCATCTTTTGGACAGGCCTTATTCAAATCCTGATAATCCACGCATACCCTTACTTTGCTGTTCTTTTTGGCTACAGGGACAACATTGGCTAACCAAGTTAGGTATTGTACCTCGATTAGAAACTTGGCTTTGATTTGCTGGCGAATCTCTTCTTTCACTTTCTCCGCCCATTCCGGTCTAAGCCTTCTCAATTTTTGTTTAACGGGTTTATGGTCTGGATAGGTGGGGATAGCATGCTCTGCGACCTTCCAATCGATTCTTGGCATATCTTCGTAGGTCCAGGTGTGACGCGCGCCGGATCCCCGCGGCCGCCCATGGGACCGCCCACTTGAGGGCGATCGGGGCATTTGTGGGTCCGTTGATAGCTTGCAATAAATCGCAAGTACGTCTATGTTGGGCAACAGGGAGGTCCCCAGTGGAGTCGCCACTGTGACGCGCGCCACTTGAGGGCGATCGGGGTATTTGTCGGTCCGTTGATAGCTTGCAATAAATCGCAAGTGCGTCTATGTTGGGCAACAGGGAGGTTTCATGGAGTCGCCACCCAATAGAACATTGGGAAAGTTACTCTCGCCTCGGAGAGCCTAAGACTGCGCGTTGTATCCATTTTGGGCCAACCAGAGGGGTCTTAGAAGGTAAACCTCTCGCCCTAAGGAGCCTAGGATTAGCGCTAAAGTCTCGTGGCACAAAAAGGTGTCTTGGAGGGTAGACCTCTAGCCTCTTTGAGCCCAAAGACCAGAGCTGGGTCCGAGATTTCTCATCTATTTTTACCTCGATTAATTTATGATCAAATTTTAATTATCATTAATTCGCTCTCTCTCCACACGATGCAATTTTAATTTAAAAGCGCAAATATTCACATTGAACGCGATAGGATAAACATATCAAAAATAACATCAAAGGTAAATTACAATAATACCAAGAGCGGAATACAACTCCCATTTAAAAGTGCAAACATACATGAAACCGGGGAATTTATTAATTATGAGGACTTTGGTCCCCGCATGCACAATTAAAGAAAATATTTTGGATGTGATAATTTTATTTGGGATGAAGACTAGGACATTGGTCCCATTTTATTATGAAAAATCTAAATTAATTTAGTAAAACTATTTTTATGATTTTTATTTAGGTGCGCATAAGAAAACATTTTATTCAATGAATATATACAAGGAAATTAAAATAAAATGAAAATTAAAAATGTATAAAGAAAATACCAAACCTCGCAACTCCTCCTTCACGTGCATGGGTGCTCAAATGAGAATAAAACAATGATTTGCAACCAAAAATAAAAATAAAACAAATTAATGTTAGTGATTAAGCCAACGAAATAATATGACATAAAAGATAATATGTACAATGACCATATAACATGCATAAAAATAATTATGATGCAATTTAACATGCAAAAAATGAGATAACATCATGGCAAATGCAATTTATTCATAATAAAGGTTAACATGCATGAAAAATTAATGACAATCAATTTTATTACTCATAAAATGTGCATGAATGTGTAACATAAGAACAATAAAACTTAACATGCATAATAAAGTTTAAAGTAATATCTATCATAAAGGCATAAGAAAATAAATTTGAAATTTAACATACATGCAAAATATGAACAATAACATTAATGATAATAATGATACTAGCACCTAATGATAACAATAAACCAGTCTAATAAAAACTTTAATGATATTTAACACATGCAAACATAATAATAATCATATGATATAACATAAAGAAATCAAAGATATTGACAAACTAGATTAAACATGCATAATAACATGGACAAAAAATAATTTGACATGAAAATAATATAATAAAATTTAAAAGAATTTACTTGTTAAAGATAAAAATAAGAAGAAGAATATGGAGACTAAGAGAATTTACATGTTTAATGTGTTAATTGGAAGCAAAAATAAATGAAATTAACAAGAGAATTAATGAGTAAAACCAAGAATAATTACCCTCAAATTCAGTTTTGAAGAATTGAAGGTAGAAGTCTTGAATTCCTTGTCTCTTCCTTGTGAAAATGCTTGGAAAATGCTTGGAAACTTGAAGAAAAACTCTAAAAAACAAGTATGTAAAGATTGATTTTTTTCTCTAAGTAAAAACCCAAAAAATTCAGTTTTTTGCTCTAAAATGTTCTTAATCCGTTTCCCCCTGTTTCTGAATTTTTTCTAGTGTTTTAACCCTCAAAAACTACCCAAAAACCATCCCAAACAGTCCAAAACCGTTAAAAATCGAGTGGGGGTCAAAAATGGGCGAAATGGGCGAAGTGGGGGCGAAATCGGCGCCTTAACGCCGAAAATCGGCATCGAACGTGCGCCTCGCGCACGTTTCCGCGCTGATGCGCGGAGTCTCCGCGCACGACGTGCGCGGAGCGAGCGACCGACGCCCAGGGCATCGGCCGCGCGGATCGCACGCTCCGCAGCGCTCCGCGCACGGAAATTCGCGACGGCCCTTGGCCGTCGCCTTTCCGTCGCGATTATTTTCCCCTGTTTTCCACTTTTTCTATTTTTTTTCATTTTTTAATCATTTTTTCACCTTTTTTTATTTTTTTATTTTATTTTTTATATAAAATACCCTCAACCTAAAACACACTTTTTCTTCTTCAAAATAATTTTAAAAAATATTTTTAAAATATTTTTAAAATACACTTTTTACTCACCGAAAAGACAAGGAAAGTCACTTCTGAGCTCCAATCTTTTTGCCTATAAGCTGGCATAGCTAAATTTCATCATCGGGTAATCCTGATCAAGGCTACTCGGGACCCGGTGTCTACAGTTGCCCCCAATTTTGGGGAGGCTAGTGCATAGGTTCCTAGGTGAGCCAAAATTCAGGAAAAGGAAAGAAACGCGTACCTGAAGCGGCGATCTTCCTGCTTGATGATGGTAGCTGTTGCTGTCTTTTGGTAGTAACTGGTAATGCTGTGGTCGTGCTAAACTCTTGTGGGAAGTGCCGCCATCGTGCTAACCTCTGTGAATTGTATTGTCGTGGTCGTGCTAACCTCTTGTGGGTAGTGCCGCCATCGTGCTAACTGTTGTGAATTAGTATTACCGTGGTCGTGCTAACTTCTTGTGGGTAGTGCCGCCATCGTGCTAACTGTTGTGAATTGTATTGCCGTGGTCGTGCTAACCTCTTGTGGGTAGTGCCGCCATCGTGCTAACTGTTGTGAATTGGTTGTGCCGTGGTCGTGCTAACCTCTGTGAATTGTATTGCCGTGGTCGTGCTAAACTCTTGTGGGTAGTGCCGCCATCGTACTAACCTCTGTGAATTGTATTGCCGTGGTCGTGCTAACCTCTTGTGGGTAGTGCCGCCATCGTGCTAACCTCTGTGAATGTTTGAGCTGTGCTCCTTTAGATGCTTGGACTGGTGTCGTCACTCGGCTTTTGTTGGTGTTCCCCGCCGATTTCTTCTGCAAGATTGTATGCATAGGAATATACAAGAAATCACGTGTGCATGATATGGAATGCAAATGCTTGCAAAAATGTATAGATTGTGCCCTAGGTGGTCCAAGGTTTGCTGAGGTTGTAGATTGTTTGCTCTACATTGCCTGAATCCTGAGGATCGTCGACAAGTTTTCTGAAAGAGACGTCCGGTGTACATCCTTTGCCCCCTGGTCAATGATCACTTACCCGGGATTCTGTTCTTTGTTGTGTGTTAACTGATTGAAATGGGATTATCTGAAGTAACGCCGCCTTATCGCTCCGGGCATTGAACGTTATTGTTTTAAAGGTAGTGCGTCCCTTGTGGATTTTCACACTAGCTTTTCTTTGCGGGAAATGCGTCCCTTAGGGGATTTTCACACAACCCTTTGCCTAATTTTTGCCTGGAATGGACCCAACCCAATCCAGCGGCTTTTGTTTATTTAATTTTTTTTGTAGGGCAGACTGCCTGTTTCCAGGTTTTCACCCTGCCCTTTGGCCTAACTTTTGTTTAGAGAGCCAGTTACAGTTTTCATCTCTAACGGCTTTTTTTTTTTTTTTTTTAGAGAAAGTTATCACCAAAGCTTCTGTTAAGAGCAAAAAAAACACATATCCAATGAAGGGACTGAGCAATAATCATTAGATGAACAATTGGTATATTTCTTTTTTTTTTAAGACAGAACTGAAAGAACAATGAAAATATATTCTTTTATTCATTGCGAAATTGTGTACATTTCTATATGATTTCATCATACATGATTTTCATTTGACAAGAATTCAAAAGCATATGACTACACCTAATCTCGGAGTGGATTTTGTCAGCCTCAAACTCCTGTTATCAATCGGCCCTCTCGGGTTTTCTCGATTGAACATTTTCTCTTGGCCCTTAATTTTTGCCCAGGATGCCTTTTTTCGGCTTTCACCCTGGCCGGGCGCCCAATTTTTGCAAGGCCGCCTCTTTTCGATTTTCGACCCGCGGGGCATTTATTCTCTTCTTTTTATTTTTTGTCTTTAGCCATGGAACCTTTTAAGTCTATCGACATTGACCGGGTCCTTGAACTCATTCCCATCGCTATCTGCTAAAATTGCTGCTCCTTTTGTTAGCAACTTTTTCAAAATGAATGGACCTTCCCAGGTTGGTCTGAATTTGCCTCGTATGTCTGGAACTCCCGGCCTCATCATCTTAAAGACCAAGTCCCCCTCCTTCAATGGGTGCTTTCGTACTTTCTTGCCAAACGACCGAGCCAGCCTCTTTTGATAAACTTGGTTGTGGTAATAGGCTCGTAACCTGTTTTCATCCAATAGATTTAGCTGTGACAAACGTTGTTATGCCCATTCTGCTTCAGGAATCTCAGCTTCCATGACTACCCTCAATGATTTCAGCTCAATTTCAATCGGCAGGACTGCTTCAGTTCCATATACCAGAGAGAATGGCGTTGCCCCTGTATAGGTTCTGACTGTTGTTCTATATCCCCAAAGTGCGAAGGGTAACTTTTCTGCCCAATCCTTGTAGTTCTGAACCATCTTGGCCAAAATTCTCTTCACATTCTTATTCGCCGCTTCAACTGCACCGTTTGCTTGAGGACGGTAAGGAGAAGACTTATGATGTTTGATCCCATATTTCTCGAGCATCTGTTTAGTCTCTGCCAGGAATTGCACCCCATTATCAGACACAACGTGATGTGGGAGACCATATCTGCATATCAGATTCCGTTCGATGAATTTAGCCATATCCCTTGCATCAACCTTCTTGAAAGATTCAGCCTCAACCCACTTAGTGAAGTAGTCAATGGCAACTATGATGAATCTATGCCCATTAGAAGCCGTAGGATGGATTTCGCCTATGATGTCTATTCCCCACGCTGCAAATGGCCATGGAGATGTTAAGTTATGTAACTCTGAAACTGGCACATGCCTCAAATTCACGTACTGTTGGCATAACTGGCATTGCTTCACAAATTTTGAACAATCTGTATCCATTGTGAGCCAATAAAACCCTTGGTGCATGATCTTCTTTGCTAAGGCTAAGCCATTCATGTGAGCTCCACAAACCCCGGCATGAACCTCTTCCATAACTCTTTTAGCTTCTTTCTCTGCCAGACATCTTAACTGGATACCATCAGCTTGCCTTTTGTACAAAGTGCCATTAACATTGATGAATTGAGTGGATAACTTCCTGATCATTCTTTGGTCCTTCTCATTGGCTTCCTCTGGAAAGACTGATCTCTCTAAATAATTCTGAATGTCATAATACCATGGATTTCCATCATTGGCCTCAATGTCCATCACCTGTTCAGCTTCAAAGCAAGGTCTTTCCGAACTATAAATCAGCACGGGTTTCATTGCAACTCCTGTTGGGTTATCCCACATAGACACTAATGTTGCTAGAGCATCAGCTAACTGATTTTCGTCTCTGGGGATGAAGTGAAAAGTGCAAATCTCAAACTGGCTGCTCAACGTTCTCAAGTGCTTTACATAAAGCAGCAGCCTTTCTTCCTTGACTGACCACTCCCTTCTGATCTGATGAATTACCAAGGAAGAATCTCCGAATACTTCTGCGGTCTTTGCCCCCATAGCAAGTAATGCTTCCAATCCAAAGATGCAAGCTTCATATTCTGCTTCATTATTGGTAGCCTTATACCTCAACTTCTTAGCCAATGGTAGCCTTTCACCATCTGGGTCGTAAGAATAACTCCTACGCCTGCTCCCTTATTATTGACTGCTCCATCAAAGAATAATTGCCACCCTTGTACTGCTATGGCCGTGAAATCTTCATCTGGGAAGTTGTATTCAAACTGATCTCCCTCAATAGGATGCTAGGCTAAGAACTCCGCTACGGCTCTTCCCTTAATGGTTTTCCTGGTTATGTACTCAATGTCAAATTCCTGGAATAGCAGTAACCATCTTCCCATCTTCCCTAGTAGAGAGGGTGCTTCTTGGAGGTATCTGAGCGGATTATGTTTGGCAACCGTTTGTACCTTGAAGGAATGAAAGTAGTGTCGCAACTTCTTAGAAGCCCAGATAACTGCTAAACAAATCTTTTCCACCTCTACATATTTGGCTTCGTAAGGCAGGAATTTCTTGCTAAGATAGTAAACGGCAAACTCTACACCAAAATATTGAGTTATCTTCCACAGCTAGGTACAGGATTAGTGGTTTGGCATGGCGTGGTGGTCTTAACACCGGAGGATTTAACAAATACTCCTTAATGGTGTCAAAGGCCAATTGACAGTCATTGTTCCATATCACCGGCTGATTCTTCCTAAGAAGCTTGAAAATAGGCTCACATACTGAAGCTAGCTTGGCAATAAATCGGCTGATGTACTGAAGCTTTCCTAGGAAACTTCTGACATCCTTCTCCTTCTGGGGCACTGGCATCTCTCTTATGGCTTTGACTTTATCGGGATCTACCTCGATTCCCCTCTGGCTTACTACATGTCCTAACAACTTTCCTGATGTAACTCCAAAAATGCACTTCTTGGGATTGAGGCGCAAATCATACTTGCTAATTCTTTGAAAGAACTTTTCTAAAGCCTCAAAATGACCTTCTCTGGTATCCGACTTAATCATCAAGTCATCGACGTACACCTCCACTTCTTTGTGGATTAAGTCATTGAGAACCTTGGTCGCCATCCTCTGATAGGTTGCTCCTGCATTCTTCAACCCAAAAGGCATAACTCGGTAGGCATATGTCCCCCACTCGGTGATAAAGGCTGTCTTGATCTGGTCCACTATCTTGTTAAGGATTTGATTGTACCCTGCGTACCCATCCACAAAGCTATACATCATACAAGCAGCAGCACAATCTACTAGCACATCAATATGAGGCAGTGGGAAATCATCTTTAGGGTAAGCTTTGTTCAGGTCTCGATAGTCGACGCATACTCGAACCTTACCGTCTTTCTTAGCTACAGGAATCACATTAGCTAACCATGTTGGGTATTGAACCTCTATCAGGAACTTAGCCTCAATCTGCTTATGGATCTCCTCTTTCACTTTCTGTGCCCATTCTGGCCTAAGCCTCCGAAGCTTTTGGTTGACTGGTTTAAACTCTGGGTAAGTTGGGATGGCATGTTCGGCAACATCTCGATCTATTCCCGGCATATCCTCATAGGTCCAGGGAAAGACGTTTTCATATTTTTTTAATATTCTCTCAAATTTTATTCTCTCTTCAGGAGTTATGTCTAATGCTAGCAAAATTTCCTTTGGATTTTCCAAAGTTCCGAGATTAAATGCAGTTGTGCCAGTTGAATTAATATCAAAAATGAATGCATCATGCTTATGATCATGCGAAATGAAATCATCAGAAACATCACACAAGTAAGCAAAGTTGTTCATCTCATTAACATAATCAGAAACATTAACATTGTCCTCAAAGAGTTCTGGTATAAAAAGAGAATCTAAACGACTATCAACTTCAGTCGACGCCGATGCTGCAGCTGACTGTGCTTTGGCTTCTTGATTTGGTGAAATCTTGAGAGCTTCAATCTTCGGCTCTGGCTCCACTATCTTCTCCTTTCCCTTAAGTCTGGTGGCTAACAGCTTATCAGTTACAATCTCTTCGGGCTCATCACTGTCCCAGATGCTGCATTGGGTCATAATCTCCTCATCCCAAAAGTTCTCTACAGCTTTAACAACTCCGATCTCCCAATCAAAGACATCGTTAAAAATTTCAAATCCCGGGGTAATCTTCCCATCTACCCACTGCGGCTCTTCTTCTCCGGTGTAAGCACATACCGAGGATGATGGCACAAAGCTCTCCGAGATATGGGGGATCTTCTCTGATACTTTCTTCTTACCATATTCTCCTTTGTAGCCCAACCCTTTTCGATCCTTCTGACCACGTGTAGTGATAGCATTCTGCAGTCCCTGTGACTCTTTTCCCAAGCCAGCCCCTGGGAGGAAGTGCATCTTTTTCAGCATATTCACCACTTGAGGGCTACCTTCTAAGCTTTGCTCTTCTCCGATCACCGATACATGAAAGCCACTGAATGGCTGATTAGAGATATCCAAGGCAGACACTTGGTTCTCTCTTGCCGCTTTAATGGTCACTACCTCTCCTTCATGGGGTATCTTAATTATCTGGTGTAATGTGGATGGCACTCCCCTTAACTTGTGAAACCACGATCTACCAACTAGAGCGGAAAAGTTTGCTGGGATCGGCAGAACCACAAAATCCGTTTCTGTCTCAATAGGCCCCGTCTTTACCAAAGCTTTGAAAGTTCCCAATGCTTGCCTCCTTGAGTTATCATAGGCTGTGATAGTAAGGTCGGACTTGCTTAACATACTCTCATTCAACCCGAAGGCCTGGAGCGCCACTAAAGGACAGACATTTATCGACGACCCGTCATCAACCATGACGCAAGCAGTGTGTTTACCATTGATCTGTGCCTTGATATACAAAGGTCGGTTGTGGCTGCGACCCTCAACTGGTAAATCTGCATCAGAAAAAACCAACTTCTCCCCAGATCCCCCCTTTACAAGGTCTAACAGCTCAGATGGGGAGATTGTAGTTGCTACAGTTGATACACTCAATGCTTCAACTAACTTCTGTCTGTGAGAGGGAGACTGTCTCAAGAGATCCCAAATAGATATCTGAGCCGTGGTCTTTTTCAGTTGCTTCACTATTGAATTTTCTTCCGGCTCTTTCTCTGCGATTGCTTGCGCTGGGTCTTGCTGCTTCTCAACTTCTGGAATGACCCTCCCACTTCTTGTTACTGCTTCTACTCTTTCTTCTTCCACTGAATCCCACGGATCTGTAAACTCTCCATTTTTCTCATCTTAATCATCTCCACTCTCACTAGTGGACCAACAGTCTATCGCTGCCACGGAAATCCCTTCTTCATTCACTGTAGGGCGAGTAATAGCGACATACTCATTTCCATATAGATCTTGCATCACGTACCACTCTGATAGGCTCGATGTCACACCCCGAACTGGGCCTAGTCGGAATATGCTGCTCAGTCGGAGTGATTAAGTAGTAGGAAAAGATATGATCAGAATTAAGAAAAAGAGAGCCAAGGGTATTTCGGTAATTTTACGTATAGGGATTTAATTGAGTGGAATAAATAAATATGAGGGCTAAATTTTGAGAATGGATCATTTATATGCCGAATGTATGTAAGTTGTGGTTTTAGGTGTGTCGAAAGGACGAATTCGGTATTAGCGCAAAAATTTAGGCAAGTGCGGCCAATTGCAAATTTGTAAGGTATTAATTTAGGACTTAATTGAAGGGGATAAGATTTAATTATGGGCCAATGTAAAATTATATTTATGTATTATGTGAAGGAAGGATCAAAAAGGAGTTAAGGGACCAAAAAGGGGAAATATCATAAAAAAAAATCTATTGAGGGCCAATAGGAGGAGGACATGTGGCATTTGAGATAAGTTTGACTTAATTAAGAGAGAGTGAGCGCAGATTTCTGCTCATTCCCCTCTCCTTCACGTTTTGCCTTCTCCTTTTCCCTTCTTCTTCTTCTTCATCCCACGCCAGCCCCTCTCTCTCTTCTTGCAAGCCTAAGTTGTGTATAATGGATTGTAGCTCAAGTGCGTTTATGAGAGATTAGAGATAGAAGGGTAAGTTATAACTTTCGATTTCTGCAATTCCTCTTTGGTTAATTAGAAACCCTAAGTAATTTTATGTATTTTCTTGATGAGGAAATTGGAGTGGTGAATCTATGGAAGAGTATATGAGCAAGGAAGTACTACCATTTAAGCTAGTGGAGCAAAGGAGTTAAGGTTTGGGAACTTTCTTTTATCTGTATATGAATTTTTGGTATATTGATGTATGATACAAGCTTCTTGAGTGTTTTGTGATGATTTGTGATGATGGTAGTGAGTGTTGGCTCAAATGACTCATTGGTGCATGTGAATAGGTTTTTGGGTGGAAAACTGGATTAGAATACACTGGACCTTTCTTTGGTTATTACGCTATTTTGGGAGTTGTAGAACTCTAAATGATATGAAATCAGTACGTTTAGAAAGATAAGACATATGTCTACAAATGTGTTAGAAATACGTTTGAGCTAATTGCAACTCTAAGTGTCCGAAAAGTGGTCAAAAAGTAGAGTCATCTTCTTTGGACGGGTTCAGGGAAGTACTGTGGGTTGTTTAGCTCATATCTAAATCTATAGATGTCCAAATGACCTGTAATTTGTTGCATTTGAAAGTTAATATCCTATAGAACATTTTCTGAGAAGGAAGGTTTGGCAAACGATGAGTTATAGACTTTGATATAGGCTGTACAAAATATTGGTGTGAACCAGTCCCGAAATTTTGATTCTGTTTTGCAAACTTTTGGTATGTCACGGTGGCAACCAAAATGGTTACCACCGTGACCTATGAAAATGCAGGGAAGAATGCTCATTTTTGGACCTCACGGTGACAACCAATTGGTTACCACCGTGACCAACCCCTAATATGCATATTTTGAGTGTTTTTCTCCCCGAAACGTACCCGAACTTCATGGTAAGTTCCTATAGTATGTCCAACTCATTTCTAACCTTACGAAATGAGTATGTGGGTGGTTGACAATCTAAATTATAAGTGATTAAAGCTATAGCATAAGAGTTTAATAATGAAATTAAATGTATATATATGCTTTTAATTATCGAACAGGATATGCTCGTGGTATTGATCCTGTATGATATGAACAAATATGCATAATCATGAATTGAGTTTGTTTAATGGAAAATGCATATAAGGGATATGGGTAATGAATACGTGATTTAAGTAATTGCCTAACAATATTATATGATGCATGCATTGGTAATAAATGTTATTAGAATGTGTTAATATGCAAGGTATTTATGATACTATAACGGTTCATGTGGATGTTTGAGTGTCTATATAATATGATAATGATTAAGGTAATTTAATGCTTTTAGCTTATGGAATTTTCTTTAAATGGAGACCCATAATGTGGCAAACCGGGTAAGTAAGTGTTTATGTAAATGTATAAATAATTTGTATGAATGATATGATTAAGTGTGAAGAATAGCATTCTGTTTTGAGGTTTTTGGTATGCCACGGTGGCAATGAATGTGGTTACCACCGTGACCTACCGCAGATTTGCATTCTGTTTTGGGTTCATGGTATGTCACGGTGACAACCTAATGGGTTACCACCGTGAGGTACCCCAAGAGTGCTTTCTGCCGAAAGTTTTGGTATGTCACGGTGACAACCAACCTGGTTGTGACCGTGACCTACCCTATTTTTGTAAAAAGTGTTGAGTTGTTAAAAGCACAGTTGAGTGTTAAGTTAATGATTGGCATGATAATATTTCGATATTTGATTCTGATAAACCTTAGAACATTGAATAGTGCTAAAGTATGTTGATGGAATTATATCGTATGCTTTGTAAAATGAATAGTATGATGCATGGCTGATATTATGAATTTCTTTATATGTTTACTATACTCTGGATTAAGTGTGATGATATTTATGTATTGTCTGATGTGACACATGATCTGAATAATGCATGACCTGCGAGAGTCAGTCTAGTGGATAGTTAGGCATGCCTAATAGAGTCTATGTATGTGTAGCTACAGCGCCCTTTGAACGATTTGGACCCTGATCAGGTCCCCGAATGGTTCCTCGTGAACCCCTATTATGTGTATGTGTATGTGTATGGATCTTGTTTAAGATCCTGTTCAATGAAATGTTGCTTTCCGACTTGTACCTGTGAGGTACATTATATTATGTGTTCGATTCGTACCCGTAAGGTACCATTCAGTACTCGTTATCCACTATTTTGAGTCAGCAGGTATTTCGGTTGCTATATCTGATATAAATATGAGAATATGATATCCGCATGTGTAAGATTTCGGTCATGTGAACCAGTTGTGAATTCGAATGTGATTATGAATCTCTGATTGAGTTAAATGTAACTCTGACCTGTATATTGTACCTTGTGATTATCTGTAAATGGTCTTGTTTATAGTATGTGTATGTGAAGTCGGTGTGTCACATAATATGGACACTACTCTTCTGTATAGTAATGAGATAAATTAATATGTATGTGAATGCGAATCTGAATTACTGAATACTATGGTTGAAATTTATGTATATAAACGTGAATATGTATTGTCAGATATTAAGATTAAGTATACCGATTTGTATACTTATGAATGTGATCTTGAACTAAAATATGTAACAAATTTAATATGATGCTATATAGCTCCTTATTGTTAGATATTGTAGTAAATGTGTTTACGTGTCATGGCATGATAATTTGTAATGGGTTTTGCGCAGTGGAAGTGTGGTGTTTTGACGTCATCTCTTGGGTTTGGGCTGGATTATAACTTTTGGCATATCAAAAATATGTTTGAATAAATATAATGATTTTGGCATAATAATTGGGTGTGTTAATAATATGAGTATATGAGTGTGGTTAAGAACATTTGAGTGCAAGGCTATATTAAACAAGCATGTATATTTATCTGTCAGGCTTTTATGTATTCACCTTCGTGTATGTGGTATGCCTTGGCGACCGTTGTGAATGGCCGTCTATATTTCGTACTTTTTCCCCACTAAGCGTTATTGCTTAGCACGGGTTCTTTTCCCCGTGCAGGTGGCAGGTCTGGTTCAATTCGAGTCGCACATCTGCAGAGTCGGCCACATAGGAGCTAGGAGCTTTGGTTTTTGTACAGCTTCTTTATTTTGGATTTTGTAATTATGTAAATATGTATATGTAATAATATGTAAAGAGACTGAAGTAATATTTTGAGCGATGTAAATATTTGTTATTAGAATTTCCTCTATTTTATCGTCTGTCTGTAACTTCTGTTGTGTGGTGGTAAACTTACATATCTGTATGTTCCTGTTTGGTGTACGGGCGTTGGTGAAGTTTGTATATGTATATGCTTTCGTTTAAAATATGAGCATTTGTGAATTATGTATGTTCAGTTTTTGCTCCTTAAAGTTTTTAATTCTTTCGTAATTATATATGTTTTGTATCGTTTCTGTTCGGTAACACACCTACTCGTACGGCTTCCTACTCCCTTGCGGATGGGTTCGCCTACTTATGGGTTGGGGTGTTACACTCGATCCAATCATAAAGACTGGAGGTGGCACCGTATTATAACCGGACTTCTTCTTGCTTTCTCTCTTCTCAGGATCGGTGATATGCTTGTTGTCAATTAGATCTTGGACCCGATGCCTTAGCGTTATACAATCATCCGTCAAATGGCCGGTATGTTGGTGGAATGCGCAGTATTCATTCTCTTTGAGCCTTGATCAGGATTACCCGATGATGAAATTTAGCTATGCCGGCTTATAGGCAAAAAGATTGGAGCTCAGAAGTGACTTTCCTTGTCTTTTCGGTGAGTAAAAAGTGTATTTTAAAAATATTTTAAAAATATTTTGGAGAACAAAAAGTGTGTTTTAGGTTGAGGGTATTTTATATAAAAAAAAAATAACGACGGAAGGGCAACGGCCAGGGCCGTCGCCAATGTACGTGCGCGGAGCGCGCGCTCCGCGCGACCGACGCCCAGGGCCCACTTCGCCCATTTTCAGCTCCCACTCATTTTTTAATGTTTTTGGACGGTTTTGGGTGGTTTTTGGGTAGTTTTTGAGGGTTAAAACACTGGAAAAAATTCAGAAACAGGGGGGAAACGGATTAAGAACATTTTAGAGCAAAAAACTGAATTTTTTGGGTTTTTACTTAGAAAAAAAAAATCAATCTTTACATACTTGTTTTTTAGAGTTTTTCTTCAAGTTTCCAAGCATTTTCACAAGGAAGAGACAAGAAATTCAAGACTTCTACCTTCAATTCTTCAAAACTGAATTTGAGGGTAATTATTCTTGGTTTTACTCATTAATTCTCTTGTTAATTTCATTTATTTTTGCTTCCAATTAACACATTAAACATGTAAATTCTCTTAGTCTCCATATTCTTCTTCTTATTTTTTTTATCTTTAACAAGTAAATTCTTTTAAATTTTATTATATTATTTTCATGTCAAATTATTTTTTGTCCATGTTATTATGCATGTTTAATCTAGTTTGTCAATATCTTTGATTTCTTTATGTTATATCATGATTATTATTATGTTTGCATGTGTTAAATATCATTAAAGTTTTTATTAGACTGGTTTATTGTTATCATTAGGTGCTAGTATCATTATTATCATTAATGTTATTGTTCATATTTTGCATGTATGTTAAATTTCAAATTTATTTTCTTATGCCTTTATGATAGATATTACTTTAAACTTTATTATGCATGTTAAGTTTTATTGTTCTTATGTTACACATTCATGCACATTTTATGAGTAATAAAATTGATTGTCATTAATTTTTCATGCATGTTAACCTTTATTATGAATAAATTGCATTTGCCATGATGTTATCTCATTTTTTGCATGTTAAATTGCATCATAATTATTTTTATGCATGTTATATGGTCATTGTACATATTATCTTTTATGTCATATTATTTCGTTGGCTTAATCACTAACATTAATTTCTTTTATTTTTATTTTTGGTTGCAAATCATTGTTTTATTCTCATTTGAGCACCCATGCACGTGAAGGAGGAGTTGCGGGGTTTGGTATTTTCTTTATACATTTTTAATTTTCATTTTATTTTAATTTCCTTTTATATATTCATTGAATAAAATGTTTTCTTATGCGCACCTAAATAAAAATCACAAAAATAGTTTTACTAAATTAATTTAGATTTTTCATAATAAAATGGGACCAATGTCCTAGTCTTCATCCCAAATAAAATTATCACATCCAAAATATTTTCTTTAATTGTGCATGCGGGGACCAAAGTCCTCATAATTAATAAATTCCCCGGTTTTATGTATGTTTGCACTTTTAAATGGGAGTTGTATTCCGCTCCTGGTATTATTGTAATTTACCTTTGATGTTATTTTTGATATGTTTATCCTATCGCGTTCAATGTGAATATTTGCGCTTTTAAATTAAAATTGCATCGTGTGGAGAGAGAGCGAATTAATGATAATTAAAATTTGATCATAAGTTAATCGAGGTAGAAATAGATGAGAAATCCCGGACCCAGCTCTAGTCTTTGGGCGCAAAGAGGCTAGATGTCTACCCTCCAAGACACCTTTTTGTGCCACGAGACTTTATCGCTAATCCTAGGCTCCTTAGGGCGAGAGGTTTACCTTCCAAGACCCCTCTGGTTGGCCCAAAATGGATACAACGCGCAGTCTTAGGCTCTCCGAGGTGAGAGTAACTTTCCCAATGTTCTATTGGGTGGCGACTCCATGAAACCTCCCTGTTGCCCAACATAGACGCACTTGCGATTTATTGCAAGCTATCAACGGACCCACAAATGCCCCGATCGCCCTAAAGTGGGCGGTCCCATGGGCGGCCGCGGGGATCCAGCACGCGTCATAGTGACGACTCCACTGGGGACGATATGGTTCGAGATTTCAATTTGAAAATACCTCGTTTAACATTTATGGTTAAAATTTAATTCATAAATTCACTTTATCTCAAAATTGCATATTATCTCATTAGAGCTTTAGATTAAGTTAATTTGGTCCCTTTTCAAGCCCCGGTGCGTTCCCGAAGCACGACCTCATTTTCACTCAATTTGTGGAAGTGTTAAGGATAATCACCAGCCCAACCCACGTACCTCAATGGTATATCAAAATGATGACCCGATCGGTCGCTATGCTTGTGATGAGCTAGACCCGTCGGCAGGGATCATGCTTGGGTAGCCTTAAAGTAACATCTCCCTTGTCCAAAGCTCATGTAATGGCAATAGATACTTCCACTAGGTGAAATGTACCGTAATACTATGCTTGCTATATGGGCCATCATATATTAAACGAAATCAATTTAATTAAATGGTCTTCATCAAAGGCTTTCATGCCCCGGTGGGCCCATCTTAGTTAAGTTGAATTGTTTAAATACATAATTGCCAAACACCCATACGTATGTACATTAGATAGGAGCTGTTATGCTGCCGGTTTTTCACCGCGCACCATACGTGTCCATTGGGTTCCACGTTAATCCATGGATCAAGCCCACCTAGGAAAGAGACCGCACTACCACGTGTGTGAGAGATATAAGGTTGGAAGGATCTATCTGCTTGCATGTGTTTGTCTATGTTGCATCAGCACGAGCATGCATTGCATTTTAATCATGCATCATCTTAACAATTTTTGCACTTCAGCCATCATAGATTCTCCTGGGTGGTCTAGAGGTCCCGATGGATGGTTAAGAAGGATGCCGCTTTTGGGGTTAACAGAGTTAGTGTCGGATCAGAGTTCAGAGTCAGTCTTAGAAGGAAGTGTGGGGTTTTCTTCCGAATCATCAACAGAAGTAAGCATGGCTAATCCATCAAATGAGTCTGATGCAACCCGGGCAATAATCACCGAGGAGGTAGGAAAGAGAATAGAGGAATTTGAAGCCCGAATGATTGCAATGATGGGCAATCTTGCCACCACCGTAGCTGGGCAACAAGCTGCTGCTGCCCCTATCCGAGTACCAGCTGAACAAGAGGTTGTAAGAGAAGAACGTCCTGTTGCAATTAACCAACTAGTGGTTGACCCACCTGTTGTTGAGCAAAGAGTGCCTGCACCTATTGAGCGCAAAGAGGGCCCCAGGTCTGAAGCTGAATTTGGGGAAGATGAGCTAGAGGAGCATAAAGTAGCTAAAGAGAAGTCGCCAAAACTGGATGAGGTAATGTGGAGGAAAATGGAAGAAAGATTTGAGGCCATGGCAAGGATGATGACCGTGGGAAAAGGAATGAACCCGGAAGACCGAGAGCTAGATGGGGATGACCTGATTCCCCAGAATTTTAGGATGCCGGACATTCCCAAATTTGATGGCACCTCTGACCCTGCCGCACACATCAAGTAATACTCGCTGGTCATGAAGGGAACGACCTTAACCAGAAAGTAAAATATAGAGTATTTCTGCTTGAGTCTCACAGGAGCTGCTATTGATTGGTACCATGGGCTTGAGAGGAGGTCCAAGGAGGATTGGGACTTGCTAACTGAAGAGTTCCTTAAGCAGTACGATTGCAGTACCCGGATGGAGGTCACTTTGAAAGATCTCGAGTTGCTACAACAGAAGGCTGGGGAGTCCTTCCACGAGTACCTTACTCGGTGGAGAAACCGGGTTATGGAGATGAAACGCAAACCGGACACTTCTGATCAGATCAAGCTATTCATTCGAAATGCCAGCCCTTACATGAGAGATGGACTGAAAATGAAGGGACTCAAGGATTGGGAGTCCTTGAAGGACATTGCCATAGAAGCAGAAGGAGAATATCTAGCCAAGAGGGCAAATAGTGAGTCCTATGCCAGGAGGGGATACAGCAATTAGGGGACAGCCAAACCAGTAAGTTCAAGCACTGGTAACAGAGTTGGGAAGACTGCTGAGGTGTCTGCAACCGGCGTAAGTCAGAGGTATTTCTCCAACTTGGGTAAGCCTTTATCATGGGTGCTGAAGAGGCTAATAAAAGAAGGAAAACTGCGGCCCTTATCACCTAGGCCGGCCAAGACCCAAGCACAGCCAGGGCACAAAGAGAATGAATACTGCGCATTCCACCAACATACCGGCCATTTGACGGATGATTGTATAACGCTAAGGCATCGGGTCCAAGATCTAATTGACAACAAGCAGATCACCGATCCTGAGAAGAGAGAAAGCAAGAAGAAGTCTGGTTATAATACGGTGCCACCTCCAGTCTTTATGATTGGATCGAGCCTATCAGAGTGGTACGTGATGCAAGATCTATATGGAAATGAGTATGTCGCTATTACTCGCCCTACGGTGAATGAAGAAGGGATTTTCGTGGCAGCGATAGACTGTTGGTCCACTAGTGAGAGTGGAGATGATGAAGATGAGAAAAATGGAGAGTTTACGGATCCATGGGATTCAGAGGAAGAAGAAAGAGTAGAAGCAGTAACAAGAAGTGGGAGGGTCATTCCAGAAGTTGAGAAGCAGCAAGACCCAGCACAAGCAATCGCAGAGAAAGAGCCGGAAGAAAATTCAATAGTGAAGCAACTGAAAAAGACCACGGCTCAGATATCTATTTGGGATCTCTTGAGACAGTCTCCCTCTCACAGACAGAAGTTAGTTGAAGCATTGAATGTATCAACTGTAGCAACTACAATCTCCCTATCTGAGCTGTTAGACCTTGTAAAGGGGGGATCTGGGGAGAAGTTGGTTTTTTCTGATGCAGATTTACCAGTTGAGGGTCGCAGCCACAACCGACCTTTGTACATAAAGGCACAGATCAATGGTAAACACACTTCTTGCGTCATGGTTGATGACGGGTCGTCGATAAATGTCTGTCCTTTAGTGGCGCTCTAGGCCTTCGGGTTGAATGAGAGTATGTTAAGCAAGTCCGACCTGACTATCACAGCCTATGATAACTCTAGGAGGCAAGCATTGGGAACTTTCAAAGCTTTGGTAAAGACGGGGCCTATTGAGACAGAAACGGATTTTGTGGTTCTGCCGATCCCAGCAAACTTTTCCGCTCTACTTGGTAGACTGTGGTTTCAGAAGTTAGGGGGAGTGCCATCCACATTACACCAGATAATTAAGATACCCCATGAAGGAGAGGTAGTGACCATTATAGCGGCAAGAGAGAACCAAGTGTCTGCCTTGGAGATCTCTAATCAGTCATTCAGTGGCTTTCATGTATCGGTGATCGGAGAAGAGAAAAGCTTAGAAGGTAGCCCTCAAGTGGTGAATATGCTAAAAAAGATGCACTTCCTCCCAGGGGCTGGTTTGGGAAAAGAGTCACAGGGACTGCAGAATGCTATCACTACACGTGGTCAGAAGGATCGAAAAGGGTTGGGCTACAAAGGAGAGTATGGTAAGAAGAAAGTATTAGAGAAGATCCCCCATATCTCGGAGAGCTTTGTGCTATCATCCTCGGTACGTGCTTACACCGGAGAAGAAGAGCCGCAGTGGGTAGATGGGAAGATTACCCCGGGATTTTAAATTTTTAACGATGTCTTTGATTGGGAGATCGGAGTTGTTAAAGCTGTAGAGAACTTTTGGGATGAGGAGATTATGTCCCAATGCAGCATTTGGCACAGAGATGAGCCCGAAGAGATTGTAACTGATAAGCTGTTAGCCACCAGACTTAAGGGGAAGGAGAAGATAGTGGAGCCAGAGCCGAAGATTGAAGCTCTCAAGATTTCACCAAATCAAGAAGCCAAAGCACAGTCAGCTGCAGCATCGGCGTCGACTGAAGTTGATAGTCGTTTAGATTCTCTTTTTATACCAGAACTCTTTGAGGACAATGTTAATGTTTCTGATTATGTTAATGAGATGAACAACTTTGCTTACTTGTGTGATGTTTCTGATGATTTCATTTCGCATGATCATAAGCATGATGCATTCATTTTTGATATTAATTCAACTGGCACAACTGCATTTAATCTCGGAACTTTGGAAAATCCAAAGGAAATTTTGCTAGCATCAGACATAACTCCTGAAGAGAGAAGAAAATTTGAGAGAATATTAAAAAAATATGAAAAAGTCTTTGCCTGGACCTATGAGGATATGCCGGGAATAGATCGAGATGTTGCCGAACATGCCATCCCAACTTACCCAGAGTTTAAACCAGAAAAGAAAAAGCTTCGGAGGCTTAGGCCAGAATGGGCACAGAAAGTGAAAGAGGAGATCCATAAGCAGATTGAGGCTAAGTTCCTGATAGAGGTTCAATACCCAACATGGTTAGCTAATGTGGTTCCTGTAGCTAAGAAAGACGGTAAGGTTCGAGTATGCGTCGACTATCGAGACCTGAACAAAGCTTGCCCTAAAGATGATTTCCCACTGCCTCATATTGATGTGCTAGTAGATAGTGCTGCTGCTTGTATGATGTATAGCTTTGTGGATGGGTACGCAGGGTACAATCAAATCCTTAACAAGATAGTGGACCGGATCAAGACAGCCTTTATCACCGAGTGGGGGACATATGCCTACCGGGTTATGCCTTTTGGGTTGAAGAATGCAGGAGCAACCTATCAGAGGATGGCGACCAAGGTTCTCAATGACTTAATCCACAAAGAAGTGGAGGTGTACGTCGATGACATGATGATTAAGTCGGCTACCAGAGAAGGTCATTTTGAGGCTTTAGAAAAGTTCTTTCAAAGAATTAGCAAGTATGATTTGCGCCTCAATCCCAAAAAGTGCATTTTTGGAGTTACATCAGGAAAGTTGTTAGGACATGTAGTAAGCCAGAGGGGAATCGAGGTAGATCCCGATAAAGTCAAAGCCATAAGAGAGATGCCAGTGCCCCAGAAGGAGAAGGACGTCAGAAGTTTCCTAGGAAAGCTTCAGTACATCAGCCGATTTATTGCCAAGCTAGCTTCAGTATGTGAGCCTATTTTCAAGCTTCTTAGGAAGAATCAGCCGGTGATATGGAACAATGACTGTCAATTGGCCTTTGACACCATTAAGGAGTATTTGTTAAATCCTCCGGTGTTAAGACCGCCACGCCATGCCAAACCACTAATCTTGTACCTAGCTGTGGAAGATAACTCAGTGGGTGCTATGATGTCTCAGGAAGATGATTTTGGTGTAGAGTTTGCCGTTTACTATCTTAGCAAGAAATTCCTGCCTTATGAAGCCAAATATATAGAGGTGGAAAAGATTTGTTTAGCAGTTATCTGGGCTTCTAAGAAGTTGCGACACTACTTTCATTCCTTCAAGGTACAAACGGTTGCCAAACATAATCCGCTCAGATACCTCCAAGAAGCACCCTCTTTACTAGGGAAGATGGGAAGATGGTTACTGCTATTGCAGGAATTTGACATTGAGTACATAACCAGGAAAACCATTAAGGGAAGAGCCGTAGCGGAGTTCTTAGCCGAGCATCCTATTGAGGGAGATCAGTTTGAATACAACTTCCCAGATGAAGATGTCACGGCCATAGCAGTACAAGGGTGGCAATTATTCTTTGATGGAGCAGTCAATAATAAGGGAGCAGGCGTAGGAGTTATTCTTACGACCCCAGATGGTGAAAGGCTACCATTGGCTAAGAAGTTGAGGTATAAGGCTACCAATAATGAAGCAGAATATGAAGCTTGCATCTTTGGATTGGAAGCATTACTTGCTCTGGGGGCAAAGACCGCAGAAGTATTCGGAGATTCTTCCTTGGTAATTCATCAGATCAGAAGGGAGTGGTCAGTCAAGGAAGAAAGGCTGCTGCCTTATGTAAAGCACTTGAGAACGTTGAGCATCCATTTTGAGATTTGCACTTTTCACTTCATCCCCAGAGACGAAAATCAGTTAGCTGATGCTCTAGCAACATTAGTGTCTATGTGGGATAACCCAACAGGAGTTGCAATGAAACCCGTGCTGATTTATAGTTCGGAAAGACCTTGCTTTGAAGCTGAACAGGTGATGGACATTGAGGCCAATGATGGAAATCCATGGTATTATGACATTCAGAATTATTTAGAGAGATCAGTCTTTCCAGAGGAAGCCAATGAGAAGGACCAAAGAATGATCAGGAAGTTATCCACTCAATTCATCAGTGTTAATGGCACTTTGTACAAAAGGCAAGCTGATGGTATCCAGTTAAGATGTCTGGCAGAGAAAGAAGCAAAAAGAGTTATGGAAGAGGTTCATGCCGGGGTTTGTGGAGCTGTGACGCGCGCCGGATCCCGATGCGCCGCCCGTTCTGACCGCCCGCACGTTGGCGATCGGGGCATTTGCGGGTCCGTTGGCAGCTTGCGATGAATCGCAAGTGCGTCTATGTTGGGGAACAAGGAGGTATCATGGAGTCGCCACCCAATAGAACATTGGGAAAGTTTCTCTCGCCTCGGAGAGCCTAAGACTGCGCTTGGTATCCATTTTGGGCCAGCTAGAGGGATCATGGAAGGTGAACTTCTCACCCTAAAGAGCCTAGGATTAGCGCTAAAATCTCGTGACCCAAGAAGTGTTTTGGAGGATAACCTCTAACCTCTTGAGCCCAAAGACCAGAGCTGGGTCCGGGATTTCTCATCTATTTCTACCTCAATTAGTTTATGATCAAATTTTAATGTCATTAATTCGCTCTCTCTCCACAGTATGCAGTTTGATTAAAAGGCGCATTTATTCACATCTTGAAAGCGATAAATGATCAAATAGACAATAAAAGCAATAGATTACAATAATACAAGGAGCGGAATACAACTCCCTTTTGTAAATGTGCGGATCATGCATAAATCGGGACATTGCTTATTCTGAGGACTTTGGTCCTCGCATGCATCATTATTAAAATTGGAGATTTTTGTTTGTGATGATTTTATTGGATAAAATAGGACATTGGTCAAGTTTTGTGTAAACCTCATTTTATTAAATATAAAACCATTGAGTCATTTTTATACATCAACGGGATATGAAAGTAGTACACCCATATACATAAGATAATCAAATAAAAGAAATAAAACAAGAGGATTAGGAAACTAAACCAGACAAGATCCTCCAAACATGGTAGATAGCCGCTCAAGCTCGAGATAATCCAGGAGGACCGAAATACACTCATAGAAAATTAAGAGAGGTTAATATACATAAAATTAACATATAAGAAATCAAAGAGATTGGATAGAGATGAAAAATGATTTAAAAAGATGGAGACAGAACGCACCGACGGCCTTTCTTGGTTGACCGACGGGCGTCGGTTCGGTTATCCGATATGCCCGTTTGTCACTCAAGAATGGGCGTCTGTAGGTGGGTGACTGACGGGCGTCGGTCATGAAGATGACCCGTCGGTCACCTCTGTCTCCAAAAAACAGAAAGGAAAAAGGAAACCTTTGAAAGTCAAAAAGCGGGTTTTATCCCAAAAGGAGATAAGAGAGTCAAAATAAAAGAAAGAAATGACAGATATTCAAAAATTTCACAGAATAAATAAAAATTTAAATATGAGATGAAATGGAGAAAGGATCCGAAATATTTACCCTCAGATAACGCTTCAGGTGAGATTCTGGTGTCGGTTAGAGCCCCGCGCGTTCCACGAGAAGCAAAGATGAAAGATTAAAGAGAGAAAATGAGATATTTCACCTTCAACCCTTCAGAAAATCGATTTTGGAGTCAAAATCTAAAAAAAAACTAATTAGCTTTTAGTTCCCTTTGATTGATTTGATCCTTGATTCAATAGACTTCTTTAGAAAAAGTGTTTTTGGAAGAGAGAGAAAGTGTGCTTGAAATTGGGCAGAGTTTTCCCTTCTCAAAATTTTTCCAACCCTTTTCAAATGAAAATCCGAAGCTTTTATAGCCAGACACGACCGACGGGCATCGGTGTATAGAGGCGGGCGTCGGAAGAATCCTTCTGACACAAGGATTAGTCCGACGGCCCTGCCACATCCACCGACGGGCGTCGGAAGGGTTGTGTGCTCCGGGAAACCAGGCGGCAATCTGACAGGGGCGGTGATTTTTCGACGGGCGTCGGAAAATACCCAGAGCCGTCAGTGACTCGGAGCGACGGGCCGGCTCTACAGACGGGCTGGCCGTCTCTAGAGGACAAAAAGCCCTTTGACTCGAAAAAACCTCTGTTTTTCTCTCCTTCGGCCCAGGAATGATAAAAACCTCACTTCTCATGGAAACGCGGGGCTAAAACCTCTAAATCCAACCTACCATATAGGCTTGGACACTGATTTCATCATAGGGTAACCTCTGATCCGGACCGCTCCGGGACACGGTGCTTACAGTTGCCCCCAGTTTTGGGGAAACTAGTGCACAAGCGCCTAGATAAGCCAAAACTCAGAGAAAGGTCAGAAAGGAAGCGTACCTGCGACGGCTTTTCACCCTCCATGCCTTCTGCCGGGTGGACCTTGTCTCGATCCGCTCGGCGATGCAAAGATATTTCCATCGGCCTTATCTCGACCGGTAGGTACTCAGGGAGATGCAGCACGTTCTGGCTGCAACCTCGATCCGGTGAGATCAGCATGCTCTGGCTACAGGCTCAATCTGGTGAAGCGCTGTATGCTTAGACCATGGCTTCGATCCGGTGAGATGCAGCACTCTCTGGCTACAATCTCGATCTGGTGAAGAGCAGTGTTTCTTCAACTGCAGCTTCGATCTGTGAGATGTAGCACTCTCTGGTTACAACCTCGATCTGGTGAAGAGCAGTGTTTCTTCAACTGCAGCTTCGATCTGTGAGATGTAGCACTCTCTGGCTACAACCTCGATCTGGTGAAGTGCGGCACTCTCTGACCACAGCTTTGATTGGTGAGATGCAGCATGCTTTGGCTACAACCTCGGTTTGGTGAACAGCAGTGTTTCTCCAACTGCAGCTTCGATCTGGTGAAGAGCAGTGTTTCTTCAACTGCAGCTTCGATCTGGGAGATGCAGCATGCTTTGGCTACAACCTCGATTTGGTGAAGAGCAGTGTTTCTTCAACTGCAGCTTCGATCTGGTGAAGAGCAGTGTTTCTTCAACTGCATCTTCGATCTGGGAGATGCAACATGCTTTGGCTACAACCTCGGTTTGGTGAAGAGCAGTGTTTCTTCAACTGCAGCTTCGATCTGGTGAAGAGCAGTGTTTCTTCAACTGCAGCTTCGATCTGGGAGATGCAGCATGCTTTGGCTACAACCTCGGTTTGGAGTGTGGAAACTCCGCTGGGTTCCTTGTTTCAAAGGAGATCTTTTAATCGATGTCTGTGCTCAGATCGGTATTTCTCTGTACCTGTGTGATGAAAGATTTTGTTAGCTCGTGCTTGAGTGGTCATCTTTTATCCTGTCTATTGATGGCATGATTTTGCATTATTTGCTATGCCATGTTTCGCCTTTTATTCATTTTTTCCTTATTGGGATGTTATTGATTATCATTTTTTGTTGTTTTGTTATATTGTCATTTTTATCGACACATAAGTAAATATGAGAACATACACTTTCTGTGATGTGATTAAGCAATTAACAATCGAATAATCATGCAATAATGAAGCAAAAGTTTCACTAGAAATGTCATTTTTGTACAGTGCATATACAAAATATAAAATATACAAAAGATACAAAAATAACTCCCTGAAGATCAGAGAGGTGTGTAGTCTGAGGGCTCATCGGGATCCTCGTCATCCGATTTATGCACGGTCCCTGGGGGAGGTGGAGGTGGACGTGCCAGAGGTGGCGGCGGAGCTGTGGAGGGTCCTGCCTCATGATCATGGGCCTGCCTGAACCGTATCTGAGCGTAACCGTCCAAGAAGGGCTGGGTGCAGGTGCTCATAAACCCTAAGGTCTCAGAAACCTTCTCTCCCAACTTCTTGAAGGCTTGGCTCAACTGAATGGTCTGCTCGCTGGCGGCCTTTCTCCTCTGCTCTAGGCTCTGCTCCGTCTGCTCCCTAAACTCCCTCATGGTCTGAGAAAGAGGGGGGAGAATCCCCTCCATCGCCTGGACACGGGATCTCAGAGAGTCAAGTGACTCATCAATCATCTGTAGGGTCATATCGACCCTCTGAGAGGCCTGGTCCTGTGACGTCCCCAGATCATGAGCGAGCTGCTGCCTCAACTCCCTCTGACCCTGAGCAATATGCTCAATCAACCTCATCTACTCTCCTCTGAAAGCCTCCAGGACCCGAGTCTGCTCATCCCTAAAGGCATCCATGGCCCGAGTCTGCTCCCGAGTCGTGTGCTCGATGTAGCCGGCCTGCTCCCGAGCCAAATGCTCCACCGACTGGGACTGCTCAAAAATGGCAGCCTGCTGGTGATCTAACCTCTCATGGATAGCCCTGTCTCTCTCATCCTGTCACCGCTCCAAGGCTGTGAACATGGAGGTGAGGAGCTGAGAGAAGTCAGGCTGCACAGGCTGCTGTGGTGCTGGCTCTGGTGGTGGTGCCGAGGAGGTGGATGCCCCTGGGTTGCCTCGGGAGTATGGATGGTATATCTCGGGGGGCCCGTGGATAGACCTCTGTACCCTGGCGCTCGGTGACGGGACTGGAGTAGGCGCTCTGGATGCCGGTGAAGCAGCAAAGAGGTCGTCCATCGTGATCTCAAAGTCAAAGTCCGAGGGGGTCCTAGGTGGCTCCTGCTGCTGTGGCGAAGGCACCATCTGCGGCTGAGGAGGCTGGCGCTCCGGCTGAGGCTGGGGCTGTGGCTGAGGCTCGGGCTGAGGCTCTGGCTGGGGCTCTGGCTGTGGAGGCTGCTCCTCCTGGTGCTTTGGGTGATCAGGATCTGCCCCCAAGGGTGGAAGCGAGAACAGCTGCCGGGTCTCATGGATGGTCAACAGCCTGTAGGCCTCTGCCTGGCCTGGAATCTGAGAGATCATACCCATCTGAACTGCCGCTGCGGCATCTACATGGATCCCCTCCAGCAAGGGTCCTCTCAACCTCTCGGGGTTAACCCCCAATCTCAAAAGCAAACAGGTGATGACTCCTCCTACCATCACCACCGGCGTCATCCCTCTGCTGACTCTGGTCAAGTTGGCCAAGATCTCGTGGCTAATGTTGAGACGCTGGCCTGCCACCATAGCCCAGAGGCTCCAGATCTCGGTCGCGTTAAGCGACCCTGGATTACCAGCTCGACCGAGGTACGAGCTGGAAAGCACTCTGTGCAAATACCGGAGTGCCTGAGACACCAGTACGGTGCTCTTCGCTGTATCGTGATCGTACAACACTCCTGGTATGGCAATGGCCGCCCAATGGGCGCGTCTCACCGCTCGCCGTGGGATCTCGACCCCCTCCTCTCTAGGGAGCCCCATGGCCTGAGCAATCTCTGTCTAGTGATGCTGAAATGGTCGCCGTCGAACCAAAACTGAATCACCCCTGGGTCGGTATCTGCACTCTGAAAGCCAGTATAGCGGAGAGTGGCCAAGACCTGGCGGGTAGCCTCTGGAAATGTCTGAAAGGAGGGTTCAAGAAACTCCATCCAACCAGCACCCTCGACAAGTAGATCAAACTCTGGGGCCAACCCAAGGGCCTCTAGAAATGGGCGAGATACAAAACGGCTGGCCCGAAACTCTACCTGAGCCAACGCTCTGTACCTCTGAGCGGACTCATCATCCATCCAATCCGGAGCTACAAGCTCGGGCTGGGCCTGCGGCGCTCTACGTCTAGGAGGCATCCTGCAAAAGGAATAGGTTAAATATCGAAAATCGTAAAACAAATATCCTTAAATCTATTTTCAAGGTGAAGGCCGATTTAGGCCTCACCGGGGCAACGACGACCCAAAAATAAGATAAAAATAATAAATTTAAAGGGCAAAGGTTGCCCACATGCTTTGCACGTATCAAGGCAAAAACAATATGCAATTAGCATACAAATAATTTGAAACGAGTAAAGGAAATGGGCCTTCTAGGTCCTGAGGCATGCATTATACATGAAAAATATTCCATTCTAGAATAAATAATAAAAATTTGGGCAGCACCCCGGCAGGGATAGGCCCAACCTCCTGCACAAAAGGATAAAAACATAGGCCTCAGGCCTCAACAATAGTGTACACATGTAGATGGGATGCACCCCGGCAAGAGTGTGCCCTCAACAATACAAAATAATGGCCTCGGGCCGCAAAAGCAAAACATGCACAGAATGGTGCGCTAAGAGGATGCAATTCTAAAGCACCGAGATTATGGAAAAATTCTACTTCTATATGATCATGCAAAAAGTTCGGACTTAATTACAAAAATAATAATACAGAAAAATGGGCAGCATTCTCCCTAAATTCCTAAGGCATCTAAGGCATCCTAAAGTCAAAAGGAAAAGAAATGAAGAGATAAATCGAATAAAGTTCAAAAAAAAGTAGTTATTTACTTACTTGCAGTCGCGGGAAGTGTAGAAACTGGAGAAAATGTGAATATCAAAGTGCCTGGTGGGTAGAATATGCTAAAATATGAAGAAATCGCGAAAAAATAAGGAGAAAAGCTTTAAAAACCGCTAAAAAACGCTAAGAAACCGTTTGAGAGAGGAAGAAGAAAGGGACAGCAACGTTTAAACCGTCTGTCACTCGCCCTTATATAGAAATTCCTGACCGACGGGCAGGGCGTCTGTACAAGCAACCGACGGGCTGGCCGTCTGTCATGCAATAAATGCTAGTTAATGCGCGTGATGAATGCAATGCTGACGTATGCGTCTGCCAGGTGGACTTCCCTCTGACGGGCATGTCGTCCCTGTGTAGAGGCAGGCAGGCCATCTCTTTAGAGAGGCGGTTAGGCCGTCCCTGTGAAGAGACGGGCAGGCCGTCGGTGACGCTTGCCTATAAAATCTTGCAAAAATTTTTGTCTCTTCATTTTCCCACATCTTGAGTCCTTCATTTTTCTCAAAATGTCCTCTCCTCTTGCCCAAAGGATGCACCGTATTTTAGATGACAAACACACTTGGGGAGAAGGCGCCCTTTCCTCTTTGTCTGGGCTGAAATATCTGTGCCGGGTGAAAATCGACCAGAACCTCCTCCTGGCAGCGACCCACTTCTGGAACCCCCGGTTCCACGTTTTCCAATTCACCTATCAGGAACTGTGCCCTTTGCCTGAAGAGTTAGCTTCCATTCTGGGAGCACGGTTCCCTCCTAGCGCTCTGCCTTGCATCCCCCGCTGTGGCCTATTCCAGACCCGGGACGTAGCCCTGGCTCTGGGCATATCTTCCTCGGAGGCCAACCGGCTGATTCCTCTGAGCTCTTCCTTTTCCTTGGAGCCACTGATCGAGGCTCTGGATCGGTTTACTGACATCCCCACATATCGGGTAAGCATCACATTCTTATTCGGTATGGTGAACTTCCTTACTGTTGCTCCGGGAGGTTTGACCGGTGACTCTCGTCTGTTCGGAGTTCTGAGCGACTTTCATCTGGGACTGTCACCCCTACCACTTGTCCTGGCTGAAACTATCCTGGGTTTGGACGATGTGAGTTATGGGTCCACTACAACCTTTGCCGGCAGCCCCTTATTACTCTAGGTACGTCATTATTTTAAAGGTAGTGCGTCCCTCATGGATTTTCACACTAGCTTTTCTTAGCGGGAGGTGCGTCCTTTCGGATTTTCACACAACCCTGTGCCTTATTTTTGCCTGAAGTAAACCCTACTTACCCCAGCGGCTTTTTTTTTTTTTTTTCAGATCTGGCTACAGGAAAAACTGAAGATGCTGTCTGAACCACCCCCTCGCGTTACCCCCCAGTACTCGCCGAGCCACTTCTTGCCTCGTCGACGATTGCATGGGTGTGTCACCGCTGGTGAAGGCATTACCAGATTTGGCGAGCTGTCAGATGACGATATCAGTTTTACATCTGCCTGGCTCCCACTATCTCATGTGGTCACCGATGGGCCATCGGGTTGTGTTCCCCTCTGCGGCCTCCGTCAGGCCACCTTCTGCATCACCTCTCGATGTACACGACAGCTCGGGATGACCCAGGATATAGTGAGGGTTCCCCTGTCCTTCCGAGGAGGAGATCTCTCGGCCGCGTTTGCTTCCCGGTATCATGAGCTGTGGGGTAGATTACCCGTGAAGACCGTCATCCCGAGGTTTTGCAACCATTCTGCATCTTCGACTAGCGGGTACAAGAAGTGGATCCTTAGTCCAGCCTCTGATAACAAGACCCGAGGGCTCAAGCATCTGATCGGCGAGAGCAGCAGCAGGACTTAGCTTAGCCTATATGTGTATCTCTTTTGGTGCTACATTTCTTTTTAATGCAGAACTAGAGAATGACGAAAGTGAAAAAAATAATATTCATCTTATTTCACGAGTTTTTGTGTACATTTCCATATAATTTCAGCATACATGATCAGTTTTGGCATTTACTTAGCTGCTTACGCGCCATCAATACATGAAACCAAATTTTAACAGCATCAACTCCTGTTACCAATCGGCCCTCTCGGGTTTTCACGATCGGACATTTTCTCTCATGCCTCTAATTTTTGCACAGGATGCCTTTTTTCGGTTTTCACCCTGTCCAGGCGCCCAATTTTAGCATAGCCGCCTTTTTTCGGTTTTCGACTCGCGGGGCATTTTATTCTCTTCTTTTTATTTTGGTCTTTAGCCGTGGAACCTTTTGAGCCTGTCGACATTGATCGGTTCTTTGAATTCGTTCCCATCGCTATCTGACAAGATTGCAGCCCCTTTGGACAGCAGCTTCTTAAGGATATACGGCCCTTCCCAGGTAGGTCTGAATTTCCCCCTGATGTCTGGTATCCCTGGCCTCATCTGTTTGAACACCAAGTCCCCTTCTTTCAGCGGGTGCTTCCTCACTTTCTTTCCGAAAGTTCTCGCTAATCTCTTCTGGTATATCTGATTATGATAATAAGCTTTCAGCCTACTCTCATCCAGTAAGTTCAAGTGCTGCAACCTCTGCTGCGCCCATTCGGCTTCTGGGATTTGGGCCTCCATGACCACCCTTAGTGATTTAAGCTCTATCTCTACTGGCAATACTGCTTCTGTTCCGTATACCAGGGAAAATGGTGTAGCGCCTGTAGATGATCTTACCGTTGTTCTGTATCCCCACAGGGCAAAGGGTAACTTTTCAGCCCAGTCCTTGTAGGTTTGGACCATCTTGGACAAGATCTTCTTCACATTCTTATTGGCGGCTTCTACTGCTCCATTCGCTTGCGGTCGGTAGGGAGAGGATTTATGATGCTCAACACCATATTTCTCGAGAAGTTTTCTGGTTTCTCCCATGAACTGCACCCCATTATCAGACACTATGTGATGAGGGAGGCCATATCTGCAGATCAAATTCCTCTCTATGAACTTGGCCATGTCCCTTGCGTCAATTTTCTTGAAAGATTCTGCCTCGACCCATTTGGTGAAATAGTCGATCGCGACTATGATGTATCTGTGCCCATTGGACGCCGTAGGGCGAATCTCTCCAATGATATCTATCCCCCAAGCAGCAAACGGCCAAGGCGATGTCAGGTTATGTAGTTCTGATACCGGCAGGTGTCTCAGGTCTGCGTACTGTTGGCACAACTGACACTGTTTGACATACTTCGAGCAATCAGTGTCTATCGTAAGCCAATAAAAGCCTTGTCTCATGATCTTCTTGGCCAAGGTCAAACCATTCATGTGGGCCCCACAGACCCCTGCATGGGTTTCTTCCATTATCTTGCGCGCTTCTCTTTCATTCAAGCACCTGAGCTGGATCCCATCTGACCGTCTTTTGTACAACACCCCTTCCAAGGATATGAACTGAGTAGATAACTTACGTATCATCCTCTGGTCTTTTTCAGTGGCTTCTTCTGGAAATTTATCGTTTTCCAAGTAATTCATGATATCAAAGTACCATGGCTTCCCATCTGATGCCTCTATCTCCATTACTGGCTCGGTTTCAAAACTAGGCTTATCAGAGCTCGAAATTAGCACCGGTTTCATGGCCACTCCTTCAGGGTTATCCCACATTGACACTAAGGTTGCCAACGCATCAGCCAGACGGTTCTCATCTCTGGGCACAAAGTGGAAAGTGCAAGTCTCAAACTGCCCACACATCCTTTTCAGATATTGAACATAGGGGACCAGTCGTTCTTCTTTAACAGCCCACTCACCTCGGATCTGGTTTATTACCAAGGACAAGTCACCAAATACCTCTACGTTCCTTGCCCCCAACACAACTAGAGCTTCTAACCCGAAGGTGCACACTTCGTATTCAGCTTCATTGTTGGTTGCTTTGTATCTCAGCTTCTTAGAAAGAGGAAGTTTTTCATTATCTGGGGTTGTCAAGATGATTCCGACTCTGGCTCCCCTGTTATTCACTGCGCCGTCAAAGTGCAACTGCCATCCTTGAACAGAAATCGTGCCTATGCTCTCGTCAGGAAAGGTAAACTCGGGGGTGTCCCCTTGGATAGGATGTTCAGCAAGAAATTCGGCTACAGCTCGCCCCTTAATAGTCTTGCGGGTGATGTATTGCACATCGAACTCTTGTAGCAAGAGCAGCCACCTCCCAATCTTTCCAAGCAAAGACGGTGCCTCTTGCAAATATCTTAACGGATTTTGCTTGGCTACTGCCTGAACTTTGTATGAGTGGAAGTAATGTCTCAGCTTCTTTGATGCCCAAATCACTGCGAGGCAGATCTTCTCCACTTCAGCATATTTTATTTCATAAGGCAAGAACTTCTTACTGAGGTAGTAAATCGCAAACTCCACCCCAAATTCATCGTCTTGAGCCATCATGGCGCCCACTGAATCGTCTTCTACTGCCAGGTATAGAATAAGCGGTTTGACAGGTTGTGGAGGTCTTAGCACTGGCGCATTTAACAGATATTCCCTGATATTATCAAAGGCTCTTTGGCAGTCTTCATTCCAGACTATGGGCTTATTCTTTCTAAGCAGCTTGAAAATAGGTTCGCATATCGAAGTGAGCTTGGCAATAAACCGGCTAACATACTGCAGCTTGCCCAGGAAACTCCTTACATCCTTCTCTTTTTGTGGCACAGGCATCTCTCTGATAGCTTTCACCTTGTCTGGGTCGATTTCTATCCCCCTCTGGCTGATGACATGTCCCAACAGCTTTGCTGAAGTCACTCCGAAAATGCACTTCTTGGGGTTAAGTCGCAGATTATACTTATCGATCCTGGTGAAGAACTTCTCTAGAGCTTCAAAGTGTCCCTCTCGGGTGGCTGACTTGACCATCATGTCATCGACATACACCTCCACTTCTTTATGAATCAGGTCACTTAAGATCTTAGTCGCCATCCTCTGGTACATGGCCCCTGCATTCTTCAGGCCGAAAGGCATGACCCGATAGGCATAGGTGCCCCACTCTGTGATAAAAGCAGTTTTAACCCGGTCAGCTATCTTGTTCAGGATCTGGTTGTAGCCCACATAACCGTCCCCAAAACTGTACATCGTGCAATTGGCAGCACTGTCTATCAATACATCAATATGGGGTAGTGGAAAATCATCTTTAGGGCAGGCTTTGTTAAGATCTCGATAATCCACACACACCCTGACCTTTCCGTTCTTCTTGGCTACATGGACCACATTTGCCAGCCATGTAGGATACTGGACTTCCACGAGGAACTTGGCTTCAATCTGCTGTCGAATTTCATCCTTAACCTTGTCAGCCCATTCTGGTCTTAGCCTTCTCAACTTCTGCTTCACAGGCTTGCAATCTAGGTAAGTCGGGATGGCATGCTCCGCCACGTCTCGGTCAATCCCCGGCATGTCCTCGTAGGTCCAGGCAAAGACTTTTTCATGTTTTCTTATTATTCTCTAAAAATTTTTTCTCTCCTCAGGAGTTATGTTTGATGCTATCAGAATTTCTCTCGGATTTTCTGAGGTTCCAAGATTAAAGGGCGTTGTGCCAGTGGAGTCAATGTCAAAAATTGATGGAATATGATCATGTTCATGCATGTTGAAATCATTAGAAACATCGCACAAATAAGTGAAATTGTTTATCTTATTAATAATATTATAGTTATCATTTACATCATAAAAGAGTTCTGGAATAAAAAGACAATCTAGGCTAGAGTCTTCTTCCGCCGCTCCCGAAGTTGATGCTGTTGCAGCTTGCTCACTAACTTTCTGATTTAGCAAAGGCCCCTCAGGCGCGTCGGGGGAAATCATCAAGTCTTCAACTTTCAGCCCTAACTCTGCTATCTTCTCCTTCCCTTTTAGCCTGGCAGTTACCATCTTTTCAGTAACGACCTCCTCAAGCTCTCACTTGTCCCAAGTGATACCCTGAGTCATGACTTCCTCATCCCAAAAGTCTTCAGCAGTCTTGACGAACCCGACGTGCCAGTCATACACATCATTAAAGATCTCAAAGCCAGGGACAATCCTCCCATCTACCCATTGTGGCTCATCTTCACCAGTATACGCACAAACTGAGGATGCTGGCACAAAGTTCTCTGAAATGTGGGGGATCTTATCTGTCACCCTCTTCTTGCCGAAGCCACCTCTATACCCCAAGCCTCTCCGGTTCTTCTGCCCTCGAGTGGTGATCGCGGTCTGTAACCCTTGGGAGTTTCTACCCAATCCAGCCCCGGGGAGATAATGCATCTTCTTCATCATATTAACCACAGCTGGGCTATCCACTGATCCGCGCTCTTCTCTTATCATAGACACATGGAAGCCGCTGAATGGCAATTTCCAGCGCTGAGACCTGGTTTTCCCTGGCTGCTTTGATAGTCACCACCTCCCCTTCGTGTGGGAACTTTATCATCTGATGCAGTGTGGATAGCACTCCCCCTAATTTATGAAACCAGGGTCTCCCAAGCAAAGCTGAAAAGTTAGCAGGGATGGGCAGAACTACAAATTCAACCTCCACTTCGATAGGTCCTGCCTTGACCAAAGTCTTGAAGGTTCCCGAGGCTTGCCTCCTCGAGTTATCGTAGGCTGTGATAGTCAGATCTGATCCGCTGAGCATATCCTCGCTTAAACCAAAAGCTTGCAAAGCTATTAAAGGGCACACGTTGATAGAAGACCCGTCGTCTACCATAACGCAAGCAGTGTGCTTACCATTAATTTGTGCTTTAATGTACAAGGGTCGGTTGTGGTTGCGTCCTTCAACAGGTAGGTCGGCGTCAGAAAAGACCAATCTCTCCTCGGATCCTCCCTTAATTAAACCCAAAAGTTCTGACGGGGAAATAGTGGTGGCGACTGTGGCCTCAACCAAAGCTTCTACTACCTTCTGCCTATGAGACGGGGATTGCCTCAACAGATCCCAAATGGATATCTGAGCCGCGGTCTTCTTCAATTGCTTAACAATCTGCCCCTCCTCTGGCTCTTTCTCTGCTGATGGCTGTACCGGCTCAGGTAGCTTCGTAATCTCGGGGATCACCCTTCCACTCCTCGTCACAGCGTTTATCTCTCCCTCGTCTCCATCGGAGCCCCACAAATCAAGGTTCAACCCTTCTTCATCCTCGGCTTCTCCATCGCTTTCACTGCTAGACCAGCAATCAAGGGTCGCCACAACTTCTTTCTCCTTCCTATCCTCGGAATTACCAGCAGCGGACTTCTCACTCCCATACAGATCTAGTAGCACGTACCACTCTGGCAGGCTAGATTGGATCATAAACACGGGTGGTGGTACGGCATTATAACCGGGCTTCTTCTCAGTTTCTCTCTTCTTAGGGTCAGAGATCTGCTTGCTATCAATCAAGTCTTGGATAGAGTGGTGGAGCGCCTTACATTTATCGGTGATATGGCCTGAATGCTGGTGGAATGCACAGAATTCGTTATCCTTATGTCCTGGTTTCCCTTGTGTCAAAGCTGGCCTAGGAGTCAGAGGGTGCAATTTTCCCTCCTTCATCAACCTCCTCAGGACCCAGGATAATGGTCTTCCCAAGTTCGAAAACTTCCTCTGGGTGGTTACCTCAGTAGCAGACACTTCACCCATTCTTCTAGTGCTGTTACTGGGACCCGCCGGCCTGCTGGTTCCTTGACTGGGGTTAGCCCTTTTGGCGAAATTGTCATTGTTAGCTTTTCGGGTTAAGAACTCTCCCTCTGCTTCGATGGCTATATCTTTGAGAGACTCCCAGTCCTTCAACCCCTTCATTCTCAATCCCTCCTTTAAGTACGGGCTTGCGTTCTTAATGAATAGACGAATCTGATCCTGGGTGTCAGGCTTTCGGCACATCTCCATTACTCGGTTCCGCCATCGGGTAAGATAATCATGGAAAGACTCCCCGGTCTTCTGCTGAAGTAGCTCAAGATCTTTCAGAGTCACCTCCATTCTGGTATTACAGTCATATTGCTTCAGAAACTCCTCAGTGAGCAGATCCCAATCCTCTTTAGTGCGGCGGTCAAGGCCATGATACCAGTCTATGGCATGAGAGGTCAGACTCAGACAAAATTATTCCACTTTCTGCTTCTTGGACAATGCGGTCCCCTTCATGACCAGAGAATATTGCTTCACATGTGCGGTGGGGTCAGAAGTACCATCAAACTTTGGCACATCCGGCATTTTGAAGTTATAAGGGATCGGGTCCTCTCCGTCCAACTCCCTATCCTCCGGATTCATCCCCTGAGCTCTGCCTATCATACGAGCCATAGCCTCGAACCTCTCTTCCATCTTCTTTAAAATAAAATCATCCGCTTGAGGTGCCTTCCCTTTTTCAGATGCCATGCTTAACCTATCATCCTCGATATCTCTATCGTCGTCAATTCTCAACACTGGCCTTCTTCTCAACTCTCCCAAAGCCACTGATCTTAACTCTACCGGCGGCGGCCTAACGGGCTCTTCTCACCTTTCAACCCTTTCTTCTTCAGGCTCATTCTGTCTCATTGGAGGAGGAGGAGGATTCTGTGGAGCATTCTGCTGAGCGTTCTGCTGTGCCAAGGCGGCCAACATATTCATCATCCTGCCCTCGAATTCCTCAAAATGGCAGCCCACTTCTTCCGCAATCATGGCCCTGGTGGCATCTTCCCCCCTAGGCGAGTTTGCCATCTGAGATACTGTACCACTGATTTCTGATAAGATCTCCGGTAGGCCCTCTCTATTGGACAGCTCAGGAGTAAGAACTCGGATCAGTCGCCCGGTTGGTGATCTAGTCCACCTGGGCAGATCTATGATGGCTGTAGGGACAAAAGTTTGAATGATGCATAAAATGCAGGTATAATGCATGATCGTGATATGCAACACTTACAGAGCACAAGCAAGCAAGTAGGTCCTCCCACCCTTATTTCTCTTACACACGGGGTCGTGCAGTCTCTTTCCTAGGTGGGATTAGCCCAAGGGTTAACAGGGAACCCAGTAGACGCGCATGGTGCGTGGCGAAAAAACCGGCAGCATGACACTCCTATGCTAATGTACAAGCGGATGGATAATGATCATCACGTATTTGGACGTTCCATAAATTTCGACATGGCCCTATCGGGGCATGATAGCCTTTGGCTAGGTTACCAAGCGAGACATTCGGACTCATCCAATACATGAGGATCCATACAGCAAGCATGAGATTAAGGTTCATTTCACCTGTGGAAAGTAACTACAGCCATTACATGAGCTTTGGACAAGGGAGATGTTTCTTTGAGGCTACCCAAGCATGATCCCTGCCGACGGGTCTAGCTCATCACGAGCGTAACGACCGATCGGGTCACCATTTTGATATACCATTGAGGTACATGGCTTGGGCTGGTGATTATCCTTAACACTTCCCCAAATTGAGTGAAAATGAGGAGGTGCTTCAGGAACGCACCGGGGCTAATAAGAGGGACCAAACTAGCGTATTCTAAGGCTCTAATGATATGCAAATGCAATTTTGAGTGAAAGCGAATTTATGAATTAAATCTTAATCATAAATGTTAAACGAGGTATTTTCAAATCGAAATCTCGAACCATAAATGTCCCCAGCGGAGTCGCCACTGTGACGCGCGCCGGATCCCGATGCGCCGCCCGTTCTGACCGCCCGCACGTGGGCGATCGGGGCATTTGCGGGTCTGTTGGCAGCTTGCGATGAATCGCAAGTGCGTCTATGTTGGGCAACAAGGAGGTATCATGGAGTTGCCACCCAATAGAACATTGGGAAAGTTTCTCTCGCCTCGGAGAGCCTAAGACTGCGCTTGGTATCCATTTTGGGCCAGCTAGAGGGATCATGGAAGGTGAACTTCTCACCCTAAAGAGCCTAGGATTAGCGCTAAAATCTCGTGACCCAAGAAGTGTTTTGGAGGATAACCTCTAACCTCTTGAGCCCAAAGACCAGAGCTGGGTCCAGGATTTCTCATCTATTTCTACCTCAATTAGTTTATGATCAAATTTTAATGTCATTAATTCGCTCTCTCTCCACAGTATGCAGTTTGATTAAAAGGCGCATTTATTCACATCTTGAAAGCGATAAATGATAAAATAGACAATAAAAGCAATAGATTACAATAATACAAGGAGCGAAATACAACTCCCTTTTGTAAATGTGCGGATCATGCATAAATCGGGACATTGCTTATTCTGAGGACTTTGGTCCTCGCATGCATCATTATTAAAATTGGAGATTTTTGTTTGTGATGATTTTATTGGATAAAATAGGACATTGGTCCAGTTTTGTGTAAACCTCATTTTATTAAATATAAAACCATTGAGTCATTTTTATACATCAACGGGATATGAAAGTAGTACACCCATATACATAAGATAATCAAATAAAAGAAATAAAACAAGAGGATTAGGAAACTAAACCAGACAAGATCCTCCAAACATGGTAGATAGCTGCTCAAGCTCGAGATAATCCAGGAGGACCGAAATACACTCATAGAAAATTAAGAGAGGTTAATATACATAAAATTAACATATAAGAAATCAAAGAGACTGGATAGAGATGAAAAATGATTTAAAAAGATGGAGACAGAACCCACCGACGGCCTTTCTTGGTCGACCGACGGGCGTCGGTTCGGTTATCCGATATGCCCGTTTGTCACTCAAGAAGGGGCGTCTGTAGGTGGGTGACCAACGGGCATCGGTCATGAAGATGACCCGTCGGTCACCTCTGTCTCCGAAAAACAGAAAGGAAAAAGGAAACCTTTCAAAGTCAAAAAGCGGGTTTTATCCCAAAAGGAGATAAGAGAGTCAAAATAAAAGAAAGTAATGACAGATATTCAAAATTTCACAGAATAAATAAAAATTTAAATATGAGATGAAATGGGGAAAGGATCCGGAATATTTACCCTCAGATAATCGCTTCAGGTGAGATTCTGGTGTCGGTTAGAGCCCCGTGCGTTCCACGAGAAGCAAAGATGAAAGATTAAAGAGAGAAAATGAGATATTTCACCTTCAATCCTTCAGAAAATTGATTTTAGAGTCAAAATCTAAAGAAAACTAATTAGCTTTTAGTTCCCTTTGATTGATTTGATCCTTGATTCAATAGACTTCTTTAGAAAAAGTGTTTTTGGAAGAGAGAGAAAGTGTGCTTGAAATTGGGCAGAGTTTTCCCTTCTCAAAATTTTTCCAACCCTTTTCAAATGAAAATCCGGAGCTTTTATAGCCAGACATGACCGACGGGCGTCGGTGTATAGAGGCGGGCGTCGGAAGAATCCTTCTGACACAAGGATTAGTCCGACGGCCCTGCCACATCCACCGATGGGCGTCGGAAGGGTTGCGTGCTTCGGGAAACCAGGCGGCAATCTGACAGGGGCGGTGATTTTTCGACGGGCGTCAGAAAATACCCAGAGCCGTCGGTGACTCGGAGCGACGGGCCGGCTCTACAGACGGGCTGGCCGTTTGTGGAGGACAAAAAGCCCTTCGACTCGAAAAAACCTCTATTTTTCTCTCCTTCGGCCCAGGAATGATAAAAACCTCACTTCTCATGGAACGCGGGGCTAAAACCTCTAAATCCAACCTACCATACAGGCTTGGACACTGATTTCATCATAGGGTAACCTCTGATCCGGATCGCTCCGGGACACGGTGCTTACAGGAGCTCACATGAATGGCTTAGCCTTAGCAAAGAAGATCATGCGCCAAGGGTTTTATTGGCTCACAATGGATACAGATTGTTCAAAATTTGTGAAGCAATGCCAGTTATGCCAACAGTACGCAAATTTGAGGCATGTGCCAGTTTCAGAGTTACATAACTTAACATCTCCATGGCCATTTGCAGCGTGGGGAATAGACATTATAGGCGAAATCCATCCTACGGCTTCTAATGGGCATAGATTCATCATAGTTGCCATTGACTACTTCACTAAGTGGGTTGAGGCTGAATCTTTCAAGAAGGTTGATGCAAGGGATATGGCTAAATTCATCGAACGAAATCTGATATGCAGATATGGTCTGCCACATCACATTGTGTCTGATAATGGGGTGCAATTCCTGGCAGAGACTAAACAGATGCTCGAGAAATATGGGATCAAACATCATAAGTCTTCTCCTTACCGTCCTCAAGCAAACAGTGCAGTTGAAGCAGCGAATAAGAATGTGAAGAGAATTTTGGCCAAGATGGTTCAGAACTACAAGGATTGGGCAGAAAAGTTACCCTTCGCACTTTGGGGATATAGAACAACAGTCAGAACCTCTACAGGGGCAACACCATTCTCTCTGGTATATGGAACTGAAGCAGTCTTGCCGGTTGAAATTGAGCTGAAATCATTGAGGGTAGTCATGGAAGTTGAGATTCCTGAAGCATAATGGGCACAACAACGTTTGTCACAGCTAAATCTGTTGGATGAAAACAGGTTACGAGCCTATTACCACAACCAAGTTTATCAAAAGAGGCTGGCTCGGTCGTTTGGCAAGAAAGTACGAAAGCACCCGTTGAAGGAGGGGGACTTGGTCTTTAAGATGATGAGGCCGGGAGTTCCAGACATACGAGGCAAATTCAGACCAACCTGGGAAGGTCCATTCATTTTGAAAAAGTTGCAAACAAAAGGAGCAGCAATTTTAGCAGACAGCGATGGGAATGAATTCAAGGACCCGGTCAATGTCGATAGACTTAAAAGGTTCTATGGCTAAAGACAAAAAAATAAAAAGAAGAGAATAAATGCCCCGCGGGTCGAAAACCGAAAAGAGGCGGCCTTGCTAAAATTAGGCGCCCTGCCAGGGTGAAAACCGAAAAAGGCATCCTGGGCAAAAATTAAGGGCCATGAGAAAATGTCCAATCGAGAAAACCCGAAAGGGCCGATTGATAACAGGAATTTGAGGCTGACAAAATCCACTCCGAGATTAGGTGTAGTCATACGCTTTTGAATTCTTATCAAATGAAAATCATGTATGATGAAATCATATAGAAATGTACACAATTTCGCAATTCTTTCAGTTCTGTCTTAAAAAAAAAAAGAAATATACCAATTGTTCATCTAATGATTATTGCTCAGTCCCTTCATTGGATATGCGTTTTTTTGCTCTTAATAGAAGCTTTGGTGATAACTTTCTCTAAAAAAAAATAATAAAAAAAAGAAGGCCGTTAGAGATGAAAACCGTAACTGGCTCTCTAAACAAAAGTTAGGCCAAAGGGCAGGGTGAAAACCTGGAAACAGGCAGTTTGCCGTACAAAAAAATAAAATAAAATAAAATAAACAAAAGCCGCTGGATTGGGTTGGGTCCATTCCAGCCAAAAATTAGGCAAAGGGTTGTGTGAAAATCCCCTAAGGGACGCATTTCCCGCAAAGAAAAGCTAGTGTGAAAATCCACAAGGGATGCACTACCTTTAAAACAATAACGTTCAATGCCCGGAGCGATAAGGCGGCGTTACTTCAGATAATCCCATTTCAATCAGTTAACACACAACACAGAACAGAATCCCGGGTAAGTGATCATTGCCCAGGGGGCAAAGGATGTACACCGGACGTCTCTTTCAAAAAACTTGTCGACGATCCTCAGGATTCAGGGGGCATTGTAGAGCAAACAAGCTACAACCTCAGCAAACCTTGGACCACCTAGGGCACAATCTATACATTTTTGCAAGCATTTGCATTCCATATCATGCACACGTGATTTCTTGTATATTCCTATGCATACAATCTTGCAGGAGAAATCGGGGGGGAACACCAACAAAAGCCGAGTGACGACACCAGTCCAAGCATCTAAAGGAGCACAGCTCAAACATTCACAGAGGTTAGCACGATGGCGGCACTACCCACAAGAGGTTAGCACGACCACGGCAATACAATTCACAGAGGTTAGCACGACCACGGTAATACATTCACAGAGGTTAGCATGACCACGGCACTACCAATTCACAACAGTTAGCACGATGGCGGCACTACCCACAAGAGGTTAGCACGACCACGGCAATACAATTCACAACAGTTAGCACGATGGCGGCACTACCCACAAGAGGTTAGCACGACCACGGCAATACTAATTCACAACAGTTAGCACGATGGCAGCACTACCCACAAGAGGTTAGCACGACCACGGCAATAAATCGCAAGTGCGTCTATGTTGGGCAACAGGGAGGTTTCATGGAGTCGCCACCCAATAGAACATTGGGAAAGTTACTCTCGCCTCGGAGAGCCTAAGACTGCGCGTTGTATCCATTTTGGGCCAACCAGAGGGGTCTTGGAAGGTAAACCTCTCGCCCTAAGGAGCCTAGGATTAGCGCTAAAGTCTCATGGCATAAAAAGGTGTCTTGGAGGGTAGACCTCTAGCCTCTTTGAGCCCAAAGACCAGAGCTAGGTCCGGGATTTCTCATCTATTTCTACCTCGATTAATTTATGATCAAATTTTAATTATCATTAATTCGCTCTCTCTCCACACGATGCAATTTTAATTTAAAAGCGCAAATATTCACATTGAACGCGATAGGATAAACATATCAAAAATAACATCAAAGGTAAATTACAATAATACCAGGAGCGGAATACAACTCCCATTTAAAAGTGCAAACATACATGAAACCGGGGAATTTATTAATTATGAGGACTTTGGTCCCCGCATGCATAATTAAAGAAAATATTTTGGATGTGATAATTTTATTTGGGATGAAGACTAGGACATTGGTCCCATTTTATTATGAAAAATCTAAATTAATTTAGTAAAACTATTTTTGTGATTTTTATTTAGGTGCGCATAAGAAAACATTTTATTCAATGAATATATACAAGGAAATTAAAATAAAATGAAAATTAAAAATGTATAAAGAAAATACCAAACTCCGCAACTCCTCCTTCACGTGCATGGGTGCTCAAATGAGAATAAAACAATGATTTGCAACCAAAAATAAAAATAAAAGAAATTAATGTTAGTGATTAAGCCAACGAAATAATATGACATAAAAGATAATATGTACAATGACTATATAACATGCATAAGATACTATAACATGCATAAAAATAATTATGATGCAATTTAACATGCATAAAATGAGATAACATCATGGCAAATGCAATTTATTAATAATAAAGGTTAACATGCATGAAAAATTAATGACAATCAATTTTATTACTCATAAAATGTGCATGAATGTGTAACATAAGAACAATAAAACTTAACATGCATAATAAAGTTTAAAGTAATATCTATCATAAAGGCATAAGAAAATAAATTTGAAATTTAACATACATGCAAAATATGAACAATAACATTAATGATAATAATGATACTAGCACCTAATGATAACAATAAACCAGTCTAATAAAAACTTTAATGATATTTAACACATGCAAACATAATAATAATCATGATATAACATAAAGAAATCAAAGATATTGACAAACTAGATTAAACATGCATAATAACATGGACAAAAAATAATTTGACATGAAAATAATATAATAAAATTTAAAAGAATTTACTTGTTAAAGATAAAAAAAATAAGAAGAAGAATATGGAGACTAAGAGAATTTACATGTTTAATATGTTAATTGGAAGCAAAAATAAATGAAATTAACAAGAGAATTAATGAGTAAAACCAAGAATAATTACCTTCAAATTCAGTTTTGAAGAATTGAAGGTAGAAGTCTTGAATTCCTTGTCTCTTCCTTGTGAAAATGCTTGGAAAATGCTTGGAAACTTGAAGAAAAACTCTAAAAAAACAAGTATGTAAAGATTGATTTTTTTCTCTAAGTAAAAACCCAAAAAATTTAGTTTTTTGCTCTAAAATGTTCTTAATCCGTTCCCCCCTGTTTCTCACTTTTTCTATTTTTTTCATTTTTTAATCATTTTTTCACCTTTTTTTATTTTTTTTTATTTATTTTTTTATTTTTTATATAAAATACCCTCAACCTAAAACACACTTTTTCTTCTTCAAAACAATTTTAAAAAATATTTTTAAAATATTTTTAAAATACACTTTTTACTCACCGAAAAGACAAGGAAAATCACTTATGAGCTCCAATCTTTTTGCCTATAAGCCGGCATAGCTAAATTTCATCATCGGGTAATCCTGATCAAGGCTACTCGGGACCCGGTGTCTACAGTTGCCCCCAATTTTGGGGAGGCTAGTGCATGGGTGCTTAGGTGAGCCAAAATTCAGGAAAAGGAAAGAAACGCGTACCTGAAGCGGCGATCTTCCTGCTTGATGATGGTAGCTGTTGCTGTCTTTTGGTAGTAACTGGTAATGCCGTGGTCGTGCTAACCTCTTGTGGGTAGTGCCGCCATCGTGCTAACCTCTATGAATTGTATTGCCGTGGTCGTGCTAACCTCTTGTGGGTAGTGTCGCCATCTTGCTAACTGTTGTGAATTAGCATTGCCGTGGTCGTGCTAACCTCTTGTGGGTAGTGCCGCCATCGTGCTAACTGTTGTGAATTGTATTGCCGTGGTCGTGCTAACCTCTTGTGGGTAGTGCCGCCATCGTGCTAACTGTTGTGAATTGGTAGTGCCGTGGTCATGCTAACCTCTGTGAATTGTATTGCCGTGGTCGTGCTAACCTCTTGTGGGTAGTGTCGCCATCGTGCTAACCTCTGTGAATTGTATTGTCGTGGTCGTGCTAACCTCTTGTGGGTAGTGCCGCCATCGTGCTAACCTCTGTGAATGTTTGAGCTGTGCTCCTTTAGATGCTTGGACTGGTGTCGTCACTCGGATTTTGTTGGTGTTCCCCGCCGATTTCTCCTGCAAGATTGTATGCATAAGAATATACAAGAAATCACGTGTGCATGATATGGAATGTAAATGCTTGCAAAAATGTATAGATTGTGCCCTAGGTGGTCCAAGGTTTGCTGAGGTTGTAGCTTGTTTGCTCTACAATGCCCCCTGAATCCTTAGGATCGTCGATAAGTTTTCTGAAAGAGACGTCCGGTGTACATCCTTTGCCCCCTGGCCAATGATCACTTACCCGGGATTATGTTATGTGTTGTGTGTTAACTGATTGAAATGGGATTATCAGAAGTAACGCCGCCTTATCACTCCGGGCATTGAACGTTATTGTTTTAAAGGTAGTGCATCCCTTGTGGATTTTCACACTAGCTTTTCTTTGCGGGAAATGCGTCCCTTAGGGGATTTTCACACAACCCTTTGCTTAATTTTTGCCTGGAATGGACCCAACCCAATCCAGCGGCTTTTGTTTATTTTATTTTTTTTTTGTAGGGCAGACTGCCTGTTTCCAGGTTTTCACCCTGCCCTTTGGCCTAACTTTTGTTTAGAGAGCCAGTTACGGTTTTCATCTCTAACGGTTTTTTTTTTTTTAAAGAAAGTTATCACCAAAGCTTCTGTTAAGAGAAAAAAAAAAACACATATCCAATGAAGGGACTGAGCAATAATCATTAGATGAACCATTGGTATATTTCTTTTTTTTTAAGACAGAACTGAAAGAACAATGAAAATATATTCTTTTATTCATTGCGAAATTGTGTACATTTCTATATGATTTCATCATACATGATTTTCATTTGACAAGAATTTAAAAGCATATGACTACACCTAATCTCGGAGTGGATTTTGTCAGCCTCAAACTCCTGTTATCAATCGGCTCTCTCGGGTTTTCTCGATTGAACATTTTCTCTTGGTCCTTAATATTTGCCCAGGATGCCTTTTTTCGGTTTTCACCCTGGCAGGGCGCCCAATTTTAGCAAGGCCGCCTCTTTTCGGTTTTCGACCCGCGGGGCATTTATTCTCTTCTTTTTATTATTTTTTTGTCCTTAGCCATGGAACCTTTTAAGTCTATCGACATTGACCGGGTCCTTGAATTCATTCCCATCGCTGTCTGCTAAAATTGCTGCTCCTTTTGTTAGCAACTTTTTCAAAATGAATGGACCTTCCCAGGTTTGTCTGAATTTGCCTCGTATGTCTGGAACTCCCGGCCTCATCATCTTAAAGACCAAGTCACCCTCCTTCAACGGGTGCTTTCGTACTTTCTTGCCAAACGACCGAGCCAGCCTCTTTTGATAAACTTGGTTGTGGTAGTAGGCTCGTAACCTGTTTTCATCCAACATATTTAGCTGTGACAAACGTTGTTGTGCCCATTCTGCTTCAGGAATCTCAGCTTCCATGACTACCCTCAATGATTTCAGCTCAATTTCAACCGGCAGGACTGCTTCAGTTCCATATACCAAAGAGAATGGTGTTGCCCCTGTAGAGGTTCTGACTGTTGTTCTATATCCCCAAAGTGCGAAGGGTAACTTTTCTGCCCAATCCTTGTAGTTCTGAACCATCTTGGCCAAAATTCTCTTCACATTCTTATTCGCCGCTTCAACTGCACCGTTTGCTTGAGAACGGTAAGGAGAAGACTTATGATGTTTGATCCCATATTTCTCGAGCATCTGTTTAGTCTCTGCCAGGAATTGCACCCCATTATCAGACACAATGTGATGTGGGAGACCATATCTGCATATCAGATTCCATTCGATGAATTTAGCCATATCCCTTGCATCAACCTTCTTGAAAGATTCAGCCTCAACCCACTTAGTAAAGTAGTCAATGGCAACTATGATGAATCTATGCCCATTAGAAGCTGTAGGATGGATTTCGCCTATGATGTCTATTCCCCACGCTGCAAATGGCCATGGAGATGTTAAGTTATGTAACTCTGAAACTGGCACATGCCTCAAATTCGCGTACTGTTGGCATAACTGGCATTGCTTCACAAATTTTGAACAATATGTATCCATTGTGAGCCAATAAAACCCTTGGCGCATGATCTTCTTTGCTAAGGCTAAGCCATTCATGTGAGCTCCACAAACCCCGGCATGAACCTCTTCCATAACTCTTTTAGCTTCTTTCTCTGCCAGACATCTTAACTGGATACCATCAGCTTGCCTTTTGTACAAAGTGCCATTAACACTGATGAATTGAGTGGATAACTTCCTGATCATTCTTTGGTCCTTCTCGTTGGCTTCCTCTGGAAAGACTGATCTCTCTAAATAATTCTGAATGTCATAATACCATGGATTTCCATCATTGGCCTCAATGTCCATCACCTGTTCAGCTTCAAAGCAAGGTCTTTCCGAACTATAAATCAGCACGGGTTTCATTGCAACTCCTGTTGGGTTATCCCACATAGACACTAATGTTACTAGAGCATCAGCTAACTGATTTTCGTCTCTGGGGATGAAGTGAAAAGTGCAAATCTCAAACTGGCTGCTCAACGTTCTCAAGTGCTTTACATAAGGCAGCAGCCTTTCTTCCTTGACTGACCACTCCCTTCTGATCTGATGAATTACCAAGGAAGAATCTCCGAATACTTCCGCGGTCTTTGCCCCCAGAGCAAGTAATGCTTCCAATCCAAAGATGCAAGCTTCATATTCTGCTTCATTATTGGTAGCCTTATACCTCAACTTCTTAGCCAATGGTAGCCTTTCACCATCTGGGGTCGTAAGAATAACTCCTACGCCTGCTCCCTTATTATTGACTGCTCCATCAAAGAATAATTGCCACCCTTGTACTGCTATGGCCGTGACATCTTCATCTGGGAAGTTGTATTCAAACTGATCGCCCTCAATAGGATGCTCGGCTAAGAACTCCGCTACGGCTCTTCCCTTAATGGTTTTCCTGGTTATGTACTCAATGTCAAATTCCTGCAATAGCAGTAACCATCTTCCCATCTTCCCTAGTAGAGAGGGTGCTTCTTGGAGGTATCTGAGCGGATTATGTTTGGCAACCGTTTGTACCTTGAAGGAATGAAAGTAGTGTCGCAACTTCTTAGAAGCCCAGATAACTGCTAAACAAATCTTTTCCACCTCTACATATTTGGCTTTGTAAGGCAGGAATTTCTTGCTAAGATAGTAAACGGCAAACTCTACACCAAAATCATCTTCCTGAGACATCATAGCACCCACTGAGTTATCTTCCACAGCTAGGTACAGGATTAGTGGTTTGGCATGGCGTGGTGGTCTTAACACCGGAGGATTTAACAAATACTCCTTAATGGTGTCAAAGGCCAATTGACAGTCATTGTTCCATATCACCGGCTGATTCTTCCTAAGAAGCTTGAAAATAGGCTCACATACTGAAGCTAGCTTGGCAATAAATCGGCTGATGTACTGAAGCTTTCCTAGGAAACTTCTGACGTCCTTCTCCTTCTGGGGCACTGGCATCTCTCTTATGGCTTTGACTTTATTGGGATCTACCTCGATTCCCCTCTGGCTTACTACATGTCCTAACAACTTTCCTGATGTAACTCCAAAAATGCACTTCTTGGGATTTAGGCGCAAATCATACTTGCTAATTCTTTGAAAGAACTTTTCTAAAGCCTCAAAATGACCTTCTCTGGTAGCCGACTTAATCATCATGTCATCGACGTACACCTCCACTTCTTTATGGATTAAGTCATTGAGAACCTTGGTCGCCATCCTCTAATAGGTTGCTCCTGTATTCTTCAACCCAAAAGGCATAACCCGGTAGGCATATGTCCCCCACTCGGTGATAAAGGCTGTCTTGATCCGGTCCACTATCTTGTTAAGGATTTGATTGTACCCTGCGTACCCATCCACAAAGCTATACATCATACAAGCAGCAGCACTATCTACTAGCACATCAATATGAGGCAGTGGGAAATCATCTTTAGGGCAAGCTTTGTTCAGGTCTCGATAGTCGACGCATACTCGAACCTTACCATCTTTCTTAGCTACAGGAACCACATTAGCTAACCATGTTGGGTATTGAACCTCTATCAGGAACTTAGCCTCAATCTGCTTATGGATCTCCTCTTTCACTTTCTGTGCCCATTCTGGCCTAAGCCTCCGAAGCTTTTGCTTTACTGGTTTAAACTCTGGGTAAGTTTGGATGGCATGTTCGGCAATATCTCGATCTATTCCCGGCATATCCTCATAGGTCCAGGCAAAGACTTTTTCATATTTGTTTTAATATTCTCTCAAATTTTATTCTCTCTTCAGGAGTTATGTCTGATGCTAGCAAAATTTCCTTTGGATTTTCCAAAGTTCCGAGATTAAATGCAGTTGTGCCAGTTGAATTAATATCAAAAATGAATGCATCATGCTTATGATCATGCGAAATGAAATCATCAGAAACATCACACAAGTAAGCAAAATTGTTCATCTCATTAACATAATCAGAAACATTAACATTGTCCTCAAAGAGTTCTGGTATAAAAAGAGAATCTAAATGACTATCAACTTCAGTCGACGCCGATGCTGCAGCTGACTGTGCTTTGGCTTCTTGATTTGGTGAAATCTTGAGATCTTCAATCTTTGGCTCTGGCTCCACTATCTTCTCCTTCCCCTTAAGTCTGGTGGCTAACAGCTTATCAGTTACAATCTCTTCGGCCTCATCTCTGTCCCAGATGCTGCATTGGGTCATAATCTCCTCATCCCAAAAGTTCTCTACAGCTTTAACAACTCCGATCTCCCAATCAAAGACATCGTTAAAAATTTCAAATCCCGGGGTAATCTTCCCATCTACCCACTGCGGCACAAAGCTCTCCGAGATATGGGGGATCTTCTCTGATACTTTCTTCTTACCATACTCTCCTTTGTAGCCCAACCCTTTTCGATCCTTCTGACCACGTGTAGTGATAGCATTCTGCAGTCCCTGTGACTCTTTCCCAAACCAGCCCCTGGGAGGAAGTGCATCTTTTTCAGCATATTCACCACTTGAGGGCTACCTTCTAAGCTTTGCTCTTCTCCGATCACCGATACATGAAAGCCACTGAATGGCTGATTAGAGATCTCCAAGGCAGACACTTGGTTCTCTCTTGCCGCTTTAATGGTCACTACCTCTCCTTCATGGGGTATCTTAATTATCTGGTGTAATGTGGATAGCACTCCCCCTAACTTGTGAAACCACGGTCTACCAAGTAGAGCGAAAAAGTTTGCTGGGATCGGCAGAACCACAAAATCCGTTTCTGTCTCAATAGGCCCCGTCTTTACCAAAGCTTTGAAAGTTCTCAATGCTTGCCTCCTGGAGTTATCATAGGCTGTGATAGTCAGGTCGGACTTGCTTAACATACTCTCATTCAACCCGAAGGCCTGGAGCGCCACTAAAGGACAGACATTTATCGACGACCCGTTATCAACCATGACGCAAGCAGTGTGTTTACCATTGATCTGTGCCTTGATGTACAAAGGTCGGTTATGGCTGCGACCCTCAACTGGTAAATCTGCATCAGAAAAAACCAACTTCTCCCTAGATCCCCCCTTTACAAGGTCTAACAGCTCAGATGGGGAGATTGTAGTTGCTACAGTTGATACACTCAATGCTTCAACTAACTTCTGTCTGTGAGAGGGAGACTGTCTCAAGAGATCCCAAATAGATATCTGAGCCGTGGTCTTTTTCAGTTGCTTCACTATTGAATTTTCTTCCGGCTCTTTCTTTGCGATTGTTTGTGCTGGGTCTTGCTGCTTCTCAACTTCTGGAATGACCCTCCCACTTCTAGTTACTGCTTCTACTCTTTCTTCTTCCTCTGAATCCCACAGATCCGTAAACTCTCCATTTTTCTCATCTTCATCATCTCCACTCTCACTAGTGGACCAACAGTCTATCGCTGCCACGGAAATCCCTTCTTCATTCAGTGTAGGGCAAGTAATAGCGACATACTCATTTCCATATAGATCTTGCATCACGTACCACTCTGATAGGCTCGATCCAATCATAAAGACTGGAGGTGGCACCGTATTATAACCGGACTTCTTCTTGCTTTCTCTCTTCTCATGATCGGTGATCTGCTTGTTGTCAATTAGATCTTGGACCTGATGCCTTAGCGTTATACAATCATTCGTCAAATGGCCGGTATGTTGGTGGAATGCGCAGTATTCATTCTCTTTGTACCCTGGCTGTCCTTGGGTCTTGGCCGGCCTAGGTGATAAGGGCCGCAGTTTTCCTTCTTTTATTAGCCTCTTCAGCACCCATGATAAAGGCTTACCCAAGTTGGAGAAATACCTTTGACTTACACCGATTGCAGACACCTCAGTAGTCTTCCCAACTCTGTTACCAGTGCTTGAACTTGCTGGTTTGGCTGTCCCCTGATTGCTGTATCCCCTCCTGGCATAGGACTCACTATTTGCCCTCTTGGCTAGATATTCTCCTTCTGCTTCTATGGCAATGTCCTTCAAGGACTCCCAATCCTTGAGTCCCTTCATTTTCAGTCCATCTCTCAAGTAAGGGCTGGCATTTCGAATGAATAGCCTGATCTGATCAGAAGTGTCCGGTTTGCGTTTCATCTCCATAACCCGGTTTCTCCACCGAGTAAGGTACTCGTGGAAGGACTCCCCAGCCTTCTGTTGTAGCAACTCGAGATCTTTCAAAGTGACCTCCATCCGGGTACTGCAATCTTACTGCTTAAGGAACTCTTCAGTTAGCAAGTCCCAATCCTCCTTGGACCTCCTCTCAAGCCCATGGTACCAATCAATAGCAGCTCCTGTGAGACTCAAGCAGAAATACTCTATCTTTTGCTTTCTGGTTAAGGTCGTTCCCTTCATGACCAGCGAGTATTGCTTGATGTGTGCGGCAGGGTCAGAGGTGCCATCAAATTTGGGAATGTCCGGCATCCTAAAATTCTTGGGAATCAGGTCATCCCCATCCAGCTCTCGGTCTTCCGGGTTCATTCCTTTTCCCACGGTCATCATCCTTGCCATGGCCTCAAATCTTTCTTCCATTTTCCTCCACATTACCTCATCCAGTTTTGGCGACTTCTCTTTAGCTACTTTATGCTCCTCTAGCTCATCTTCCCCAAATTCAGCTTCAGACCTGGGGCCCTCTCTGCGCTCAATAGGTGCAGGCACTCTTTGCTCAACAACAGGTGGGTCAACCACTGGTTGGTTAATTGCAACAGGACGTTCTTCTCTTACAACCTCTTATTCAGCTGGTACTCGGATAGGGGCAGCAGCAGCTTGTTGCCCAGCTATGGTGGTGGCAAGATTGCCCATCATTGCAATCATTCGGGCTTCAAATTCCTCTATTCTCTTTCCTACCTCCTCGGTGATTATTGCCCGGAATGCATCAGACTCATTTGATTGATTAGCCATGCTTACTTCTGTTGATGATTCGGAAGAAAACCCCACACTTCCTTCTAAGACTGACTCTGAACTCTGATCCGACACTAACTCTGTTAACCCCAAAAGCGGCATCCTTCTTAACCATCCGTCGGGACCTCTAGACCACCCATGAGAATCTATGATGGCTGAAGTGCAAAAATTGTTAAGATGATGCATGATTAAAATGCAATGCATGCTCGTGCTGATGCAACATAGACAAACACATGCAAGCAGATAGATCCTTCCAACCTTATATCTCCTACACACGTGGTAGTGCGGTCTCTTTCCTAGGTGGGCTTGATCCATGGATTAACGTGGAACCCAATGGACACGTATGGTGCGCGGTGAAAAACCGGCAGCATAACAGCTCCTATCTAATGTACATACGTATGGGTGTTTGGCAATTATGTATTTAAACAATTCAACTTAACTAAGATGGGCCCACCGGGGCATGAAAGCCTTTGATGAAGACCATTTAATTAAATTGATTTCATTTAATATATGATGGCCCATATAGCAAGCATAGTATTACGGTACATTTCACCTAGTGGAAGTATCTATTGCCATTACATGAGCTTTGGACAAGGGAGATGTTACTTTAATGCTACCCAAGCATGATACCTGCCGACGGGTCTAGCTCATCACAAGCATAGCGACCGATCGGGTCATCATTTCGATATACCATTGAGGTACGTGGCTTGGGCTGGTGATTATCCTTAACACTTCCCCAAATTGAGTGAAAATGAGGTCGTGCTTCAGGAACGCACCAGGGCTTGAAAAGGGACCAAACTAACTTAATCTAAAGCTCTAATGAGATGATATGCAATTTTGAGATAAAGCAAATTTATGAATTAAATTTTAACCATAAATGTTAAACGAGGTATTTTCAAATTGAAATCTCGAACCATATCGTCCCCAGTGGAGTCGCCACTGTGACGCGCGCCGGATCCCCGCGGCCGCCCATGGGACCGCCCGCTTGAGGGCGATCGGGGCATTTGTGGGTCCGTTGATAGCTTGCAATAAATCGCAAGTGCGTCTATGTTGGGCAACAGGGAGGTTTCATGGAGTCGCCACCCAATAGAACATTGGGAAAGTTACTCTCGCCTCGGAGAGCCTAAGACTGCGCGTTGTATCCATTTTGGGCCAACCAGAGGGGTCTTGGAAGGTAAACCTCTCGCCCTAAGGAGCCTAGGATTAGCGCTAAAGTCTCATGGCATAAAAAGGTGTCTTGGAGGGTAGACCCCTAGCCTCTTTGAGCCCAAAGACCAGAGCTGGGTCCGGGATTTCTCATCTATTTCTACCTCGATTAATTTATGATCAAATTTTAATTATCATTAATTCGCTCTCTCTCCACACGATGCAATTTTAATTTAAAAGCGCAAATATTCACATTGAACGCGATAGGATAAACATATCAAAAATAACATCAAAGGTAAATTACAATAATACGAGGAGCGGAATACAACTCCCATTTAAAAGTGCAAACATACATGAAACCGGGGAATTTATTAATTATGAGGACTTTGGTCCCCGCATGCATAATTAAAGAAAATATTTTGGATGTGATAATTTTATTTGGGATGAAGACTAGGACATTGGTCCCATTTTATTATGAAAAATCTAAATTAATTTAGTAAAACTATTTTTGTGATTTTTATTTAGGTGCGCATAAGAAAACATTTTATTCAATGAATATATACAAGGAAATTAAAATAAAATGAAAATTAAAAATGTATAAAGAAAATACCAAACTCCGCAACTCCTCCTTCACGTGCATGGGTGCTCAAATGAGAATAAAACAATGATTTGCAACCAAAAATAAAAATAAAAGAAATTAATGTTAGTGATTAAGCCAACAAAATAATATGACATAAAAGATAATATGTACAATGACCATATAACATGCATAAGATACTATAACATGCATAAGAATAATTATGATGCAATTTAACATGCATAAAATGAGATAACATCATGGCAAATGCAATTTATTAATAATAAAGGTTAACATGCATGAAAAATTAATGACAATCAATTTTATTACTCATAAAATGTGCATGAATGTGTAACATAAGAACAATAAAACTTAACATGCATAATAAAGTTTAAAGTAATATCTATCATAAAGGCATAAGAAAATAAATTTGAAATTTAACATACATGCAAAATATGAACAATAACATTAATGATAATAATGATACTAGCACCTAATGATAACAATAAACCAGTCTAATAAAAACTTTAATGATATTTAACACATGCAAACATAATAATAATCATGATATAACATAAAAAAATCAAAGATATTGACAAACTAGATTAAACATGCATAATAACATGGACAAAAAATAATTTGACATGAAAATAATATAATAAAATTTAAAAGAATTTACTTGTTAAAGATAAAAAAAAATAAGAAGAAGAATATGGAGACTAAGAGAATTTACATGTTTAATATGTTAATTGGAAGCAAAAATAAATGAAATTAACAAGAGAATTAATGAGTAAAACCAAGAATAATTACCTTCAAATTCAGTTTTGAAGAATTGAAGGTAGAAGTCTTGAATTCCTTGTCTCTTCCTTGTGAAAATGCTTGGAAAATGCTTGGAAACTTGAAGAAAAACTCTAAAAAAACAAGTATGTAAAGATTGATTTTTTTCTCTAAGTAAAAACCCAAAAAATTTAGTTTTTTGCTCTAAAATGTTCTTAATCCGTTCCCCCCTATTTCTCACTTTTTCTATTTTTTTCATTTTTTAATAATTTTTTCACCTTTTTTTATTTTATTTTTTATTTTATTTTTTTTTTATATAAAATACCCTCAACCTAAAACACACTTTTTCTTCTTCAAAATAATTTTAAAAAATATTTTTAAAATATTTTTAAAATACACTTTTTACTCACCGAAAAGACAAGGAAAATCACTTCTGAGCTCCAATCTTTTTGCCTATAAGCCGGCATAGCTAAATTTCATCATCGGGTAATCCTGATCAAGGCTACTCGGGACCCGGTGTCTACACCAGGCAAAGACTTTTTCATATTTTTTAAAATTCTCTCAAATTTTTCTCACTCTTCAGGAGTTATATTTGATGCTATCAAAATTTCTTTTGGATTTTCTACGGTTCCAAGATTAAATGGGGTAGCATCAGTTGAATCAATATCAAATATAGATGGATGATGATCATGATCATGCATAGTGAAATCATCAGAAACATCACACAAGTAAGCAAAATCATTCAATTTATTAATAAGATTGAAATTGTCATTAACATCATTGAAAAGTTCTGGAGCAAAAAGAAAATCTAAACTATTTTCCTCTTCCTCCTCTACTGGCATATCTGCCGCGGTCGACGGTCCTGCATTACTTCGGCTCTTTGGAGGCCCCTCCTTCACCTCCTGCACAACTTCCTCTATCTTGGCTTTTCCTTTCAGCTGGGTGCCTACCATCTTCTCAGTAATTACCTCTTCCGGCATCTCGCGGTCCCAAATTGTCCTACTGGTAATGATTTCTTCATCCCAAAAGCCCTCTGCTGGCTTGATTGATTCAATGTCCCAGTCATAGACATCATTAAAGACCTCGAACCCTGGCACAATTCTCCCGTGTAGCCACTGTGGTTCATATTCCCCTGCATAGGCATATGCTGCGGTTGCTGGCACAAAAGTCTTCCGGATATGAGGAATTTCCATTTTTGATTTCTTACCCTGCTCTACCGCACCTGTATATCCTAGATCCCTCCTGTCCTTTTGACCCTTAGTGGTAACAGCTGTTGGTATCCCCTGAGAATTCTTGCCCAGTCCTGCACCAGGGAGGAATGACATCTTTTTCATCATATTCAATACTTGGAGGCTTTCTTCCCTCTGCTCTTCTTTGCCTATCATGGAGACATGAAACCCACTAAACGGCTGCCTGGCTATCTCCAGCACTGACAACTGATTCTCCCGTGCAGCCTTTATAGTCACAATCTGGCCTTCGTGAGGTATCTTTACCATCTGGTGCAATGTTGAGGGGACTCCTCCCAATTTATGAAACCATGGTCTGCCTAGCAAAGCTGAGAAATTGGCGGGTATAGGCAGCACCACAAACTCCACTTCTGATTCTACCGGTCCCGTCTTCACAACTGTTGTGAATGTCCCTGAGGCCTGCCTGCGTGAGTTGTTATATGCCGTGATGGTAAGATCAAATTTTGCCAACATATCCTCTGTTACCCCAAAAGCTGCCATTGCTACCTATGGGCACACATTTATCGAAGAACCATCATCTACCATTACACAGGCGGTGTGATTTTGGTTAATCTGCGCCCTTATGTACAGAGGGCGATTGTGGTTGCGGCCTTCTGCCGGCAGATCCGCACTGGTAAAAACGACATTTTCTCCCGATCCTCCCTTCACTACATCTAGAAGTTCTATAGGTGAGATGGTTGTAGCAACAGTTGCTTCACACAAAACCTCCACCACCTTCTGCCTATGCGATGGTGACTGTCTCAAGAGATCCCATATCGAAATCTGAGCTGGCGTCTTTTTCAGTTGCTTAACAATCAAATCTTCTTCCGACTCCTTTCCCCTTCTGTCCTCGATCGGCTCTTGTGGTTTCTCAACTTCCGGGGCTACCCTTCCACTTCGGGTCACGGCTCCTACTTCCTTCCTCTTTGGCTCTTCTTCTTCCTCCTCCGAACCCCAAAGGTCAAAAAATACTTCAGAATCATCATTTTCATTTCTACTATCATCAGTGGACCAGCAATCGATCACTGCAGTGGGAAGCCCTTCTTCACTCCCCTCATAGAGGTTTGTGACAGCAGTGTGGATATCGTTGCCGTATAATTCCTTCAACACAAAGTTCTCGGGCAAGCTGGACCCTATCATATTCACTGGCGGAGGCATGTTATTATACCCAGCTTTCTTTTGATCCCCTCTCTTCTCTGGGTCTGTGATCTGCTTTGAATCAATCAAATCCTGAATTGCGTGCCTCAGAGTCCTGCAGTTGTCGGTTATATGCCTAGTGTGCTGATGATATGCACAGTACTCATCATCCTTACGCCCTAGCATGGCCTGAGTTCTCGCAGGTCTGGGCGATAGAGGCTGCAGTTTATTCTCCTTCATCAGTCTTCTTAATACTCGCGATAAGGACCTCCCAAGACTGGAAAAACGTCTCGGAGCAGCATTTGTAGTTGACACCTCAGCAGTCTTCCTTGTGCCACTACCAGAACCCGTTGGTCTACTGACCCCTTGACTGCCACTACTCCTCTTAGGATAATTCTCATTTCCTGCTTTCCTAACAAGGTACTCTCCCTCGGCCTCAATGGCGATGTCCTTTAGGGACTCCCAGTCTTTCAGTCCTTTCATCCTTAATCCATCTCTCAAATGCGGGCTCGCATTTTTAATGAATAGCCGTATTTGATCCTAGGTATCTGGTTTCCTCTTCATTTCCATCACCCGATTCCTCCACCGGGTTAAATACTCATGGAAGGACTCACTTCCCCTCTACTGTAACAGCTCCAGGTCCTTCAAGGTCACCTCCATCCTTGTACTACAGTCATATTGCCTCAAAAACTCCTCTATCAATAAGTCCCAGTCTTCTTTAGTTCGGCGATCGAGCCCATGGTACCAATCCACTGCCGTGACTGTCAAGCTCAAACAAAAGTACTCAATTTTCTATTTTTTCATCAAAGTGGTGCCCTTCATCACCAGCGAATACTGCTTTATATGTTCTAGGGGATCAGAAGTACCGTCAAACTTAGGCACATCCGGCATTTTAAAGTTCATTGGGACTAGATCCTCTCCTTCTAACTCTTTATCCTCAGGGTTTACCCCTTGCCCCTTTGTCAACATTCTCGTCATAGCTTCAAATTTCTCTTCCATCTTCTTCCAGATGGCCTCTTCAATTTGAGGGGCTTTCCCTTTCTCAGACATACATTTCTGTGATGCGCGCCAGATCCCGATGCGGCCGCCCGTTCGACCGCCCGCACGTGGGCGATCGGGGCATTTACGGGTCCGTTGGCAGCTTGCAATAAAAATCGCAAGTGCGTCTATGTTGGGCAACAAGGAGGTATCATGGAGTCGCCACCCAATAAAACATTGGGAAAGTCACTCTCGCCTCGGAGAGCCTAAGACTGCGCTTGGTATCCATTTTGGGCCAGCTAGAGGGATCATGGATGTCACACCCCAAAATGGCCCTAGAAGAATTGCAGAGTTTTTATTCGAAAAAGGTAAGTTTTATGTGCGAGAGTTCTGTCGCGAGCGTGACAAGTGTCGCGGGCGCGACAGAGCCCTCCAGCGGTTTTCGAACTTCAGCTGGTTGGTGCGAGCGTGAGCGTTCTGTCGCGAGCGCGACAGAACCCCCTCGCGAGATGTGCGCATAAGTGGGACTAAGAGACTTGGAGTTGAGAGTGACAAGTGTCATCATAGAAGAGTGACAAGTGGCGGCATATGAGAGTGACACTTGGCGTCGTAGGAAAGAGACAAGTGGCAAGAGATGAATTTAATATGAATTGAATGGAAAATAGTTAGTTTGGTTAAAAAGGAACAAGATGAACTAAGTGGACTAAAGGGGATAAACACGGTTGACTAAAGGTAAAGTTGTAATTAATTAAAGTAAGTGGGCATTTATTTGAATAGTAAATGGAGGATGAGGATTGACCATTTGCTTCTTTCTTCTTCTTTTACGTGAGTTTTGGCCCTCTTATTCTTTTGCTTTAGTTTCTTTTTTGGGTCAGCCGATCACCTTGCTTTGCCACTCTTGTTCCTTTTCTTTTTCACATGCTTAGTTCTTTGAGAGAACTACTTAGATTGGTTTGAAGAGTATAAGTCAAGGGTTGAGTTGGGTTCTTAAGAAGAAGGTAAGTAGCATGATTTTAGCATTGGTCTTCTTCTTCTATTTAATTTCTGTTTTTGATTTAAAGTAAAAATAAGAGTAACCCAAGTGTTTTTGTGTGGTTTTGGTACAAGCTGGAGGCAAGAGAGTTGATAAGGGTAAAGAGGAGGTCGGAATCGAGTAGAAAGTACGAGATCGAGCTTTCTAGAGGTTGGGATCGTGTGCAAATATCATTTTGATTGCTTGTGGTATTTGTGATATGTGTATATATGCTTATAAGTATGTGGATTGATTGATTGAGTGTATTTGTTGATGATAAAATTTGATATGGTAAATTCTGTTTAATTGTCATATGACCTCTGTGTGACGTTTTTGTCATAAGTATAGTTATAGACCTCTGAATTGAGTGATTATTGAGCCAATAGAACCATTACTTCTATATCTATAAATATCTCAGAAATGATCTTGGTCAGAATATTGCGCTAAGACCCCAAAAATTGGCCAAAACAGAGGTGTCTCTACCTTGGCCGGTTCATTTGACCAGTTCCGATTGTTTAGAGTATATCTGATGTTATAGATGTCCAATTGACCTGAAAATTGTCCCAATTGAAATTTAACATCCTAGAGAACAAATGTTAAGAAGAAACTTTTGCCTAAAAACATCGTTTAGATGTTCGTTTATCCTAAACGAAAATGAGTTGTGAAGCAGTCCTGTATCCAAGCTTCTGTTTTGCAAAATTTTGGTAGGTCACGGTGGTAACCAAATTCATTACCACCGTGACATATGAAAATACTGGACAGAATGCTCATCTTTAGACCTCACGGTGGCAACCAATCCATTACCACCGTGACCATACCTTGTTATGCATATTTTGAGTGTTTTTCTTCCCGAAATGTGCCCGAACTTCATGGTAAGTTCCTATAGCATGTCCAACTCATTTCTAACCTTATGGAATGAGTATGTGAGTGGTTGTCAATTGAAATTATAGGTGATTAAAGCTATGGCATAAGAGTTTAATAATGAAATTAAATGTATATATGCTTTTTAATTATTGAACATGATATGCATGTGATGTTGATCATGTATGATTGAATCATAATGTGTGAAGTCTATGAACATGTAAAATGCATTATGCATTTGATTAGTTAGTAATGTAGAGTGCAAAGATGCATTGATATTATATGGCTACATGCAAGTATATGCATAGGGTATATGTATGCACATGGTTTACTCCATTAATATGTAAATAGTGTATAATGTTCTTGAATGAACAGTAGAGTATATGCAATGTATTTGATATAGAGTATAGAGTCTTTATGTTTAGCCTGACTGGCCATAGCAGTGGATAGATAAGCATGCTTATAAAGGGATTATCGAGGGCAGCTGCCAAGATTCCGCCCCGTTTGGGCGAAGCGGGTCGACCCCCGAGAATGGTCATTTAATAGAGATAGATGAAAACGTTTTGTGACTTCGGTCTATCGAAAATATTTTTATAGTGTCCCGTATCCGCAACTAAAGGAAGTCAGGCTCATTCTGTTAAATGTTGTGTAGTGAACTTGAGATGATTAAAAGTATTATTCTGGATAGATGCTATAGTACATGAAAGTCATGTTTAAGTACATTATAGTTCTGTATACAAGTATATGAATACATGAGTGTGTTTGCATGAATGTGGACATATGATAGCGTATATTTGAGTAAATGATATGTACAAGTTGTAGTGTATATGAGTAAGTAGAAGAGTAGATGTGATATACTTGTGAGTTTACTGTTTTGATAATTGAGCATGCAACCTGTATACGTATAAGAGTTATATGCATGAGATAGTTGATTGTGTGATATGAAATGTGTGCTTTATGTGTGACTTCGAAAAGAAGTCCTTTGCATTATTTTCATCCCCACTAAGCGTTATCGCTTAGCACGGATGTTTGCTTCCGTGTAGGTACAGGTTCGGATCAGTGAGCGGGCATCTGCGGGTCAAGGCCACTAGGGGTTTTATTTTGATCTCTTTTTGTATAAGTTAGAGATAGAGTTTTTACATTTTGAGTAACATCATTATGTAATAAAAGAGTATAGTTGTTACATGTAAATGTATATGTAAAGTTAAATGGAAACAGATGTAATATGAACATGTAAATGTATATGTAGTTAATATGAAATGCAAGTGGGCCCTAGTGTAGTATTTAATTACTTTTAAATGTATGTGTTTATGCTATTGCTTCCGCTAATGCATGTACATGTACACGTAAGTGTCCGCGTAGCGCCCCAATATTCCTTACCGGGGGTATGGGGGTGTTACATTTAGTGGTATCAGAGCATAGGTTAGAGGTTCTGGTCTATAAGATGTAGAGTATAGATTAAATGTCATAGTTTGTCTAGAGTTGTGGCCTAATGCAGATGTCGTTTGTGTAAAGTATAGATGAAGTCCGACTCGCGTGAGAGCGTAGACGAGACAGCGGCAGATGTGAATGGGTAAGAGTTTGAGGTGACACTCTGTATTCCTGTCAGCTATCTTCTTGAAATCATTTGACATGAGCATAGTGAAACATGGGGATGGGAAAAGTTCATTACAGTAGCTTGCATTGCATTTTCGCATCATTTTGCATACATAAATCATTACATGACCATTCCATCCGCATTCCTCATTTATATGTTAAAAAGTATCATTGCATGCGTTTCATTGAGAAAAGCCGACAGGATATACATCGAGTGACTGATGCTTAAAAGAAGTGTATAGATTAGAGTGCAGTGCGTTAAGGAAAGTGTGAAATGTATACGATTTGATAGCGGTATGGTATAAGTGATAGCGATTCAGAGATCTATTTAAGGATGTACCGGTGTAAGTGATTAGCGGGGAAATTTCGGGGACGAAATTTCTTTAGGGGGAGAGATTTGTCACACCCCAAAATGGCCCTAGAAGAATTGCAGAGTTTTTATTCGAAAAAGGTAAGTTTTATGTGCGAGAGTTCTGTCGCGAGCGCGACAAGTGTCGCGGGCGCGACAGAGCCCTCCAGCGGTTTTCGAACTTCAGCTGGTTGGTGCGAGCGTGAGCGTTCTGTCGCGAGCGCGACAGAACCCCCTCGCGAGATGTGCGCATAAGTGGGACTAAGAGACTTGGAGTTGAGAGTGACAAGTGTCATCATAGAAGAGTGACAAGTGGCGGCATATGAGAGTGACACTTGGCATCGTAGGAAAGAGACAAGTGGCAAGAGATGAATTTAATATGAATTGAATGGAAAATAGTTAGTTTGGTTAAAAAGGAATAAGATGAACTAAGTGGACTAAAGGGGATAAACACGGTTGACTAAAGGTAAAGTTGTAATTAATTAAAGTAAGTGGGCATTTATTTGAATAGTAAATGGAGGATGAGGATTGACCATTTGCTTCTTTCTTCTTCTTTTACGTGAGTTTTGGCCCACTTATTCTTTTGCTTTAGTTTCTTTTTTGGGTCAGCCGATCACCTTGCTTTGCCACTCTTGTTCCTTTTCTTTTTCACATGCTTAGTTCTTTGAGAGAACTACTTAGATTGGTTTGAAGAGTATAAGTCAAGGGTTGAGTTGGGTTCTTAAGAAGAAGGTAAGTAGCATGATTTTAGCATTGGTCTTCTTCTTCTATTTAATTTCTGTTTTTGATTTAAAGTAAAAATAAGAGTAACCCAAGTGTTTTTGTGTGGTTTTGGTACAAGCTGGAGGCAAGAGAGTTGATAAGGGTAAAGAGGAGGTCGGAATCGAGTAGAAAGTACGAGATCGAGCTTTCTAGAGGTTGGGATCGTGTACAAATATCATTTTGATTGCTTGTGGTATTTGTGATATGTGTATATATGCTTAGAAGTATGTGGATTGATTGATTGAGTGTATTTGTTGATGATAAAATTTGATATGGTAAATTCTGTTTAATTGTCATATGACCTCTGTGTGACGTTTTTGTCATAAGTATAGTTATAGACCTATGAATTGAGTGATTATTGAGCCAATAGAACCATGACTTCTATATCTATAAATATCTCAGAAATGATCTTGGTCAGAATATTGCGCTAAGACCCCAAAAATTGGCCAAAACAGAGGTGTCTCTACCTTGGCCGGTTCATTTGACCAGTTCCGATTGTTTAGAGTATATCTGATGTTATAGATGTCCAATTGACCTGAAAATTGTCCCAATTGAAATTTAACATCCTAGAGAACAAATGTTAAGAAGAAACTTTTGCCTAAAAACATCGTTTAGATGTTCGTTTATCCTGAACGAAAATGAGTTGTGAAGCAGTCCTGTATCCAAGCTTCTGTTTTGCAAAATTTTGGTAGGTCACGGTGGTAACCAAATTCATTACCACCGTGACATATGAAAATACTGGACAGAATGCTCATCTTTAGACCTCACGGTGGCAACCAATCCATTACCACCGTGACCATACCCTGTTATGCATATTTTGAGTGTTTTTCTTCCCGAAATGCGCCCGAACTTCATGGTAAGTTCCTATAGCATGTCCAACTCATTTCTAACCTTATGGAATGAGTATGTGAGTGGTTGTCAATTGAAATTATAGGTGATTAAAGCTATGGCATAAGAGTTTAATAATGAAATTAAATGTATATATGCTTTTTAATTATTGAACATGATATGCATGTGATGTTGATCATGTATGATTGAATCATAATGTGTGAAGTCTATGAACATGTAAAATGCATTATGCATTTGATTAGTTAGTAATGTAGAGTGCAAAGATGCATTGATATTATATGGCTACATGCAAGTATATGCATAGGGTATATGTATGCACATGGTTTACTCCATTAATATGTAAATAGTGTATAATGTTCTTGAATGAACAGTAGAGTATATGCAATGTATTTGATATAGAGTATAGAGTCTTTATGTTTAGCCTGACTGGCCATAGCAGTGGATAGATAAGCATGCTTATAAAGGGATTATCGAGGGCAGCTGCCAAGATTCCGCCCCGTTTGGGCGAAGCGGGTCGACCCCCGAGAATGGTCATTTAATAGAGATAGATGAAAACGTTTTGTGACTTCGGTCTATCGAAAATATTTTTATAGTGTCCCGTATCCGCAACTAAAGGAAGTCAGGCTCATTCTGTTAAATGTTGTGTAGTGAACTTGAGATGATTAAAAGTATTATTCTGGATAGATGCTATAGTACATGAAAGTCATGTTTAAGTACATTATAGTTCTGTATACAAGTATATGAATACATGAGTGTGTTTGCATGAATGTGGACATATGATAGCGTATATTTGAGTAAATGATATGTACAAGTTGTAGTGTATATGAGTAAGTAGAAGAGTAGATGTGATATACTTGTGAGTTTACTGTTTTGATAATTGAGCATGCAACCTGTATACGTATAAGAGTTATATGCATGAGATAGTTGATTGTGTGATATGAAATGTGTGCTTTATGTGTGACTTCGAAAAGAAGTCCTTTGCATTATTTTCATCCCCACTAAGCGTTATCGCTTAGCACGGATGTTTGCTTCCGTGTAGGTACAGGTTCGGATCAGTGATCGGGCATCTGCGGGTCAAGGCCACTAGGGGTTTTATTTTGATCTCTTTTTGTATAAGTTAGAGATAGAGTTTTTACATTTTGAGTAACATCATTATGTAATAAAAGAGTATAGTTGTTACATGTAAATGTATATGTAAAGTTAAATGGAAACAAATGTAATATGAACATGTAAATGTATATGTAGTTAATATGAAATGCAAGTGGGCCCTAGTGTAGTATTTAATTACTTTTAAATGTATGTGTTTATGCTATCGCTTCCGCTAATGCATGTACATGTATACGTAAGTGTCCGCGTAGCGCCCCGATATTCCTTACCGGGGGTATGGGGGTGTTACATTTAGTGGTATCAGAGCATAGGTTAGAGGTTCTGGTCTATAAGATGTAGAGTATAGATTAAATGTCATAGTTTGTCTAGAGTTGTGGCCTAATGCAGATGTCGTTTGTGTAAAGTATAGATGAAGTCCGACTCGCGTGAGAGCGTAGACGAGACAGCGGCAGATGTGAATGGGTAAGAGTTTGAGGTGACACTCTGTATTCCTGTCAGCTATCTTCTTGAAATCATTTGACATGAGCATAGTGAAACATGGGGATGGGAAAAGTGCATTACAGTAGCTTACATTGCATTTTCGCATCATTTTGCATACATAAATCATTACATGACCATTCCATCCGCATTCCTCATTTATATGTTAAAAAGTATCATTGCATGCGTTTCATTGAGAAAAGCCGACAGGATATACATCGAGTGACTGATGCTTAAAAGAAGTGTATAGATTAGAGTGCAGTGCGTTAAGGAAAGTGTGAAATGTATATGATTTGATAGCGGTATGGTATAAGTGATAGCGATTTAGAGATCTGTTTAAGGATGTACCGGTGTAAGTGATTAGCGGGGAAATTTCGAGGACGAAATTTCTTAAGGGGGAGAGATTTGTCACACCCCAAAATGGCCCTAGAAGAATTACAGAGTTTTTATTCGAAAAAGGTAAGTTTTATGTGCGAGAGTTCTGTCGTGAGCGCGACAAGTGTCGCGGGCGCGACAGAGCCCTCCAGCGGTTTTCGAACTTCAGCTGGTTGGTGCGAGCGTGAGCGTTCTGTCGCGAGCGCGATAGAACCCCCTTGCGAGATGTGCGCATAAGTGGGACTAAGAGACTTGGAGTTGAGAGTGACAAGTGTCATCATAGAAGAGTGACAAGTGGCGGCATATGAGAGTGACACTTGGCGTCGTAGGAAAGAGACAAGTGGCAAGAGATGAATTTAATATGAATTGAATGGAAAATAGTTAGTTTGGTTAAAAAGGAACAAGATGAACTAAGTGGACTAAAGGGGATAAACACGGTTGACTAAAGGTAAAGTTGTAATTAATTAAAGTGAGTGGGCATTTATTTGAATAGTAAATGGAGGATGAGGATTGACCATTTGCTTCTTTCTTCTTCTTTTACGTGAGTTTTGGCCCTCTTATTCTTTTGCTTTAGTTTCTTTTTTGGGTCAGCCGATCACCTTGCTTTTCCACTCTTGTTCCTTTTCTTTTTCACATGCTTAGTTCTTTGAGAGAACTACTTAGATTGGTTTGAAGAGTATAAGTCAAGGGTTGAGTTGGGTTCTTAAGAAGAAGGTAAGTAGCATGATTTTAGCATTGGTCTTCTTCTTCTATTTAATTTATGTTTTTGATTTAAAGTAAAAATAAGAGTAACCCAAGTGTTTTTGTGTGGTTTTGGTACAAGCTGGAGGCGAGAGAGTTGATAAGGGTAAAGAGGAGGTCGGAATCGAGTAGAAAGTACGAGATCGAGCTTTCTAGAGGTTGGGATCGTGTGCAAATATCATTTTGATTTCTTGTGGTATTTGTGATATGTGTATATATGCTTAGAAGTATGTGGATTGATTGATTGAGTGTATTTGTTGATGATAAAATTTGATATGGTAAATTCTGTTTAATTGTCATATGACCTCTGTGTGACGTTTTTGTCATAAGTATAGTTATAGACCTCTGAATTGAGTGATTATTGAGCCAATAGAACCATGACTTCTATATCTATAAATGTCTCAGAAATGATCTTGGTCAGAATATTGCGCTAAGACCCCAAAAATTGGCCAAAACGGAGGTGTCTCTACCTTGGCCGGTTCATTTGACCAGTTCCGATTGTTTAGAGTATATCTGATGTTATAGATGTCCAATTGACCTAAAAATTGTCCCAATTGAAATTTAACATCCTTGACAACAAATGTTAAGAATAAACTTTTGCCTAAAAACATCGTTTAGATGTTAGTTTATCCTGAACGAAAATGAGTTGTGAAGCAGTCCTGTATCCAAGCTTCTGTTTTGCAAAATTTTGGTAGGTCACGGTGGTAACCAAATTCATTACCACCGTGACATATGAAAATACTGGATAGAATGCTCATCTTTAGACCTCACGGTGGCAACCAATCCATTACCACCGTGACCATACCCTGTTATGCATATTTTGAGTGTTTTTCTTCCCGAAATGCGCCCGAACTTCATGGTAAGTTCCTATAGCATGTCCAACTCATTTCTAACCTTATGGAATGAGTATGTGAGTGGTTGTCAATTGAAATTATTGGTGATTAAAGCTATGGCATAAGAGTTTAATAATGAAATTAAATGTATATATGCTTTTTAATTATTGAACATGATATGCATGTGATGTTGATCATGTATGATTGAATCATAATGTGTGAAGTCTATGAACATGTAAAATGCATTATGCATTTGATTAGTTAGTAATGTAGAGTGCAAAGATGCATTGATATTATATGGCTACATGCAAGTATATGCATAGGGTATATGTATGCACATGGTTTACTCCATTAATATGTAAATAGTGTATAATGTTCTTGAATGAACAGTAGAGTATATGCAATGTATTTGATATAGAGTATAGAGTCTTTATGTTTAGCCTGACTGGCCATAGCAGTGGATAGATAAGCATGCTTATAAAGGGATTATCGAGGGCAGCTGCCAAGATTCCGCCCCGTTTGGGCGAAGCGGGTCGACCCCCGAGAATGGTCATTTAATAGAGATAGATGAAAACGTTTTGTGACTTCGGTCTATCGAAAATATTTTTATAGTGTCCCGTATCCGCAACTAAAGGAAGTCAGGCTCATTCTGTTAAATGTTGTGTAGTGAACTTGAGATGATTAAAAGTATTATTCTGGATAGATGCTATAGTACATGAAAGTCATATTTAAGTACATTATAGTTCTGTATACAAGTATATGAATACATGAGTGTGTTTGCATGAATGTGGACATATGATAGCGTATATTTGAGTAAATGATATGTACAAGTTGTAGTGTATATGAGTAAGTAGAAGAGTAGATGTGATATACTTGTGAGTTTACTGTTTTGATAATTGAGCATGCAACCTGTATACGTATAAGAGTTATATGCATGAGATAGTTGATTGTGTGATATGAAATGTGTGCTTTATGTGTGACTTCGAAAAGAAGTCCTTTGCATTATTTTCATCCCCACTAAGCGTTATCGCTTAGCACGGATGTTTGCTTCCGTGTAGGTACAGGTTCGGATCAGTGATCGGGCATCTGCGGGTCAAGGCCACTAGGGGTTTTATTTTGATCTCTTTTTGTATAAGTTAGAGATAGAGTTTTTACATTTTGAGTAACATCATTATGTAATAAAAGAGTATAGTTGTTACATGTAAATGTATATGTAAAGTTAAATGGAAACAAATGTAATATGAACATGTAAATGTATATGTAGTTAATATGAAATGCAAGTGGGCCCTAGTGTAGTATTTAATTACTTTTAAATGTATGTGTTTATGCTATCGCTTCCGCTAATGCATGTACATGTATACGTAAGTGTCCGCGTAGCGCCCCGATATTCCTTACCGGGGGTATGGGGGTGTTACAATGGAAGGTGAACTTCTCACCCTAAAGAGCCTAGGATTAGCGCTAAAGTCTCGTGACCCAAGAAGTATTTTGGAGGATAACCTCTAACCTCTCGAGCCCAAAGACCAGAGCTGGGTCCGGGATTTCTCATCTATTTCTACCTCAATTAGTTTATGATCAAATTTTAATGTCATTAATTCGCTCTCTCTCCACACTATGCAATTAATTAAAAGGCGCATTTATTCACATTCGGAAAGCCGTAAATGATCAAGTAAATAATGAAAGCAATAGATTACAATAAATACAAGGAGCGGAATACAACTCCCTTTTATAAATGTGTGAAGCATGCATAAATCACGACATTGCTTATTCTGAGGACTTTGGTCCTCGCATGCATCATTATTAAAATTGGAGATTTTTGTTTGTGATGATTTTATTGGATAAAATAGGACATTGGTCCAGTTTTGTGTAAACCTCATTTTATTAAATATAAAACCATTGAGTCATTTTTATACATCAACAGGATATGAAAGGAGTACATCCATATACATAAGATAATCAATAAAAGAAATGAAACAAGAGGATTAGGAAACTAAACCGGACGAGATCCTCCAAACATGGTAGATAGCCGCTCAAGCTCGAGATAACCCAAGAGGACCGATGTACACTCACAGAAAGTAAAGAGATGTTAATATACATAAAATTAACATCTAAGAAATCAAAGAGACTGGATAGAGATGAAAAATGATATAGAAAGATGGAGATAGAACCCATCGACGACCTTTCTTGGTTGACCGACGGGCGTCGGTTCGGTTATCCGATATGCCCGTTTGTCACTCGAGAATGGGCGTCTGTAGGTGGGTGACCGACGGGCGTCGGTCACCTCTGTCTCCGAAAAACAGAAAGGAAAAAAGAAACCTTTCAAAGTCAAAAAGCGGGTTTTATTCCAAAAGGAGATGAGAAAGTCAAAATAAAAGAAAGTAATGACAGATATTCAAAAATTTCACAGAATAAATAAAAATTTAAATATGAGATGAAATGGAGAAAGGATCCGGAATATTTACCCTCAGATAATCGCTTCAGGTGAGATTCTGGTGTCGGTTAGAGCCCCGCGCGTTCCACGAGAAGCAGAGATGAAAGATTAAAGAGAGAAAATGAGATATTTCACCTTCAATCCTTCAGAAAATCGATTTTGGAGTCAAAATCTAAAGAAAACTAATTAGCTTTTAGTTCCCTTTGATTGATTTGATCCTTGATTCAATAGAGTTCTTTTAGAAAAAGTGTTTTTGGAAGAGAGAGAAAATGTGCTTGAAATTGGGCAGAGTTTCCTCTTCTGAAAATTTTTCCCACCCTTTTCAAATGAAAATCCGGAGCTTTTATAGCCAGACACGACCGACAGGTGTCGGTGTATAGAGGCAGGCGTCGGAAGAATCCTTCTGACACAAGGATTAGTCCGACGGCCCTGCCACATCCACTGACGGGCGTCGGAAGGGTTGCGTGCTCCGGGAAACCAGGCGGCAATCTGACAGGGGCGGTGATTTTTCGACGGGCGTCGAAAAATACCCAGAGCCGTCGGTGACTCGGAGCGACGGGCCGGCTCGACAGACGGGCTGGCCGTCTGTGGAGGACAAAAAGCCCTTTTACTGGAAAAAAACCTCTGTTTTTCTCTCCTCAGGCCCGGGAATGATAAAAACCTCACTTCTCATGGAACGCGGGGCTAAAACCTCTAAATCTAACCTCCCATACAGGCTTGGACACTGATTTCATCATAGGGTAACCTCTGATCCGGACCGCTCCGGGATACGGTGCTTACAGTTGCCCCCAGTTTTGGGGAAACTAGTGCACAAGCGCCTAGATAAGCCAAAACTCAAAGAAAGGTCAGAAAGGAAGCGTACCTGCGACGGCTTCTCACCCTCCGTGCCTTCTGCCGGGTGGACCTTGTCTCGATCCGCTCGGCGATGCAAAGATATTTCCATCGGCCTTATCTCGACCGGTAGGTACTCAGGGAGATGCAGCATGCTCTGGCTGCAACCTCGATCTAGTGAGATGCAGCATGCTCTGGCTACAATCTCGATCTGGTGAAGTGTAGTGTTTCTTCAACTGCAACTTCGATCGGGTGAGATGCAGCACTCTCTGGCTACAATCTCGATCTGGTGAAGAGCAGTGTTTCTTCAACTGCAGCTTCGATCTGGTGAGATGCAGCACTCTCTGGCTACAATCTCGATCCGGTGAAGAGCAGTGTTTCTTCAACTGCAGCTTCGATCTGGTGAGATGCAGCACTCTCTGGCTACAATCTCGATCTGGTGAAGAGCAGTGTTTCTTCAACTGCAGCTTCGATCTGGTGAGATGCAGCACTCTCTGGCTACAATCTCGATCTGGTGAAGATGAGGAAACCCCACCGGGTTCCTCATTCCGAAAGAGATCCTTTTAATCGATATCTATGTTCAGATCGGTATTTCTCTGTACCTGTGAGATAAAAGATTTTGTTAGTTCATGTTTGAGTGGTCATCTTTTGACATGTCTATTGATGGCGTGACCTTGCTTTATTGGCTATGCCATGTTTCATCCTTTATTCATTTTTCTTATTGAGCTGTTATCGATTATCATTTTTGTTGTTTGTTTTTGTTTTGTATTTTTTTTATTTTGTCATTTTTATCGACATGTAAGTAGATATGAGAACATACACTTTCTGTGACGTGATTAAGCCATTAACAATCGAATGATCATGCAATAAGGAAGCAAAAGTTTTCCACTAGAAATGTCATTTTTGTACAGTGCATATACAAAATATAAAATATACAAATATACAAAAATAACTCCCTGAAGATCAGAGAGGTGTGTAGTCTGAGGGCACATCGGGATCCTCGTCATCCGATATATGCACGGTCCCTGGCGGAGGTGGACGGGCCGGAGGCGGCGGTGGAGCCGTGGAGGGTCCTGCCTCATGATTATGGGCCTGCCTGAACCGGATCTGAGCATAACCGTCCAAGAAGGGCTGGGTGCAGGTGCTCATAAACCCTAAGGTCTCAGAAACCTTCTCTCCCAACTTCTTGAAGGCTTGGCTCAACTGAATGGTCTGCTCGCTGGCGGCCTTTCTCCTCTGCTCCGTCTGCTCCCTAAACTCCCTCATGGTCTGAGAAAGAGGGGGGAGAATCCCCTCCATCGCCTGGACGCGGGATCTTAGAGAGTCAAGTGACTCATCAATCATCTGTAAGGTCATATCGACCCTCTGAGATGCCTGGTCCTGTTACGTCCTCAAATCATGAGCGAGCTGCTGCCTCAACTCCCTCTGACCCTAAGCAATCTGCTCAATCAGCCTCATCTGCTCTCCTCTGAAAGCCTCCAAGACCCGAGTCTGCTCATCCCTAAACGCATCCATGGCCCGAGTCTGCTCCCGAGTCGTGTGCTCGATGTAGCCGGCCTGCTCCCGAGCCAAACGCTCCACCGACTGGGACTGCTCCTGAATGGCAACCTGCTGGCGATCTAACCTCTCATGGATAGCACTGTCTCTCTCATCCTGTCGCCGCTCCAAGGCTGTGAACATGGAGGTGAGGAGCTGAGAGAAGTCAGGCTGCACAGGCTGCTGCGGTGCTGGCTCTGGTGGTGGTGCCGAGGAGGTGGATGCCCCTGGGTCGCCTCGGGAGTATGGATGGTATCTCTCGGAGGACCCATGGATAGACCTCTGTACCCTGGCGCTCGGTGATGGGACTGGAGTCAGCACTCTGGATGACGGTGAAGCGGCAAAGAGGTCATCCATCGTGATCTCAAAGTCAAAATCTGAGGGGGTCCTAGGTGGCTCCTGCTGCTGTGGTGGAGGCACCGTCCGCGGCTGAGGAGGCTGGTGCTCCGGCTGAGGCTGGGGCTGTGGCTGAGGTTGGGGCTGGGGCTGAGGCTCTGGCTGTGGAGGCTGCTCCTCCTAGTGCCCCGGGTGATCAGGATCTGCCCCCAAGGGTGGAAGGTTAAATAACTGCCGGGTCTCATGGACGGCCAAAACTTTGTAGGCCTCTGCCTGGCCAGATATCGGGGAGATCATCCCCATCTGTACTGCCGCCGCGGGATCGACATGGATCCCCTCAGGCAAGGGTCCTCTCAACCTCTCGGGGTTAACCCCCCAGTCCCAAAAGGAAACGGGTGATGACTCCTCCTACCATCACCACCGGCGTCATCCCTCTGCTGACTCTGGTCAAGTTGGCCAAGATCTCGTGGCTAATGTTGAGACGCTGGCCTTCCACCATAGCCCAGAGGCTCCAGATCTCGGCCACGTTAAGCGACCCTGGATTACCAGCTCGACCGAGGTACGAACTGGAAAGCACTCTGTGCAAATACCGGAGTGCCTGAGATACCAGTACGGTGCTCTTCGCTGTATCGTGATCGTACAGCACTCCTGGTATAGCAATGGACGCCCAATGGGCGCGTCTCACCGCTCGCCGCGGGATCTCGACCCCCTCCTCCCTAGGGAGCCCCATGGCCTGAGCAAACCTCTGTCTGGTGATGCTGAAATGGTCACCGTCGAACCAAAACTGAATCACCCCTGGGTCAGTATCTGCACTCTGAAAGCCAGTGTAGCGGAGAGTGGCCAGGACCTGGCGGGTAGCCTCTGGAAAATTCTAGAAGGCGGGCTCAAGAAACTCCATCCACCCAGCACCCTCGGCAAGTAGATCGAACTCTGGGGCCAATCCTAAGGCCTCTAGCAATGGGCGAGATACAGCTGGCCCGAAACTCTACCTGAGCCAGCGCTCTGTACCTCTCAGCGGACTCATCATCCATCCAATCCGGAGCTACAAGCTCGGGTTGGGCCTACGGTGCTCTACGTCTGGGAGGCATCCTGCAAAAGGGAAGAGATTAAATATCGGAAATTTGGCAAAACAAATATCCTTAAATCTATTTCAAGGTGAAGGCCGATTTGGGCCTCACCGGGGCAACGACGACTCAAAAAATAAGATAAAAAAAATAATAAATTTAAAGGGCAAAGGTTGCCCACATGCTTCGCACGTATCAAGGCAAAAACAATATGCAATTAGCATACAAATAATTAAAGTGAATAAGGATGGGCCTTCTAGGTCCCAGGGCATGCATTTTGCATGAAAATATTCAATTCTTGAATAAATAATGAAAATTTGGGCAGCACCCCGGCAGGGATATGCCCAACCTCCTGCACGAAAAAGATAAAAACATAGGCCTCAGGCCTCAACAATAGTGTACACATGTAGATGGGATGCACCCCGGCAAGAGTGTGCCCCCAACAACACAAAATAATGGCCTCCAGGCCGCAAAAGCAAAACATGCACAGAATGGTGCGCTAAAAAGGATGCAATTCTAAAGCACCGAGATTATGGAAAAATTCTACTTCTATGTGATCATGCAAAAAGTTCGCATTTAATTACAAAAATAATAATGCAAAAAATTGGGCAGCATTCTCCCTAAATTCCTAAGGCATCTAAGGCATCCTAAAGTCAAAAGGAAAAGAAATGAAGAGATAAATTGAATAAAATTCATAAAAAAGTAGTTATTTACTTACTTGTAGTCGCGGGAAGTGTAGAAACTGGAGAAAATATGAATATCAAAGTGCCCGGTGGGTAGAAAATGCGAAAATATGAAGAAATCGCGAAAAAATAAGGAGAAAAGCTTTAAAACCGCTAAAAAAGCTAAGAAACCGTTTGAGAGAGGGAGAAGAAAGGGACAGCAACGTTTAAACCGTCTGTCACTCGCCCTTATATAGAAATTCCTGACCGACGGGCAGGGCGTCTGTACAAGCGACCGACGGGCTGGCCGTCTGTCATGCAATAAATGCTAGTTAATGCGCGTGATGAATGCGATGCTGACGTATGCGTCTGCCAGGTGGATCTATACCGACGGTCAGGCCGTCTCTGTGGGGAGGCAGGCAGGCCGTCCTTGTGTAAAGGCGGTTAGGCCGTCCCTGTGAAGAGACGGGCAGGCCGTCGGTGACGCTTGCCTATAAAATCTTGCAAAATTTTTGTCTCTTCATTTTCCCACATCTTGAGTCCTTCATTTTTCTCAAAATGTCCTCTCCTCTTGCCCAAAGGATGCACCGTATTTTAGATGACAAACACACTTGGGGAGAAGGCGCCCTTTCCTCTTTGTTTGGGCTGAAATATCTATGCCGGGTGAAAATCGACCAGAACCTCCTCCTGGCAGCGACCCGCTTCTGGAACCCCCGGTTCCACGTTTTCCAATTCACCTATCAGGAACTGTGCCCTTTGCCTGAAGAGTTAGCTTCCATTCTGGGAGCACGGTTCCCTCCTAGCGCTCTGCCTTGCGTCCCCCGCTGTGGCCTATTCCAGACCCGGGACGTGGCCCTGGCTCTGGGCATATCCTCTTCGGAGGCCAACCGGCTGATTCCTCTGAGCTCTTCCTTTTTCTTTGGAGCCACTGATCGAGGCTCTGGATCGGTTTACTGACATCCCCACATATCGGGTAAGCATCACATTTTTATTCTGCATGGTGAACTTCCTTACTGTTGCTCCGGGAGGTTTGACCGGTGACTCTCGTCTGTTCGGAGTCCTGAGCGACTTTCATCTGGGACTGTCACCCCTACCACTTGTCCTGGCTGAAACTATCCTGGGTTTGGACGCTGTGAGCTCTGGGTCCACTACAACCTTTGCCGGCAGCCCCTTATTACTCCAGGTACGTCATTATTTTAAAGGTAGTGCGTCCCTCACGGATTTTCACACTAGCTTTTCTTAGCGGGAGGTGCGTCCTTTCGGATTTTCACACAACCCTGTGCCTTATTTTTGCCTGAAGTAAATCCTACTTACCCCAGCGGCTTTTTTTTTTTTTTCAGATCTGGCTACAGGAAAAACTGAAGATGCTGTCTGAACCACCCCCTCGCGTTACTCACCAGTACTCGCCGAGCCATTTCTTGCCTCGTCGACGAATGCATGGGTGTATCACTGCTGGTGAAGGCATTACCAGATTTGGCGAGCTGTCAGATGACGATATCAGTTTTACATCCGCCTGGCTCCCGCTGTCTCATGCAGTCACTGATGGACCGTCGGGTTGTGTTCCCCTCTGCGGCCTCCGTCAGGTCACCATCTGCATCACCTCTCGATGTAAACGACAGCTCGGGATGACCCAGGATATAGTGAGGGTTCCCCTGTCCTTCCAAGGAGGAGATCTCTCGGCCGCGTTTGCTTCTCGGTATCATGAGCTGTGGGGTAGACTACCTATGAAGACCGTTATCTCGAGGTTTGGCAATCATTCTGCATCTTCAACAAGTGAGTACAAGAAGTGGATCCTTAGTCCAGCCTCTGATAACAGGACCCGAGGGCTCAAGCATTTGATCGGCGAGAGCAGCAGTAGGACTTAGCCTAGCCTATATGTGTATTTCTTTTGGTACTACATTTCTTTTTAATGCAGAACTAGAAAATAACGAAAGTGAAAAGAATAATATTCATCCTTTTTCACGAGTTTTGTGTACATTTCCATATAATTTCAGCATACATGATCAGTTTTGGCATTTACGTAGCTGCTTACGCACCATCAATACATGAAACCAAATTTTAACAGCATCAACTCCTGTTACCAATCGGCCCTCTCGGGTTTTCATAATCGGACATTTTCTCTCATGCCTCTAATTTTTGCACAGGATGCCTTTTTTCGGTTTTCACCTTGTCGAGGCGCCTAATTTTAGCATAGCCGCCTTTTTTCGGTTTTCGACTCGCGGGGCATTTTATTCTCTTCTTTTTATTTTGGTCTTTAGCCATGGAACCTTTTGAGTCTGTCGACATTGATCGGTTCTTTGAATTCGTTCCCGTCACTATCTGACAAGATTGCAGCCCCTTTGGACAGCAGCTTCTTAAGGATGTACGGCCCTTCCCAGGTAGGTCTGAATTTCCCCCCTGATGTCTGGTATCCCTGGCCTCACCTGTTTGAACACCAAGTCCCCTTCTTTCAGCGGGTGCTTCCTCACTTTCTTTCCGAAAGTTCTCGCTAATCTCTTCTGGTAAATCTGATTATGATAATAAGCTTTCAGCCTACTCTCATCCAGTAAGTTCAAGTGCTGCAACCTCTGCTGCACCCATTCGGCTTCCGGGATTTGGGCCTCCATGACCACCCTTAGTGATTTAAGTTCTATCTCTACTGGCAATACTGCTTCTGTTCCGTATACCAGGGAAAATGGTGTAGCGCCTGTAGATGATCTTACCGTCGTTCTGTATCCCCACAAGGCAAAGGGTAACTTTTCAGCCCGGTCCTTGTAGGTTTGGACCATCTTGGACAAGATCTTCTTCACATTCTTATTGGCGGCTTCTACTGCTCCATTCGCTTGCGGTCGGTAGGGAGAGGATTTATGATCCTCAACACCATATTTCTCGAGAAGTTTTCTGGTTTCTCCCATGAACTGCACCCCATTATCAGACACTATGTGATGAGGGAGGCCATATCTGCAGATCAAATTCCTCTCTATGAACTTGGCCATGTCCCTTGCGTCAATTTTCTTGAAGAATTCTGCCTCGACCCATTTGGTGAAATAGTCGATTGCGACTATGATGTATCTGTGCCCATTGGACGCCGTAGGGCGAATCTCTCCAATGATATCTATCCACCAAGCAGCAAACGGCCAAGGTGATGTCAGGTTATGTAGTTCTGATACCGGCAGGTGTCTCAGGTCCGCGTACTGTTGGCACAACTGACATTGTTTGACATACTTCGAGCAATCAGTGTCTATCGTAAGCCAATAAAAGCCTTGTCTCATGATCTTCTTGGCCAAGGTCAAACCATTCATGTGGGCCCCACAGACCCCTGCATGGGTTTCTTCCATTATCTTGCGTGCTTCTCTTTTATTCAAGCACCTGAGCTGGATCCCATCTGACCGTCTTTTGTACAACACCCCTTCTAAGGATATGAACTGAGTAGATAACTTACGTATCATCCTCTGGTCTTTTTCAGTGGCCTCCTCTGGAAATTTATTGTTTTCCAAGTAATTCATGATATCAAAGTACCATGGCTTCCCATCTGATGCCTCTACCTCCATTACTGGCTCGGTTTCAAAACTAGGCTTATCAGAGCTCGAAATTAGCGCTGGTTTCATGGCCACTCCTTCAGGGTTATCCCACATTGACACTAAGGTTGCCAACGCATCAGCCAGACGGTTCTCATCTTTGGGCACAAAGTGGAAAGTGCAAGTCTCAAACTGCCCACACATCCCTTTCAGATATTGAACATAGGGGACTAGTCGTTCTTCTTTAACAGCCCACTCACCTCGGATCTGGTTTATTACCAAGGACGAGTCACCAAATACCTCTACGTTCCTTGCCCCCAACACAGCTAGAGCTTCTAACCCGAAGGTGCACACTTCGTATTCAGCTTCATTGTTGGTTGCTTTGTATCTCAGCTTCTTAGCAAGAGGAAGTTTTTTATTATCTGGGGTTGTCAAGATGATTCCGACTCCGGCTCCCCTGTTATTCACTGCCCCGTCAAAGTGCAACTGCCATCCTTGAACGGAAATCGTGCCTATGCTCTCGTCAGGAAAGGTAAACTCGGGGGTGTCCCCTTGGATAGGATGTTCAGCAAGAAATTCGGCTACAGCTCGCCCCTTAATAGTCTTGCGGGTGAGCAAGAGCAGCCACCTCCCCATCTTTCCAAGCAAAGACGGTGCCTCCTGCAAATATCTTAACGGATTTTGCTTGGCTACTGCCTGAACTTTGTATGAGTGGAAGTAATGTCTCAGCTTCTTTGATGCCCAAATCACTGCGAGGCAGATCTTCTCCACTTCAGCATATTTTATTTCATAAGGCAAGAACTTCTTACTGAGGTAGTAAATTGCAAAATCCACCCCAAATTCATCCTCTTGAGCCATCATGGCGCCCACTGAACCGTCTTCTACTGCCAGGTACAGAATAAGCGGTTTGACAGGTTGCGAAGGCTTTAGCACTTGCAGATTTAACAGATATTCCCTGATATTATCAAAGGCTCTCTGGCAGTCTTCGTTCCAGACTACGGGCTGATTCTTTCTAAGCAGCTTGAAAACAGGTTCGCATATCGAAGTGAGCTTGGCAATAAACCGGCTAACATACTGCAGCTTGCCCAGGAAACTCCTTACATCCTTCTCTTTTTGTGGCACAGGCATCTCTCTGATAGCTTTCACCTTGTCTGGGTCGATTTCTATCCCCCTCTGGCTGACGACATGTCCCAACAGCTTTCCTGAACTCACTCCGAAAATGCACTTCTTGGGGTTAAGTCTCAGATTATACTTATCGATCCTGGTGAAGAACTTCTCTAGAGCTTCAAAGTGTCCCTCTCGGGTGGCTGATTTGACCATCATGTCATCGACATACACCTCCACTTCTTTATGAATCAGGTCACTTAAGATCTTAGTCGCCATCCTCTGGTACGTGGGCCCTGCATTCTTCAGGCCGAAAGGCATGACCCGATAGGCATAGGTGCCCCACTCCGTGATAAAAGCAGTTTTAACCCGGTCAGCTATCTTGTTCAGGATCTGGTTGTAGCCCACATAACTGTCCCCAAAACTGTACATCGCGCAGTTGGCGGCACTGTCTATCAATACATCAATATGGGGTAGTGAAAAATCATCTTTAGGGCAGGCTTTGTTAAGATCTCGATAATCCACACACACCCTGACCTTTCCGTTCTTCTCTGCTACAGGGACCACATTTGCCAGCCATGTAGGATACTGGACTTCCACGAGGAACTTGGCTTCAATCTGCTGTCGAATTTCCTCCTTAACCTTTTCAGCCCTGTAGACACCGGGTCCTGAGTCAGCCTAGATCGAAGTTACCCAATGATGATAATTGCCTTCACATGCTTAAAAAGTTAAAAGTGATGGTTTTCTCGTCAAATTTGCATTTTAGAGTGAAAAATTAAAAAATAATAGAAAATATTTAAAAAAATTAATTTTGAATAATGGGGGCTTAAAATTATGGTGTTTTTCGTCAATTTAAAATTTAAAAAAATAAAAAAAAAATAAAAAAAAATAAAAAAAATTTTCGGACCGCGAGTGTCGGGCGCGGCAGCGCGCTGGCGCCCAGCTCGCTGGGCGCGATTTGGCGACGCTGCAGCGTTGCGCGCTGCGCGCCGCACCGTGCCCTGAGGCGCGCGATTTTCGCGCCTCTACGCGCGGATTTCGCGCGCCTCGCCGCGTGAGTCCCCGTCGCTCTATAGCAACGGGCGGCGTCCCTCTGTAGCGACGGGTTCCTGGCCGTCGGTACAGGGTCTGATGCCCTATTTCCCTCTTTTCAGCCTTTTTTCGATTTTTTCACCCAAAAATCCGTTTTTTATCCCATTTTTTTGGGGTTTTTGACTTCAAATTAAATTCTAAAATAATATTTTTTTTAGGTAATTAAATAATAAAACTTGATTTTATCATTAAAAATAAAAAAATTTTGGGTTAAAATAGGTTTTTTCCTTAATTAAATTAGGGCAACCTATTTTATCTTATAAATACTTTATGATGAAATCAAAAGGGTCTCCTCCACACATTTTTTAGACCTAAAATTTCTCTTCATCATCTTCTTCTTCCACTAAAATTCCAGATTTATTCCCCAACCAAAAATCAAAAAAGAAATCAAATGTTTAATTTTTTCCAACATAATTTCTTCTAAACATATTTTTTAGAGGAAGTTTTGTTGTTTGATTCAATTTTTGAGACAAATAGAATAATTATTTGTTCTCAAAATTGTTTTTAATATTTTATTTTGGGTTCAATAAAACTTTTTCATTGATTTTGTTTTGAATCTCTTTTTGATAAAAAATTGATTTTGAGACAAATAAAATAATTGTTTGTCATCAAAGTCTAATTTTTATTTGATTTTCTAAAATAAAACTTCAATCAATTTTTGATATGAACAAAGTGATTGATTGTTCTTGAAATCATTTTTCTTTATTTTAATCAATAAAAACCTTTTTTTTTTATCAAAATCATTTCTTTAGGCAAAGGTATCAATTCTTTGTTCTTAAAGAATTCTTGATCATTTTTTTCATGTTTCTTGGAATAAAATTCCAACATTTTCATCATATTTCACTCTAATATTGTGAATCATCAAACAAAGAAATCAATCATCTTTTCCTTCATCAAATCCAATATTCTGAGGGTAAATATTCTTGGCTCCATTTATATTTTATTCTATTCTATTTTTATTTAATTTATTCATGTATATTTTATTATTTTATTGATCTATTTATTGTTTTAATCTATTCATTTGTTGTATTGATGTTATATTCGTTCCATTTAATTGTTTATATATGATTTGATTTTTATTCATGTGTATATTCTCATGTACTAATTAATTAACATGTTTTATTTTATTTTCAACATATCATTCAATCATTTATCACATATAATCCATGTTTCTCATTTTATTTTAGTTTGTTAAAATTTTTGATTCCATTATCATTCTTTTCATATCATCTTATTTTATTTTAATTTGTTATTCATTATTTTGTATGTTTAATTGATTTAATTACTAACATTATTTTATTTGTATTTTGTTTTTATGTCTAAACTCGTTTTTCGCTTGGGCGTTTTTGCGAGCACATCGGGAGGTCTAAAAAGGCTCATTTTATTTGTAATATTTTATTTAATTTTGCCATATAATTTTCTTGTAAAATTCTTTATTTAGGCACGCTATAAAGAAAATCACAAAAACATTTCTATTAATTAACTTGACATTTTCTAAATAAAAGGGGACCAATGTCCTAGTTTTTCATACCCAAATAAATCATCACATCAAAACTTTTTCATAATAAATATGCATGCGAGGACCAATGTTCTCACTATTAATGAATAACTCGTTTTAATGCATGTATTTCACTTTTATAAATGGGAGTTGTATTCCGCTCCTAGTGTTATTGTAATTTGTTTTTGCATGCTTTATTTTGGATTTTGCTTACATTTACCGCTTTTGATATGAATGATTGTGCCTTTAAATTAAAATTGCATTATGTGGAAAGTTGATGAAACAATGAATTTAAAACTTAATTATGATATTAATCAAGGTATAAATAAATGAGAAGTCCCGAACCAGCTCTGGTCTTTGGGCTCAAGAGGTTAGAGGTTATCCTCCAAGATACTTCTTGTGTCACGAGGCTTTAGCATTAATCCTAGGCTCCTTTGGCTGGCCCAAAATGGATACTAAGCGCAGTCTTAGGCTCTCCGAGGTGAGAGAAACTTTCCCAATGTTCTATTGGGTGGCGACTCCATGAAACCTCCTTGTTGCTCAACATAGACGCACTTGCGATTTATTGCAAGCTGTCAACGGACCCACAAATGCCCCGATCGCCCACGTGCGGGCGGTCGAACGGGCGGCCGCGGGGATCCGGTGGGCGTCACAGTGGCGACTCCACTGGGGAACATACTCGAGACTTTGATTCGAAAGTACCTTGATTAAAAATCATAATTGAGTTTTAATTTAAAAATTTCATCTTCTTTCAAAACTGCATTGCATCTCATTAGAGCCTTAGATCTATGCTAGTTTGGTCCCTCTTTTAGCCCCGGTGCGTTCCCGAAGCACGACCCTATTTTCACTCAATTTAGGGAAGTGTTAAGGATAATCACCAGCCCAAGCCTCGTACCATCATGGTATATTAAATGGTGACCCGATCGATCGTTATGCTCGTGATGAGCTAGACCCGTCGGCAGGGATCATGCTTGGGTAGCCCTAAAGTAACACCACCCTTTGACCAAAGCTCATGTAATGGTAATAGATACTTCCCTTAGGTGATATGAACTATAATACCTTGCTTGCTATATGGATCATTTTGTATTGGACAAACCCAAAAGATTTGATTGGTCACCTAATCAGAGGCTTTCATGCCCCGATAGGCCCATGTCAACTTATTGGGATTGCCTAAATACATAATGATCATAACCCATCCGCTTGCGCATTAGATAAGAGATGTTACGATGCCGGTTCTTCACCAAGCACCATACGCATCCATTGGGTTCCCCGCTAACCCATGGATTAAGCCCACCTAGGAAAGAGACCGCATTACCTCGTGTGTGGGAGTAATAAGGTTGGAAGGATTTACTTGCTTGCATGTAATTGTAAATGTTGCATAGCTCACTATCATGCATTGTATATGTCATTCATGCATCATCCTAACAATCTAATTTTTTCAGCCATCATAGATTCATCTAAGTGGACTAGAGGTTCCGACGGTCGGTTAATAAGGACAAATCTGCTCTTTGAGTTGCCGGAACTAGTGTCTGACTGGGATTCTGAGTCATCCTCATCAATCAGTGAATCCTCTCTTGAACCACCAATGGCAGAAGAAACCGGAGCACTGACCACTCAAGACCTAGCTAGGAGGCTAGAGGACTTCGAACGGAGAGTGCTAGACATGATGGGTGCCATGGCTGAAAGGATTGCCCATCCACCTGCAGCCCCACAGCCGCCTGCTGCTCTACAGCCACAAGCAGCCCCTCCTCGGGGGCAAGCCGAACCACCTGCTGATGGGGAGGCTCCCTTCGTTGGAGCTGCTGCTCGTCAACCCAACAATGAGCACAGAGCTGCTGCACCCATCGAGCCAAGAGGGGAAAGGATCCATAACCCCAACGATGATTTCCTGATGGGGGAGGAAGAAGAAGAGGTGCCGATAGTCCACCAAGCTGCAAGGCCCAGAGCACCCAGAGTAGAGGATGAAGCTTTAAGAGGTATAAGACAGTAGATCGAAGCTATCACCCGCATACTCTCAGCTGGAAAGGGGATCAACCCAGAAGACAGAGATCTGGGGGATGAAGAGCTGCTGCCCCGAAGATTCAAGATGTCCGAGCTGCCGAAATTTGATGGCACCTTTGACCCATCCGCCCACATCAAGCAGTACACCCTGGTCATGAAAGGCACAGGGCTGAGCAAGAAGCAGAAGGTGGAATATTTCTGCCTTAGTCTGGTGGGCCCGGCAGTTGACTGGTACCACGGGTTGGATAGGAGGTCCAAAGAGGACTGGGACCTTTTAACCGAAGAATTAATGAAGCAGTACGACTGCAGCACTAGGATGGAGGTCACCCTAAAAGACCTCGAGCTTCTACAGCAGAAGAATGATGAGTCATTCCATGAGTACCTCACCAGATGGAGAAACAGGGTCATGGAGATGAAGAGGAAGCCTGACACTGCAGACCAGATCAGGCTATTTATCAGAAACTCATGCCATTACTTAAGGGACTTGCTCAGTTTTAAGGGGCTCAAGGACTGGGAGTCGCTTAAGGATATCGCTATAGAAGCTGAGGCGGCTTACCTGGAAAAGAAAGTAAGCCAAAATAACTTTGCTGGGAAAGGCTATGGGAACCAGTCAGGATTCAAATCAGGAGGTGCAGGGAGCAGCAACAGCAGAAACAGTAGGACGGCAGAGGTCTCAGCTACTGGAGTTGGGCAGGGTCAGAGATACTACTCCAACTTAGGCCGCTCTCTATCCTGGGTACTGGAGAGACTAATGAAAGAAGGCAAGTTACAGCCATTGCCATCTAGACCAGCCTTGAGTCAGGGATAGCCGGGACATAGAGGTGATCAGTACTGCACTTACCACCAGCACACCGGCCATTTGAGTGACCATTGTCGAATTCTGAGAAACAAAATCCAGGATCTCATTGACACCAATCAGATCGCATATCCTGAGAAGAGAGAGAAAAAGAAAAAAGCAGGTTATAATGCAGTCCCTCCACCGCGAACATGATCGTGTCTTGCAGTCCACTAGTGATATTGCTCTTAGATGCTGAAATTCTTTTTATTTCTAGAACAATTTATGCTACAATTTTCTGTTTGTAATAAAGAGAACAATTTTGCTTATTTGTATAATGATTCTATTGATTTCATTTCGCATGATCATAACAAATTTACTTTGGCATTAATTCAAATAATATGACTGCAGTTAATCTCGAAAACTTTGGGGAAACCAAAGAAAATTTTGATAGCATCTGACATAGCTCCTGTAGAGAGGGAAATTAAAAATACTAGTTGCAACTAGGGGACTGGATGGAAACTCACTAAGAGCACTAGAACCTTTCTGATTACCCGTCAAAGCGTTCCCTGGATAAGACGGAACTTAGAAAATGATTTAGGCAACATTTTCTTTGTATAGCTCTCTAAATGACCATTTCCTACCCTTACTTCACAATCGCTTGCTAGCCCATTGAGCCTTTATGTGGGTATGCTAAATGCGTGCCAATTTTGTTGTTACACATGTTAAAACTATCCCCTCGCCTAAAATGATTTTTGCTTCCCTTTAGAAGAGTGGCCTCTCTAGCAGGGATGGATGAACATTTTAACAATCAACAATTTCTTTGTGGGTTATCAAAATTGCCTTGGTAAGGATGAGTTTACAATTTGAGAAGAGGGTTTCAGTCATGCGCCAAAGACATGAGCTCCTTAAAAAAAATAAAAAGTAGAGCTCAAAATAATAACCACTTGACGAGTTTTGATGATTACCTTTTTAACTGTCAATCTGATCTTAAATGAGCTAAAATGTTATCAAATCCAAATTCAAGAATACCTTTGTATATACAACTGAGCTGAGAATGGTTCATCCACCAGTCGAGAAAATATGGCGGCCATTTTTCTCTAGCGACCTGATCCTCCTTTGATAGCCATCTACCCAAGCCTAACATTACAACCAAAAGTAAGACCTTTTGATTCTTGGTTCAGTCTTATCCAATTAGCGGAGATGACCTTCTAAAGAGGTTTGGTACGTAAGAAGAGGCCTATGGTGTTTCTTGAGCTTCAAGCGAGGAGCCACGAGTGCATTCATGCATTCGAGTTAAGTCTTGTCTTCAACATTGCTTCTAGAATTCGCATTCAAAAAAAAAGAGAGAAAAAAAAAGAGAGAGAAAATCTTCAATCATGAAAACCCGAGAGGGCTGATTGATAACAGGAGTTTTGATGCTTTCAAGATCTATCTCGAGGTTAGCTGAGGTCTTGTATTTTTTAAAACTAATGACAAATAATGATCATACTTAATGAAATCAAGTTGAAACACATGCATTTCTGCAATGATGTGATAAGAGCAGTTCGCTTTGTGTGACCAAAGTCGCCTATTGTCCACCGCTCAAGCGCTTCAGCCGATTCATCCTGCTATCAAATGAGAAGAATCAAGCTCATGCAACCATGTCCTAAGACTCCCTAAAGATTCTTGCCAACAACTTCAGCACTCTTCAAAAAAAAAAAACAAAAAAGAAAAGAGCCATTAGAGTGAAAACCGTAACTGGTGCTCTAAGCAAAAACTAGGCAAAAGGATAGGGTGAAAACCTGAAAACAGGCAGTCTGTCCTTCAAAAAAAGAAGAAAGAGAAAAGCCGCTGGATTGGGTTGGGTCCATTCCAGGCAAAAAATAATAAGGTACAGGATTATGTGAAAATCCACAAAGGACGCATCTCCCACTAAGAAAAGCTAGTGTGAAAATCCACAAGGGACGCACTACCTTCAAATAATGACTACAGGTACCAGGTGAGAATCTCACAATCCCAAAGGGCATGAAATTCAAAAGCAGCTCAAAAGGCATCAATTATATCGCAAATTGCAGCTAGCCCGGCTATCGTCTCCAAGTTCACATAGATGAATTTTTATCCTGCATTCCTGCATAATTTATGCATTTCACTTGCATGCTCACCATTTTTGCATAGTTTAGTTTCCTTATTTTGCAGAAAGAGAGACTTGATGCGGACACCGACAAAAGCCGAGTGATGACATCGGTCAAATCATCAATCCAAACCTCAACTCATTCATCAATCAAGACATCGATTAAAACATATATCCAAGCCTCAAGTCAATCATCAATCCAGACATCGATTAAATCATCAATCCACATACCAGCTTAATCATCAATCCAAGCACCATCCGAAGACCTCTCAGGGGGCAATCAGCCAAAGACTTCTCAGGGAGCAGCAAATCAAAGTCTTCTCAGGGAGCAGTAAATCGAAGACCTCTCAGGGGGCAATAAACCGAAGACTTCTCAGGTAGCAGCAAATCAAAGACTTCTCAGGGAGAAGCAAATCAAAGACTTCTCAGGGAGCAGTAAATCGAAGACCTCTCAGGGGGCAATAAACCGAAGACTTCTCAGGGAGCAGCAAATCAAAGTCTTCTCAGGGAGCAGTAAATCGAAGACCTCTCATGGGGCAATAAACCGAAGACTTCTCAGGGAGCAGCAAATCAAAGACTTCTCAGGGAGCAGCAAATCAAAGACTTCTCAGGGAGTAGTAAATCGAAGACCTCTCAGGGGGCAATAAACCGAAGACTTCTCAGGGAGCAGCAAATCAAAGTCTTCTCAGGGAGCAGTAATCGAAGAATTCTCAGGGAGCAGCAAATCAAAGACTTCTCAGGGAGCAGTAAATCGAAGACCTCTCAGGAGGCAATTAAATCAAAGACTTCTCAGGGAGCAGCATATCGAAGACCTCTTAGGGGGCAATCAATCAAAGACTTCTCAGGAAGCAACAAATTGAAGACCTCTCAGGGGGCAATCAACCAAAGACTTCTCAGGGAGCAATGAACTGAAGACCTCTCAGGGGGCAATTAACTAAAGACCTCTCAGGGGGCAAACGATCAAGAAAACTAAAGACCTCTCAGGGGGCAAACGATCAATGAACCGAAGACCTCTTAGGGGGCAAACGATCAATGAACCGAAGACCTCTCAAAAGAACAATGAACAGAAGACCTCTCAGGGGGCAAACGATCAAAGAACTGAAGACCTCTCAGGGGGCAATGAATCGAAGACCTTTCAGGGGGCAATCAACCAAAGACTTCTCAGGGAGCAGCAAAATCGAAGACCTCTCAGGGGGCAATGAATTGAAGACCTCTCAGGGGGCAATGAACTGAAGACCTCTCAGGGGGCAAATGATCAGAAAACTGAAGACCTCTCAGGGGGCAAACAAACGATCAATGAACCGAAGACCTCTCAGGGGGCAAACAATCAATGAACTGAAGACCTCTCAGGGGGCAAATGGCAATGAACTGAAGACCTCTCAGGGGGCAAATGATCAGAAAACTGAAGACCTCTCAGGGGGCAAACAAACGATCAATGAACCGAAGACCTCTCAGGGGGCAAACAATCAATGAACTGAAGACCTCTCAGGGGGCAAATGGTAATGAACTGAAGACCTCTCAGGGGGCAATGAACCGAAGACCTCTTGGGGGGCAAACGATCAATGAATCGAAGACCTCTCAAATGGCAATGAACTGAATACCTCTCAGGGGGCAAACGATCGTTGAACCGAAGACCTCTCAGGGGGCAATCAACCGAAGGGCTCACAGATAGCACCACTTCAACAAACGAAAACACACCATGGTAATAACCACCATCTCAGAATTCTCCAGTTCGGAAAGACGGCCGACTCAGGTACTTGTCTCTTTCCTTTTCTTCTTTGAGTTTAGGCTCACCTAGACACTAGTGTACTAGATTCCCCTAAACTTGGGGCAACTGTAGACACCGGGTCCTGAGTCAGCCTAGATCGAAGTTACCCAATGATGATGATTGCCTTCACAAGCTTAAAAAGTTAAAAGTGATGGTTTTCTCGTCAAATTTGCATTTTAGAGTGAAAAATTAGAAAATAATAGAAAATATTTAAAAAATTAATTTTGAAAAATGGGGGCTTAAAATTATGGTGTTTTTAGTCAATTTAAAATTTAAAAAAAATAGAAAAAAAAATAAAAAAAATTTTCGGACCGCGAGTGTCGGGCGCGGCAGCGCGCAGGCGCGCTGACGCCCAGCTCGCAGGCGCCAGACGCCCAGGCGCGCTGGGCGCGATTTGGCGACGCGCAGCGTCGCCAATGCCGCGCGTCGCTAAAGAGCGTCGCGCTGCGCGCCGCACCGTGCGCTGAGGCGCGCGATTTCCGCGCCTCTGCGCGCAGATTTCGCGCCCCTCGCCGCGTGAGTCCCCGTCGCTCTATAGCGACGGGCGGCGTCCCTCTGTAGCGACGGGTTCCTGGCCGTCAGTACAGGGTCTGATGCCCTATTTCCCTCTTTTCAGCCTTTTTCCGATTTTTTCACCCAAAAATCCGTTTTTTATCCCATTTTTTTGGGGTTTTTGACTTCAAATTAAATTCTAAAATATTTTTTTTAGGTAATTAAATAATAAAACTTGATTTTATCATTAAAAATAAAATAATTTTGGGTTAAAATAGGTTTTTTCCTTAATTAAATTAGGGCAACCTATTTTATCTTATAAATACTTTATGATGAAATCAAAAGGGTCTCCTCCACACATTTTTTAGACCTAAAATTTCTCTTCATCTTCTTCTTCTTCCACTAAAATTCCAGATTTATTCCCCAACCAAATCAAAAAAGAAATCAAATGTTTAATTTTTTCCAACATAATTTCTTCTAAACATATTTTTTAGAGGAAGTTTTGTTGTTTGATTCAATTTTTGAGACAAATAGAATAATTATTTGTTCTCAAAATTGTTTTTAATATTTTATTTTGGGTTCAATAAAACTTTTTCATTGATTTTGTTTTGAATCTCTTTTTGATAAAAAATTGATTTTGAGACAAATAAAATAATTGTTTGTCATCAAAGTCTAATTTTTATTTGATTTTCTAAAATAAAACTTCAATCAATTTTTGATATGAACAAAGTGATTGATTGTTCTTGAAATCATTTTTCTTTATTTTAATCAATAAAAACCTTTTTTTTTATCAAAATCATTTCTTTAGGCAAAGGTATCAATTCTTTGTTCTTAAAGAATTCTTGATCATTTTTTTCATGTTTCTTGGAATAAAATTCCAACATTTTCATCATATTTCACTCTAATATTGTGAATCATCAAACAAAGAAATCAATCATCTTTTCCTTCATCAAATCCAATATTCTGAGGGTAAATATTCTTGGCTCCATTTCTATTTTATTCTATTCTATTTTTATTTAATTTATTCATGTATATTTTATTATTTTATTGATTTATTTATTGTTTTAATCTATTCATTTGTTGTATTGATGTTATATTCGTTCCATTTAATTGTTTATATATGATTTGATTTTTATTCATGTGTATATTCTCATGTACTAATTAATTAACATGTTTTATTTTATTTTCAACATATCATTCAATCATTTATCACATATAATCCATGTTTCTCATTTTATTTTAGTTTGTTAATATTTTTGATTCCATTATCATTCTTTTCATATCATCTTATTTTATTTTAATTTGTTATTCATTATTTTGTATGTTTAATTGATTTAATTACTAACATTATTTTATTTGTATTTTGTTTTTATGTCTAAACTCGTTTTTCGCTTGGGCGTTTTTGCGAGCACATCGGGAGGTCCAAAAAGGCTCATTTTATTTGTAATATTTTATTTAATTTTGCCATATAATTTTCTTGCAAAATTCTTTATTTAGGCACGCTATAAAGAAAATCACAAAAACATTTCTATTAATTAACTTGACATTTTCTAAATAAAAGGGGACCAATGTCCTCGTTTTTCATACCCAAATAAATCATTACATCAAAACTTTTTCATAATAAATATGCATGCGAGGACCAATGTTCTCACTATTAATGAATAACCCGTTTTAATGCATGTATTTTACTTTTATAAATGGGAGTTGTATTCCGCTCCTAGTGTTATTGTAATTTATTTTTGCATGCTTTATTTTGGATTTTGCTTACATTTACCGCTTTTGATATGAATGATTGCGCCTTTAAATTAAAATTGCATTGTGTGGAAAGTTGATGAAACAATGAATTTAAAACTTAATTATGATATTAATCAAGGTATAAATAAATGAGAAGTCCCGAACCAGCTCTGGTCTTTAGGCTCAAGAGGTTAGAGGTTATCCTCCAAGATACTTCTTGTGTCACGAGGCTTTAGCGTTAATCCTAGGCTCCTTTGGCTGGCCCAAAATGGATACTAAGCGCAGTCTTAGGCTCTCCGAGGCGAGAGAAACTTTTCCAATGTTCTATTGGGTGGCGACTCCATGAAACCTCCTTGTTGCTCAACATAGACGCACTTGCGATTTATTGCAAGTTGTCAACGGACCCACAAATGCCCCGATCGCCCACGTGCGGGCGGTCGAAGGGGCGGCCGCGGGGATCCGGCGCGCGTCACAAGCCCATTCTGGTCTTAGCCTTCTCAACTTCTGCTTCACAGGCTTGCAATATGGGTAAGTCGGGATGGCATGCTCCGCCACGTCCCGGTCAATCCCCGGCATGTCCTCGTAGGTCCAGGCAAAGACTTTTTCATGTTTTCTTATTATTCTCTCAAAAATTTTTCTCTCCTCAGGAGTTGTGTTTGATGCTATTAGAATCTCTCTCGGATTTTTCGAGGTTCCAAGATTAAAAGGCGTTGTGCCAGTGGAGTCAATGTCAAAAATTGATGGAATATGATCATGTTCATGCATGTTGAAATCATTAGAAACATCGCACAAATAAGTGAAATTGTTTATCTTATTAATAATATTATAGTTATCCTTTACATCATAAAAGAGTTCCGGAATAAAAAGACAATCTAGGCTAGAGTCTTCTTCCGCCACTCCCGAGGTTGATGCTGTTGCAGCTTGCTCACTAACTTTCTGATTTAGCAGAGGCCCCTCAGGCACGTCGGAAGAAATCTTCAAATCCCCCATTTTCAGCTCTAATTCTGCTATCTTCTCTTTCCCTTTTAGCCTGGCAGTTACCATCTTTTCAGTAACGACCTCCTTAAGCTCGCACTTGTCCCAAGTGATACCTTGAGTCATGACTTCCTCATCCCAAAAGTCTTCAGCAGTCTTGACGAACCCGACGTGCCAGTCATACACATCATTAAAGATCTCAAAGACAGGGACAATCCTCCCATCTACCCATTGTGGCTCATCTTCACCAGTATACGCACAAACTGAGGATGCTGGCACAAAGCTCTCTGAAATGTGGAGGATCTTGTCTGTCACTCTCTTCTTGCCGAAGCCACCTCTATACCCCAGGCCTTTCCGGTTCTTCTGCCCTCGAGTGGTGATCGCGGTCTGCAACCCTTGGGAGTTTCTACCCAATCCAGCCTCGGGGAGATAATGCATCCTCTTCATCATACTAACCACAGCTGGGCTATCCACCGACCCACGCTCTTCCCTTATCATAGACACATGGAAGCCGCTGAATGGCTGATTGGCAATTTCCAGTGCCGAGACCTGGTTTTCCCTGGCCGCTTTGATAGTCACCACCTCCCCTTCGTGTGGGAACTTTATCATTTGATGCAGTGTGGATGGCACTCCTCCTAATTTATGAAACCAGGGTCTCCCAAGCAAAGCTGAGAAGTTAGCAGGGATGGACAGAACTACAAATTCAACCTCCACTTCGATAGGTCCTGTCTTGACCAAAGTCTTGAAGGTTCCCGAGGCTTGCCTCCTCGAGTTATCGTAGGCTGTGATAGTCAGATCTGATCCGCTGAGCATATCCTCGCTTAAACCAAAAGCTTGCAAAGCTATCAAAGGGCACACGTTGATAGAAGACCCGTCGTCCACCATAACGCAAGTAGTGTGCTTACCGTTAATCTGTGCTTTAATGTACAAGGGTCGGTTGTGGTTGCATCCTTCAACAGGTAGGTCAGCGTCAGAAAAGACCAATCTATCCTCGGATCCTCCCTTAATTAAACCCAAAAGTTCTGACGGGGAAATAGTGGTGGCGACTGTGGCCTCAACCAAAGCTTCTACTACCTTCTGCCTATGAGAGGGGGATTGCCTCAACAGATCCCAAATGGATATCTGAGCCGCGGTCTTCTTCAATTGCCTAACAATCTGCCCCTCCTCTGGCTCTTTCTCTGCTGATGGCTGTACCGGCTCAGGTAGCTTTGTAATCTCAGGGATCACCCTTCCACTTCTCGTGACAGCGCTTATCTCTCCCTCGTCTCCATCGGAGCCCCACAAATCAAGGTTCAACCCTTCTTCATCCTCGGCTTCTCCACCGCTTTCACTGCTAGACCAGCAATCCAGGGTCGCCACAACTGCTTTCTCCTTCGTGTCCTCGGAATTACCAACAGCGGACTTCTCACTCCCATACAGATCTTGTAGCACGTACCACTCCGGCAGGCTAAATTGGATCATAAACACGGGTGGTGGTACGGCATTGTAACCGGGCTTCTTCTCAGTTTCTCTCTTCTCAGGGTAAGAGATCTGCTTGCTATCAATCAAGTCTTGGATAGAGTGCCGGAGCACCTTGCATTTATCAGTGATATGGCCCGAGTGCTGGTGGAATGCACAGAATTCGTTATCCTTATGTCCTGGTTTCCCTTGTGTCAAAGCTGGCCTAGGAGTTAGAGGGCGCAATTTTCCCTCCTTCATCAACCTCCTTAGGACCCAGGATAATGGTCTTCCCAAGTTCGAAAACTTCCTCTGGGTGGTTACCTCAGTAGCAGACACTTCACCCATTCTTTTAGTGCTGTTACTGGGACCCGCCGGCCTGCTGGTTCCTTGATCGGGGTTAGCCCTTTTGGCGAAATTGTCATTGTTAGCTTTCCGGGTTAAGAACTCACCCTCTGCTTTGATGGCTATATCTTTAAGAGACTCCCAGTCCTTCAACCCCTTCATCCTCAATCCCTCCTTTAAGTACGGGCTTGCGTTCTTAATGAATAGACGAATCTGATCCTGAGTGTCAGGCTTTCGGCGCATCTCCATTACTCGGTTCCGCCATCGGGTAAGATAATCATGGAAAGACTCCCCGATCTTCTGCTAAAGTAACTCAAGATCTTTCAGAGTCACCTCCATTCTGGTATTACAGTCATACTACTTCAGAAACTCCTCAGTGAGCAGATCCCAATCTTCTTTAGTGCGGCGGTCCAAGCCATGATACCAGTCTATGGCATGAGAGTCAGACTCAGACAAAAGTATTCCACTTTCTGCTTCTTGGACAATGCGGTCCCCTTCATGACCAAAGAATATTGCTTCACATGTGCGGTGGGGTTAGAAGTACCATCAAACTTCGGCACATCCGGCATTTTGAAATTATAAGGGATCGGGTCCTCTCCGTCCAACTCCCTATCCTCCGGATTCATCCCATGAGCTCTGCCTATCACACGAGCCATAGCCTCGAACCTCTCTTCCATCTTCTTTAAAATAAAATCATCCGCTTGAGGCGCTTTTCCCTTCTCAGATGCCATGCTCAACCTATCATCCTCGATATCTCTATCGTCATCGATTCTCAACACTGGCCTTCTTCTCAACTCTCCCGAAGCCACTGATCTTAACTCTACCGGCGGCGGCCTAATGGGCTCCTCTCGCCTTTCAACCCTTTCTTCTTCAGGCTCATTCTGTCTCATTGGAGGAGGAGGAGGATTCTGTGGAGCATTCTGCTGAGCGTTCTGCTGTGCCAAGGCGGTCAACATATTCATCATCCTGCCCTCGAATTCCTCAAAATGGCAGCCCACTTCTTCCGCAATCATGGCCCTGGTGGCGTCTTCCCCCCTAGGCGAGTTTGCCATCTGAGATACTGTACCACTGATTTCTGATAAGATCTCCGGTAGGCCCTCTCTATCTGACAGTTCAGGAGTAAGAACTCGGATCAGTCGCCCGGTTGGTGATCTAGTCCACCTGGGCAGATCTATGATGGCTGCAGGGATAAAAGTTAGAATGATGCATGAAATGTAGGTATAATGCATGATCATGATATGCAACACTTACAGAGCACAAGCAAGCAAGTAGGTCCTTCCACCCTTATTTCTCCCACACACGTGGTCGTGCAGTCTCTTTCCTAGGTGGGATTAGCCCAAGGGTCAACGAGGGACCCGATGGACGCGTATGGTGCGCGACGGAAAACCGGCAGCATAACACTCCTATGCTAATGTACAAGCGGATGGAGAATGATCGTCACGTATTCGGACACTCCATAAATTTCGACATGGCCCTATCGGGGCATGATAGCCTTAGGCTAGGTTACCAAGCGATATATTTGGACTCATCCAATATATGAGGATCCATACAGCAAGCATGAGATTACAGTTCATTTCACCTGTGGAAAGTGACTACAGCCATTACATGAGCTTTGGACAAGGGAGATGTTTCTTTGAGGCTACCCAAGCATGATCCCTGCCGACGGGTCTAGCTCATCTCGAGCGTAGCGACCGATCGGGTCACCATTTTGATATACCATTGAGGTACGTGGCTTGGGCTGGTGATTATCCTTAACACTTCCCCAAATTGAGTGAAAATGAGGAGGTGCTTCAGGAACGCACCGGGGCTAATAAGAGGGACCAAACTAGCGTATTCTAAGGCTCTAATGATATGCAAATGTAATTTTGAGAGAAAGCGAATTTATGAATTAAATTTTAATCATAAATGTTAAAAGAGGTATTTTTGAATTGAAATCTCGAACCATAAACGTCCCCAGTGGAGTCGCCACTGTGACGCGCGCCGGATCCCGATGTGGCCGCCCGTTCGACCGCCCGCACGTGGGCGATCGGGGCATTTGCGGGTCCATTGGCAGCTTGCAATAAAAATCGCAAGTGCGTCTATGTTGGGCAACAAGGAGGTATCATGGAGTCGCCACCCAATAGAACATTGGGAAAGTCACTCTCGCCTCGGAGAGCCTAAGACTGCGCTTGGTATCCATTTTGGGCCAGCTAGAGGGATCATGGAAGGTGAACTTCTCACCCTAAAGAGCCTAGGATTAGCGCTAAAGTCTCGTGACCCAAGAAGTATTTTGGAGGATAATCTCTAACCTCTCGAGCCCAAAGACTAGAGCTGGGTCCGGGATTTCTCATCTATTTCTACCTCAATTAGTTTATGATCAAATTTTAATGTCATTAATTCGCTCTCTCTCGACACTATGCAATTGATTAAAAGGCGCATTTATTCACATTCGAAAAGCCGTAAATGATCAAGTAAATAATGAAAGCAATATATTACAATAAATACAAGGAGCGGAATACAACTCCCTTTTATAAATGTGCGAAGCATGCATAAATCGGGACATTGCTTATTCTGAGGACTTTGGTCCTCGCATGCATCATTATTAAAATTGGAGATTTTTGTTTGTGATGATTTTATTGGATAAAATAGGACATTGGTCCAGTTTTGTGTAAACCTCATTTTATTAAATATAAAACCATTGAGTCATTTTTATACATCAACGAGATATGAAAGGAGTACATCCATATACATAAGATAATCAATAAAAGAAATGAAATAAGAGGATTAGGAAACTAAACCGGACGAGATCCTCCAAACATGGTAGATAGCCGCTCAAGCTCGAGATAACCCAGGAGGACCGATGTACACTCACAGAAAGTTAAGAGATGTTAATATACATAAAATTAACATCTAAGAAATCAAAGAGACTGGATAGAGATGAAAATGATTTAAAAAGATGGAGACAGAACCCACCGACAGCCTTTCTTGGTTGACCGACGGGCGTCGGTTCGGTTATCCGATATGCCCGTTTGTCACTCGAGAATGGGCGTCTGTAGGTGGGTGACCGACGGGCGTCGGTCATGAAGATGACCCGTCGGTCACCTCTGTCTCCGAAAAACAGAAAGGAAAAAAGAAACCTTTCAAAGTCAAAAAGCGGGTTTTATCCCAAAAGGAGATGAGAAAGTCAAAATAAAAGAAAGTAATGACAGATATTCAAAAATTTCACAGAATAAATAAAAATTTAAATATGAGATGAAATGGAGAAAGGATCCGGAATATTTACCCTCAGATAATCGCTTCAGGTGAGTGTGACGCGCGCCGGATCCCGATGAGCGCCGCCCGTTCGACCGCCCGCACGTGGGCGACCGGGGCATTTGCGGGTCCGTTGGCATCTTGCAAATAATCGCAAGTGCGTTTATGTTGGGCAACAAGGAGGTATCATGGAGTCGCCACCCAATAGAACATTGGAAAAGTTACTCTCGCCTCGGAGAGCCTAAGACTTGCGCCTAGTATCCATGTTGGGCCATGAGGCCTAGGATTAGCGCTAAAGTCTCGTGACCCAAGAAGTATTTTGGAGGATAACCTCTAACCTCTTGAGCCCAAAGACCAGAGCTGGGTCCGGGATTTCTCATCTATTTCTACCTCAATTAGCTTATGATCAAATTTTAATGTCATTAGTTCGCTCTCTCTCCACACTATGCAGTTGATTTAAAAGGCGCATTTTATTCACATTCGGAAAGCAGTAAATGAGCAGAATAAATATCAAAAGCGATAAATTACAATAATACAAGGAGCGGAATACAACTCCCTTTGGTAAATGTGCGATTCATACACAAATCGGGGCTTTGTTTATTTTGAGGGTTTTGGTCCTCTCATGCATCATTATTAAAAATGGGATATTTAATATGTGATGATCTTTATTGGATGAAAATAGGGCGTTGGACCCTTTTGCATTTTATACAAAACCCAATTTTATTTAGGTACAAATCGTTGGTCTATTCTTACATTTAACGGGATAAAAAGAGCTTATTCATATACATAAAATAATCAATGAATGAAAAAAAACGAGAGGAATAAATCAAGAGGTTTAAGAAAACTAAACCGGACGAAATCCACCACGCATGGTAGGCAGCCGCTTAAGCTCGGAATTATCCAAGAAGACCAATATACACTCACAGAAAGTTAAGAGATGTTAATATTCATAAAATTAACACATAAGAAATCGAAGGGACTGAATAGAGATGAAAAACGATCAATAAAAATGGAGGCAGAACCCACCGACGGCCTTTCCTGGTTGACCGACGGGCGTCGGTTTGGTAATTCGATATGCCCGTTTGTCACTCAGAAAGGGCGTCTATAGGTGAGTGACTGACGGGCGTCTGTCATGAAGATGACCCGTCGGTCACCTATGTCTCCGAAAAACAGAAAGGAAACAAGGGCCTTTCAAGATCAAAAAGCAAATTTTATCCAAAAAAGGGAGATGAGGGAGTCAAAATGAAGAAAAGTAATGACAAGTATTCAAAAATTTCACAGAATGAATAAATAAATGATAAATGATTAAATATGAGATGAAAATAGAGGGAGAATCCGAAATATTTACCCTCAGATAATCGCTTCGGGTAAGATTTTGGTGTCGTTTAGATCCCCGCGCGCTCCACGAGAAAAAGAAAATGAAAGATTAGGGGGAGAAAATGGGCTATTTCACCTCCAATCCTTCAGAAAATCGATTTAGGAGTCAAAATCTTAAGAAGACTAATTATTTTTAGTTCCTTTGATTGATTTGATCCTTGATTAAGTAAGGTTCTTTGGAAAAGGGTGTTTTTGGAAGAGAGAGAAAACGTGCTTGAATTTTGGCAGAGTTTCCTCTTCTGAAAAATTTTCCAACCCTTTTTGAAATGAAAATCCGGACCTTATATAGCCAGACATGACCGACGGGCGTCGAAAGAATCCTACTGACACAAGGACACTTCCGACGGCCCTGCCACCTCCACCGACGGGCGTCGGAGCGGTTGCGTGCTCCGGGAAACCAGGCGGCTCCTGACAGGGGCGGTGACTTTCAGACGGGCATCGGAAAATACCCTGAGCTGTCGGTGACTCGAAGCGACGGGCCACCTCCACAGACGGGCTGGCCGTCTGTGGAGGACAAAAAATCCTTTTTGACTTGAAAAACTTCCGTTTTCTCCCGCTCTGCCCAGGAAGTGTAGAAAAACCTCATTTCTCATGGAACGTGGGACTAAAACCTCCAACTTCAGCCTCCCGTACAGGCTTGAACATTGATTTCATCATAGGGTAACCTCTGATCCGGACCGCTCCGGGACACGGTGCTTACAGTTGCCCCCAGTTTTGGGGAAACTAGTGCACAAGCGCCTAGATAAGCCAAAACTCAGAGAAAGGTTGGAAAGAAAGCGTACCTGCGACGGCTTTTCACCTTCCGTGCCTTTTGCCGGGTAGACCTCATCTCGATCTGTAGGGCTTGGTGAGATGCAGCATGCTTTGGCTACAATCTCGATCTGGTGAAGAGCAGTGTTTCTCTAACCGCAACTTCGATTAGTGAGACGCAGCACTCTCTGGCTACAGTCTCGATCTGGTGAAGAGCAGTGTTTCTCTAACTGCAACTTCAATTAATGAGACGCAGCACTCTCTGGCTACAGTCTCGATCTGGTGAAGAGCAGTGTTTCTCTAACCGCAACTTCGATTTTGGAGTGTGGAAACTCCGTTGGTTTCCTTGTTTCGAAAAAAGATCTTTTTAATCGATGTCTATGCTCAGGTTGGTATTCCCTTGTACCTGTGAGATAAAAGATTTTGTTAATTCATGTTTGAATGGTCATCTTTTGACCTGTTATTGATGGCATGATTTTGCTTTATTCGTTATGCCATGTTCCTTTTTTATTCATTTTTCCTTATTGAGATGTTATTGATTATTATTCTTTCGTTGTTTGTCTTTGTTTCGTGTTATTATTTTCATCGTCATTTTTATCGACTCATGAGTAAATATGAGAATATACACGTTCTGTGATGTTATTCAAGCGATTAATCGAAAAGAAAAAAAAAACATGCAAATAATGAAGCAAAAGTTTTCCATAAGACATGTCATTTTTGTACAATGCAGATATAAAATATACAAAATATACAAGAGATACAAAAATAACTCCCTGAAGCTCAGAGAGGTGTGTAGTCTGAAGGCTCATTGGGATCCTCGTCATCCGATATATGCACGGTCCCTGGCGGAGGTGGATGGGCCTGAGGTGGACGGGCCGGAGGTGGTGGCGGAGCTGTAGAGGGTCCTGCCTTGTGATCATGGGCTCGCCTGAACTGAACCTGAGCATAGCCGTCCAAGAAGGGCTGGGTACAGGTGCCCAAAAACCCTAAGGTCTCTGAGATCTTGTCCCCCAACTTCTTGAAGGCTTGGCTCAGCTGAGTGGTCTGCTCAGCGGTGGCCGTCCTCCTATGCTCTAAGCTCTGCTCCGTCTGCTGCCTAAACTCCCTCATGGTCTGAGAAAGAGGAGGGAGAATCCCCTCCATCGCCTGGACGCGGGATCTCAGAGAGTCAAGTGACTCATCAATCATCTGAAGGGTCATATCGACCCTCTGAGACGCCTGGTCCTGTGACGTCCTCACATCATGAGCGAGCTGCTGCCTCAGCTCCCTCTGCCCCTGAGCAATCTGCTCAACCAGCCTCATCTGCTCCCCTCTAAAGGCCTCCAGGACTCGAGTCTGCTCATCTCTAAAGGCGTCCATGGCCCGAGTCTGCTCACTCGCTGCATGCTCCATGTAGCCTGCCTGGTCTCGGGATAGGCGCTCCACCGTATGAGACTGCTCCTGAATAGCAGCCTACTGGCGATCCAACCTCTCATGAATGGCCCTATCCCTCTCATCCTGTCGCCGCTCAAAGGCCATAAACATGGAGGAGAGGAGCTGGGAATAGTCCGGCTGAGCTGGCTGATGTGGTGCTGGCTCCGGTGGTGGTGCCGAAGAAGTGGATGCCCCAGGATCGCCTCGGGAGTACGGATGGTATATCTCGAAAGGCTCGCGGGCATGCCTCTGTACCCTGGCGCTCGGCGATGGGGCTGGAGTCGGGGCCCTAGATGCCGGTGGAGAGGCAAAGAGCTCGTCCATCGTGATCTCAATATCGAAGTCCGAGGGGGTCCTAGGAGGCTCCTGCTGCTGTGGCGGAGGCACTGCCTGCGACTGAGGAGGCTGAGGCTGGTGCTCCGGCAGAGGCTCTGGCTGTGGAGGCTGAGGCTACACCTGCGGAGGCTGAGGCTGTGGCTCGGGCTCTAGCTGTGGAGGCTGCTTCTCCTGGTGCTCTGGATGATCAGGATCTGCCCCCAAGGGTGGAAGGTGGAACATCTGCCGGGTCTCGTGGATAGTCAACACCCTATAGGCCTCTGCCTGGCCAGAAATCGGGGAGATCATCCCCATCTGAACTGCCGCTGCAGCGTCTACATGAATCCCCTCTGGCAAGGGTCCTCTCAGCCTCTCGGGGTTAAACCCCAATCCCAGCAGTAATCGAGTGATGACTCCTCCTACCATCACCACTGGTGTCGACCCTCTGCCAACTCTGACCAGGTTGGCCAAGATCTCGTGGCTAATGTTGAGACGCTGGCCTGCCACCATAGCCCAGAGGCTCCAGATCTCGGCCGCGTTAAGCGACCCTGGATTACCAGCTCGACCGAGGTACGAGCTGGAAAGCACTCTGTGCAGATACCGGAGTGCCTGAGACACCAGTACGGTGCTCTTCGCTGTATCGTGATCGTACAGCACTCCTGGTATAGCAATAGCCGCCCAATGGGCGCGTCTCACCGCTCGCCGCGGGATCTCAACCTCCTCTCCCGTAGGGAGCCCCATAGCCTGAGCGAACCTCTGCCTGGTGATACTGACATGGTCGCCATCAAACCAAAACTGTACCACCCCCGGGTCGGTATCTGCACTCTGAAAGCCCGTGTAGCGGAGAGTGGCCAAGACCTGGCGGGTGGCCTCTGGAAATGTCTGGAAGGCAGGCTCGAGAAACTCCGTCCAACCAGCTCCCTCGGCAAGTAGATCAAACTCCGGGGCCAACCCAAGGGCCTCTAGAAAAGGGCGAGATACAAATCGGCTGGGCCGAAACTCTACCTGAGCCAACGCTCTGTATCTCTTAGCGGACTCGTCATCCATCCAAGCCGGAGCCTCAAGCTCGGGCTGGGCTTGTGGTGCTCTGCGTCTGGGAGGCATCCTGTAAAAGGGAAAGAGTCAGATAGCGAAAACTTGGCAAAACAAGCACTATCAAGTTTATTTTCCAAAATCTAAGGTCCATCTAGGCCTTAACAGGGCAATGGCGGCCCAATCATGAGATAAAAAAGAGAAAGGTAATAACAGATAAAAATAGCAAACATCCTGTCTAAGGAAGTAGCCTAACATGCCTTGCACGCATCATGGCAAAAGGAACATGCAATCCTCATGGAGATAATTAAAGTGAATAAAAATGGACTTTCTAAGTCCTAAGGCATGCATTATACATGGAAAGCAAATAAATATTCTATTCTAGAATAAATAATAAAAATTTGGGCAGCACCCCGGCAGGGATGTGCCCAACCTCCTGCATGAAAAAACAAGATAATAGGCCTCAGGCCCTAGCAATAATAAATGCACGTAAATGGGGCGCACCCCGGCAAGAGTGTACCCCCAACAACTCAAAAACAGTGGCCTCAGGCCGCAAAAGCAAATCATGCACAAAAATTGTGCGCTAAAAAGATGCATTTCTAAAGCACCAAGATTATAGAAAAACTCTATTTCTATGTGATCATGCAAAAAGTTCGGATTTAATTACAAAAAAAATATAGAAAATTGGGCAGCATTTCCCCCTAACTTCTAAAATTATCTAAAACTCCTTAAAGTTAAAAGAAGAAAGAATGTAGAAATGAATTGAATAAAAATCAAATCAAAAAAGGTAATTATTTACTTACTTGTAATCCGGAGAAGTGTAGAAACTGGAGAAATATAAATATCCGAGCACCAGGTGAGTATATAATGCGAAAAACTGAAGAAATCGCGAAAAAATAAGAAGAAAAGACTCAAAAAACGCTAAAAACCGCTTAGAAACCGCTTGAGAGAGGAAGAAGAAAGGGACATCAACGTTTGCGCCGTCTGTCACTCGCCCTTATATAGAATTTTGTGACCGACGGGCAGGGCGTCTGTACAAGCGACCGACGGGCTGGCCGTCTGTCGCGCAATAAATGCAATTTAATGCGCCTGATGAATGCAATGATGGTGTGTGTTTCTGCCCGGTGGACTTCCGACGGGCAGGCCGTCCCTATGGAGGGGCGGTCAGGCCGTCTCCGTAGAGAGGCGGGCAGACCGTCTCTATAGAGGGGCGGGTAGGCCATCGGTGACCCTCCCCTATAAAATCTGCAAGAATTTTTTTGTTTCTTCATTTCCAACACCTTGGGCCTTTATTCTTCTCAAAATGTCTTCCCCTCCTGCCCAAAGGATGCACCGTATTTTAGATGACAAACACACTTGGGGAGAAGGCGCCCTTTCCTCTCTGGCTGGGCTGAAATATCTGTGCCGGGTGAAGATCGACCAGAACCTCCTCCTGGCGGCGACCCACTTCTGGAACCCTCGATTTCACGTCTTCCAGTTTACCTATCAGGAACTGTGCCCTCTTTCTGAAGAATTGGCTTCCATTCTAGGAGCCCGGTTCCCTCCTGGCGCTTTGCCTTGCATCCCCCGCTGCGGCCTACTTCAGACCCGGGACGTAGCCCTAGCTCTGGGCATATCCCCCTCGGAGGCCAACCAGCTGATTCCTATGAGTTCCTCCTTTGCTCTGGAGCCACTGATCGAGGCCCTAGATCAGTTCACCGACATCCCCACCTATCGGGTAAGCATCACGTTCCTATTCTGCATGGTGAACTTCCTTACTGTTGTTCCAGGAGGCTTGACAGGTGACTTTCGTCTGTTTGGAGTTCTGAGCGACTTTCATCTGGGAATGTCCCCTCTACCACTTGTCTTGGCCGAAACCATCTTGGGTCTGGACGCTGTGAGTTCTGGATCCACTACAACCTTTACCGGTAGCCCCTTATTACTCCAGGTACGTCATTATTTTAAAGGTAGTGCGTCCCTTATGGATTTTCACACTAGCTTTTCTTTGCGGGAGGTGCGTCCTTTCGGATTTTCACACAACCCTGTGCCTTATTTTTGCCTGAAGTAAACCCTACTTACTCCAGCGGCCTTTTTTTTTTCACAGATCTGGCTACAGGAAAAACTGAAGATGCTGTCTGAACCACCCCCTCGAGTCACTCCGCAGTACTCGCCGAGCCATTTCTTGCCTCGTCGGCGATTGTATGGGTGTGGCACGGCTGGTGAAGGTATTACCAGATTTAGTGAGCTGTCAGATGACGTTATCAGTTTTACATCCGCCTGGCTCCCGCTGTCTCATGCGGTCACCGATGGGTCATCGGGTTGCGTTCCCCTCTGCGGCCTCCGCCAGGCCACCTTCTGCATCACCTCGCGATGTACACGGCAGCTTGGGATGACCCAGGATATAGTGAGGGTTCCCCTGTCTTTCCGAGGAGGAGATCTCTCGGCCGCATTTGCTTCCCGGTATCACGAGCTATGGGGTAGATTACCTGTGAAGACCGTCATCCCAAGGTTCGGCGACCATTCTGCGTCCTCAACCAGCGGGTACAAGAAATGGATCCTCAGCCCAACCTCTGATAATAGGACTCGAGGGCTCAAGCATCTGATTGGCGAGAGCAGCAGCAGGACCTAGCTTAGCCTATATGTGTATTTCTTTTTGTGCTACATTTCTTTTTAATGCAGAACTAGAAAATGACAAAAGTGAAAAGAATAATATTCATCCCTTTCACGAGTTTTGTGTACATTTCTAGATAATTTCAGCATACATGATCAGTTTTGGCATTTACTCAGCTGCTTATGCGCTATCAATACATGAAACCAAATTTTAACAGCATCAACTCCTGTTACCGATCGGCCCTCTCAGGTTTTCACGATCGGACATTTTCTCTCATGCCTCTAATTTTTGCACAAGATGCCTTTTTTCGGTTTTCACCCTGTCGAGGCGCCCAATTTTAGCATAGCCGCCTTTTTTCGGTTTTTGACTTGCAGGGCATTTTATTCTCTTCTTTTTATTTTGGTCTTTAGCCGTGGAACCTTTTGAGTCTGTCGATGTTGATCGGCTCTTTGAATTCGTTCCCATCGCTATCTAATAAGATTGCAGCGCCTCTGGACAACAGCTTCTTAAGGATATACGGCCCTTCCCAGGTAGGTCTGAATTTCCCCCTGATGTCTGGTATTCCTGGCCTCATCTGTTTGAACACCAAGTCCCCTTCTTTTAGCGGGTGCTTCCTCACCTTCTTTCCGAAAGTTCTTGCTAATCTCTTCTGGTATATCTGATTGTGATAATAAGCTTTCAGCCTACTCTCATCCAGTAGGTTCAATTGCTGCAATCTCTGCTGCGCCCATTCGGCTTCCGGGATTTGGGCCTCCATGACCACCCTTAGTGATTTAAGCTCTATTTCTACTGGCAATACTGCTTCTGTTCCGTATACCAGGGAAAATGGTGTAGCGCCTGTAGATGATCTTACTGTCGTTCTGTATCCCCACAGGGCGAAGGGTAGCTTTTCAGCCCAGTCTTTGTAGGTTTGGACCATCTTGGACAAGATCTTCTTCACATTCTTATTGGCGGCTTCTACTGCTCCATTCGCTTGCGGTCGGTAAGGAGATGACTTATGATGCTCAACACCATATTTCTCGAGAAGTTTTCTGGTCTCTCCCATAAACTGCACTCCATTATCAGACACTATGTGATGAGGGAGGCCATATCTGCAGATCAAGTTCCTCTCTATGAACCTGGCCATATCCCTTGCGTCAATTTTCTTGAAGGATTCTGCCTCGACCCATTTGGTGAAGTAGTCGATTGCGACTATGATATATCTGTGCCCATTGGACGCCGTAGGGCGAATTTCTCCAATGATATCTATCCCCCAGGCAGCAAACGGCCAAGGTGACGTTAGGTTATGTAGCTCTGATACCGGCAGGTGTCTCAGGTCCGCGTACTGTTGGCATAACTGACATTGCTTGACATACTTTGAACAATCAGTGTCCATCGTAAGCCAATAAAAGCCTTGCCTCATTATCTTCTTGGCTAAGGTCAAACCATTCATGTGGGCCCCGCAGACCCCTGCATGGGTTTCTTCCATTATCTTGCGCGCTTCTCTCTCATTCAAACATCTGAGCTGAATCCCATCTGACCGTCTTTTGTACAGCACCCCTTCCAAGGATATGAACTGAGTAGATAACTTACGTATCATCCTCTGGTCTTTTTCAGTGTCTTCTTCTGGAAATCTATCGCTTCCCAAGTAATTCATGATATCAAAGTACCATGGCTTCCCATCTGACGCCTCTAGTTCCATTACAGGCTCGGTTTCAAAACTAGGCTTATCAGAGCTAGAAATTAGCACCGGTTTCATGGCCACTCCTTCAGGGTTATCCCACATTGACACTAAGGTTGCCAACGCATCAGCCAAACGGTTCTCATCTCTGGGCACAAAGTGGAAAGTGCAAGTCTCAAACTGCCCACACATCCCTTTCAGATATTGAACATAGGGGACCAGTCGTTCTTCTTTAACAGCCCACTCACCTCGGATCTGGTTTATTACCAAGGACGAGTCACCAAATACCTCTACGTTTCTTGCCCCCAACACAGCCAAAGCTTCTAACCCGAAGGTGCACGCTTCATACTCAGCCTCATTGTTGGTTGCTTTGTATCTCAGTTTCTTAGCAAGAGGAAGCTTCTCATTATCTGGGGTCGTCAGGATGATTCCGACTCCGGCTCCTTTGTTGTTCACCGCCACGTCAAAATGCAACTGCCATCCTTGAACAGAAATCGTGCCCATGCTCTCGTCAGGAAAGGTAAATTCGGGGGTGTCCCCTTGGATAGGATGTTCAGCAAGAAATTCGGCTACAACTCGCCCCTTAATAGTCTTGCGGGTGATGTATTGCACATCAAACTCCTGTAGCAAGAGCAGCCACCTCCCCATCTTTCCAAGCAAAGATGGTGCCTCCTGCAAATATCTTAAAGGATTCTGCTTGGCTACGGCCTGAACCTTGTATGAGTGGAAGTAATGTCTTAGCTTCTTTGATGCCCAAATCACTGCAAGGCAGATCTTCTCCACTTCAGCATATTTTATTTCGTAAGCCAGGAACTTCTTGCTGAGGTAATAAATTGCAAACTCCACCCCAAATTCATCCTCTTGAGCCATCATGGCACCCACTGAACCGTCTTCTACTGCCAGATACAGAATAAGCGGTTTAACAGGTTGCGGAGGCCTTAGTACTGGCGGATTTAACAGGTACTCCCTGATATTATCAAAGGCTCTCTGGCAGTCTTCATTCCAGACTACGGGCTGATTCTTTCTAAGCAGCTTGAAAACAGGTTTGCATATCGAAGTGAGCTTGGCAATAAACGGGCTGACATACTGCAGTTTGCCCAGGAAACTCCTTACATCTTTCTCCTTCTGTGGCACAGGCATCTCTCTGATAGCTTTCACCTTATCGGGGTCAATTTCTATCCCCCTCTGACTGACGACATGTCCCAACAGCTTTCCTGAAGTCACCCCGAAAATGCACTTCTTGGGATTAAGTCGCAGATTATACTTGTCGATCCTGGTGAAGAACTTCTCTAGAGCTTCAAAGTGTCCCTCTCGGGTGGCTGATTTGACCATCATATCATCGACATACACCTCCACTTCTTTGTGAATTAGGTCGCTTAGGATCTTGGTTGCCGTCCTCTGGTATGTGGCCCCCGCATTCTTCAGGCCAAAAGGCATGACCCAATAGGCATAGGTACCCCATTCCGTGATGAAGGCAGTCTTAACCCGGTCAGCTATCTTGTTCAGGATCTGGTTGTAGCCCACATATCCATCCCCAAAACTGTACATCGCGCAATTGGTGGCACTGTCTATCAATACATCAATATGGGGTAGTGGAAAATCATCTTTAGGGCAAGCTTTGTTAAGATCTCGATAATCCACACACACCCTGACCTTTCCGTTCTTCTTAGCCACAGGAACCACATTTACCAGCCAAGTAGGATACTGGACTTCCACAAGAAACTTAGCTTCGATCTGCTGTCGGATTTCCTCCTTAACTTTGTCAGCCCATTCTGGTCTTAGCCTTCTCAACCTCTGCTTCACAGGCTTGCAATCTGGGTAAGTCGGGATGGCATGCTCCGCCACGGCTCGGTCAATCCCCGGCATGTCCTCGTAGGTCCAGGCAAAGACTTTTTCATGTTTTGTTATTATTCTCTCAAAAATTTTTCTCTCCTCAGGAGTTATACTTGATGCTATTAGAATTTCTCTCGGATTTTCCGAGGTTCCAAGATTGAAAGGCGTTGTGCCAGTAGAGTCAATGTCAAAAATTGATGGAATGTGATCATGCTCATGCATGTTGAAATTATTGGAAACATCGCACAATAAGTGAAATTGTTCATCTTATTGATAATATTATAGTTATCATTTACATCATAAAAGAGTTCTGGAATAAAAAGACAATCTAGGCTAGAGTCTTCTTCTGCCACTCCCGAGGTTGACGCTGTTGTAGCTTGCTCACTGATTTTCTGATCTAGCAGAGGCCCTCCAGGCGCGTCGAAAGAAATTTCCAAATCCTCCATTCTCAACTCTAAATCTGCTATCTTCCCTTTTCCTTTCAGCCTGGCAGCTACCATTTTCTCAGTAATGACCTCCTCGAGCTCGCACTTGTCCCAAGTGATCCCCTGAGTCATGACTTCCTCATCCCAAAAGTCTTCAGCGGTCTTGATAAACCCGACGTGCCAGTCATACACATCATTAAAAATCTCAAAGCCAGGGACAATCCTCCCATCTACCCACTGTGGTTCATCTTCACCAGTGTAAGCACATACTGAGGATGCGGGGACGAAGCTTTCTGAAATGTGGGGGATCCTGTCTGTTACCCTCTTCTTGCCGAAGCCACCTCTGTATCCCAGGCCTTTCCGGTTCTTCTGCCCTCGAGTGGTGATTGCGGTCTGCAGCCCTTGGGAGCTTCTACCCAATCCAGCCCCGGGAAGATAGTGCATCTTCTTCAACATATTAACCACAGCCGGGCTATCTTCTGATCCGTGCTCTTCCTTTATCATAGACACATGGAAACCACTGAATGGCTGATTGGCAATTTCTAGCGCTGAGACCTGGTTTTCCCTGGCCGCCCTGATAGTCACCACCTCCCCTTCGTGCGGGAACTTTATCATCTGATGCAGTGTTGATGGTACTCCTCCTAATTTATGAAACCAGGGTCTCCCTAGCAAAGCCGAGAAGTTAGCAGGAATAGGCAGAACTACAAATTCAACTTCCACTTCGATAGGTCCTGTCTTGACCAAAGTCTTGAAGGTTCCTGAGGCTTGCCTCCTCGAGTTATCGTAGGCCGTGATAGTCAGATCGGATCCGCTGAGCATATCCTCGCTTAAGCCAAAAGCTTGCAAAGCTATCAAAGGGCATACGTTGATAGAAGACCCATCGTCCACCATAACGCAAGCAGTGTGCTTGTCGCTAATCTGCGCTTTAATGTACAAGGGTCGGTTATGATTGCGGCCTTCTGCCGGTAAGTCAGCATCGGAAAAGATCAACCTCTCCTCGGATCCTCCCTTGATTAAACCCAAAAGCTCTGACGGGGAAATAGTGGTGGCGACTGTGGCCTCAACCAAATGGATATCTGGGCTGCGGTCTTCTTCAATTGCCTTATAATCTGTTCCTCCTCTGGCTCTTTCTCTGCCAATGGTTGTACTGGCTCAGGTAGCTTTGCAATCTCGGGGATCACCCTTCCACTCCTAGTGACAGCGCTTATCTCTCCCTCGTCTCCATCGGAGCCCCATAGATCAAGGTTCAAACCTCCATCATCCTCGGTTTCCCCACCGCTTTCACTGCTAGACCAGCAATCAAGGGTCGCCACAACTGCTTTCTCCTTCTCATTCTCGGAATTACCAACAGCAGACTCCTCATTCCCATACAGATCTTGTAGCACGTACCACTCTGGCAGGCTAGATTGGATCATAAAAACTGGTGGGGGTACGGCATTATAACCAGGCCTCTTCTCAGTTTCTCTCTTCTCAGGGTCAGAGATCTGCTTGCTATCGATCAAGTCTTGAATAGAGTGCCGGAGCGCTTTGCATTTATCAGTGATATGACCTGAGTGCTGGTGGAATGCACAGAATTCGTTGTCCTTATGGCCCGGTTTCCCTTGTGTCAAAGCTGGCCTAGGAGTTAGAGGACGCAATTTTCCCTCCTTCATCAGCCTCTTCAAGACCCAGGATAAGGGTCTCCCCAAGTTTGAAAACTTCCTCTGGGTGGCTACCTCAGTAGCAGACACTTCACCCATTCTTCTAGTGCTGTTACTGGGACCTGCCGGCCTACTGGCTCCTTGACCGGGGTTAGCCCTTTTGGCGAAATTATCATTGTTAGCTTTTCGGGTCAAAAACTCCCCTTCTGCTTCGATGGCTATATCTTTGAGAGACTCCCAGTCCTTTAACCCCTTCATCCTCAATCCCTCCTTCAAGTACGGGCTCGCGTTCTTAATGAAAAGACGAATCTGATCTTGGGTATCAGGCTTTCGGCGCATCTCCATCACTCGGTTCCGCCATCGGGTAAGGTACTCATGGAAGGATTCCCCGGCCTTCTGCTGGAGTAGCTCAAGATCTTTCAGAGTCACCTCCATTCTGGTATTACAGTCGTACTGTTTCAGAAACTCCTCAGTGAGCAGATCCCAATCTTCTTTAGTGCGGCGGTCAAGGCCGTGATACCAATCTATGGCATGAGAGGTCAGGCTCAGACAAAAGTATTCTACTTTCTGCCTCTTGGACAATGTGGTCCCCTTCATGACCAGAGAATATTGCTTCACATGTGCGGTGGGATCAGAAGTACCATCGAACTTCGGCACATCCGGCATTTTGAAGTTATAAGGGATTGGGTCCTCTCCGTCCAGCTCCCTATCCTCAGGATTCATCCCGTGAGCTCTGCCTATCATACGAGCCATAGCCTCGAACCTCTCTTCCATCTTTTTCAAAATAAAATCATCAGCCTGAGGCGCCTTCCCCTTCTCAGATGCCATGCTCAACCTATCATCCTCGATATCTCTATCGTCATCAATTCTTAGCATTGGCCTTCTTCTCAACTCTCCCGAAGCCACTGATCTTAACTCTATCGGCGGCGGCCTAACGGGCTCCTCTCGCCTTTCAACCCTTTCTTCTTCAGGCTCATTCTGTCTCACTGGAGGAGGAGGAGGAGGATTCTGTGGAGCATTCGGCTGAGCGTTCTGCTGTGCCAAGGCGGCCAACATATTCATCATCCTGCCCTCGAATTCCTCGAAACGACGGCCCACTTCTTTCGCGATCATGGCCCTGGTGGCATCTTCTCCCCTAGGTGAGTTTGCCATCTGAGATACTGTACCACTGATTTCTGATAAAACCTCCGGTAGACCCTCTCTATCTGACAGCTCAGGAGTAAGAACTCGGATCAGTCGCCCGGTTGGTGATCTAGTCCACCTGGGCAGATCTATGATGGCTGCAGGGACAAAAGTTAGAATGATGCATGAAATGTAGGTATAATGCATGATCGTGATATGCAACATTTACAGAGCACAAGCAAGCAAGAAGGTCCTTCCACCCTTATTTCTCCCACACATGTGGTCATGCAGTCTCTTTCCTAGGTGGGATTAGCCCAAGGGTCAACGAGGGACCCAATGGGCACGTACGGTGCACGGCGAAAAACTGGCAGCATAACACTCCTATGCTAATGTACAAGCGGATGGATAATGATCGTCACGTATTCGGACGATCCATAAATTTCGCCATGGCCCTACCGGGGCATGATAGCCTTTGGCTAGGTTGCCAAGCAAGATATTTGGATTCATCCAATACGTGAGGATCCATACAGCAAGCATGAGATTATGGTTCATTTCACCTGTGGAAAGTGACTACAACCATTACATGAGCTTTGGACAAAGGAGATATTTCTTTGAGGCTACCCAAGTATGATCCCTGCCGACGGGTCTAGCTCATCACGAGCGTAGCGACCGATCGGGTCACCATTTTAATATACCATTGAGGTACGTGGCTTGGGCTGGTGATTATCCTTAACACTTCCCCAAATTGAGTGAAAATGAGGAGGTGCTTCAGGAACGCACCGGGGCTAAAAGAGGGACCAAACTAGCGTATTCTAAGGCTCTAATGATATGCAAATGCAATTTTGAGAGAAAGCGAATTTATGAATTAAATTTTAATCATAAATGTTAAAAGAGGTATTTTCGAATTGAAATCTCAAACCATAAACGTCCCCAGTGGAGTCGCCACTGTGACGCGCGCCGGATCCGGATGAGCGCCGCCCGTTCGACCGGTCGCACGTGGGCGACCGGGGCATTTGCGGGTCCGTTGGCATCTTGCAAATAATCGCAAGTGCGTCTATATTGGGCAACAAGGAGGTATCATGGAGTCGCCACCCAATAGAACATTGGAAAAGTTACTCTCGCCTCGGAGAGCCTAAGACTTGCGCCTAGTATCCATGTTGGGCCATGAGGCCTAGGATTAGCGCTAAAGTCTCGTGACCCAAGAAGTATTTTGGAGGATAACCTCTAACCTCTTGAGCCCAAAGACCAGAGCTGGGTCCGGGATTTCTCATCTATTTCTACCTCAATTAGCTTATGATTAAATTTTAATGTCATTAGTTCGCTCTCTCTCCACACTATGTGTCACACCCCAAATCGGGCCTAGTCGGAATGGACAAGTTAAGTCGCATAAGTGAAGGGTATTTCAGTAAATTGTGCATGAGTAAATTTGATGATAAGGATTTAATTGTAAAATAAAGTAAGTAAAGGAATTATTATGGTGTGTTAGTAGTGTATGGTAGTAGGATGTTAATGGGTTAAGGGATTTCATTGAGTGATTTATGAGCATGGTGCCTTGGAGATATTTGCATAAAAGAAATATTTATCAAGTGGATTATGGGTATGGAACTAAGGATGTAGGATATTTTATGAGAAGTGATTTAGTGTGTGTATGTGTATGGTGTGTGTGTAAATGTAGTCAAAGATATTTTGTGTGAACCAATTAAAGGATGCTAAGTGGGCTAGTAATATGAGGACATTTGGGCCTATGGGAAGTAACCAAGTGGAGTAAGCAATTAAGAGGTGATAAGATTAAGGAAAGAGAGAGTGAGTGAGAAGGCAGATTACGTTTTGCTCTTCTCCTCCTCCTTCCTCTTTCTTTTCTTTTCCTTGGATCGTGTTCTTCTCGGTGGCTAGGCATGGGTTGATGTCTTGGTGGAGCTTAAGAGTCTTTTATGGAGGTATGTGTATGGTTTTGAGTGCTAGGGTTCCTAAGAGAGATTATGTTCCCCTTCTTCTCTTTGTTTTGGTTGAATTAGGGTTTTTGGGTTAAGAGTAATTCTTGGGTTTTTGATTTGTGTAAGCTTTGGATACCAAGAGGAAGATTAAAGGCAAAGAGAAGGTGGAGGTTTGAAACAGAAGATTGAAGCTTCATTTGAGGTTTGGGAAACTTTATTTTATATATATGAATTTTTATATATATATATATTCATGTATGTTATAAGTTTCTTGATTGTGTGGTTGTTGATAGATGATGATGGTAGTGAGTGTTGGTTTAATTGCTCAATTGTGCATGTGAGTAGGTTTTTGGGTGAAACTGGGTTAGAATGCACTTGACCTTTCTTTGGTAATTAGGCTGTATTGGGAGTTTTCGAACTCCAAATCATTCGATTCTTGAACCATTAGAACCATGAATTCCATTACTTTAAATGTCACAGAAATAGCCTTGGACAAATTCTCGCTCTAAGACATCGAAAAATGGATTACAAATGTAGTGTCCCTGTTGTGTCGGGTTGTTTGAACAGTATGGGTTGTGGAGATCATATCTGGAGCTATAGGTGTCCTTTTGACCTGAAATTTGTTGCATGTGAACTTTAACATCCTAGGGAACATTTGTTAAGAGGAAGTTTTGGCTAAAAATGAGTTCTAGACTTTGATATAGGCTGTACAAAATTGTGGAGTGAACCAGTCCCGAAATTTTTCTTCTGTTTTGCAATATTTTGGTATGTCACGGTGGCAACTTAAATGGTTACCACCGTGACCTATGAAAATGCAGGGCAGAATGCTCATTTTTGGACCTCACGGTGACAACCAATTGGTTACCACCGTGACCACCCCCTAATATGCATAATTTGAGTGTTTTTCTTCTTGAAACGTACCCAAACTTCATGGTAAGTTCCTATAGCATGTCTAACTCATTTCTAACCTTAGGAAATGAGTATGTAGGTAGTCGTCAATCAAAATTATAAGTGACTAATGCTATAGCATAAGAGTTTAATAATGAAATTAAATGTATATATATATGCTTTTTAATTATCGAACAGGATATGCTTGTGGTATTGATCATGTATGATGTGAACAAGTATGTATAATTATGAATTGAGTTTGCTTAATGGAAAATGTATATAGGGGATATGAGTAATGAATGCATGATTAAAGTAATTGCCTAACAATACTATACGATGCATGCATTGGTAATAAATGTTATTAGAATGTGTTAGTATGCAAGATAATTATGATACTATAACGGTTCATGTGGATATTTGAGTGCCTATATAATATGATAATCATAAAGGTGATTTAATGCTTTTAGTTTATGAATTTCTCTTTTAAACAGAGACCTATAATGTGGCAAACCGGGTAAGTAAGTGTTTATGTAAATGTATAAATAGTTTGTATGAATGATATGATTAAGTGTGAAGAATAGCATTCTGTTTTGAGGTTTTTGGTATGTCACGGTGGCAATGAATGTGGTTACCACCGTGACCTACCCCAGATTGGCATTCTGTTTTGAGGGTTTAGTATGTCACGGTGGCAATGAATGTGGTTACCACCGTGACCTACCGCATATTTGCATTCTGTTTTGGGTTCATGGTATGTCACGGTGACAACCTAATGGGTTACCACCGTGAGGTACCCCAAGAGTGCTTTCTTCCGAAAGTTTTGGTATGTCACGGTGACAACCAACCTGGTTGTGACCGTGACCTACCCTGTTTTTGTAAAAAGTGTTTAGTTGTTAAAAAACAAAGTTTGAGTGTTATGTTAATGATTGGCATGATAATATTTCCATATTTGATTCTGATAAATCTTAGAACATTGAACAGTGCTAAAGTATGTCGATGGAATTATATCGTATGCTTTGTAAAATGAATAGTATGATGCATAGCTGATATTATGAATTTCTTTATATGTCTACTATACTCTGGAGTAAGTATGATGATATTTATATATTGTCTGATGTGACACATGTTTTGAATGATGCATGACCTGCGAGAGTCAGTCTAGTGGATAGTTAGGCATGCCTAATAGAGTCTATGTATGTGTAGCTGCAGCGCCCCTTTGAACGATTTGGACCCTGATCAGGTCCCCGAATGGTTCCTCGCGAACCCCTATTATGTGTATGTGTATGGATCTTGTTTAAGGTCCTGTTCAATGAAATGTTGCCTTTCGACTTGTACCTGTATGGTACATTATATTATGTGTTCCCTCTGAGGTTTCCCCGGTCAGAGATCGGGCTATGTGTTCCCTCATGAGGTCTCCCCTTCAGTACTCGTTATCCACTATTGTGAGTCAGCAGGTGTATGATTTGTTATATCGTGTTTATAAGTATGCGGTTCTGATCAGTTATGATTATAGTTATGTGAACTAATCAGTGCAGATTTATTGGCTCTCTGGAACACTGTGATTGGAATGCAATAACATATTATTGCTTATGTTAAAGATTTATGTTGCGCAACGGAAGTGTGATGGTATTGTGATTATGTATCTATGCATGATGTACTTTCAAAAGCTTGATTTTCCAACGTGTTCAGTAAATGTATGCATATGAGGACCTGTACTGGTATAACGATACAAGTATTGGCATATAAGTGTATTGATACTGACATGTAATGTATAGGTAAGTGCACATGAGTGAAACTATATGTAGTTATGCATGAATATACTTACATCTGGTATGGTGCTGTTGTTTTGGTTTGTGTCGCACACATAAGAAACATTTGAATGCACAGCTATTACATGTAAGCATATATATTTCTCGGTAAGAACTATGTGTGTATGAGATTTGTGTGTGTGTTATGCCTCGACGACCATTGTGAATGACCGTCCATATTATTATGTTTGTTTTCCCCACTAAGCGTTATCGCTTAGCACGGGTTCTTTTCCCCGTGCAGGTGGCAGGTCTGGTCCAGTTCGAGTCGCACATCTGCAGAGTCGGCCACATAGGAGCTAGGAGCTTTGGTTTTTGTCCAGCTTCTTTATTTTGGATTTTGTAATTCTGTCTAATATGTATAAGTAATAATATGTAAAGATACTTATGTAATATTTTGGGCCATGTGAATATTTGTATAGCGATGTTTTGAGAATAACTTATGTTGTATGCTTGTAAGCTTTCAAAACTGTATGCTTTTGCTTAGTGTATGCGCATTTGCGAAATATGCATGTCCAAATATACTCCTCAAGTTTTAAATTCTTCCGTATTTTAGTATGCTTTGTCTCGCTTCAGTCCGGTAACACACCTACTCGCATGGCTTCCTACTCCCTTGCGGATGGGTTCGTCCACATATGAGTTGGGGTGTTACACTATGCAGTTGATTTAAAAGGCGCATTTTATTCACATTCGGAAAGCAGTAAATGAGCAGAATAAATATCAAAAGCGATAAATTACAATAATACAAGAAGCGGAATACAACTCCCTTTGGTAAATGTGCGATTCATACACAAATCGGGGCTTTGTTTATTTTGAGGGTTTTGGTCCTCTCATGCATCATTATTAAAAATGGGATATTTAATATGTGATGATCTTTATTGGATGAAAATAGGGCGTTGGACCCTTTTGCATTTTATACAAAACCCAATTTTATTTAGGTACAAATCGTTGGTCTATTCTTACATTTAACGGGATAAAAAGAGCTTATTCATATACATAAAATAATCAATGAATGAAAAAAACGAGAGGAATAAATCAAGAGGTTTAAGAAAACTAAACCGGACGAAATCCACCACGCATGGTAGGCAGCCGCTTAAGCTCGGAATTATCCAAGAAGACCAATATACACTCACAGAAAGTTAAGAGATGTTAATATTCATAAAATTAACACATAAGAAATCGAAGGGACTGAATAGAGATGAAAAACGATCAATAAAAATGGAGGCAGAACCCACCGACGGCCTTTCCTGGTTGACCGACGGGCGTCGGTTTGGTAATTCGATATGCCCGTTTGTCACTCAGAAAGGGCGTCTGTAGGTGAGTGACCGACGGGCGTCTGTCATGAAGATGACCCGTCGGTCACCTATGTCTCCGGAAAACAGAAAGGAAACAAGGGCCTTTCAAGATCAAAAAGCAAATTTTATCCAAAAAAGGGAGATGAGGGAGTCAAAATGAAGAAAAGTAATGACAAGTATTCAAAAATTTCACAGAATGATTAAATAAATGATAAATGATTAAATATGAGATGAAAATAGAGGGAGAATCCGGAATATTTACCCTCAGATAATCGCTTCGGGTAAGATTTTGGTGTCGTTTAGATCCCCGCGCGCTCCACGAGAAAAAGAAAATGAAAGATTAGGAGGAGAAAATGGGCTATTTCACCTCCAATCCTTCAGAAAATCGATTTAGGAGTCAAAATCTGAAGAAGACTAATTATTTTTAGTTCCTTTGATTGATTTGATCCTTGATTAAGTAAGGTTCTTTGGAAAAGGGTGTTTTTGGAAGAGAGAGAAAACATGCTTGAATTTTGGCAGAGTTTCCTCTTCTGAAAAATTTTCCAACCCTTTTCAAATGAAAATCCGGACCTTATATAGCCAGACACGACCGACGGGCGTCGGTGCATGGAGGCGGGCGTCGGAAGAATCCTACTGACACAAGGACACTTCCGACGGCCCTACCACCTCCACCGACGGGCGTCGTAGCGGTTGCGTGCTCTGGGAAACCAGGCGGCTCCTGACAGGGGCGGTGACTTTCAGACGGGCGTCGGAAAATACCCTGAGCCGTCGGTGACTCGAAGCGACGGGCCACCTCCACAGACGGGCTGGCCGTCCGTGGAGGACAAAAAATCCTTTTTGACTTGAAAAACTTCCGTTTTCTCCCCCTCTACCCAGGAAGTGTAGAAAAACCTCATTTCTCATGGAACGTGGGACTAAAACCTCCAACTTCAGCCTCCCGTACAGGCTTGAACATTGATTTCATCATAGGGTAACCTCTGATCCGGACCGCTCCGGGACACGGTGCTTACAGTGAGATTCTGGTGTCGGTTAGAGCCCCGCGCGTTCCACGAGAAGCAGAGATGAAAGATTAAAGAGAGAAAATGAGATATTTCACCTTCAATCCTTCAGAAAATCGATTTTGGAGTCAAAATCTAAAGAAAACTAATTAGCTTTTAGTTCCCTTTGATTGATTTGATCCTTGATTCAATAGAGTTCTTTTAGAAAAAGTGTTTTTGGAAGAGAGAGAAAATGTGCTTGAAATTGGGCAGAGTTTCCTCTTCTGAAAATTTTTCCCACCCTTTTCAAATGAAAATCCGGAGCTTTTATAGCCAGACACGACTGACGGGCATCGGTGTATAGAGGCGGGCATCGAAAGAATCCTTCTGACACAAGGATTAGTCCGACGGCCCTGCCACATCCACCGACGGGCGTCGGAAGGGTTGCGTGCTCCGGGAAACCAGGCGGCAATCTGACAGGGGCGGTGATTTTCCGACGGGCGTCGAAAAATACCCAGAGCCGTCGGTGACTCGGAGCGACGGGCCGGCTCGACAGACGGGCTGGCCGTCTGTGGAGGACAAAAAGCCCTTTGACTAGAAAAAAACCTCTGTTTTTCTCTCCTCAGGCCCGGGAATGATAAAAACCTCACTTCTCATGGAACGCGGGGCTAAAACCTCTAAATCCAACCTCCCATACAGGCTTGGACACTGATTTCATCATAGGGTAACCTCTGATCTGGACCGCTCCGGGACACGGTGCTTACAGTTCCTCATATTCTTCATCTTCCCAGTCATCATCTAGCCTTGGGATAGGTCTTCCCTTCTGTGCCCCTGAAGTAGTAGCTCTTAGGCTCACAAGTGGTGGGCGAGTTTCCTCTCATGAGTCCTCTCTGACCTCTTCCCTTTCATCATTTCTCATAGGAGGAGGCTGTGGGTTTTACGGGGCTGCTTGCTGACCCATTGCAGCTATCATTGCCATCATTCGATTTTCAAATTCTTCCAACCTTCGGCCCACTTCCTCTGCTATCATTGCCCTGGTGGCCTCTGCCCCTCTCGGTGAGTTTGCCATTTCTTCGGGTACAGAAAAATGATCTGAAGTAGCGTAACTGGTTTCAAAAGAAGTGTCCGGATACTCTACCCTTTCCGGTAACTCAAAGAATGGATTTCTGCATAGGCGCCCCCGAGACCCTCTTGTCCACCTAGGCGAATCTATGATGGCTGTTGAAACACAAGGGGTTAGGATGATGCACGACTGTGCTAAAAATGCATGATTGTGCTATGCAACACTCACAAGCCACATGCAAGCACATAGGTCCTTCCAACCTTATTACTCCCGCACACAAGGTCATAGTCTCTTTCCTAGGTGGGATTGGCCCATGGGTCATCTGGGGACCCGATGAACATGTATGGTGCACGGTGAAGATCCGGCAACATAACCTCTCCTAACTAATGCACAGGCGGATAGGTTATGATCATTATGTATCTAGACAATCCAAATAAGTCATCTTGGGCCTATCGGGGCATGAAAGCCTTTGATTAGGTGACCAGTCAAACCATCTGGGCTTGTCCAATACATAATGATCCATACAGCAGGCATAGTATTAAGGTTCATATCACTGAGGGGAAGTAACTATTTCCACTACATGAGCTTTGGTCAAAGGTGGTGTTGCTTTAAGGCTACCAAAACATGGTCCCTGCCAACGGGTCTAGCTCATCCCGAGCGTAACGACTGATTGGGTCACCATTTAATATACCATGATGGTACGATGCTTGGGCTGGTGATTATCCTTAACACTTCCCTAAATTGAGTGAAAATAGGGTCGTGCTTTGGGAACGCACCGAGGCTAAAAGAGGGACCAAACTAGTGTAGATCTAAGGCTCTAATGAGATGCTCTGCAGTTTTGAAAGAAGAAGAAATTTTCAAATTAAAACTCAACTACAATTTTTAATCAAGGTACTTTCGAATCGAAGTCTCGAGTAAGTCCTCAGTGGAGTCGCCACTGTGACGCGCGCGGAACCTCGCAGCCTCCCGAAAGCCCGCATTAGGGCGATCAGGAGAGGTTCATAAAACTTGTAAGGTATTTAAAAGCTGCGTCTATTCTGGGCAACAAAGAGGTTTCTTGGAGTCGCCACCCAATAGAACATTGGGAAGGGTCGTCTAGCCTCATCGAGCTTAAGACGGCGCATACATATCCATCTTGGGCTAGCAAGAGGGATCTTGGAGGCCTCACCCTCTACCCCCCTGGAGCCTAGGGTTGTGTATTTAAGCCTTTTGGTGGGACTCAAGAGGTTTCTTGGAAGTCCTAGACCTCTCGCCTCATTGAGCCCCAAAGACCAGAGTGAGTTTTGGACTTCTCATTTATTTATACCTTGATCAATATTATAATTGAGTTTTGAGTTTATTGTTTCATCGACTTTCCACACGATACAATTTAAATTAAAGGCGCAATCATTCATATCAAAAGCGGTAAATGGAAGATAAATCCAAAAATAAAATATTCAAAAATATTACAATAACACTAGGAGCGGAATACAACTCCCATTTATAAATGAAATGCAAATCAAGCATAAATCGAGGTATTCATTGATGATGAGGACATTGATCCTTGCATGAATATTTATTATGAAACAGTTATTAATGTGATGATTTATTTGAGTACGAAAAACTAGGACATTGGTCCCATTTTTTATATTTAGAGAAAATGCCAGGTTAATTAATAGAAAGCTTTTGGTCTTTTTTACTTCAACGATATTAAAACCATTTTCATAATAAAATGAATAAAAGGTAAAGAAAAAGAAGGAACTCGAATAAAAGTCCTTGGACTGGCGCAATCACCATCTTTCATAACTTCAACTCCAAATGGTCAGAAAATAACTCACAAGGATAAACATGTTAGCATCAAAAAAACGTGAATAAAATAAAAATAAAAATAAAAGAACGAGAGAACCCTAACAGAAATAGGTTAAAAGATAGAATTTTATAAATCAAAAACGTGAAAGCCTGCCTAGGGAAAACAAGTAAAAAAGACCTTTTAGCACTTTTGTAAAAGAATGATAAAATACATAAAAAATCAATGTGAATCAAATTAAATTACACAAATGTTAGTCCAGAATGTTTACCCTCGGACTTTACCTTTTAGGGTGATTGTCGGATGATTTCGTCCCCGTATGCTTCGTAAAGATCAAGTAAGAATTAGATCAAAGAAAGAAAATTTATGTTATTCTTTCCTTGAAAATTTGATAGTAATCGAGTGTTCGAATTAGTTATATTGATGGAGAGGAATGAATTTCGTTACCTCAAATTGACTTAATTCGCAAGAAAAATTGAAAGAAATCAATTAATTGGAAAAAAATTATCAAAATAAAATTCTGTAAATAAAGCATAGATTTTATAAACTTTTGAGTAAATTGCTCACAGAAACTTTTCTAAAAACCAATTTCCCAAAAATATTTGATACCCTTTTTTTCAAAATAAATTGCTCTACAATTTCCCTCTTTTCTCACCAAAATTCCCAAATTTTCTCCCCAAATTTTCTCTCCAAATTTTCTAACCCAATTTTTCTCTCCAAATTTTCTAACCCAATTTTCCAACCCCAAAATTGAAATTTGATCCTCTATTTATAGGATGTTAGGGGATAATTAAGATAAGCCTCCATCCAAAGTTAGAATTTTTTAAGGACTTTAAAATTCGAATCTTAGATAAATCCTATCCTCCATTTGAAAGAAAACTGATCAGATTTCATCCAATCCGGCGTGATCCGGTCAGTTACCGTACCGACGGGCTTCCCTACATATACCGACGGCCGTCCCTACTAAGGGCATATGCGGAAAACTGACTAGGGATGGGGCGCGATACTAGGGACGGCATCCCCACATCGCCACGTGTCCGTCCCCACTACGCCTAGAGACGGGGATCACCCCAAGTGGAGACGGGCATCCCGTCTGTGGAGCAAAACTCCCAATTTTACCCAAAATTTATCCAATTCTTTCAAAACTCCATGCCATAGAAAAAATATTTTAATCCTTGCGAAACCGAAAGACGAAAACCTCTGAATTTCATCCCCTTATCCGAAAACTGACATTAATCTCTTCATCGGGTAACTCTGATCTGGACTGCCTCAAGACCCGGTGTCTACACTTTGTTTTACAAATTGGGGGGAGTGCCCGCTACCCTTTATCAGATGATCAAGCTACCACACGGAGGGGAGGTAGTGACTATCCAAGCTGTAAGGGAAAACCAAGTCTCTACCTTGGGAATCGTTAATCAGCCGTTTAATGGTTTCCATGTGTTTGTGATAGGGGAAGAGGGGAACTCAACCCCAAGTACTGAATATGATAAAGAAGATGAACTTTTTTCCAGGGGCTGGTTTAGGCAGAAACTCTCAAGGCCAGCAGTCTGTTATCACTACAAAGTGTTAGAAGGACCGAAAGGGTATGAGTTATGGAAGTGGAAATGGCAAGGGGAAGAAGAAGTCATATGGTGTTCCTCATATCTTGGAGAGCTTCATGCTTGCATCCTTCATTTGTGCTTAGAATGGAGAGGCCGAGCTTTAGTGGGTTGATGGTAGGATCATGCCGGGATTCGAGATCTTCAATGATGTTTTTGATTGGGAAGTCGGAGTTATCAGATTTGCAGAAGGCTTTTGGGATGAAGAAGTCATGACCCTGTGTGACATTTAGGACAAGTCTGAGCCAAAATAGATCATCACTGAGAAGCTTCTGGCCATCAAGTCGAAAGGAAAGGAGAAAGTTGAGATTGAAGCTTCAGACCCAAATTTTAAGATCCAGGACTTGAAGATTTCTGAGGTAGCAGTCGGACCTCCTCCGGGCTAATACAACAGTGCTCTATAGGCTGCGACGTATGCATCGAAGGAAAAGAAGATGATAACTATTTAGATTCTTTTTTTATTCCAGAACTTTTTCATAGCGACAATGTTTGCAATTCCAGTTTTACCAATAATATGAATGATTTTGATTATTTGTGTGCTGTCTCTAATGATTTCATTTCGCATGATCACGAACATGATGCATTTATTTTTGACATTAATTCAACGATTACGACTATGTTTAATCTCGAGACCTTGGAAAATCCAAGGGAAATCTTGATAGCATCCCACATAACTCTTGAAGAGAGAGTGCAATCACTACAAGAAATTTTACTTTTTGTGACAAATTTTTTAATGACGCATAAAATTTCGTCACTAATTATAACTTACAACGACAAATTTTTTAAAACGTCACCATACTATTTATTACTGTGACAAAATTATTTTGCGTCATTTTATGTTTTAATTTTCGTCACTAATAGATTAATTTTGTGACGAAAAATATATTTCGTCATGATTTGTTTAGGAAGAAAAATTTCCCACCTTTTTTTTGGAGGGAATAAATTTAATGACAAAATAATAATTTATTGCAACGCATAAAATCGTCACAAAATATTTATTTTTTGTGACGAATTATTTTTGTCATAATTAATAAATTAGTGACAATAAAATCATTGTGTCACAAATAAGATATCGATAAAAAAATTCTAATAATTTTTTTAAAAAATTTTAGTTTAAAAAATAATTTTATTTATGACAATTAAATGTGTCACAAAAAATTAATATAAGGTGATGAGGTACAATTTTGTCACCTTTGATATTAAGGGAAAAATTTCAACATTTTTCTTTTTGTGGGAAAAAAATTTAATGACAAAAATTACTATTTGCGACATATAAATTCGTCATGAAATACTTATTTTTTGTGACATGAATTATTTTTGTCACAATTTAATAAATTAGTGACGATAAAATTATTTCGTCATAGTAATTTTATTTATGATTATGACAAATAAATATGTCACAAAAAATGAATATATTATGACGAAATACACTTTCGTCACCGGTACAGTCTATTTATGACAATAATAATATTATGTCATAATTAGTTGTAATGTTAATATACGACAAATAAATTATATCATAAAATATAAATTTAATTTATGACAAACAAATATATCACAAAAAAATGAATATATTGTGATAAAGTATAAATTTATTACTAACACAACCAGTTTGTGTGACCATAATATTTTATCACAATTGATTATAATAAAAATGTACTACAATTAGATTATGTTATAAATAATTTATTTTATATTATAAATAAAAATATCACCAATAAATGTTTTAATGACCAAAAGTAGTTTGTCATCTACTTTTTTATAAAAATAACTAAATTATACGTGAAAGTTAATTAATTAATAATAGAATAATAATAATTTAAAATAAAATATTTTAATGTAAATTAAAAAATTGTAAAAATTGTAACCAAAAATCTAAAATACAAATTTTCCCCTAACTCATTTTCTCTCTTCCAAAATCAATCTGTCTCCGCTGCCCTCGTCACTCGATGACTCCCCTTCTCCGCCGCAATCCTCTCTCGGTGACTTCCCCGTCTCCGCCACAGTTTGCACTATCTCAGCCGCCGTCTCCGCCGCGTGCCTATCTCTCTCACTTGCAGTCTTTGCCACATTCCTCTCTCTCAATATCAATAGCTCATTCTTCAATCAGGTTATGCCTCTCTCTGTTTGTTAATGGATTTAATTATTTTCTTTCTTTAATTTTTTTGGGTATCGAGTGACTTCTTGTTTGAATAATTTTTTTTTTATTGTGGTGCGTCATTGATCTGTGTTTGCTGTGCTCGATCCAGTGCCCAATTTATCTCTTGTTAAATTCTCAAATTGGATTTGGGTTCCTTGAAATACAAGAGATACGTCCAGTGATTTAACTCATAAATGGTGTCCTAATTATTGCAAAATTGTTATGATCTTCATGGGGTTTATGGATTTACAATTATAGTTTTTGATGGTTAGTGCAGACAGGAGATCTTGAGAAGGGTGAAACCCACCAGCGACTAGCTATGCTTGGGATTGCTATGGTAGCAATGGCCAAGGAATTGGGGCTTCAAATGGCAATTCGTTCACTGGAGCATCTTTTACACTTTGGGGAACAACATATTCATCGTTCAGTTCCTTATCTCTCGGCATCCTCTGCATATCAAATCCAAAGGTACTGATCCGATTTTAGTTATTCGATGTTTGCTATGATAGAAATTATTTTACTTGGATGTTACAATTTGTAAATGGGATTGGATAAGCAAAGTAATTAGGTTCTTTCTATACTTTGGTAGTGCAGTTAAGGACTCTGGTAATTTATGTATCATCTCTCATTTTATTTGTTAATTTTGTTTTAGTATGTTATCTGCAATTAATTATGGTGTTGAAAGCATGGTCCTTAAATGTATAAGAATAATGCTGTGTTGCAAAGCACCCACGGGTGCATTTGCATCTTTAACTGATACCTACTTTGACATTTGGTGAGACTAAACACAAGCTGAATTGTTTTGTAAACCTATGATTTATTTTGTTCTGGCTATGCTCTGTTATGGTTCACAGGGTGCCAAGCCTGGGGAAGGAGGTGAGCTTCCTAGTCACAAGGTCATAGGAGATATTGTTGTTACTAGAAATTCTATAGCTGGAGCAGGACTTATCAGTCCTCCTCCTCATCATGATATCTATTCTATTGAAGACCTTGCATAGTTGATTCATGATCTTAAGGTATGGGAATTTATTGGTTTATACGCTTTGTTGTGCTAAACATGTAGGCTTCATTGTCGCTATTTAAGTTGTGGCCATTCTCAAGTGTGAGGAGCTATGCTTGTTTAATTTAGAGATCATTCAAGCAGTATATATGGACTCTATGCATTCAATTGTTTTACCTTCCTAATGTCTTCACTTCTTATTGCAGAAACTTAACATGATCATTATAACTAATCATATGGTAGAAACTTAATTGATGGTAACAGAACATGTGGGATATAGTCTATTTTTGTGTCAAATAAAGAAGACAATGTGGACGCATGTAAGTACACTTCATCTATTCTATTTCATAGTTCTTATGCCAATTTCAGCTTTTGGCAGGAAGTCATTAAATTAATCAATGCTACCAAAGCTGTGAGATATCTTTATTATGTGCTTTAAATGAGATAGGGTAGTAATTTGAAAGTTTTTAAAATCTTTTTTTAGTTTTCTTAAGTGAAATCACCATCAATTTGTGTCACTGTGTCATTGAAATTCTGATCTAACTTCCACTATGTATTATATTGCTAAAGAAATCAGTTGCTTTGTTTTGGTACTTGCTTTTAACATTTGCCTTTGTTGTCTTGAACCTTACAGGTAGTGGATCTTGATTTTCCAAATACAACTGAAAGCTATAAACTCTACTCTTAGGTTTTATTTCTGTTGTGTTTTTATGATAGTTGGATCATTGGTATCGATAACGTAGAACTTTATAAAAAAATTTCTCCTATTATATTTGTCATTTGGGGTGGGATCTTCCATGGCTGTAAGGCATCTCATTTTCTTAATTGGACATTGATTTTATTTGCAGATCTTTCAAGATTTTGGCTTACTCACGAGACATCTTTGTGAGATCGCATACCAGTTTCTTGGCTAGGATTCCATTTTGCCAGCAAGGCTATTAACTTCTTATTTTTGAATTATGAATTAGGATATTTTAATTTTTTTTTGCATTAAGTAGTATCTTTTTATTTAATTGACTTTTTGTTTAAATAAATATTTTATATTAGTTGATTGATAATTTTTTTAGAAATTTAATTGATTGTATAATATTAAATTTAAAATATGTCATTTTTACTACAATGCATATATGATAAGTATATTTGTCATAATTTGTCGACTTATTAGTTCATAAATAACGATATAATGTTTATAATTACGATATTAATATTGTAATAAAAAAAACATAATTTAATGACAATAAAAAATTGTTACTAAAACTATTTTTTGTGACAATTATTTTTATCCCTATTTATGTCACTAAAATGTAACATAATATGACGATTTATATTCATCGTTAATACACATTATTTTAATGACGAAATCATTTTTCGTCACTTAAAGTATTAGATTTAGTGAAGAAATTAAATATTTTATGACGAAAATTATATTTATTTATGACGATAATTACGTAACCAACGCTTAATGGTTTTAATCAGAAGAATATATAGTTTCGTCATTAAAAATATTTAATTTCGTGACGAATTTTAAATTTGTCATAAAAAATATCAATCTTTAGTGACGATAAACAATATAATGTGACGAAATATAATTTTATTTATGACATAATTTTGTCATGAAAAGTAAGAACTAAAGATGACCATAATCATTTTTGTCATAAAAAATATACTTACGGTGACAAAAAAGTAAATCGTCACGTAAACTTTTATGTTACGCGTCTACCGTTACGTTCTCTATGACGATAAAAAATCATCACCTTATCTTTTCAGCAACGAAAAATAAATTTTTCATGACAATTTTTTGCGTCATAAAAAGTCAAATTTCTTGTAGTGAATTTGAAAGAACACTGAAAAAATACGAAAAAGTCTTTGCTTGGACCTATGAAGACATGCTAGGGATCGACAGAGAGGTTGCTAAGCATGCCATCCCGACTTACCTAGAGTGTAGACCAGTCAACCAAAAGCTTAGGAGGCTTATTGCAGAATGGGCACAGAAGGTGAAGGAGGAGGTCCATAAGCAAATTGAGGCAAAATTTCTAGTCGAGGTTCAGTACCCAACATGGTTGGCCAATGTAGTCCCTGTAGCTAAGAAGGATGGAAAAGTACAGATGTGTGTGGATTACCAGGATCTAAACAAGGCTTGCTCAAAGGACAACTTTCCCTTACCTCATATCGATGTACTAGTGGATAGTGTGGCTGCTTGCATGATGTACAGCTTCATGGATGGATATGTCGGGTACAATTAGATCCTCAATAAGATAGTAGATCGGATTAAGACTGCCTTCATTACTGAGTGGGGCACGTTTGCATATAGGGTTATGCCCTTCGGGTTAAAGAATGCGGGAGCGACTTATCAGAGGGTGGTTACGAAGATTTTAGGTGACTTGATCCATAAGGAAGTTGAAGTGTATGTTGACGACATGATGATCAAATTCGCTACTAGGGAAGGACACTTTAAGGCTTTAGAAAATTTCTTTTGAAGGATCAATAAGTATGACCTCTGCCTCAACCCTAAGAAATGTGTCTTCGAAGTTACCTCAAGGAAATTGCTGGGACATGTAGTGAGTCCAAGAGGAATCGAAGTGGATCCTGATAAGGTCAAAGCAATCAGAGAAATGCCCATGCCTCAAAAGGAGAAAGAAGTCAGAAGTTTCTTAGGAAAGCTTCAATACATTAGTCACTTCATTACTAAGCTAGCTTCGGTATGTGAGCCGATATTCAAACTTCTCAGGAAGAATCAGCTAGTCAAGTTGAATAGTGATTGCCAGATAGCTTTTGATACTATCAGGGACTACCTTTTAAACCCACCTATTTTGAGACCACCACAGTCTGCTAAGCCTTTAATCTTGTATCAAGCCATAAAAGACAATTCAATGGGTGCCATGATGGCTCAGGAAGACGAGTTCGGAGTAGAGTTTGCCGTGTACTATCTCAGTAAGAAGTTTTTACCTTATGAGACTAAATATGTTGAGGTTAAGAAGAACTGCTTGGCGGTAATTTGGGCCTTTAAGAAGTTGCGGGATGTAGACACCGGGTCCTGAGATAGCCCAAATCAGAGTTAGCCAATGATGATAAGATGCCTACTCACAGGCAAAAAGGTTAAAAGTGATGATTTCCTAGTCAAATTTGCATTTTAGAGTGAAAAAAGAAAAAATAATAAAAAGTATTTTGAAAAATAGATTTAAAAAATGGGGTTTAGAAATTATAGTATTTTTTTGTTAAATTTTAAAAAAAAAATTCCGCGAATGTCGAAGCATAGCCCCCATTCGTGTGCTGCTCCGTGCCCAATCGTGCGTGACTAACGCCCGTCGCGCGCGCCGACGGGCGTCGGTCGCCCCTGTTCCACCGCAAATGGCAAAATTCGCCCGAAATTGATTTTTTTTCCGATTTTTCTCCCAAAAATCCGTTTTTTATCCCATTTTTTAGGGTTTTCAAATAATTTTTTTTCTATTTTTAAAATTCAAAATAATTAATATCTGGTTTATTTGAGTTTTTTTTCCTTAATTAACTATTTCTTCTATTTTTTTTCTTCATATAAAAGAAAATGATGGAAAGAGAAATAGGGGGGAATTTTTTAGGGTTTTTCTCAGTCTTTTTTTCCTCCTCTTCTTCTTTAACAATTCTCTCTAGCTTTTACTAAATTTCTCCCCAACAAAAAGAAAAAGAAAATAGTTCAATTCTTCTTTTTCCAATAGAATTTCTTCTAAACATATTTTTAGAAGTAGTTTTGTTGGTGGAATTTAATTTTGAGACAAATAAAACAATTATTTGCTCTCAAAATTTAGTTTTTTAACTTGTTATTTGTTTTCAATTAAATTTTTTTCAAGGTTTTTTTTAATCCCTTTTTGATGAAAAATTGATTTTGAGACAAACAAAATAATTGTTTGTTCTTAAAATCTAATTTTCATTTGATTTTCTAAAAAACTTGTTTTTTTCATAAATGATTTTTTTTGAGACAAACAAAATAATTGTTTGTTCTTGAGAACATTTTTTCTCAATAAAAATCATTCTTTTGGCAAAGAAGTCAATTCTTTGTTTTTGAAGAATTTTTTATTTTCTTTCATCACTTTTTCAAGCATATTTATTTTTTGAAATAAAATTCCAATATTTTATTATATTCAATTTTAATCTTGCAAATAAAAAATAAGGAAATCAATCATCACTTTTACCTGCATCAAATCCGAAACTCTGAGGGTAAACATTCTGGAATTGATCTTTTATCTTTTATTATTTTGCTCATATTTAATTGATTAACATGTATATTTTATTATTTTTATTTATTCATTTATTCTATTGTTTTATGTTTGTCTCATTTAATATGTTTATATATTATTTTTGTTCATGTAAATATTGATTTCTTATTATTTTTTAACATGTAATTAATTCATTCATTTTGGTTGATCTTTTTGCCATGTAAATGTTTTATGTTAATTGTGATAACATTAATTAATCATGTCATTTATTTAATTATTTTCATCATTCTTTTATTCATTATTTTTTTCATTTTTTTTCATTGCTATTGTTATATATTTATTGTTTATTCATTTATTTGTTTATTATTATTATTATTATTATTATTATTATCATGTTCATAATTTTATGTATTAATTCATTACCATTTCTTATTTCAATCATATCATTTAATTCATTTATCATTCATAATGCATTTTTCTAATTTATTTTAAATTGTTAACATTTTAATTCGTTTGTAATTTTGATGTCATCTTATTTTATTTATTTTATTTTATCATTTATTATATATTTAATTACTAACATTATTTCATTTGTGTTTTATTTTTATTTTACAACTTATTTTCTTCGCGTGGGCATTTTTGCGAGCACACGGGGAGATCCAGAAGGCTCGTTTAATATGATCATTTATTTTTTATTACTTGTATTATTTGTTTCTTTATTTATTTTGTCGAATGTAATTCCTAATAAAATTGTTAATTTTAGGCACGTTAAAAAGAAAATCACAAAAATATTTCTACTAATTAACTTGGAAATTTTTCTAATAAAAATGGGACCAATGTCGTAGTTTTTCCACACAAAATAAATTGTCACATAAAAATCGTTTTCGTAAATATGTATGCGAGGACCAATGTCCTCATCCTTAATGTATGTCCCGTTTTATGCATATTTTGTATTTTATTTACAATGGGGGGTTGTATTCCGCCCCTAGATTTGCTGTAATTTATTTTCATACGCTTTATTTTAATTATGCTTTTATTTATCGCTTTCCCTAAATGGATAACCTGCGCTTTAATTAAATTGCATGAAATTGAATGAGAAATGGGATGGAACGCTAAATTCAAAACTCCATTATAAACCTAACCAAGGTATGAATAAATGGGAAGTCCCGAACCTTCTCTAGTCTTTGGGCTCAATGAGGCGAGAGGGCCATCTCAATATCCTATTGGGGTGGGGCCTCCAAAACACCTCTTGTGTCCCATAAAAAGGCCCAATTTGCATAGTTCTAGGCACTATGAGGCGAGAGAGCCATCCTAATGTTCTATTAGGATGGGGCCTCAAAGACACCTCTGGTTTGCCCAAGCGCGAGGCGAGAGGGCCATCCTAATATTTTATTAGGATGGGGCCTCGAAGACACCTCCGGCTTGCCCACGATGGACATAGCAGCGCCGTCTTAGGCTCACTGAGGCTAGACGACCTTTCTCAATGTTTTATTGGGTGGCGACTCCATGAAACCTCCTTGTTGCCCAAAATGGACGCACTTGTAATTCCTTACAAGTTTTCATGAACCTCATCCCGAAAGCCCTAAAAGTGGCCAGTTCGGGGCGCCCCGGTGTTCGACGCGCATCACAGTGGCGACTCTGCTGGGGACAATACTCGAGACTTCGCTTCGAAAGTACCTTGGTTAAGACTTATAATTCAGTTTTAATTTAAAAATTTCATCCTTTTTCGAAACTGCATTGCATCTCATTAGAGCCTTAGATCTATGTTAGTTTGGTCCCACTTTCAACCTCGGTGCGTTCCTGAAGCATGACCCTACGTTCACTTAATGTAGGGAAGTGCTAAGGATAATCACCAGCCCAAGCCTCGTACCATCATGGTATGTTAAATTGAGACCCGATCGGTCGTTATGCTCGTGATGAGCTAGACCCATTAGCAGGGACCATGCTTGGCTAGCCCTAAAGTAACATCACCTTTACCAAAACTCATGTAATGAAAATAGATACTTCCCCTAGGTGGTATGAACAATAATACCTTGCTTGCTATATGGATCATTATATATTAGACAAACCCAGATAATTTGATTGGTCACCTAATCAAAGGCTTTCATGCCCAGATAGGCCCATGTCAATTTATTCAGACTGCCTAAATACATAATGGTCAAAATCCATGCGTATGCACATTATTTAAGAGAGGTTATGCTGTCGATTTTCCACTGAGCACCATGCGCATCCATCGGGTTCCCTGTTAACCCATGGATCAAGCACACCTAGGACAGAGACTATACGACCTCATGTATGGGGGAAATAAGGTTAGAAGGATCTATCTGCTTGCATGTGGTTGTGGATGATGCATTGCATATTCATATCATTCATGCACAAATTTTTTTTTATTATTTCTTCCCTATGTATACATCCTATTCTTTGCATATAATTATTACATGTACATATCAACCTATGTATAGTTTTTACATATTTAACGTGTATCATTGTAGTCTCTTTCAGCCCTCGAGGACCACTTGTATAGCACGATCATGCATTACATATTATTCATGCATCATTCTAACTCGTTGCTTTTCAGCCATTGTAGACCATTTACTTTGGTGGTTTAGGGATCCCGATAGTTGTCTAAAGAGCAATCAAAGTTCAGGTTGGCTGACAAAGATTTAGCATCCCTGCTAGAGCATCTGAAGGTATCAAAAATGGCTGGCTCCTTACAACAGATTGAAGAGACTCGTGCCCTAATTGTCCAGGAGTTGGATAGAAGGTTTCGAGGAGCTTGAAACAAAGATGCTGGACATGGTCAAAGAAAGGATGGATGCCATAGCGCTTGTTCTGCAAGCTCAACTTATGGCGACTACTACACTTAACCAAATGGATTCGGCCATTGTCAAGAAGGACTATAGCGTGATGACCGCAGTGTCTCCTTTTACTTTTGAACCCAGAGTCAAGGTGCCCTTTATTTTGCCAGTTGAGCAAGGAAGAGGCAAGAAGCATGCTCTAGAATACGACTATATTCCTGAAAATGAAGACATTTCAGCAGTGATGGAAGCTTTGAATAGTAAACCGTTAAGGGGAAAATATAATTTAAGGTCAGGCTCAGGTCCGCACTTAGGTGAAACATCGAAGGGATCTTTGATACGGTTATAAGAACAAGTAAGAAGGGCAGAAGGAATAGAGCCTTCACAATCAATAGACATCCCTAGGTCCTCAGGCACGAAAAAAGAGACAACTGATCTTGAAAAAGAAATTATGAAGTCCAAGCTTGCAACTACTCGAGTGCCTCTCAATAAAACTGTTACTGGTCCTATAAGTCTACGAGTGGGTTGTTATGATAATAGTAGTTGTGCGCACTGCGCGCTGGAGCGCGCGATTTTCGTGCCTTTGCGCGCGGTTTCAGCGCGAATGGCTGCGGGAAGCCCGTCGCCCTATAGCGACGTGCTTCCCTCCTCCCCTAGCCGTCGCTATAGGGTCTGATACCCTCTTTTTCGATTTTTCACCCCTTTTTCCAATTTTTTCACCCAAAAATCCGTTTTTTATCCCATTTTTTTTGGGTTTTTGACTTCAAATTAAATTCTAAAATATTTTTTTAGATAATTAATTAATAAAACTTGATTTTATCATTAAAAATAAAAGAATTTTGTGTTAAAATAGGTTTTTTTTCCTTAATTAAATTAGGACAACCTTTTTTATTTTATAAAGGCTTTATGATGAAAAATTAAAGGAGGTCTCCACATCTTTTTTAGACCTAAAATTTTCAGAACTCTTCTTCTTCTATTTTTTCTCTTTAAAAATTTCAGATTTTTCTTTCAATTAAAAAGGTTTAATTGAAATTGAAAGATCAATTTTCAATTCTTAATTATTCCAATTAATTTCTTTGTTTTTCCTCCATAAACACAAGAAATTAATCATCACTTTGACATCAATTTCTTTTCAATCTTAAGTATACAAATCAATTCCATTGTTTTCTCCATAAACAAAGAGAATTAATTTTATTGCTAAATTATTCTTTCAAGCAATTTTCCGGAAATTAATCACTTTTCCTTCATCAAATCCAATATTCTGAGGGTAAATATTCTAGGCTCAATTTCTATTCTATTTTATTTTTATTTAATTTATTCATGTATATTTTATTATTTTATTAATTTATTTATTGTTTTCATTTATTCATTTATTGATTTTGGATTTGTTCCATTTAATTGTTTATATATGATTTGATTTTTATTCATGTCAATATTGTTTTCTTTTAATTCCTAACATGTAAATAATTTATTTTATTTTGATTCCTCATTATTTTTAACATGCAAATAAATAATTAATTTTTATTAATCTTTTTGCCATGTAAATAGTTTATATTAATTATGAACACATCAATTAACCTTGTTATATATCATTATTATTTTCATCATTCTTTTGTTTACTAATTTTTATTATTCTTTTTATCATTGTTACATGATTGATTTATTATGATTTGTTTATTTATTCATTTATTATTTTTCACATATCATCATTATTTTCATCATGTGTATATTTTCATGTACTAATTAATTAACATGTTTTATTTTATCTTCATCACATCATTTAATCATTTATCATGTATAATGCTTGTTTCTCATTTCTTTTGGTTTGTTAAAATTTTGATTCCATTATCATTCTTTTCATATCATCTTATTTTATTTTAATTTGTTATTCATTATTTTGTAAGTTTAATTGATTTAATTGATTTAATTACTACCATTATTTTATTTGTTTTTTGTTTTTTATGTCTAAACTCGTTTTTTTGATTGGGCATTTTCACGAGCACACGGGGAGGTCCAAAAGGCTCGCTCGGAATATTTATTTTTCTTTATTTGTAATATTTTGTTTATTTGGCTTTTTCCTATTTATTTTTACCATATAATTTTCTTATAAAATTGTTTATTTAGGCCCGCTAGAAAGAAAGTCACTAAACCATTTTTATTAATTAACTTCGTATTTTTTCAAAATAAAAATGGGACCAATGTCTCAATTTTCTCCATCCAAAATCATCACATAAAAATCGTTTCATAATAATATGCATGCGAGGACCAATGTCCTCACCATTAATGAATATCTCGATTTATGCATGATCTGTATTTTATTTACAATGGGGGTTGTATTCCGCCCTTAGTTTTATTGTAATGTTTTTACATGTGCTTTATTTTACTTATGCTTTTACCGCTTTTTCTTAAATGTATGTTGCGCGCTTTAATTAATTGCATTAAATGTATGTGAAATGGGATGAAATAATAAATTCAAAACTCAACTATAAACTTAACCAAGGTATGAATAAATGAGAAGTCCCGAACTCACTCTGGTCTTTGGCCTCAAAGAGACGAGAGGTTTACCCTCCAAGACACCTCTTGTGTCACGAGACTTTGACGTTAATCCTAGGCTCCTTAGGGCGAGAGGTTTACCTTCCAAGACCCCTTTGGCTGGCCCAAAATGGATACTAACTGCAGTCTTAGGCTCTCCGAGGCGAGAGAAACTTTCCCAATGTTCTATTGGGTGGTGACTCCATGAAACCTCCTTGTTGCCCAACATAGACGCACTTGCAATTTATTGCAAGCTGTCAACAGACCCATAAATGCCCCGATCGCCCTCAAGCGGGCGGTCCCATGGGCGGCCGCTGGGATCCGGCGCGCGTCACAGTGGCGACTCTGCTGGGGACATATTTGAGACTTCGATTCGAAAATACCTTGATTAAAATTTACAATTGAGTTTTAATTTAAACATTTCATCCTTTTTCAAAACAGCATTGCATCTCATTAGAGCCTTAGATCTACGCTAGTTTGGTCCCTCTTTTAGCCCTGGTGCGTTCTCGAAGCACGACCCTATTTTCACTCAATTTAGGGAAGTGTTAAGGATAATCACCAGCCCAAGCCTCGTACCATTAAGGTTTATCAAATTGTGACCCGATCGGTCGTTACGCTCGTGATGAGCTAGGCCCGTCAGCAGGGACCATGCTTGGATAACCCTAAAATATCATCACCCATGACCAAAGCTCATGTAATGGCAATAGATACTTCCCCTAGGTGACATGTACCTTAATACAATGCTTGCTATGTGGGCCATTATATACTGAATAAATTCAACTCAATTAAATGGGCTTGTATCAAAGGCTTTCATGCCCCGGTGGGCCCATCTTAATTTAGTTAAAATGTTTAAATACATAAAGGACAAAATTCATATGTATGCGCATTAGATAAGAGATATTATGATGCCGGTTTTCCACCGAGCACCATACGCATCCATTGGGTTCCCCCGCTAACCCATGGATTAAGCCCACCTAGGAAAGAGACCGCATTACCTCGTGTGTGGGAGTAATAAGGTTGGAAGGATTTACTTGCTTGCATGTGATTGTAAATGTTGCATAGCTCACTATCACGCATTGTATATGTCATTCATGCATCATCCTAACAATCTAATTTTTTCAGCCATCATAGATTCATCTAAGTGGACTAGAGGTTCCGACGGTCGGCTAGTAAGGACAAATCTGCTCTTTGAGTTGCCGAAACTAGTGTCTGACTGGGATTCTGAGTCATTCTCATCAATCAGTGAATCCTCTCTTGAATCATCAATGGCAGAAGAACCTGGAGTTTTGACCACTCAAGACCTAGCTAGGAGGCTCGAGGATTTCGAACGGAGAGTGCTAGACATAATGGGTGTCATGTCTGAAAGGATTGCCCATCCACCTGCAGCCCCGCAGCCACCTGCTGCTCTACAACCACAGGCAGCCCTTCCTCGGGGGCAAGCCAAACCACCTGCTGGTGGGGAGGCTCCCTTCGTTAGAGCTGCTGCTCGCCAACCCAACAATGAGCACAGAGCTGTCGCACCTATCGAGCCAAGAGGGGAAAGGATTCATAACCCCAACGATGATTTCCTGATGGAGGAAGAAGAAGAAGAGGTGCCGATAGTCCACCAAGCTGCAAGGCCCAGAGCACCCAGAGTAGAGGATGAAGCTTTAAGAGGTATGAGACAGCAGATCGAAGCTATCACCCGCATGCTCTCAGCTGGAAAGGGGGTCAACCCAGAAGACAGAGATCTGGGGGATGAAGAGCTGCTGCCCAAAAGATTCAAGATGCCCGAGCTGCCGAAATTTGATGGCACCTTTGACCCATCCACCGACATCAAGCAGTACACCTTGGTCATGAAAGGCACAGGGCTGAGCAAGAAGCAAAAGGTGGAATATTTCTGCCTTAGTCTGGTGGGTCCGGCAGTTGACTGGTACCACGGGTTGAATAGGAGGTCCAAAGAGGACTGGGACCTTTTGACCGAAGAATTCATGAAGCAGCACGACTGCAGCACTAGGATGGAGGTCACCCTAAAAGACCTCGAGCTTCTACAGCAGAAGAATGTTGAGTCATTCCATGAGTACCTTACAAGATGGAGAAACAGGGTCATGGAGATGAAGAGGAAGCCTGATACTGCAGACCAGATCAGGCTGTTTATCAGAAACTTATGCCCTTACTTAAGGGACTTGCTCAGTTTTAAGGGGCTCAAGGACTGGGAGTCGCTTAAGGATATCGCTATAGAAGCTGAGGCAGCTTACCTAGCAAAGAAAGCAAGCCAAAATAACTTTGCTGGGAAAGGCTATGGGAACCAGTCGGGATTCAAATTAGGAGGTGCCGGGAGTAGCAACAGCAGAAACGGTAGGACGGCAGAGGTCTCAGCTACTGGAGTTGGGCAGGGTCAGAGATACTACTCCAACTTAGGCCGCTTTCTATCGTGGGTACTGGAGAGACTAATGAAAGAAGGCAAGTTGCAGCCATTGCCACCAAGACCAGCCTTGAGTCAGGGACAGCCGGGACATAGAGGTGATCAGTACTGCGCTTACCACCAGTACACTGGCCATTTGACTGACCATTGCCGTATTCTGAGAAACAAAATCCAGGATCTCATTGACACCAATCAGATCACAGATCCTGAGAAGAGAGAGAAAAAGAAGAAAGCAAGTTATAATACAGTCCCTCCACCGCGAACATGACCGTGTCTTGTAGTCCACTAGTGATATTGCTTTTAGATGCTGGAATCTTTTTATTTCTGGAACTTTTTATGTTACAATTTTTTGTTTGTAATAAAGAGGACAACTTTTGCTTATTTGTATGATATTTCTATTTATTTCATTTCGCATGATCATAACACATTTATTTTGACATTAATTCAAATAATATGGTTGCATTTAATCTCAAAACTTTGGGAAATCCCAAAGAAAATCTTGATAGCATCTAATATAACTCCTGAAGAGAGGAAATTCTTGAGAGATAGAAAAAAAAAGAGAAAAAAAAAGAGAGGGCCTTTGCTTGGACTTGAAATGACATGACACTTGACTAAGATATTTTGGGGGCGATGCTGCTTCAATATAATAACAAATGAAGCTTACAAAAGCCAATCTTTTCTCCTCAAACATTCAAGATGAATGCAGTGCAGCCAAACACAATCCAATCCCTCATTGGAGTCAAACCATGGAAATTTCTTTCTTTCCAAACCTTTTGAGATATGCACCCCAGAGCCAATCAAGACCAATCTTTAATCATATAAGGCCAGCAGTGACCCTTGTGACTTAGGAGGACAGCCCGTTCCCAAAAAAAAAATATGAAAAAAAAAACCATAGTCCTATCCTAAGCCATAGTTTGATCTTAAACCATCTAAGGCCAATTCCATTCAAACCATTAAAGGTTACTTCAGAAATTGAGCCACCTAAAGCCAATAAAAGGAAGATACAGACTTTCACATTAAAAATCCAAGCAAAGAAATTCACTATTTCAGCTGGCTTGCACAATGCCCAATAATAAAACTTTGGTGCTAAAAAGAATCATCGTCAGAAAGGGCAGCTTCCCCAATTAATAAAGATGAATGCAAGTTTAATCAATACCGACGGACTGAAGAAGGTTAATAACAAAAAAAAAATTGAGAGAAAATCTTCAATCATGAAAACCCGAGAGGGCTGATTGATAACAGGAGTTTGATGCTTTCAAGATCTATCCCGAGGTTAGCTGAGGTCTTGTATTTTTTGAAACTAATGACAAATAATGATCAAGCTTAATGAAATCAAATTGAAACACATGCATTTCTGCAATGATGTGATCATAGCAGTTTATTTTGTGTGACCAAAGTCGCCTATTGTCAAGCGCTTCAGCCGATTCATCTTGCTATCAAATGAGAAGAATCAAGCTCATGGAACCATGTCCTAAGACTCCCGAAAGATTCTTGCCAACAACTTCAGCAATCTTCAAATACAAAAAAAAAAAAGAGAACAGAGCCATTAGAGTGAAAACCGTAACTGGCGCTCTAAGCAAAAACTAGGCAAAAGGATAGGGTGAAAACCTGAAAACAGGCAGTCTGTCCTTCAAAAAAAAATAAAGAAGAAAGAGAAAAGCCGCTGGATTGGGTTGGGTCCATTCCAGGCAAAAAATAAGGCACAGGGTTATATGAAAATCCACAAAGGACGCATCCCCCACTAAGAAAAGCTAGTGTGAAAATCCACAAGGGACACACTACCTTCAAATAATGACTACAGGTACCGGATGAGAATCTCGTAATCCCGAAGGGAATGAAATTCAAAAGCAGCTTAAAAGGCATCGATCCTATTGCAAATTGCAGCTAGCCCGGCTATCATCTCCAAGTCCACATAGATGAATTTTTATCCTGCATTCCTGCATGACTCATGCATTTCACTTGCATGCTCACTATTTTTCCTACATATTTTAGTTTCCCTATTTTGCAGAAAGAGAGATTTGATGCGGACACCGACCAAAGCCGACTGACGACATCAGTCCAAGCAATCAACCAAAGACTTCTCAGGGAGCAGCAAATTGAAGACCTCTCAGGGGGCAATCAACCAAAGACTTGTCAGGGAGCAGCAAATTGAAGACCTCTCAGGGGGCAATAAACCAAAGACGTCTCAGGGAGTAGCAAATCGAAGACCTCTCAGGGGGCAATCAACCAAAGACTCCTCAGGGAGCAGCAAATTGAAGACCTCTCAGGGGGCAATCAACCAAAGACTTCTCAGGGAGCAGCAAATTGAAGACCTCTCAGGGAGCAATCAACCAAAGACTTCTCAGGGAGCAGCAAACTGAAGACCTCTCAGGGGGCAAGCGATCAATCAACCAAAGACTTCTCAGGGAGCAGCAAATTGAAGACCTCTCAGGGGGCAATCAACCAAAGACGTCTCAGGGTGCAGCAAACTGAAGACCTCTCAGGGGGCAAGCGATCAATCAACCAAAGACTTCTCAGGGAGCAGCAAACTGAAGACCTCTCAGGGGGCAATCAACCAAAGACTTATCAGGGAGCAGCAAATTGAAGACCTCTCAAGGGGCAATTAACCAAAGACTTCTCAGGGAGCAGCAAACTGAAGACCTCTCAGGGGGTAAGCGATCAATCAACCAAAGACTTCTCAGGGAGCAGCAAACTGAAGACCTCTCAGGGGGCAAGCGATCAATCAACCAAAGACTTCTCAGGGAGCAGCAAACTGAAGACCTCTCAGGGGGCAAACGATCAATGAACGGAAGACCTCTCAGGGGGCAAACGATCAATGAACCGAAGACCTCTCAAGGGGCAATCAACCGAAGGGCTCAGAGATAGCACCGCTTCAACAAACGAAAATACACCATGATAATAACCACCATCTCAGAATTCTCCAGTTCGGAAAGACGGCTGACTCAGGTACTTGTCTCTTTCCTTTTCTTCTTTGAGTTTAGGCTCACCTAGACACTAGTGTACTAGAATCCCCTAAACTGGGGGCAACTGTAGACACCGGGTCCTGAGTCAGCCTAGATCGAAGTTACCCAATGATGATAATTGCCTTCACAGGCTTAAAAGGTTAAAAGTGATGGTTTTCTCGTCAAATCTGCATTTTAGAGTGAAAAATTAGAAAATAATAAAAAAATATTTAAAAAATTAATTTTGAAAAAAGGGGGCTTAAAATTATAGTGTTTTTAGTCAATTTAAAAAAAGAAGAAGAAAAAAAAAATTTCGGATCGCGAGTGTCGGGCGCGGCAGCGCGCAGGCGCGCTGGCGCCCAGCTCGCGGGCGCAAAGACGCCCAGGCGCCCAGCACGTTGGGCGCGATATTTCGACGCGCAGCACCGCGCGCTGGAGCGCGCAATTTCCGCGCCTCTGCGCGCGGTTTCCGTGCAAATGGCTGCGGGAAGCCCGTCGCCCTATAGCGACGGGCTTCCCTCCTCCCCTGGCCGTCGCTATAGGGTCTGATACCCTCTTTTTCGATTTTTCACCCCTTTTTCCGATTTTTTCACCCAAAAATCCGTTTTTTATCCCATTTTTTTTGGGTTTTTGACTTCAAATTAAATTCTAAAATATTTTTTTAGATAATTAATTAATAAAACTTGATTTTATCATTAAAAATAAAAGAATTTTGTGTTAAAATAGGTTTTTTTCCTTAATTAAATTAGGGCAACCTTTTTTATTTTATAAAGGCTTTATGATGAAAAATCAAAGGAGGTCTCCACATCTTTTTTAGACCTAAAATTTCCAGAACTCTTCTTCTTCTATTTTTTCTCTTTAAAAATTTTAGATTTTTCTTTTAATTAAAAAGGTTTAATTGAAATTGAAATATCATTTTTCAATTCTTAATTATTCCAATTAATTTCTTTGTTTTTCCTCTATAAACACAAGAAATTAATCATCATTTTGACATCAATTTCTTTTCAATCTTAAGCATACAAATCAATTCCTTTGTTTTCCCCATAAACAAAAAGAATTAATTTTATTGCTAAATTATTCTTTCAAGCAATTTTCCGGAAATTAATCACTTTTCCTTCATCAAATCCAATACTCTGAGGGTAAATATTCTAGGCTATATTTCTATTCTATTTTATTTTTATTTAATTTATTCATGTATATTTTATTATTTTATTGATTATTTATTGTTTTCATTTATTCATTTATTGATTTTAGATTTGTTCCATTTAATTGTTTATATATGATTTGATTTTTATTCATGTCAATATTGTTTTCTTTTAATTCCTAACATGTAAATAATTTATTTTATTTTGATTCCTCATTATTTTTAACATGCAAATAATTAATTAATTTTTATTAATCTTTTTGCCATGTAAATAGTTTATATTAATTATGAACACATCAATTAACCTTGTTATATATTATTATTATTTTCATCATTCTTTTGTTTACTAATTTTTATTATTCTTTTTATCATTATTACATGATTGATTTATTATGATTTGTTTATTTATTCATTTATTATTTTTCACTTATCATCATTATTTTCATCATGTGTATATTTTCATGTACTAATTAATTAACATGTTTTATTTTGTCTTCATCACATCATTTAATCATTTATCATGTATAATGCTTGTTTCTCATTTATGTTGGTTTGTTAAAATTTTTATTCCATTATCATTCTTTTCATATCATATTATTTTATTTTAATTTGTTATTCATTATTTGGTATGTTTAATTGATTTAATTACTAAAATTATTTTATTTGTATTTTGTTTTTTATGTCTAAACTCATTTTTTTGATTGGGCATTTTCACGAGCACACGGGGAGGTCCAAAAGGCTCGCTCGGAATATTTATTTTTCTTTATTTGTAATATTTTATTTATTTGGCATTTTCCTATTTATTTTTGCCATATAATTTTCTTGTAAAATTGTTTATTTAGGCCCGCTAGAAAGAAAGTCACTAAACCATTTTTATTAATTAACCTGGTATTTTTTCTAAATAAAAATGGGGCCAATGTCTTAATTTTCTCCATCCAAAATCATCACATAAAAATTGATTCATAATAATATGCATGCGAGAACCAATGTCCTCACCATTAATGAATATCTCGATTTATGCATGATCTATATTTTATTTACAATGGGGGTTGTATTACGCCCTTAGTTTTATTGTAATATTTTTACATGTACTTTATTTTACTTATGCTTTTACCGCTTTTTCTTAAATGTATGTTGCGCGCTTTAATTAATTGCATTAAATGTATGTGAAATGGGATGAAATAATAAATTCAAAACTCAACTATAAACTTAACCAAGGTATGAATAAATGAGAAGTCCCGAACTCACTCTGGTCTTTGGGCTCAAAGAGGCGAGAGGTTTACCCTCCAAGACACCTCTTGTGTCACGAGACTTTGACGTTAATCCTAGGCTCCTTAGGGCGAGAGGTTTACCTTCCAGGACCCCTTTGGCTGGCCCAAAATGGATACTATGCGCTGTCTTAGGCTCTTCGAGGCGAGAGAAACTTTTCCAATGTTCTATTGGGTGGCGACTCCATGAAACCTCCTTGTTGCCCAACATAGACGCACTTGCGATTTATTTCAAGCTCTCAACGGACCCACAAATGCCCCGATCGCCCTCAAGCGGGCGGTACCATGGGCGGCCGCGGGGATCCGGCGCGCGTCACAGGAACCATTGGCTAAAACATCTGCGCTAGTGGAAACAAGAGGACGATTAGCTATTTAGAATGATCTTTTTATTTTTGAACTACTTAATAATGACAATCTGGTTTCATTAATAAGATGAACGTTTTTGCTTACTTGTTTGATATCTCTTATGATTTCACTATCCATAATCATGATCATGACTCATTCATATTTAACATTGATCCAATTGATGTTACTCCATTTAATCTCAGAACTTTGGGAAACCCAAATAAAATCTTGATAGCATCTAATGTAACTCCTGAAGAGAGATCAAAATTTGAGAGAAATAAAACAAAATGTGAAAAAGTCTTTGCTTGAACCTATGAAGACATGCTAAGAGTTGATCGTGGAATAGCCAAACACACCATTCCAACATATCCTGATCATGGACCAACTAAGCAGAAGCCCAGAAAACTTAGGCTAGAATGGGCAGAGAAGGTTAAAGAAAGGATCCATAAGCAGAGATGAAGCCAAAATTTCTTGTCGAAGTTCAACACCCGATTTAGTTGGTCAGCGTCATCCCAATAGTCAAGAAGAGCGAAAAAGTATGAGCTATCAGGATTTAAATAAAGCTTGCCCTTAAAAAAAAGAGCATACAAAACACAACAAAAAAATAAAAAGAAAAGAGAGCAGAAAAAAAGAGAGAAAGAAAAGAATAAATATGTAGATTGGAAAATCATCATGGGGGGCAAGCTTTATTCAAATCCCATTGACCTACACATGCCCATACTTTGCCATTTTTCTTGACTTTCAAGAAGGACCAAAAGGGTTAAATCGACTTACAATGGATAAGGATTGCTCGATCTTGGGAAAAGACATCATAGGGGAGGTACACACTACGGCCACTAATGGATAGGGTCATCAAAAAGAACCCAGTATGTCACTATATTTTCCTACGCCACGTAGGGTTCAAGGACGGAAAGATAGTTTATGGTTAAGTTGTTCCAAAAGTATGGCATTGAAGACGATTAGTCCTCTCTGTATTTCCCTCAAACAGTGGGGCATGAGAAGATGCAAACAAAAGATCTTGGTCAAGATGGTTCAAAATCACAAGGATTGGGAAAAGTTGCTCTTTTACACTTCTAGGCTAGAGAACCGCCATCAGAACCTCCACAAGAGTCATCTCTTATTCCTCAATACCGGAAGCAGAAGCAGTATGGCCAGTCAAGGTAGAGCTCAAATATTTAAAGACAGTCGTGGAAGCCCAGATTCTGGAGGCCGATAGGGCACAATAACAATAGCAGCAGTTAAACACGTCAGACCAAGACAGGTCACAGGATCACTATCACAATCAGATCTATCAGAAAGGGCTTGCCAGGTCATTCAAAAAGAAGGTCAAGAAATACCCATTGAAGGAAGGAGATTTAGTCTTCAAACAAATGAGACCGGGTGTGTTCGAAATCAAAGGGAAGTTCAGACTAACATGGAAAGGTCCTTTCATCCTCAAGAAGTTATTGTCAAAAGGAGCGGCGATTCTGTCAGATAGTGATGAAGATGACTTCAAAGAATCGGTCAACATCGACAGACCCAAGAAGTTCCATGGTTAAAGACTAAAAATCAAAAGAAGAGAATAAAAGTCCCGCGGGTCAAAAATTAAAAAACGGCGGCCGTGCTAAAAATGGGTGCCTCGTTAGTGTGAAAATTGAAACAAGGTACCCTAGGCAAAAATTAGAGGCTTGAGAGAAAATATCCAATCAAGAAAACCCAAGAGGGCTGATTGGAGACAGGAGTTTGATGCTTACAAGATATATTCTGAGATTAGATGTAGTTTTGCATTTTGAATTGATGTTAGATAATGATCATGTATAGAGAAATCATACTGAAATGTACACAATCTTTGCAAATACATGTATTCATTATTTTCTAGTTCATTTATAAAAAGAGAAACATCGTTCATTCCTAAATGCATGAAATCTAAATGAGTACACTATGCTCCTGCTCTCATCGTCCAGATGTGTAAGTCAATGAGTTCTAATATCGATTGCGGGACTAAGCACCTACCTCTTGAATGCATTAGTGGGAGTAAAGGAACGATCCCTGAAAGATGGTATAATAGTCTTCACCGGTAGCTTGCCTAGAGGCTGTGGTATCTGGAGGTAAAAGCCAAAGATAAGGTCCACATTGGAAAGATAAGGATGCCTCACTACATCATTAATCCCTCTGAACTATCAAGCACAATGGGTTGGTAAGGTAAAAAGCAGCCCCATGAAGCCCTAAGGAACCTGATCCTTATCCGTCACCTCACCCAATCTAGCGACACATTCAAAGGAATGCAGCCGATGCCTAGGGAGTAGATGCCTTAGTGAATAACTGTCGATTACTCTAGAAGGGGGCTTTGATAGTAGCTTCAACTTTTCTTGCAGTCATACCCTAAAAAAAGATAAAAGATAAAAGGCCATTAGAGTTGAAAACCGTAATTGGCTCTCTAAGCAAAAGTTAGGCAAAAGGGCAGGGTGAAAACCTGAAAACAGGTGGTCTGTCCTACAAAAAATGAATAAAAGCTACTGGAGTGGGTTGGGTCCATTCCAGGCAAAAATTAGGCACAAAGTTGTGTGAAAATCCCCAAAGGGGCGTGCTTCCTGCTAAGAAAAGCTAGTGTGAAAATCCACAAGGGACGCACTACCTTTGAAACAATGACTTTTGAAGCTTGGAGCGATAAGGCAGCGTTACTCTGAATAACTTCCCTTTAGGCAGGTAGTGCATAATGCATAACTTGATTCAGGGTCCTGGGGGCAAAATGCTCATTGACCGGGGGGCAAAGATACACGCGGGTCGATTTTATTTGAAAAGATTATTGGTCAGAGTCCCTAAAGCCAATACGACGCTTTTCTAGATCCTTGGGGGCATCCAACAATGTGAGCAGCCAAACAGTACCCTCAACGAATCCCTTAACCACCTAGGATGTGGTCTATCCATTTTTGCATCTCACATACATCTCGCATGTATGATCTTTTAAATATTCCCCAGCATAACTTTACATGTGCATAGCCTTTCATGATGCCCGACATGCATTCACACATGCTTAAACTTTGTATATATTTTGCATATGCCATTCTTCACGCACATTCCATGTACATAATCTTTGCATACATGTAATGCATAATTCTTTGCACATGTTTAGCATGCATATCATAAGCATATCACGTGCATTCAATCCTTTACGGGTATAGTTGTGTACACATAATTTTTGTACATTAATCCTTTGCATGTGTTTTCTATATATAGTTTTGTATGTATATTTCACACACATAATTCCATACGCACACACAATCTTTTGTATATGTTGTTGTGTACATGACTCAGAAGTAAAGGATCCAATAGACCTCATGAGCAAGGGTGATCCAAGAGATGGGTTTAGCTCAACATGTTCGGCCACTGTATCCGACATAAAATTAAGTAAATATGTACAGAGGTGGAACGCCCAAAAGAACAAGCCTATCCGGGCACACCATATTAAGGGCAATCCGAAATCACATAAATCTACAGAAAAGAAGATCCCTTGAGAAGCCGGACTACCCACACATACTATAGGAAATTAGATGCAAAAATAGACCGAGGTACAGTTTCAGCTCTACATCGGTGCTCATCCACGCCGAACCATCAGATCAAGATGAAGTCCTCACAAGAATGGAATCTCGCAGACCTACTCCAAAGAAGATAGTTAAAAGAGCGAGCCTACTCATGGACGCCATGCCAGGAGCAACCAGGTAAGTTTCTCTATCAGAAGATGTACGCTCACACACATCACACAAAGTGTACAAAATCCAAATTCAAATGTACAAAGAATACAACTCTTCAAACAAAAAAAACAAAAACAACAAAACAACAAACACAAAAATAACAAAAACAAACAAAACAAAACAACAAAACAAAAAGAAGAAGATATTTTCAAGGCCTTGAAAATCCAATATACTGTAAAAATTCAAATACATCCAAAATGTGAAAATCCCAAAAAGACATTGAAACCTATCTGCCTGCAGGTAAGTAACTAAAACCTCCAATTTAAATTTCCTCTGAAGAGGCTCAAATATAATTTTCCTCTGAAGAGGCTCAAATATAATTTTCCTCTGAAGAGGCTCAAATATAATCTCCTCTCTGGAGGATGAAATATAAATTTCCTCTGAGGAGGCTCAAATATAATTTTCCTCTGAGGAGGCTCAAATCCAATTTTCTCTTAGGAGGCTCAAATATAATTTTCCTCTGAGGAGGCTCAAATCCAATTTCCTATCTGGAGGCTCAAATATAATTTTCCTCTAAGGAGCCTCAAACCTATTTTCCTCTCTGGAGGCTCAAAATCAAAGTCTCTCAGTGAGCATCAAAGACTCTCAGTGAGCATTTAAGCCTCTTAGTGAGCACAGATTTTTAACGTCTCCCTACGAGCACAGAGCCCTCTCGAGAGGTATGCAGGTCTTTTTAACAAGGAGGTTCTGATTGGAGATGATAGAGGAAAATGTATCTGGCATGTCACAGTCGATAAGGGATCTCTAAGAGGATGATACCTGAACTTTGCAAGAAGATGATGTCCTCACTTTAGACGTCTGGAAAATAACTCCATGCAATCAAGGGGAGGAATCCTTCTCCAAGGGACAACCAACTGTCCTTCAGGGGGCACCCATCTGACATTGACCCTAATAGGTATGTACTGCCACAAGTATGCATCCCTTTTATATACCCTACAAATTTGCTTTGACGTTTTTTGTAGAAAAAAAGAGAGAGGTTCAGGATAAGTGCCAGTAAAGACAACGACGAGCGAGTCACCATGCCAATCCAAGAATGGTCAACAGTCAGCCACTAGGCTAGCCGAATGGTGGTTAGCAGATCGGATATTTTACTAGTCAGATGGTGGTTAGCAGATTAGATATTGTACTAGCCGGATGGTGGTTAGCAGATCAGATATTTTACTAGCTGGATGGTGGTTAGCAGATCAGATATTGTACTAGCCGGATGGTGGTTAGCAGATCAGATATTGTACTATTCGGATGGTGGTTAGAACAGCAGATATTATACTGACCGGATAGTGGTTAGCAGATCAGATATTATACTGACCGGATGGTGGTTAGCAGATTAGATATTGTACTAACCGGATGGTGGTTAGCATATCAGATATTGTACTGACCGGATGGTGGTTAGCAGATCAGATATTGTACTGACCGGATGGTGGTTAGTAGATCAGATATTATACTGACTGGATGGTGGTTAGCAGATCGGCTATTGTACTGACCGGATGGTGGTTAGCAGATATTACACTGACCGGATAATGTTTAGCAGATAAGATGTTACACGGATCGGTTAGAGGTTACCAAGGTTATGCTGTGCAGGACCAAAAGCGGCTAGCAAGATAGAACGTTCAATCATATATGATAGAATAGATCGCAACAGGATTGTAGTTAGTGAACACTACATCTCACAGACACTGCGCAAGCTGAGACGAGGCCAGCAGAGCACATGTGGTAGAACAGATTGTAACCGGGTTGCAGTTAGAGAACACTGCATCTCATAGATACTGCATGAACTGAGACGAGGCCAGTAGAGCACATGCTATAGAATAGATTGCAACGGGATTGTAGTTAAAGAACACTAAATCTCACAGACACTCCGCAAGCCGAGATGAGGCCAGCAGAGCACATTCAGTAGAACAGATCTTAACGGGATTGTGGTTAGAGAACACTGCATCTCACAGACACCGTGCAAGCCGAGATGAGGCCAGCAGGACACCTGCGATAGAACAGATCGCAACGGGTTGTGGTTAGATAACACTGCATCGCACAGACACCGTGCAAGCTGAGATGAGGCCAGCGGGACACATGCGATAAAACATATCGCAACGGGATTGTAGTTAAATAACACTGCATCTCACAAATACCGTGCAAGCCGAGATGAGGCCAGCGGGAAACCAGCAATAGAACAGATCGCAACAGAGATTGTGGTTAGATAACACTGCATCTCACAGACACCGTGCAAGCCGAGATGAGGCCAGCAGGACACCTACGATAGAACATATCGCAACGGGATTGTGGTTAGATAACATTGCATCTCACAGACACCGTGAAAGTCGGGATGAGGCCAGTGGGACACCAGCGATAGAATAGATCGCAATAGAGGTTGTAGTTAGAGAACACTGCATCTCACAGATAAGATGTAAGCCGAGATGAGGCCAGTGGGGCACACGCGATAGAACATATTGCAACTGAGTTGTAGTTAGAAAACACTACTCCTCACATCGTGCAAGCCGAGATGAGGCCAGCGGGACAAATCGCAATGGAGTTACAGTTAGATAACACTGCACCTTGCACCGTGCAAGCTGAGCGGAGGCTAGTGGGACAATGTGAATGAGCCACAGTTGGATAACACTTTAGCTCGACAGTGACCAGCCGCAACCTTCCACACGATAAAAAGGTAAGGGCTGCCTCAGGTACGCATCTCTTTCCTTCTTCTCTGGATTATAGCTCATCTAGGCATGAGTACACTAGTTTCCCCAAAATTGGGGGCAACTGTAGACACCGGGTCCTGAGATAGCTCAGATCAGAGTTACCCAATGATGATAAGATGCCTATTCATAGGCAAAAAGCTTAAAAGTGATGATTTCCTGGTCAAATTTGCATTATAGAGTGAAAAAATAAAAAATAATAAAAAATATTTTGAAAATTAGATTTGAAAAATGGGGTTTAGAAATTATAGTATTTTTTTAGTTAAATTTAAAAAAAAAATTCGCGAATGTCGACGCGCGGTGCCCTGCGCGGAGCGCCAGCACGCGTCGCTCACGCATGAGAGACGCTTAGCACGGATCTGCACGCTGCTCCGCACCCAGCATGTGCGACCGATGTCCGTCGCGCGAGACGACAGGCGCCGGTTGCCCCCGTTCCGCCGCAAATAGCCAAATTCGCCCCAAATTGATTTTTTTCCGATTTTTCACCGAAAAATCCATTTTTATCCCATTTTTTTTATGGTTTTCAAATATTTTTTTCCATTTTCAAAATTCAAAATAATTAATATCAGGTTTAATTGAGTTTTTTTCCTTAATTAACTATTTTTTCTATTTTTTTTCTTCATATAAAATAAAATAATGGAAAGAGAAATAGGGGGGAATTTTTTAGGGTTTTTCTAAGTTTTTTTTCTCTTCTTCTTCTTCATTAATAATTCTCTCTAGCTTTTACTAAATTTCTCCCCAACAAAAATAAAAAGAAAATAGTTCAATTCTTCTTTTTCCAATAGAATTTCTTCTAAACATATTTTTAGAAGGAGTTTTGTTAATGGAATTTAATTTTGAGACAAATAAAATAATTATTTGCTCTCAAAATTCAGTTTTTTAACTTGTTATTTGTTTTCAATGAAATTTTTTTCAAGGTTTTTTTTTAAACCCCTTTTTGTTTAAAATTTGATTTTGAGACAAACAAAATAATTGTTTGTTCTTAAGATCTAATTTTTCATTTGATTTTCTAAAAAACAAGTTTTTTTTTCATAAATGATTTATTTTCTTTAGACAAACAAAATAATTGTTTGTTCTTGAGAATATTTTTTATCAATAAAAATCATTCTTTAGACAAAGATGTCAATTCTTTGGTTTTGAAGAATTTTTTTATTTTCTTTCATCACTTTTTCAAGCATATTTATTTTTTGGAATAAAATTTCAATATTTTATTATATTCAATTCTAATCTTGCAAATAAAAAACAAGGAAATCAATCATCACTTTTACCTTCATCGAATCCAAAACTCTGAGGGTAAACATTCTTGGATTGATCTTTTATCTTTTATTATTTTGTTCATATTTAATTGATTAACATGTATATTTTATTATTTTCATTTATTCATTTATTCTATTGTTTTATGTTTGTCTTGTTTAATATGTTTATATATTATTTTTGTTCAAATATTGATTTCTTATTATTTTTTAACATGTAATTAATTAACTCATTTTGGTTGATTTTTTTTTTCCATGAAAATATTTTATGTTAATTGTGATAACATTAATTAATCATGTTATTTATTTAATTATTTTCATCATTCTTTTATTCATTATTTTTATCATTGTTTTTCATTGCTATTGTTATATATTTATTGTTTATTCATTTATTTGTTTATTTTCATTATTATTATTATCATGTTCATATTTTTATGCATTAATTCATTACCATGTCTTATTTCAATCATATCATTTAATTCAATTGTCATTCATAATGAATTTTTCTAATTTCTTTTAAATTGTCAATATTTTAATTCGTTTGTCATTTTGATGTCATCTTATATTATTTATTTTATTTTGTCATTTATTATATATCTAACTGATTTAATTGATTTAATTACTAACATTATTTCATTTGTGTTTTATTTTTATTTTACAACTTATTTTCTTCGCTTGGGCATTTCCGCGAGTACACGGAGAGATCCAAAAGGCTCGTTTAATATGATTATTTATTTTTTATTACTTGTATTATTTGTTTCTTTATTTATTTTGTCGAATGTAATTGTTAGTAAAATTGTTTATTTTAGGCATGCTAAAAAGAAAATCACAAAAATATTTCTACTAATTAACTTGGAACTTTTTCTAATAAAAATTGGACCAATGTCCCAGTTTTTCAACCTAAAATAAATTGTCACATAAAAATCGTTTTCGTAAATATGCATGCGAGGACCAGTGTCCTCATCCTTAATGTATGTCCCGTTTTATGCATGTTTTGTATTTTATTTACAATGGTGGTTGTATTCCGCCCCTATTTTTGCTGTAATTTATTTTTATATGCTTTATTTTAATTATGCTTTTATTTATCGCTTTCCCTGAATGGATAACCTGCGCTTTAATTAAATTGCATGGCATTGAATGAGAAATGGGATGGAACGCTAAATTCAAAATCCCATTATAAACTTAACCAAGGTATGAATATATGGGAAGTCCCGAACCTTCTCTGGTCTTTGGGCTAAATCAGGCGAGAGGGCTATCTCAATATTCTATTGGGGTGGGGCCTCCAAGAGACCTCTTGTATCCTGTAAAAAGGATCAATTTGCATAGTCCTAGGCACCACGAGGTGAGAGGGCCATCCTATATGGCCTCCAAGACACCTCTAGTTTGCCCAAGCGCGAGGCGAGAGGGCCATCCTAATATTTTATTAGGGTGAGGCCTCCAAGACACCTCTAGTTTGCCCAAGCGCGAGGCGAGAGGGCCATCCTAATATTTTATTAGGGTGAGGCCTCCAAGATACCTCCGGCTTGCCCATGATGGACATAGCAGCGCCGTCTTAGGCTTACTGAATCTAGATGACCTTTCTCAATGTTCTATTGGGTGGCGACTCCATGAAACCTCCTTGTTGCCCAAAATGGACGCACTTGTAATTCCTTACAAGTTTTCATGATCCTCGTCCCAAAAGCCCTAAAAGCAGGCGGTTCGGGGCACCCCAGGGTTCGACACGCGTCACACAGCATTACTTCCATTCATTCAATTTACAGGCAGTTTCCAAGCATGACCCACTCAGATACCTTCAATATGCACCTTCTTTGCTAGGAAAGATGGGAAGATGGTTGCTACTGTTGCAAGTGTTTGATATAGAGTATGTAGCTAGGAAAACCATCAAGAGAAGGGCTGCGCCAGAGTTCTTAGCCGATCATCCTGTTGGGACCAGTTTGAGTACAGTTTCCTATATGAAGATGTTGGGGCCATAGCATTATAAGGTTGGCAGTTGTTCTTCGACGGTCCAGTTAACGGTAAAGAGGTAGGAGTTGGGATCATCCTCACAACCCTAGATGGCAAAAAGCTACCCTTAGCTAAGAAATTGAGGTACAAGGCCACCAATAATGAAGCTAAGTATGAGACTTGCGCCTTCGGGTTGGAAATGCTTTTAGCCTCGGGGGGAATGGTCAGTTAAGCAGGAAAGGTTATTACCTTATGTGGAATATATGAGGATGTTGAGTAACCAGTTCGAGGCTTGCACCTTCCATTTCGTCCCTAGAGATGAGAATCAACTACCAGATGCTCTTGCAACTCTAGTATTTATGTGGGACAACCCGAAAGGGGTTATTATGAGGCAAGTCCTAATTTCCAGTTCGAAAAAGCCCTATTTTAAGACCGATCAGGTGATGGATGTTGAGGTCGCTGATGGAAAACCGTGTTGTTATGACATTCAAAATTATTTTGAGAAACTGAAAAGGACCAAAGGGTGATCTGAAAGTTATATGCCCAGTTCATTCGTGTGGATGGCATGTTATATAAGAGGTGGGCTGACGGTATTCAATTGAGATGTCTGGCTGATTAGGAGGCTACTAGGGTCATGGAAGAGGTTCATGACGTTATTTGTGGGGCTTATATGAATGGTTTAACCCTAGCAAAGAAGATCATGCACCAAGGGTTTTACTGGCTCACAACGGACACGGACTGTTCGAAGCATGTGAAACAATGTTAGTTGTGCCAACAATATGTGGATTTGAGGCACATGCCAATTTCAGAGCTACTCAACTTGATGTCCCTATTTCCATTTACAGCTTGGGGAATAGACATTATAGGTAAAATCTACCCCATGGCTTCCAATGGGCATAGGGTAGACACCGGGTCCTAAGGCAGTCAAGATTAGAGTTAACCGATGAAGACATTAGTGCCCATTTTCGGGCAAGCGGATGAAAGTTGCGAGCTTTCACTCTTCGGATTCACAAGGATTGAAGATATTTTTTTTATTATTGATGGGAGATATTTGTGAATTAGGAGGAGTTTGCCATGGGAAAATCTTGGTTTTAGGTCACCCACGGGATGCCCGTCATTAGGAGAGACGCCCGTCGCTAGTTCTGAAGGATGACCTCCCCCACGTGAGCAATGCCTGCCGCTCGTACGGGATGGGCCCATCTCTTGCGAAAGCGACGCCCTTCTCTTACGGCGAGCGACGGCTGTCCCTCGCGTGCGATAGATTGTTTCTCGCGTTGACAGACATCTGTCGCTCATGTGAGAGACACCTGCCTCTCGCGAGTGATGGCTGTCCATCGGCACCCGTCTCTCATGTAGTGGTCCATCACTGAGAAGATCGATAGCGTCCCCATGATTAATGCGCATCGGTCCTCCACCGACGCTCGTCGGTCGTTGAACTGATGCAAGATTGGACAGGATTTTTCAAATTTTCATATCTTTTCAAATATATTTCCAAAGATTTTCTAATATTTTCCAAATGTTTTCAAATATATTTCCAAGATCTCCTATATCTTCCAAATAATTTCAAATCCTGGATTTGATTTTAAGAATATTCTGCAAATCATTCGAATTTAATTCTGATTTTAGAAATCTTTTTGAAATTTAAATTCCAAACTTGAATTATTTTCCTAAACCTATAAATATGGGATTGAGGCTCATTATTCGAGGTTAGCAATTTGAGGAAAAAGAGAGTTTTCTCACAAAAAGTTCGTTATTTTTCCTCAAACTTTCATCAAATGTTTTCTTGAAATCAAGGCGAATATAAGGGAACAAGATTAATTTGTTTCTATCTGATCCAGTCATATTTAGCATTCATAATTGCTACAAAAACATCAAGAAGGAAAAATATAATTTTCTTTTCTTGATATGTTTTCAAAAAGTATGATTTTACAGTCAAAAATCTCCTAAAATTACATATTATGAAGCAATCCTTATAAAATTCAAGGGACAAAAATCACGCAACATTCATCTTTGAAGGTAATTGTCACATCCCAAAATGTACCCTAGAAGGATTGGGCATATGGAGGATGACTAGTGATTAAGGTTGTGCACGTTAAAGAGTTTGGTATGCCAATTTGACAATCTAAGAGTCAATGTAAAAGTTTCGATATGTGTGGCTACGGGAAAAATTGTGAAGTATGAAATTAGGATTTGATTGGAAGAATAAAATTAATGGAGTGGGCCAATATGAAATATTAGTAAATTATAAGTATAAATGTATGAGGTTATGAGAGTTGGAGGATCAAAAGAGAAATTTGATAAAAAAATATCTATTGGGGCCAATAGGAATGTGACAAGTGGCAAGGGGATAAGGAGGAGTATAAAAGAGGAGAGAGAAGGAGAGAGAGGGCAGAAATCTGCCCTCCCCTTTCCCATTCTCCCGTTCTCTCCCTCTGTTGTTGTTGTTGTTGTTGTTCTTCTTCTTCTTGTTTCATGCCATCCTTCCTCTGGAAATCAAAGACCAAGATTTTAGTGATGAAGGTGATTAACTCAAGAGGATTAAGTGTGGAATTATTGAGGAAAGATAAGTCTAAGTTTTGTTTCCTTCCATTTTCTTGGTTGGATTTTGGAACCCCAGATTTATATTTTGTGTATGTTATGTTTTGATGAGGATTTGGATGAGCTTAGGAGCTAGAAAGATCATCTAAAGAAGCTGTTAGCAGCTAAGGAGTTGAGGTATGGGAATTTAGGTTTTTGGTATAACATTTGATTGTTTTGATTTCAGTAGATTTTTTGGAAATTTTGGAGTTAAAAATTGTTTAGACATGTTCTAATGTTGTGGGTTTTGGATACTTTGAGTCTTGATGTTTTGATTGTGAGTTTTGAACTCAAGTGAGAGATTGAATGAAGTTTTGATTGTGTGTATAAAAGTTGGGTTTTGTGTTAATTATGTGGTTTTGAAAGAGCAATTTGTATTGTGTTGAAATTTGCTTTGAATGGGTATGATTTAGAGAGAGAGAGAAGTTTTGCAGATTTTGGAAAGGGATTGGAAATCCCGATTCTATTGCGAGCGCGACACTGGTCGCGATCGCGATAGAGATCAGTGAGGGGGAGTGCACGAGACGTGCACATTGTGCACGAGACATGCAACTTGTGCACGAGACGTGCACTTGGTGCACGAGTCGTGCATGTAACACCCCCAACTCCCACACATAGCATTTCGAAGGGTGAAGAGCTACGGTGAGCGGAAGGTGCCACCAGACAGGGACGCACATGGCAATACAGAAATGAAAGTAATAAAATTTCTAAAATCATAATCTCAAGACATGCACGTCCTTAACTTATCTCACACACACCATCATTCGCATTAAAGATTATTATAACTCATTATAAATGCTAAATAAATAAACTTAATTACAACCCGACAATCAATAAAAACATTCTATAACTACTATCGACTCGTTGGCCAAAGTCACAGTGAACTGCTGCGCTACTCTGATCTCCTAACCTGCATGGACAAACAACCGTGCTAAGCGATAATGCTTAGTCGGGCGAAACAAATAATGGGCATCCACTCACAGTGGTTGCCGAGGCAAACACATGTAAATCAATGTATATATACATGAATATAAAGTACACCGGTTAAAGCTAACATAAATTCATATTCTATTTCTCATACGAAGTTTAAACAATTTCCTATATACATTTGATTACATACCATAACAAGAATTACATTATTACGTTAGTAATTTATAATGACATTATGCATACTTATTGTTTGCTTGATTCATTTAATTAACTATGTGAATAGTTATACCCCCTAGGTTACCAAAGGTACATTTGCTAGCGGGGCAAATTAAGTCATATCTATTCCCATTATTACTAACATTCCAAAAATCATGCTGTAGACACCGGGTCCTGAGGTAGTCCAGGTCAGAGTTACCCGATGAAGAGATCCACATTGGTTTCCAGATAAATGGATGCAATTCGAAGGTTTTCGTCTTTCGGTCTCACAAGGATTAAAATCTTTTTCGCTATAGCGTGAGGTTTTGGAAAATTTTGGTTTGAAATTGGAAGTTTTGCTCCACAGACGGGATGGCCGTCTGAAGTAGGGACGCCCGTACCTACTTGGGGTGATCCCCGTCTCTATGCATAGTAGGGACGGCCCATCTGTAGCTGGGGACGGACACGTGTTTGAGTAGGGACGCCCGTCCCTAGTCCGCATTATAGCCCGTCTGTAGCTAGGGACGAACACGTGTCTGAGTAGGGACGCCCATCCCTAGTCCGCATTACGGCCCGTCTGTAGCTAGGGACGGACACGTGTCTGAGTAGGGACGCCCGTCCCTAGTCCACGTTACGGCCCGTCTGTAGCTAGGGACGGACACGTGTCTAAGTAGGGACGCCCGTCCCTAGTCCGCGTTACGGCCCGTCTGTAGTCGATTTTCCACGCGTGCCCTTAGTAGAAACGCCTTACGGTAGTTGCAGGGATGCCCGTTGGTAGTGGATCTGATCAGTTATCGCCGGATTTGATAAAATTTTATCCCAAATCTTTCAAAATAGGATAAGTTTTGGTTAAAAAAATTGAATTTTGAAGACTCCTTTTAAAATTCAAACTCAAAAGGTGCTTACCTGATTTTATCTCCAAAAATTCTATAAATTGAGAGGTAAAATTCATTTTTAAGGGTTGGAGGGTTGGAGAAAAATTTGACAAAAAGATTTTTGGTGGAGAAAATTAAACACTTTCTGAAATATTGGAATTTTTAGAGAAGTTTTCTTTGTGAGCAATTTACCAAAAAGCTATAAATCCTTATTTTCAGAATTTTATTTGATAAAAATTCTTCCAATTAATTGATGTACTCAAATTCTTCTTGCGAATTAAGCCAATTTGATGTAACGAAATTCATTCGTTTCCATCAATACAGCTAATTCAAACATTCGATCGCTATTAAATTTTTCAGAAGAGAAAATACAAATTTTCTTAGTTTGATCTATTTTTATTTGATCCTTGCGAAGCGTGCTAGGACCGAAACCATTCGATATTCACCCAGAAAGGTAAAATTCGAGGGTAAACATTCTGGATTAGCACTGATATGATTTAATTAACTTATAGTAATTGTTTTCATTCTGCTTTTTTATCTTTTAACTTATTTCTTTACCTTTTTTTACTTTATTCATCAAATCTGATACTGATATTTTTATTCCTATGAGTTATTTTCTGACCCTTTGGAAATGGAGTTATAAATGATGATGGTCGGGCCAACCTGAGGATTTCCTTACGGGTTCTTTCTTTACCCTTGCTCTTTTATTTATATTATTATTAAGATTATTTCAATGTCGTTAAAGTGAAAAGGGACAAATATTTTATAGTAATTAATTTGGGGTTTTCTTGAAAGCTGTGGACCAATGTCCTGTTTTTTTTAACCAATAAAATTGACACATGTTAAAAACCAGTTTGTAACAAATATGCATGGCAGGACCAATGTCCTCACTCCAATGAATATCCCCATTTCTGTATGATCTGTATGTTGTTTTTTGCAATGGGGGTTGTATTTCGCCCCTAGTTTTATTGTAATATTTTTACATGTGCTTTATTTTGCTTATGCTTTTACCGCTTTTCTTAAATGTATATTGTGCGCTTTAATTAATTGCATTAAATGTATGAGAAATGGGATGAAATAATAAATTCAAAACTCAATTATAAACTTAACCAAGGTATAAATAAATGACAAGTCCCGAACTCACTCTGGTTTTTGGGGTTCAATGAGGCGAGAGGTCTAGGACTTCCAAGACACCTCTTGAGTCTCACCAAAAGACTTAAATTTACAATCTTAGGCTCTAAGGGGTAGAGGCTGAGGCCTCCAAGATCTCTCGGGCTAGCTCAAGATGGATATGTATGCGCCGTCTTAGGCTCGCTGAGGCTAGACGACCCTTCCTAATGTTCTATTGGGTGGCGACTCAAAGAAACCTCATTGTTGCCCAAAATAGACGCCCTTGTAAATACCTTACAAGTTTAATGAATCCCATCCTGATCGCCCTAAAGCGGGCTTCCAGGAGGCCACGGGGTTCGGCGCGCGTCACATTGGCGACTCCACTGGAGACTTATTCGAGACTTCGATTCGAAAGTACCTTGATTAAAAATTATAATTGAGTTTTAATTTAAAAATTTCACCTTCTTTCAAAACTGCATTGCATCTCATTAGAGCCTTAGATCTACGCTAGTTTGGTACCTTTTTCAGCCCCGGTGCGTTCCTGAAGCGCGACCTTACGTTCACTCAATGTAGGGAAGTGTTAAGGATAATCACCAGCCCAAGCCTCATACCATCATGGTATATTAAATGGTGATCCAATCGGTCGTTACGCTCGTGACGAGCTAGACCCGTTGGCAGGGACCAGGCTTGGGTAGCCGTAAAGCAACACCACCTTTGACCAAAGCTCATGTAATGGCAATAGATACTCTCCCTAGATGGTATGAACCGTAATACCTTGCTTGCTATATGGATCATTTTGTATTGGACAAACCCAAATAATTTGATTGGTCACCTAATCAAAGGCTTTCATGCCCCGATAGGCCCATGTCAACTTATTCGGGCTGCCTAAATACACGATGGTCAAAACCCATGCGTATGAACATTAGCTAAGAGAGGTTATGCTGCCGGTTTTTCATCGTGCACCATGCGCATCCATAGGGTTCCCTGTTAACCCATGGATCAAGCCCACCTAGGAAAGAGACTATGGCCTCGTGTGCGGGAGTAATAAGGTTGGAAGGACCTATGTGCTTGCATGTGATTTTAAAGTGTTGCATAGCACGATCATACATCTTAGCACATTCATGCATCATCCTGACCCTTTGTGTTTTTCAGCCATCATAGACTCGCCTAGGTGGACAAGGGGGCCTCAGGGGCAGTTACGCAGGAATCCATTTTTTGGGTTACTAGAAAGGGTAGAGTATCCGGACACTTCTTCTAAAACCAGCTACGCTACTTCAGCTCAGTTTTCCTTACCCGAAGAAATGGCAAACTCACCAAGAGGGGCAGATGCCACCGGGGCAATGATAGCAGAGGAAGTGGGCCGAAGGCTTGAAGAGTTTGAGAACTGTATGATGGCAATGATGGCCACTTTGGGTCAGCAAGCGGCCCCACAGAACCCACCACCTCCACCTATGAGAAATAATGAAAGGGGAGAGGTTAGAGAAGATCTCCGAGAGGAAATTCGCATGCCACCTGTAAACCTAAGAGCTACTACCTCAAGGGCACAGAGGGGAAGACCAGTCCAAATACTAGATGATGATTGGGAAGACGAAGAATATGAGGAGCGTATGTCTGAGAAAGGGAAAGCCACTCAAGCTGAAGAAGCCATCTGGAAGACGATGGAGGAGAAATTTAAAGCAATGACGAGAATGCTAACAAAGGGTCGAGGAATGAACCCGGAAGACAAGGAGTTAGAAGGGGAGGATCTAGTCCCAATGAATTTTAAAATGCCGGACGCGCCGAAGTTTAACGGCACTTTTGACCCCATGGCACACATAAAGCATTACTCGCTGGTGATGAAGGGCACCCCTTTGACAAAAAAGTAGAAGATTGAGTACTTTTGTTTGAGTTTGACTGGCCCGGCAGTAGATTGGTACCATGGTCTTGATTGCCGAACCAAGGAGGACTGGGATTTATTGACGGAAGAGTTCTTGAGGCAATATGACTGCAATACAAGGATGGAAGTGACCTTGAAGGACCTAGAGCTATTACAGTAGAAGGGAGGCGAGTCCTTCGATGAGTATCTAACCCGATGGAGGAATCGAGTGATGGAAATGAAGAGGAAACTAGATACTCAGGATCAAATACGGCTATTCATTAAAAATGCGAGCCCGTATTTGAGAGAAGGATTGAGGATGAAAGGACTGAAGGACTGGGAGTCTTTGAAGGACATCGCCATTGAGGCTGAGGGAGAGTACCTTGTCAAGAGAGAACCTAATGAGAAATATCCCAAAAGGGCAAGCAGTAGCCAGGGAACAAGTAGACTAACAGGTTTCGCTAGTAGCGCACGGAAGACTGCTAAGGTATCAGCTGCTAATGCTAACCCAAGGCCTTTTTCGAATCTTGGAAGGTCTTTATCATGGGTGCTGAGAAGACTGATGAAAGAGGGTAAGTTACAGCCTATGCCACCCAAGCCTGCTAGAACTCAAGGCACGCCAGGACATAAGGATAATGAGTATTGTGTATATCATCCGCACACTAGGCATATAACTGATAACTGCAAGATATTGAGGCACGTAATCAAAGACCTCATTAACTCAAAACAGATCACTGACCCAGAAAAGAGGGGAGGTCAAAAGAGGGTTGGGTCCCCGCCAGTGAACATGATCGGGTCCAGTTTGCCCGAGGAGTTTGTGTTAAGGGAATTGTACGGTAACGATGTCCACACTACTGTCACGAACCTCCATGAGGGGAGTGCAGAAGGGCTTCCCGCTACAGTGATCGATTGCTGGTCCACTGATGATAGTGGAACTGAAAATGATAATTCTGAAGTATTTTCTGACCTGTGGAGCTCGGAGGAGGAAGGAGAAGAAGCAAAGAAGAAAGAAGTAGGAGCTGTGACCCGGAGCGGAAGGGTAGCTCCAGAAATTGAGAAGCCCCAGGAGTCGAGTGAGGGCAGAAAGGGAAAAGAGCCGGAAGAAGATTCGATTGTTAAGCAACTAAAAAAGACGCCGGCTAAAATTTCCAAATGGGATCTTTTGAGACGTCACCATCGCATAGGCAGAAGGTGGTAGAGGCTTTATGCGAGGCAATTGTGGCAACAACTATCTCGCCTACATAGCTTTTGGATGTAGTGGAGGGAGGACCAGGAGAAAATGTTGTTTTTACCAATGCTGATTTGACAGCCGAAGGCCGCAACCATAATCGCCCCTTGTACATAAGGGCACAGATTAACCAAAAGCACACTGCTTGCGTAATGGTAGATGATGGCTCTTCGATAAATGTATGCCCACAAGTGGCAATGGCAGCTTTTGGGGTAACAGAGGATATGTTAGCCAAATCTGATCTCACTATCACAGCTTATGATAACTCACGTAGACATGTTTCGAGGACATTCGTGGCAGTAGTGAAGACAAGGCCCATAGAGTCAGAAGTGGAGTTTGTGGTACTACCTATACTCGCCAATTTCTCAGCTCTTCTAGGTAGACCATGGTTTCATAAGTTGGGTGGAGTCCCCTCCACACTTCACCAGATGGTAAAGATACCTCATGAGGGCTAAATTGTGACTATAAGGGCTGCACGGGAGAATCAGGTTTCAGTATTGGAGATTACTAGGCAGCCGTTTAGTGGATTTCATGTCACCATGATAGGTGAGGAAGAGCAGAAGGAAGAGAGCCCCCAAGTACTGAATATGATGAAAAAGATGTCTTTCCTCCCTAGCGCAGGACTGGGCAAGAATTCTCAGGGGATACCAACAGCTATCGCTACCAAAGGCCAAAAGGACAGAAGGGGTCTAGGATACATAGGTGTTGTAGAGAGGGGTCAGAAGTCAAAAATGGAAATTCCTCATATACGGAAGACTTTTGTGCCAGCAACCGCAACATGTGCCTATATAGGAGAAGATGAACCACAGTGGCTGGATGGAAGATTTGTGCCAGGGTTTGAGGTTTTCAACGATGTCTATGACTGGGACATTGGATCGATCAAGCCAGCAGAGGGCTTTTGGGATGAAGAAATCATGACCAGTTGGACAATTTGGGACCGTGAGATGCCTGAAGAAGTAGTGACTGAGAAAATGGTAGCCACCCAACTGAAAGGGAAAGCAAAGGTAGAGGAAGCCATGCAGGAATTGATTGGAGAGCCTCCAAAGAGCCAAAGTGATGCAGGACCATCGACCGCGGCAAATACGCCAGCAAAGGAGGAAGAGGAGAGTAGTTTAGATTTTCTTTTTGCTCCAGAACTTTTCAATGATGTTAATGACAATTTCAATCTTATTAATAAATTGAATGTTTGTTCTTACTTGTGTGATGTTTCCGATGATTTCACTATGCATGATCATGATCATCCATCCATATTTGATATTGATTCAACTGATGCTACTCCATTTAATCTTGGAACCATAGAAAACCCAAAAGAAATTTTGATAGCATAAAATATAACTCCTGAAGAGCGAGAAAAATTTGAGAGAATCTTAAAAAAATACAAAAAAGTCTTTGCCTGGACCTACGAAGACATGCCGGGAATTGATCGGGAAGTCGCAGAGCACGCTATTCCTACATATTCGGATCATAAGCCAGTCAAACAGAAGCTGAGAAGGCTTAGGCCAGAATGGGCAAATAAAGTGAAGGAGGAGATTCATCAGCAAATCAAAGCCAAATTTTTGGTGGAGGTGCAATATCCAACTTGGCTGGCCAATGTTGTCCTCGTAGCCAAAAAGAATGGCAAGGTAAGGGTATACGTAGATTATCGGGACTTGAATAAGGCCTATCCAAAAGATGACTTTCCATTACCCCATATAGATGTGCTGATAGACAGCGCCGCTGCTTGCGAGATGTATAGCTTCGGAGATGGTTATGCGGGCTACAATCAAATTCTCAATAAAATAATTGACCGAATTAAGACAGCGTTCATCACGGAGTGGGGGACCTATGCTTATCGGGTAATGCCTTTTGGCCTGAAAAATGCAGGAGCTACTTATCAGAGGATGGCAACGAAAATCTTGAATGACCTGATCCATAAAAAAGTGGAGGTATACGTGGACGACATGATGATAAAGTCAGCAACTAGAGAAGGACATTTTGAAGCCCTGGAAAAGTTCTTCTTGAGGATAGACAAGTATAATCTGCGGTTAAATCCTAAGAAATGTATTTTTGGTGTTACCTTAGGGAAGCTTCTGGGACACGTGGTTAGCCAGAGGGGTATTAAGATTGACCCGGACAAAGTTAAAGCCATTAAAGAGATGCCAATACCGCAGAAGGAGAAGGATGTGAGAAGTTTTCTTGGTAAGTTGCAGTACATCAGTAGGTTTATTGCCAAGCTTACTTCAATCTGTGAACCGATCTTCAAACTACTCAGAAAAGACCAACCAGTAGTACGGAACGAAAGTTATCAGAAGGCTTTCGATTCTGTCAGAGAGTATCTGCTAAATCCACCGGTGTTGAGACCGCCGCAGCCAGTCAGGCCATTGATTTTATATTTAGCTATAGAAGACAGTTCTGTAGGCACCATGATGGCCCAGGAGGACGAGTTTGGAGTGGAATTTGCTGTCTACTACCTTAGCAAGAAGTTTCTGGCCTATGAGGTTAAGTATACGGAGGTAGAAAAGATTTGCCTTGCGGTAATCTGGGCTTCTAAGAAATTAAGGCATTACTTTCATGCCTATAGAGTACAGGCAGTAGCGAAGCAGAATCCTTTAAGGTACTTACAGGAAGCTCCATCTTTACTTGGGAAAATGGGAAGGTGGTTATTGTTGCTACAAGAATTCGATGTGGAGTATGTTACTCGAAAAACTATCAAAGGGCGTGCAGTGGCTGAATTCCTGGCAGAACACCCAATTCAAGGAGACTCGTACGAGTTTAACTTTCCAGATGAGGATGTGACAGCTATCGGAGTTCAAGGTTGGCAGTTGCACTTTGACGGAGCCGTGAACAACAAGGGGGCAGGAGTAGGGATCATTTTAACAACCCTGGATGATGAGAAGCTCCCTTTGGCCAAGAAATTGAGGTTCAAGTAAAGATGAAAGTAGAGGCAGCTTAAGTTTATGGAAAATAAGCATAGAAAATCTAGGATGAAAGAAGCATACCTATTTAAATCACAGTCCAAAGGTTGCCATTTGTATTTGGTGTATGAGAAATCTGGACGCCCGTTCCTCAGGCAGCTAAATTCTCTCTCAATGAAGGGACATCAAGAGGAGGCATTGTAGAGAGGATATTCATCGTCACTAACCCAAGTTCCAGTGAGCAAATCGCACTTATCAATCCCATTGCATTTGTAACCAACCATTAGAATAAAAAATAATAATTTATATACAAAATTAATACCCAAACTCATTGCTCATCTATCTGCTTATCAAAACCGCAACTAAAGAGAGTGAACCTTTTTTTCTTCTTCTTTTTTCTTTATTTTGTCAAGAAAAGACAAGGGAAGAAGATATGAAAAAAGAGTTCAATTTAAAATGGTGGAGACTGAAGAAAATAAAAGGATCAGACCTCTGTTTCTCTCTCTCGCTACTTATTGGTTTATCTTTGCACATGTATGACTTTAGAGAGAGGGAGTGGGGTTCAATGAGGTGAGAGGTCTAGGACTTCCAAGACACCTCTTGAGTCCCATCAAAAGACTTAAATTTACAATCCTAGGCTCCAGGGGGTAGAGGCTGAGGCCTCCAAGATCTCTCTGGCTAGCTCGAGATGGATATGTATGCGCCGTCTTAGGCTCGCTGAGGCTAGACGACCCTTCCCAATGTTCTATTGGGTGGCGACTCCAAGAAACCTAATTGTTGCACAAGATAGATGTCCTTGTAAATACCTTACAAGTTTTAATGAATCCCATCCTGATCGCCCTAAAGCGGGCTTCCAGGAGGCCACGGGGTTCGGCGCGCGTCACACACGCAAATTACAGTCTTAATGTTAGAACATTTCATTCGTTCACACCATTTATAGTTCAAAACTAAACAAACATTTAGATTTCAAATTTGGTTCGGGCTTAAAATAAACATTCCAAGCTTCCTACATATCCCCATGATTGGGAATCAGAACCACGTAGTTCTATAGGAACTTATGCATACATATTCCCAATTTAATCTTAACTCATTTCCTAAATTCAATTATCTATATCATGCTTAATACTTTATTATCCCTTACTTACCAATCAATACATATATAACTTATCGTATTTATTAAAATCGACAGCAAGGCACATGAATTCCTTACCAAAATACTTACAGTGATTATCCCGGCTAAAATACAGAAGGTAGATAACACAATACATACCTGTATTCTTAGTTTACAGATATAAACGGATAAGTTCATAGAGTTCATTTACTGAGTACTTAACTATAGCAAATATGCATATCAATCATTTCAAAAATTCTTACAGAGACTTTATATAGACAATCATACTCATAACTTATGAACAGATTAATAAGAGGCATTTCTCACATACGAATTCTTATGCAAACAGTATTCTTTCATGCGTACTTATTAGCACAACATCATTTGCTATATCTCTTTTTGATTAACTGATAGTAGCTTCAGATACAAAACCAATTAGGTATCCAAAGATACCACATAATTTCACATTCGAGTTCATAAAGGCTCCAGGGTAGAGAGGCTCGCAAAGCACCGGTCCAATGGCATTTATCACAATCGCATCAAATGTTTATTAACATAATCATTTTAAAAAGCGCTGCCAAAGCTTCACGAGTCGTGCTGCCAAATCACGAGTCAGACACCTCTCAATCAATAGAGCAATTCAACGTGAAAACTGGATTTCACCATTCTGTTGGGCTCGCGATAGCATCGCAACTTCCATTTTCCTAGCCAAACGCAAAAAACCCAGATTTCCAACAACAAATCCATTTTGGCCCAAAACCAATCAAACTTCATCTTACCTTCAAATAAGCCTTCCACCATCACATATAACATAAAACACAACTTAAATCAACAATTTACACAATCAAATCATGCATTAACAAAATCAAGCTTATCAAGAACACAAACCCAGAAATTACAGTAAAAGTTCCTCAAACTTCAAATTCACTTTAATACTTCAACATTCATGCATTATAACTCAAATCAATTGAATACCCATAACATTAGCACTAACATAAACCTCATTAAACATCAAATTTCTAGAAAACACATGCAAATGCACAAATCACAAATGTAGATAAAAATTAATCAAATTCCCAAACCTTTAACTCCTTTGCTCCAATAGCTTACTTAGATGATCTTTCTTGCTCCAAAGCTCAACCCAAGTCTATCTCATTCAAATCCTCATCAAAATGCACACAAACCAATAAAAACCCAAACTCAAATCAATCCCTAACAAAATCTATAAAAGATGAAGGAGAAGAAAAAAACCAAACAAACCTTACCAATCTCACTTGTGATGATCAATCTCCACTAAAACTCAGCCAAGGGAAGAGGATCAAGATGGAACAAAGAGGAAAAGAAGAATAGAAGGAGGTGAAGGAGCGTGAGGAAGAGAGAGAATGAAAGAGCTAGGGCAATTTCTGCCCTCTCTCTTTCTCTTTCCTTTCCTTATATACCCCTCTCTAACTCCTTGCCACATGTCCTCCAATAATTTGTGGAACTTGACCACTCACACCCTACACCCAAACATGACACTACACATAAAACTAACCCTTACTAACACATACACTACTTCCCTATGAGTATGCACACTCTATCAAAACTCACAAAACATGCATATAACTCAAAATACAATTAACACATGCCAACCTTCACATACATGAACACTTACCCATAGCTCAAACTACTAGGGAGCAAACGGGGTGTGATAGTGCACTTGGAGCACGAGTCCTGCACGTGCTGGTCCCCTCCCCTCTTGTGTTTGCTTGTTTTCTTTGTGATTCTCCTTCATGATTCATGTCTCTGAGCACGAGTCTTAATGGGTTCCTTTTTTTGCAGGTGAGTCTGGCCACTGTCGTGAGCACGACTTCTTATCGCGATCGCGACAGCCTCCTCTTTGCTTAAAAACTGTTTTTGAGAAACTTCTTCTTTGCATAGTTTTCACTTATGTTATGCATCTATGATTGAAAATGTGAATTATTGATGTATTCCCATGCATAGTAATTATTGAAATATAAGAATTTGATCTACCATGATTATGTTGTAAATGTGTATGTGTAACGAAATGTGAACTTATCCATTAAGTCTAAATGAATATGATAACTGTAAATTAATTGTTGAGACTAAATGTGAACATGATATCTAATAACATAAGTGCATTTAATATGTTCATACGAGGTATTTATACGTAAATGAATGCATGTGCCCAAAACAAATGAAAGAATGTTCTGAAAATTGGTGGAATGTGTATGTATGTGGAAATGAGATGAATCCAATAATAATAATATGGAAATTTAGTTTGCGTTAGTCGAGTTGTGGATAGATAGGCATGCCTATAGAGTTCAGTTAGCTGCAGCCCTTTGTTCTGTTTGGACCCTGATCAGGTCCCCGTTTTGTTCCTTGCGAACCTCAATGTGTACAGATCTTGTTTAAGATCCCCAATATGAAAATGTTTTGAATGAGAAAAATATGATGTTGCTTTTCAAATCGTACCCATGGGTACCGCCATGTGTTCTGTTACTCCCTTATCCACCCCTATGGCTTAGCAGGCGACTAAAAGAGTAAAATTAATGTGAATTAAATGATAAGTTTTGTGATGATTTGAAAAATGATTATGTGAATAAACATTTGATGCATTTGTGATAAATGCCATTTGTCTGGTGCTTTACGCACCCCTCTATTCTGGATCCTTTATGGATACTTATGTGGAAAGGTGTGGTATCTTCGGATACCCCTATGTTTTGTGTAATAAGGCGATATCTGTTAAATGAAAAGAAATGTACCAAGTAGTGTTTGTTCTAATAGACATGTATGCAAAGATCCTAAATGTATAAGAGATAGTATGTGAATAATGCATATTATTAATTTGTTTAAGAGTTATGAGTATGCTTGTCTACATGATGCCTTTTGAAAGAATTATTGAAATACTTGATATGCATGATTGATATCATTGAGCGCTTAGTAAATGTACTTTATGAATGTGTATATATATGTGTTTATATGTTTAAACGAGTATACAGGTATGTACTATGTTATCTTACTTCTAGACATAGGCCTGGGTAAGCATATCGGTAAGAAATTATGTGCGTTGTTTGATGACTTTTAATGAATGTATTAAGTACGTATCGATTAGTAAGCATGAGATAGAAATCGGATTTGAGATAGATGTTAGGATTAATTCTAGAACTTGTGTGAATGAAGTTTTCTGTAAGAACTACGTGGTTCTGATTCCCAACCATTGGGATACGTAGGAAGCTTGGAATATAATTTCAAGCCCGAACCAAATCTGAGTATTGAAATGTTTTGCTTAGTTTTAAACAAGTAACGGTTTGATTAAATGAAAGGCTTTGATTTAAGTATTGAAGGTAAAATTTGTATGATTTTGAAATATTAGTAATAACGGGATTTCCTAAACTTTATATTTCGATCCTTAAAACGTATGTCGGGAATTTATGAAGTGTAAGTAACTATAGGGCCATTAAGTGATTTAAAGTATATGATAATTTATGTATAATGTGTTTTAGCTAAAAAGTGAATAAGTATTTCTGGTTATGGCTTATAATACACTAAAATGTGTGAAATGACTTAAGTTTCAATAGCAAAATAATGATATTCATTGTAATAACTTAGCCGACATTCCTTCTTCGTTTATGTACATATATATATATTGGTTTGCATGTGTTTGCCCCGGCAACCACTGTGAGTGGCTGCCCATTACTGTTTAGCCCGACTAAGCGTTATCGCTTAGCCCGTGCAAGTTAGGAGATCAGAATAGCGCAGTGGTCTGCCGAGTCTTTGGCAAACGAGTCTGTAGAAGTTATAGGAAGTGTTATTGTAACACCCCGTTACCCCCGTTGGAAGGATACAGGAGCGCCACGCGCACAAATACATTTACATACTCAAGCATGCTAGAAACAATTACATATAACTATAAAGATATCAAATCCTTATATAAATAATCATATAGTTTTACAAAAAGGGATTTGTAAACATTAAACATATACATATACAAAATCATCCTTAACAAAATTACATTTTCCAAAATCAGTTCCCATATACAAAAATACAGCGAAAGACAAAATAACTCCAACTAAAGACTTCTAGTGGCCGACCTGCAGATGTCTGACTCCAAAAAGAACCTGCCACCTACACGGGAAAAGAGCCCGTGCTAAGCAATAACGCTTAGTGGGGAGGAACAACACATGCATGTACATATAATTGCAATAAACATATATATAAGCTTAATAATAACAAAAGCATAAAAACATATACTACTCATGCATATAACAATTGTTCATCATACTCAAGTATATCGGAAAAATAACCATTCATATTCGAATACAAGTATTACATTTCATCATGTCATAAGGCATATACATATACATGTAACACATATTCATTTCATATAAATAATGGCTGCATAAATTAAACTCATATAATAACTTCAAGTAATAGCCTGATTACTCGCTAACTAGTGGATACGGGTACTAATGATACTGGTAGGACACAGTATCCCAAGCAAATGGAAACATGAGCCTCAAAACATTTTTATAATCATGTATACCCGAAGGTATACTGTAGACCGAGGCCTCATACATCTTATATGACCCAAACGAGGCCCGCATGAAACAATTAAAATACAACAGCTGCACACACACCCTGACCCTTGATAAGCGCTTATCTATCCACTAACTATGACTACCAGACTCAAATAACAACTTAATCATGATCTAAAATAATTATCATATAACTGAGGATAAATCAAGTATAATCATGTTATTTTATGAATACATGTATGTTGGTCAAACTCAGAAACATATACATCATATATAAGTCTCAATATGAACATATAACTCATGATTAAATAATGTAGGTACATATAAATTATATGCATTTAAATCATATACGATCTTATTAATCATGTTCATATATCTCATAATTAAAGCTCATCAAAATATAATACAAGTTTAACCCATGTATGTATAAATCACAAATATTTAAATTATAATAATACTCATGTATATATATATATAACTCATCATGCTTAAGATATTATAGCTCATACACATATTTGTCATTCAATTTGCTATCCTTCACATAATTATATATTGTTACTTTATTAGTTAAATTACCAATCTTAATCATACTCATAAGTTTTCCCAATGATAACTACTTTTATAATAATTAATAACCCTAATCATGCATAATATGTTGAGGGGAAAGGTAGGGGATTGATCCATGCCAACCATGGGCTCAAAAATGAAGAATAAAAGGCTTTATATGTGTTGTTCTGTTGCGAGGTCACGACTTTGTCGCGCTCGCGACAGTAGCTCACCTCAGGAACCCTTGGAGACTGGTTTTCACTCCAGACTTGCATCGCAAAAACCGACCTCTAGACCTCATGTTTTGGCAAAATGGTCTTCTTAGAAATTGTTCCCCTACGTCTTATCTTTCAAATGGGAGAAGTGTCAGGTAAAATGAATTCTTAAATTAAGAGATATACATTAAAAACTAAAGACTGTTCAAATGAACCCAGCTAGACAGAGACACGTCCAGTTTTTTCCATTTTTAAGCCTCTTAATGACAGAATTAAATTATGGTGTCTCTTATACTTTTAAAGGTACAATAGTATTGTTTTAAAGGGCGTAACGAAAACTCAAATTGGAGTTTTCAAACTCAAGCTATGATCAAAACAATATACAGAGGTCTGGTAAGACATGAGCAGAATTCTCCCTAAACTAGGGTATATACACAAATTATAAGCTCAATAATCATTCAATCAGCAATTTCAACACAAGTTGATTAAATATCTCAATTATATCATCTATCAATATTCATAAACAAAAAGCTATTTTACTAATGCAATTTCATATACCATAAATACACAAATAATATTAACATTCAACTCAAAAACAGGATCCAAAATGAGATGGACAAAACACTCCAAATAAACTCCCAAACATATAACCAAGTAAAATCCCAAACCTGATGCCAAAACGCCTTCTACATCAAAATCCAATCTTTTCTTTTTCCTTTATCCTTCCTCTTCTCTTCAAATGCTTGCAAAGATCCAACAAAACCAATATTCAGATAACCCAAAAACCAAAACCTTATAAAATCCAAACTAAACCGTGAGAGGAGAAAAAGAAGAAAGCCCAAAGAAAACTTTCAGCCACTTACCTCTTGGAACCCTTCAAAACTTAAAACCCTAGCTCAAAGAATGGAAGATTACACATGCAAGCTTGAGAACAGAAAATGGAGAAGGGAAAGAGCAAGGAAACGTGAGAGAGAGTAGGGAAGAGGAGCAAAATCTAATAGCTTCTAAGAGAAGCTAAAATTTCTGCCTTCTTCTCTCCCCATCATGCACACACTCACTTATCCACATGGCACTCATGCAATGGACCCTCAATTCCACTAACTAGACTTTTACCAACAGCTCCTTGCATAACTCTTTAAGTCCTCACTTAATTACCAAATGGTCACTAATAAAAATTCTTCTCTCAAAACTTAAATAACTTTTCAATAAAGCCCTTAATTTTCTTGCATAAATTACCAAAATACCCTTAATGTCCAATTAATCTTGCTATTTCCAACTAGGTCATATTTGGGATGTGATAATTATTGATTGGGATGTAATTAAGTTATATTTATTAGCCTTTGTAATAAGTTATAATATCTTATAGTGCAAATGATGGTGTGTGGATGACAAAGGTTTAGGACGTGCATGTCTTGAGGTTATGATTTTAGAAATTTTATTGTTATGATTTATGCATTGCGACATCTTTCCTTGTCTAGTGGCACCTTCTGCTCACCGTAGCTCTTCACCCTTCGAAATGCTACGTGTGGGAGTTGGGGGTGTTACAGTAATATTCCGAGGGTAAACATTGCATTTAATCCTCTCATATTGATTTTACACAAAAGATTCCATTTTATTCAAAATAAAACAGTTTTTAATTTTATTTTCTTTATCTTTTCAGGTCTGGGGCAATCGACGGGTAGAGCCTTCACCGACGATCCTCGCTCAGTCGAACGACGGGCCGTCGATGATTTCCACCTCCACCCGTCAGTCAGCCCAAGGAAGCCCGTTGCTCGCGCGATATGGGCCGTCCCTCGGCCTTTCTCCTCCATTTTCTTCATTTTCTTTCTTTTGTCACTTAATCTTTTCTTTCCTATTTTTTCATGATAACTTTTCACATATTCTTTTCCTTTTTTTACTTTTCATGTTTATTTTATTTTAATTGTCGCACTAACATGACTTGTGTTTTTGTGAGTTTTATTGTTTCTTTATTGGCCTTGGGGTTATTAAAAATGGAGGACACCATGATGATATAAGAACTTTATTTGGGTCCATTCTTTTACCCTACTCCTCTTTATTTTATTTTCCATTTAATGTAAATATTATTTTACTCCGCTAATATGAAAAATGACCAAATATTTGTATTAATTAAGTTGGAACTTTTACTAATAAGATGGGACTAATGTCCTAATTTTTATCAAATAAAATTGATGCTTCAAAATTGTTTTTGTAAGTATGCATGCGAGGACCAATGTCCTCATCCTTAACGAATATCCTGCTTGATGTATGATTCATATGCTATTTACAATGGAGGTTGTATTCCGCCCCTAGTTTTGTTGTAATTTATTAATTTCCGTTTATTCTATTTTAATCTTGCTTCTTTACCGCTCTCGTTTATCTCTTTTATTATGTGAATGATCTGCACTTTAATTAATGCATTAAATTTTATGAGAAAAGGAATTAAATCTTAAATTCAAAACTCAATTATAACTTAATCAAGATATGAATAAATGGGAAGTCCCGAACCTTCTCTGGTCTTAGTCTCAATGAGGTTAGAGGACAATCTCAATGTCCTATTGGGGTGAGGTCTCCAAAATATCTCTTGTTGCCCAATATAGGCCTAATCTGCATGGTCTTTGGCTCCACGAGAATAGATGATCTTTCCAGTGTTTTATTGGAAAGAGGTGTCTAAAATATCTCTAGCTTCCCCAAAATAGATATATATGCATCGTCTTAGGCTTTACGAGATTAGACGGTACTCCCAATATTCTATTGGAAGGAGGTGTCCAAAATATCTCTGATTGCCAAAAATAGACACACATGTGCTGTCTTAAGCTCATTGAGGCTAGACGACCTTTCCCAATGTTATATTTGGTGGTGACTCCAAAATAGCTCCTTGTTGCCCAAAATAGATGCCCTTGTAAATCTCTTACAAGTTCCATGTGTAACACCCCTTACCCATACTCAGGCGATCCCATCCGATAAGGAGTGAGATGCCGTAGGAGTAAAGGTGCCACCACACAGATATATAATACACATACACTCATCCCGAAACATACATAACAAAAATACAAGGTAATTAAAACTTTACAAGACCATTCATAAAAGCTGATCATGCATTAATATAATAGAAGCATTACATTACTTTTCTGATCAACTGAGAGGTATAAAAGATAATTACAAGTCCCAAAATTACATATACAAAAGCGAAAGCTATTACAATAACATAAGAGAGTTCTATACAAAAAGAATCCTAAAAAGGTACAAAAATAAGCCCTACACTAAGACCCTGCTGTGTTGGCTTTGATGGCGACGACTCTCCCAAAAGTGATTCCTTCCGCACCTGCACGGGTAAACACACCATGCTAAGCGATAAACGCTTAGTGGGGAAAACAAACATATAGCATAAGGACAACCATTCACAACGGTCGTCAAGGCAGTTCACATGCGTACTTCATTTACAAACGAATCAGGGCATGACAATAATAATAAACTCATGCTCACATACATAAAGCCATTCATCAGAAGATTCATAACAATAATCATATTCTCATAACAGATTACATCTTCACCATTGAATCCATAAGGGTAACATATGTTTCCCATAACAAGTCATACAAAACACCTTAACCATTGAAACACCTGCTGACTCGAGGGAGTGGATAACGAGTATACGGACAGTACTTTACGGGTACGAACCGATACGGACAGTACTTTACGGGTACGAACCGATAAAACAAATTTTCATTTAACTTTTACACAACATTACAAAGGGGATCTTAAACAAGATCCTTTCGGATAAGTGTTCGCGAGGAACCAATCGAGGACCTGATCGGGGTCCAAACAGAAAACAGAAGCTGCAGCAAGGACTCTATTAGGCATGCCTAACTATCTACTTACTAGACTCTAGCAGGTCATACATAAGCCAATCCATCCATTTCATAGCTTCCAAAATCATCATCATCAAATGAACATAATCATACCATAGTTACACTAGCATATTATTTATAGATTACCAAGCATAAATCTCATAACTGCTAAAGAAAACTGAAGTTTAAGCCACAAGGAATGAAAGAAAACTCATTCAGCAAACAGGGGACTGTCGCGCTCGCGACGCCTGTCGCGTTCGCGACAGAGACCAAAGTCTCTTCGCTGCACGCGCGCGATGGATTTTGCGACCGCGAGGAGGACAGAAGGGCAAGGCTCTGTCGCGCTCGCGACAGGTTTCGCGATCGCGACAGAGGACAATTGGTGCTGTCGCGGGATCGCGATAGCACTTTGCCACCGATATGCTCTATCGCGATCGCGACAGAGAGTACACAACACTTCGGCTGTCGCAGGCTCGCGACGGCGAAGCTCCCAACACTGCTCTCTGTCGCGATCACGACATCGTCGGGTCTTTGAAAATATGCAGAAATTCTGCAGATTTTCCTCTTCCAAATCCTCACCCAACCTCTCAAATCTCAATCCAAGGTTACTTACCTCAAATCCAGCCATTCATTAACATTATCAACCATAATACAACATTTATTAACATTAAACTTCATACAATCCATCAACTTACACATTCAATTCCAAGAATCAATCAAAAACCCAATTTATGCATCAAACCACATCCATTCTAAAATTACCCTAATTAACTCATGCCTTTGCAAGATCCACACTTCAAAGCAAATACCCATATCATATACATCAAAATAAAGAACATCTAACAACCTAATTCCAAGAAATCATCAAAACACATACATGAACATATTCACATGCAAAAGCAAGAAATTCCCAAAGCTTCAAAATCCTTAGCTCCTAGTGCTTAGTTCCACTGGATCCAACAACTTCCTTACCTTTAGGATCTCGGGGAGGCTCAACTAGGGACAAAACAACACAACACACAAACACAAAACCCAAAACTTCAACCCAATTCCGAAAATAAGAAAAAGAGTAGAAGATGGAGAATCAAATGAAGAAAATGAGAATAAATGCAGTAGATTTACCTTTAAAATGCTATGAAGTGATTAATTTCCACCACTAGAGGCTTGAATCTAAGCTAGGGCACTTAAGAGAGTGGAAAAGGGGAAGAAGAAGAAGGAGAAGAAGGAAGAACGGGAAATGGGTTTCAAAAATCTGATTTTTCCCTTTTCATCTTTTTCACTTTCCCACTCAACACATGTCAATCATCTAGTGGAGTAGATTACTCACTCACGCCCTAACCTAGTGCATCACATACACACAATGAGACACTCTAATAATGCACCCTACATATGTGTGAGCAACACACACAAGATTCTCCCAAATCATACACACCCTACACAAGTGCAAATGCATACACACAATTAATCCACTAGTGCATATCCTACTATGGTGCACTAATGCACACACGAATCTATCTCAACTAATTAGCACCATAGTGCCCAAACACACACACACGCACCAGAAAAACTCCAATTCATGCAATATTACCAAAATGCCCTTATTACACATAACTCATGCAAATGTACACACATACATATGTGGCTCATTCAACTAGGGGGCAAACGGGGTGTGACAACTCTCCCCTACTAATAAGAATTTCGTCCTCGAAATTCTCACCTGAACTGAATAATTGCAGATACTGCAATCTCATTGACTCCTCCGGCTCCCAAGTTGCTTCCTCAACCCCATGGTGATTCCACAAAACCTTGACCAAAGGAATCTGCTTATTTCTCAGCTGTCTTACTTCTCGCTCTAGGATAGCTCTAGGCTCCTCATTGTAGGAAAAATCTTACTATACTTGAACTTCTTGAACCGATAGCACATGGGAAGGATCCGATCTATACCGACGGAGCATCGAAACGTGAAACACATCATGTAGCTTTGACAGTTCCATCGGCAAAGCTAGTCTGTAGGCCACTGGACCAACTCTTGCCAACACCTCATACGGACCAATAAAGCGAGGACTAAGCTTCCCTTTCTTTCCAAACCGAAGTACTTTTCTCCAAGGAGACACTTTAAGAAAAACCTTGTCCCCAACTTCAAACTGAACATCCTTTCTCTTCAGGTTGGCATAAGACTTCTGTCGATCCTTGGCCACCTTCAGATTCCACTGCACAACTCTGATCTTTTCTTCTGTATCTCTAACCAGATCTGGCCCAATCACTGACCTCTCAGATAACTCTGTCCAACAAACTGGAGTCCGACACTGACGTCCATATAGAGCCTCATATGGTGACATACCAATACTCGACTGGAAACTGTTGTGTCCCAACTACCCGGAAAGTCCAAAACACAAGCCCTCATCATATCCTCTAAGATCTGAATCATACGCTCGGACTGACCATCAGTCTGAGGATGGAACGCTGTACTGAACTTCAGCTTGGTACCCAAAGCTCGCTGCAATTCTTTCCAGAACTTGGATGTGAACCTTGGGTCTCTATTAGAAACTATGGATAAAGGCACTCCATGCAATCGCACTATCTCATCCACATAAATACTGTCCAAACTATGCATCGGATAGTCCATCCTAACCGGCAAAAAGTGAGCAGACTTCGTGAGTCGATCTACAACAACCAACACAGAATCATGCTTCCTCTGAGTCAATGGCAATCCGGAGACAAAATCCATGGCGATGTCATCCCATTTTCACTCAGGAATGGACAAGGGCGTGAGCAATCCAGAAGGAACCTGGTGCTCAGCCTTGACCTACTGACAAGTCAGGCACTTGGATACAAAGTCCACTATGTCTCTCTTCATACCGGACCACCAAAAGAACTGCTTCAAATCCCAATACATCTTCACACTGCCAGGATGCATGGTGAAAATTGAACTATGTGCCTCATCCAAAATCTGTCTTCTTAACTCTTCACTATCCGGTACACACAAACGGTTTCCAAACAGGAGAACCCCATCCTGAACCGAAAACTCTAACTGCTTGCCCAAACTGACTTCTTACACAAACCACTGAAGCTTCTTATCACCCTTCTGAGCCTCAACTATCCGCTGACTTAAAGTAGGCTTGACCCTTAATTGAGCTATCAAAGCCCCATCTGAGCCAAACCTCCATCTAAACCGTCTCAGAAATAAGGCAGAAACTGACTTCCTACTCAACGCATCTGCGACTACATTGGCCTTACCCGGATGGTAATCCACAATGCAATCGTAGTCCTTAAACAGCTCTAACCAACGACGTTTTCTCATATTCAATTCCTTCCGAGTCAGAAAATACTTTAAACTCTTGTGGTCTGTAAAGATCCTACACTTCTCTCCGTAGAGATAATGACGCCAAATCTTCAAAGCGAAGACAACCGCTGCTAACTCAAGATCATGCGTCGGATAGTTCCTTTCATGCGGCTTCAATTGCCGAGAAGCATAAGCTACAACCTTACCTTCCTGCATCAGAACACATCCCAAACCTACACCTGAAGCGTCACTATACATAACAAACTCCTTACCCGAAGTGGGTTGAGTTAGTATAGGAGCTTCAACTAACAACTGCTTCAACCTCTCAAAATAGGCTTGACACTTATCTGACCATTCGAACTTAATTCCTTTCTGTAGACACCGGGTCCCGAGGCGGTCCAAGATCAGAATTACCCGATGATGAAACAAAAGACCGACTTTCGGCAAGAAAAGTGAGAATCGACCGTTCCCTTGTCAAGATTGTGTTTTTTTTCGAAAAATAATTTTAAAATATATATTTTAGGGATTAAAATTTAAAATGGGAAAAAATATTAATATTGTGTCAAAATTAAAAAAAAAATTAATAATAAAAAAATAAAAAAATTTTTATCGCGAGTGCCACTGCGGCAGCGCAGGGCCGCCTGCGCGGCAGGCTGCCCCAGCGCGCAGGGGCGCCTGCGAGGCAGGCCGCCCCAGCGCGCAGGGGCGGGCGCCTCGCGCGACCCCCCTGCGCGCGAGGCGGGGCGCTCCGCGCGACCCCCCCTGCGCGCAGGGGCGGGCGCCTCGCGCGACCCCCCTGCGCGCGAGGCGGGGCGCTCCGCGCGACCCCCCCTGCGCGCAGGGGCGGGGGCCTCGCGCGAGGCCCCTGCGCGCGAGGCAGGCTGCCTCGCGCGCCCCCCCTGCGCGCGAGGCAGGGGCCTCGCGCGACCTGCCTGCGCGAGGCAGGCTGCGCGCAGCAGCCTGCCGCGCGCGGTGCCAGGGCACCACGCGCAGGCTGCCGCGCGCCCTTGGCTCCTCCGCGCGACCTGTTTCGCCTGTCCGTTTTTTTCGCCGTTTTCAGTCTGATTTTCTGATTTTTTCAGTTTTCATTGTTTCACCATTTTATGTTATTTTAGATTAACTAAAAAGGAAAGTTTTTTGTCCCTTGCCATTTTTGGCCAAGACAGGATTAAATGGGGATTTTCCCCTCATTTTCAAGGACGGAGGGATTAATTCAAGATTTTCTTAGCTTTTTCTCTCTAGCCTTTCTACTTTCCAGGAGGTTTTTTGGTTCTTAAAAATTCTTCAAAAATCCTTTAAGTTTTGGGTCTTCTCAAACTTTAATTTCTAGGTGTTCCTTCAGGGAAGATACCTCTTTTTTGGGATTTATTTTGAGCTAGAAAAATCAATTTTCTCTGCTCAAATCTTCCTTCAAAAATATTCACTTCAAAATATATTTTTCAAAAAATTTATTTAGAACTCATATTTCTCTTTGAATATTATTATCATCAAAAAATCGACAAGGGAACGGATCGAGACATCCTATTTCCAATCTCAAAAATTCTGAGGGTAAACATTTTTGGACCCGTTCTCATTCATTTATTGTATAGTATTTATTGTTTGTCAACATCATTTTTGCTATTATTATTCTTATTACTCGTTTCTAGTAATTTAATGTGTAAATAGCACTATTAATGCATTATTTAGTTGCAATGCTTTAGTTTTTTTTTATGCTCATCCTCCATTATTATTAGTTGGTTAATGTAAATATTGTTAAGTTGTGTCGTTTCCCTATTTTCATATATTGTTGTCATCCTTCTTTTAGTAAGCCTTGCATTATTATCATTATTATTATTATTATTATTATTATTCTTATTATTATTAAGGTTATTTGAGCCACTGCCATACTCATTGTGTTATTATTATTATTGTTGTTGTTGTTGTTATTATTATTATTATTATTATTATTATTATTATTATTATTATTATTATTATCATTATTATTATTATTATTATTATTATTTAATTCTCTATTTTACTATCATTGTTATTTATTCATTTACTAGTATTATTCTGTTTTAGTATTGTTAGTGCTATTATTACCAACTATTTTGACTAGTTAGCATTATTGTTGTTGTTATTATTATTTAACATTTCGTATCATTTTTATTATTATTGTCATCGCCATTATTGTGGTTATCATCATATCTTGCATTTATTGGATTAATTTACTTGGGACATTTACTAATATTTTTGATACTATTTTTTCTGTCTGAGATTTAATTTTGGGTCGGGCTATGTGAGCGCCCCGCGACTCCCCGGATGGGTCGCGACGCGTGGAGGGTCACATCGGTTCGGTGAGATCTCTCTAATTCTCTATCTTTTTGTTGTGTTTATTTGTAAATAATTATTTTATTTATGCACGCGTGCGATAAAAAATCACAAAAATATTTCTATAACTAAATTATAATTTTCACTAATAAAATCGGGACCAACGTCCCTTATTTTAGCCCAATAATAAAATCATCATAATTAAAACGAAGAGTCAATTTTCAATAAAATGGGATCACTCATCCCGGTTTTCCAATTCAAACAATAAAAAATGACTCTTCGAACCTTCTTCAATTTAATACGAAGGAACCAATGTTCCTAATTTTTGAACAAGTGCGAAGGAACCGATGTTCCTAAAATAATGTCCCGATTTATGCATGTCTTTTTATTTTCTTGTGTGAGTGTTTAAATTTAGGTGCATTATTTTCCTTTGGGCCCTTGTAATTAATTTTTGGGGCAACTTTATTTATCTTTTGGGGATTGTATTCTGTCCCACTTACATCTTCAACCTTCTTTTATTGGGGTTGTATTTCTGCCCCTATTTCTATTGTAATTGCGTGCTTGCGTGTTTACCGCTTTCATTTACCGCTTTCTCTACCTATTGCTTTATCGCTTTTATTTACTTCCTTTATGTGCTTGAAAATGCGCTTCTACTTTTAAAGCATCGCTCGTGTAAGATGAGAGCTATAATTTTAAGAATTTAAAAACCCATTTATAATTAATCAAAGCGTAAATAAGAGGGAAGTTCCGGACACCATATCTCTGGTTTAGACCGTTAGAGGTGAGAAACCTTTTCCCAATTTCTTGCAAATTGGGTGGCGACTCCAAATACCTCAAAGGTGCCTTTAGGCGTCAATAGGCTAGGTTATTCTCCCCAATGTTCTATTGGGAGGGATACACCGATGATGTCTCATGGCGCCCATGATCAAAAGACGCGAACCTTCATACCTCGAATCCTAAAGCGGATTCAAAGCGAGGGCCCTTGCTGGGTTCGGCGCGCGTCACAGTGGCGACTCCACTGGGGAATTGATGTTTGAGACTTCACTCCGAAAGTGCTTTGGTTAAAGTATAATTGGGTTTTTAAAACTTAAAATTCTATCTCTCGCCAAAATTGCATCATATCATTTTAGAGCCTTAGACTTACGCTAGTTGGTCCCTATCTTACCTCGGTGCGTTCCCGAAGCACGACCCTACTTTCACTCATTGTAGGGAAGTGTTAAGGATAATCACCAGCCCAAGCCTTGTACCTTTTGGTATATCAAAATGGAAACCCAATCGGTCGTTATGCTCATGATAAGCTAGACCCGTTGGCGCGAACCATGCTTGGGTAGCCTAAAGAAAATCACCCTGACTAAAGCTCATCTAATGGCAAATAGAAACTTCCACTAGGTGGTATGCTCCTTAATACAATGCTTGTGATATGGGCCGTCGCGTGTTAAACAAAATCAAGCAAGTTAAGTGGTCCTTTATCAAAGGCTTCCATGCCCCGGTGAGCCCACCTTAACTTGATTGAATTGTCCAAACACGTAATGGCCAAAACTCATACGCATGCGCATTAGATTAGAGCTGTTATGCTGCCGGCTTTTCGCCGTGCCCTCTGCGCGTTCATAGGGTCCCCTGTTGACCCATGGACTAAGCCCACCTAGGAAAGAGACCACATTGCCCCGTGTGCGGGAGGAATAAGGTTGGAAGGGTCTGTTTGCTTGCATGTGGTTGTGGATGCTGCATCAACACGACCATGCATTCTTAATGCCATCCATGCATCATGCTAACGAATTGGGTTTTTTCAGCCATCATAGATCCATTTGAGTGGTCCAGAGATCCTAGCGGGAGGTTGGTCAGAAATCAAGTAGTTGAGCAGTCAAGTCTGGCATCAGCTTCGGGTTCAGATTGGGATAGAAACTCAGACTCTTATTCAGAACAATCCTCCGGATCAGTAATGGCAGAATTACCGCAAGATTCGGGTGTTGTAACAACACAAGACTTGGACAAAAGGTTCGAAGACTTTGAAAGGAAAATGCTTGCTATGATGGGGAACTTCGTCGCCCAAATGACACCACACGCTGGACAACCATCTGGAGCTCCAACTGTTGACCCGGTCGAAACACCTGTTGTGGAGACCACCATACCAACCACTGCTGTGCCACAGCCAATTACCGAGCCTAGAGTGGCGGCACCAGTTGAGCAACAGAGGGTAAGGATCCTAGACCCGAGGGATGATTTCTTGGGGGAAGAGGAAGATGAGCCAGTAGCCCCTCAAGCAGTGAGATGCAAAGCTCTTAAGCTAGAAGATGATGTGGTGAGGAAGATGGAGGAAAGAATGGAGGCCATCGCACGAATGGTGTCGGTCGGAAAGGGGGTCATCCCCGAAGATGTAGACTTGGGTGAGGAGGAGCTGCTGCCTCAGAGATTTAAGATGCCAGATTTACCAAAGTTTGATGGCACGTCTGATCCTTCGGCCCATCTTAAGCAGTATGCCTTAATCATGAAAGGCACAGGTCTTACCAAGAAGCAAAAGGTGGAGTACTTCTGCCTTAGTTTGACAGGGTCAGCAGTTGATTGGTACCATGGCTTAGACAGGAGGTCGAAAGAAGATTGGGATCTGCTTACAAGTGAGTTCATGAGGCAGTACGACTGCAGCACCCGCATGGAAGTGACGTTGAAAGACCTAGAGCTCCTGCAACAAAAGTCTAGTGAATCTTTCCATGACTACCTTACGCGGTGGAGGAATCGCGTTATGGAAATGAAGAGGAAGCCCGATACCTCGGACCAAATCAGGCTGTTTATCAAAAATGCGAGCCCATACTTGAGGGAGGGGCTTAAGATGAAAGGGCTCAAGGATTGGGAATCCTTAAAAGACATAGCAATCGAAGCCGAATCAGAGTACTTGGCAAAGAAAGCAAATAATGACAGTTTTGCTCGGAAGAACTTCGGGACCCAAGGGGGAAATAGGTCTGGTGGCGCCGGAAGCAGCAGTAACAGAGTGGGCAGAACAGCAGAAGTTTCAGCCACTGATGTAAACCAGAGACACTATTCAAATTTGGGAAGACCATTGTCCTGGGTCCTAGAACGATTAATGAAAGAGGGAAAACTTCAGCCATTGCCAGCCAGACAAGCTAAGACCTACGGCCAGCCGAACCACAGAGGGGACCAATACTGTGCTTTCCACCAGCACACCGGTCACCTCACTGACTCCTGCAAAACTTTAAGGGATCGGGTCCAAGATCTCATTGACAGTAAGCAGATCTCCGACCCTGAAAAGAGGGAAAAGAAGAAGAATACCGGGTATAACGCCGTTCCTCCCCCAGTCTTTATGATAGGATCAAGTTTGCCAGAGTGGTATGTGTTGAGGGACCTCTACGGCAATGACTACATGGCTATCGTCCGCCCCGAACAGGGAGTCAATAGGGAGAGACCCCAGGTCAATATGATAGAATGTTGGGACACGACCAGTGAAAGTGAGATTGAAGAAGCCGATGGGCCAGAGGGTCTATGGAGTTCTGGGGGTGAAGAAGAAGTGCAAGAAGTGCAAGCAGTGACCCGCAGTGGGAGAGTGGTGCCAGAGATTGAGAGACAGCAGGATCCAGTGCCTCCGAGTGAAGAGCGAGAAACAGAAAAGAACCAAATTCTAAAGCAGTTAAAGAAGACGACTGCGCAAATATCCATCTGGGACTTGTTAAGGCAATCCCCGAGCCATAGGCAGAAGTTGGTTGAAGCCTTGTGTGAATCGACAGTCGCCACCACCATCTCACCAACCGAATTGTTGGGCCTTGTGAAAGGAGGATCGGAGGAGAACATAGTTTACACTGATGTCGACTTGCCGATCGAGGGTCGTAATCACAATCGCCCCCTGTATATCCGAGCTCAGGTCAATGGTAAACACACGGCCTGTGTCATGGTGGATGATGGGTCCTCCATTAATGTGTGCCCGCTAGTGGCGTTACCTTCACTAGGATTGAATGAGAGCATGTTGAGTGAATCCGATCTGACCATCACCGCTTATGACAACTCGAGAAGGCAAGCTTCTGGGACTTTTAAGGCACAAGTCAAGACCGGGCCAGTTGAGATAGAGGCTGAGTTTGTTGTTCTGCCGATACCGGCTAACTTCGCAGTGCTGTTGGGAAGGCCTTGGTTTCACAAGTTAGGAGGGGTTCCATCTACGCTCCATCAAATGATCAAGATTCCCCATGAAGGCCAGATCGTGACTATTAAAGCGGCTAGTGACAATCAAGTGTCGGTGTTAGGGATTTCCAATCAACCCTTCAGTGGGTTTCACGTGGCTATGGTGAATGAGGAAGACGGGACAGTGGTAAGTCCCCAAGTTGTCAATATGATGAAGAAGATGAGCTTTCTCCCCGGGGCTGGTTTGGGTAAGAACTCACAAGGGATTCAAGAGCCTGTCGCCACAAGGGGGCAAAAGGATAGGAAAGGATTGGGCTACGTCACTGATGCCAAGAGGAGCAAACCCGAGAAGAAGCCTGCAGAAGTGCCGCACATTTTGGAGACTTTTGTACCGGCTGCATCGGCATGCGCCTACTGTGGGGAGGCAGAGCCTCAGTGGATTAGTGGCAAGATCACCCCAGGTTTTGAAATTTTCAATGATGTGTTTGACTGGTCCGAGGGAATGGTTAAGGCGGTGGAAGCCTTCTGGGATGAGGAAATCTTCAATCAGAGTCTAGCATGGGATCGAGAGGTTCCCGAGGAGATTGTCACTGAAAGTCTGTTGGCCACCCAGGTGAAGGGCAAGGAGAAAGTAGAAGATGAAGAGGCAGCACCAGAGCTGAAGAGTCTGAATACAACTGAGGTTCAAGATGAGGGGCCGTCCGCTTCAGCACCAGCACCAGTGGGAGATGATAATGATAGCTTTGCCGATGTACTTTTTATTCCCGAACTATTTGACAACTCTGTCTGTAATTCTGAGTACTTTAATAATATGAATGACTTTGCTTACTTGTGCGATGTTTCTCATGATTTCATTATGCATGATCACGAGCATGAATCATTTATATTTGACATTAACTCAACCAATACCACCACATTTAATCTCGGGACTTTGGAAAATCCAAAGGAAATCTTGATAGCATCCGATGTAACTCTTGAGGAAAGGATAAAATTTGAGAGAATTTTGAAAAAATATGAAAGAGTCTTCGCCTGGACTTATGAGGATATGCCAGGGATTGATCGGGCAGTTGCCGAACACATCATTCCGACCTACCCAGAGTGCAAGCCGGTCAAGCAGAAGCTTAGAAGGCTGAGACCAGAATGGGCAGAAAAGGTAAAGGAAGAAGTGCACAAACAGATCGAAGCCAGGTTTCTGGTAGAGGTCCAGTATCCAACATGGTTAGCTAACGTTGTCCCTGTAGCCAAGAAGGATGGGAAAGTCCGAGTGTCCGTTGATTACCGAGACCTGAATAAAGCCTGCCCGAAAGATGACTTTCCCCTACCCCATATTGATGTACTAGTGGATAGCGCAGCCGCCTGTATGATGTACAGCTTTGTGGATGGGTATGTCGGGTACAACCAAATCCTTAACAGGATTGTGGATCGAATCAAGACAGCTTTCATCACAGAATGGGGGACATTCGCCTACCGAGTGATGCCTTTTGGGTTAAAGAATGCCGGAGCGACGTACCAAAGGATGGCTACTAAGATCCTGGATGACTTGATCCACAAGGAGGTCGAAGTGTATGTCGATGATATGATGATCAAGTCGGCTACTCGGGAAGGGCACTTCGAGGCCTTAGAGAAGTTCTTTAAGAGGATTGACAAGTATAACCTTCGCCTTAATCCTAAGAAGTGCATTTTCGGAGTTACTTCTGGTAAGTTGCTAGGCCATGTGGTGAGCCAAAGGGGAATAGAAGTGGACCCTGATAAAATCAAGGCAATCAGAGAAATGCCAGCGCCCCTGTGACGCGCGCCGGATCCCGAGCGCCGCCCTTTCGGACCGCCCGCACGTGGGCGATCGGGGCATTTGCGGGTCCGTTGGCATCTTGCGATAAATCGCAAGTGCGTCTATGTTGGGCAACAAGGAGGTATCATGGAGTCGCCACCCAATAAAACATTGGGAAAGTTACTCTCGCCTCGGAGAGCCTAAGACTGCGCTTGGTATCCATTTTGGGCCAGCCAGAGGGGTCTTGGAAGGTAAACCTCTCGCCCTAAGGAGCCTAGGATTAGCGCTAAAGTCTCGTGGCACAAAAAGGTGTCTTGGAGGGTAGACCTCTAGCCTTTTTGAGCCCAAAGACCAGAGCTGGGTCCGGGATTTCTCATCTATTTCTACCTCGATTATTTTATGATCAAATTTTAATACCATTGATTCGCTCTCTCTCCACACGATGCAATTAATTGAAAGGCGCATTTATTCACATTTTGAAAGCGGTAAATGAGCAAAATAAATATCGAAAGCGATAAATTACAATAATACAAGGAGCGGAATACAACTCCCATTTATAAAAGTGAAATACATGCATAAAACGGGTTATTCTTTAATAGTGAGAACATTGGTCCTCGCATGCATATTTATTATGAAACAGTTTTGATGTAATGATTTATTTGGGTATGAAAAACTAGGACATCGGTCCCCTTTTATTTAGAAAAAAAATGTCAAGTTAATTAATAAAAATGTTTTTGTGATTTTCTTTCTAGCGGGCCTAAATAAAGAATTTTACAAGAAAATTATATGACAAAATTAAATAAAATATTACAAACCAAATAAGCCTTTTTGGACCTCCCGATGTGCTCGCAAAAACGCCCAAGCGAAAAAAATGAGTTTAGACATAAAAACAAAATACAATTAAAACAATGTTAGTGATTCAATCAATTAAATCAATTAAACATACAAAATAATGAATAACAAATTAAAATAAAGTAAGATGATATGAAAAGAATAATAATGGAATAAAAAATATTAACAAACCAAAATAAAATGAGAAACATGGATTATATATGATAAATGATTAAATGATGTGATGAAAATAAAATAAAACATGTTAATTAATTAGTACATGAAAATATACACATGATGAAAATAAATGATGATAAGTGAAAAATAATGAATGAATAAACAAATGATAATAAAATCATGTAACAATGATAAAAATTAGTAAACAAAGGAATGATGAAAATAATAATGATATGTAACAAGGTTAATTGATGTGTTCATAATTAATACAAACTATTTACATGGCAAAAAGATTAATTTAAATGAATTAATTATTTGCATGTTAAAAATAATGAGGAATCAAAATAAATTATTTACATGTTAGGAATTAAAAAAAACAATATTCACATGAATAAAAATCAAATCATATATAAACAATTAAATGGAACAAATATAAAATCAGTACAACAAATGAATAGATGAAAACAATAAATAAATCAATAAAAATAATAAAATGGATATGAATAAATAAAATAAAATAGAAATAAAATAAAAATGGAGCCAAGAATATTTACCCTCAGAATATTGGATTTGATGAAGGAAAAGTGATGATTTTCCGGAAGATTGCTTGAAAGAATAAAATTAGCAAATAAAATTAATTCTCTTTGTTTATGGAGAAAAACAAAGGAATTGATTTGTATGCTTAAGATTAAAAAGAAATTGATGTCAAAATGATGATTAATTTCTTGTGTTTATGAAGAGAAAACCAAGAAATTAATTGGAATAATTAACAATTGAAAATTGGTCTTTCAATTTCAATTAAACCTTATTAATTAAAAAAAGAAAAATGAAATTTTGAAGAGAAAATAGAAGATGATGAATTCTGGAAATTCTGATCTCAAAAAGTAGTGGAGGCTCCCCCTTTTTTATTTCATCCTAAACTATTTAAAGAATAGAAAATATTGCCCTAATTTAATTAAGGAAAACAAACCTAATTTTATTCAAATTCCTCTATTTTTGGGGATAAAATCAAGTTTTATTAATTAATAATCTATAAAAAATATTTTGGAATTTTATTTGAAGTCAAAAACCCTTAATTTTGGGATAAAAACGGATTTTTGGGTGAAAAAATCGGAAAAAAGGCTGAAAAAATGGAAAATAGGGTAACAGACCCTATACCGACGGCCAGGAGACCGTCGCCACAAGGGGCACTGCCCGTCGCTATAGAGCGACGGGCACTCACGCGGCGAGGCGGGCTTCCGCGCGAAACTCGCGCGCTGGCGCTCGCGCACGAGCGCTCCGTGCGGCGCTCAGCGTGCGCGATGCTGCGCGCGCCTTTAGCGACGCGCAGCATCGGCGACGCTGAGCGTCGCCTTTGCGCGCGCTGCGCGATGGGCGCCCAGGCGCCTGCGAGCTGGGCGCCAGCGCGCCTGCGCGCTGCCGCGCCCGACACTCGCGGTCCGAAAATTTTTTTTATTTTTTTTTTATTTTTTCCTATTTTTTTTCAATTTTAAATTGACTAAAAAAACCATAATTTTAAGCCCCCATTTTTCAGAATTAATTAATTTTTTTTAAATATATATTTTTTTATTATTTTCTAATTTTTCACTCTAAAATGCAAATTTGATGAGAAAACCATCACTTTTAACCTTTTAAGCCTGTGAAGGCAATTATCATCATTGGGTAACTTCGATCTAGGCTGACTCAGGACCCGGTGTCTACAGCCCCAAAAGGAGAAAGAAGTCCGGAGTTTTCTGGGCAAATTACAGTACATCAGTAGGTTCATTTCCAAGCTCGCTTCGGTGTGCGAACCAATCTTCAAGCTCCTCAGGAAAAATCAGCCGGTCAAGTGGAACGATGACTGCCAGAAGGCTTTTGATGTCATTAAGGATTACCTCCAGAATCCCCCGGTGCTACGACCGCCACGGCCTGTTAAACCTTTGATTCTTTACCTAACAATAGAGGAAAATTCTGTAGGAGCCATGATGGCCCAAGAGGATGAATTCGGGGTCGAATTTGCGGTTTACTACCTCAGCAAGAAATTCCTCCCTTATGAAGCCAAGTATGTTGAAGTGGAGAAGATCTGCCTGGCAGTAATCTGGGCATCTAAGAAACTGAGGCATTACTTTCATTCCTACAAAGTGCAGGCGGTTGCCAAGCAAAATCCCCTTCGGTACCTTCAGGAAGCACCCTCTTTGCTAGGAAAAATGGGAAGGTGGCTGATATTGCTGCAAGAATTCGATGTGGAATACATTACCAAAAAGACCATTAAAGGTCGAGCCGTGGCGGAGTTTCTTGCTGACCATCCCATTGAAGGAGACCGACTGGAGTATGAATTCCCTGACGAAAATGTGGCGGCTATCACCGTGCAGAAATGGCAAATGTATTTTGATGGGGCAGTAAATAACAAAGGGGCCGGAACAGGAGTGATTCTAGTAACCCCAGACAGAGAGAAGCTTCCATTAGCCAAGAAACTAAGGTACAGAGCCACCAATAACGAGGCTGAGTATGAAGCCTGCATCTTTGGGTTAGAAGCGCTCTCAGCCGTGGGGGCAAAAGTGGTAGAGGTCTTCGGGGACTCATCTTTAGTAATCCACCAAGTCAGGGGTGAATGGGCCGTCAAGGAGGAGCGGCTGTTGCCATATGCAAAGTGCTTGAAAGAACTAAGCGGCCGGTTTGAAATTTGCACTTTTAACTACGTGCCCCGAGATGAGAACCAATTGGCAGATGCCCTGGCTACCTTAGTATCCATATGGGATAACCCGGAAGGAATAGTTATGAAGCCTGTGCTCATTTCCAGTTCGAGCAAGCCATACTTTGAGACCGAACAAGTCGGGGATATTGAAACTACCGATGGAAAGCCATGGTACTATGACGTCCTGAATTATTTGGAGAGGTCAATATTCCCGGAAGAAGCCACTGAAAAAGACCAAAGGCTAATCCGCAAACTGTCCACTCAATTCATCGGTGTAGATGGGGTGTTGTACAAGAGACAAGCCGATGGCATGCAACTCAGATGTTTAGATGAAAAAGAGGCTAAAAGGGTTATGGAGGAAACCCATGCAGGGGTCTGTGGGGCCCATATGAATGGTCTGGCCCTGGCAAAGAAAATAATGCGGCAAGGATTTTTCTGGTTAACAATGGATACAGATTGCTCTAAATATGTGAAGGAATGCCAACTATGCCAGCAGTATGCTAATCTGAGACACCTGCCGGTATCGGAATTGTGCAGCCTGACATCTCCATGGCCATTTGCCGCATGGGGGATTGACATAATAGGGGAGATACACCCGACAGCCTCTAACGGGCACAGGTTCATTGTGGTCGCCATTGATTACTTTACCAAGTGGGTTGAAGCTGAATCCTTCAAGAAATTAGGCGCCCGGGAAATGGCCAGATTCATCGAGCGACACTTGATCTGTAGGTACGGTCTCCCTCATCACATCGTGTCGGATAATGGGGTACAATTCCAAGCTGAGACTAAACAGATGCTCAAGAAGTACGCCATCCAACACCATAAGTCCTCTCCATACCGACCACAGGCCAACGGGGCGGTCGAGGCAGCTAATAAGAACGTTAAGAAGATATTGGCTAAGATGGTGCAAACCTATAAAGACTGGGCCGAGAAATTGCCATTCGCACTATGGGGCTACAGGACCACCGCCAGAACTTCCACAGGGGTTACCCCTTTCTCCCTGGTTTACGGGACGGAAGCAGTTCTACCGGTAGAAATAGAACTCCAGTCGCTGAGGGTGGTAACAGAAGCTCAGATACCAGAAGCCGAATGGGCACAGCAGCGGCTGCTACAGTTGAATCTATTGGATGAGGATAGGATGCGGGCATACTACCACAACCAGATCTACCAAAAAAGACTAGCCCGCTCATTTGGGAAGAAAGTAAGAAAGCACCCATTGAAGGAAGGAGACCTAGTCTTCAAACAAATGAGGCCAGGGGTTCCGGATTTTCGAGGCAAGTTCAGACCAACTTGGGAAGGACCTTTCGTTCTGAAGAAGCTTTTGTCTAAAGGAGCTGCGATCCTGACAGATAGTGATGGGAATGAATTCAGGGAGCCGGTCAACGTCGACAGATTGAAAAGATTCCACGGCTGAAGACAAAAAAAAAAAAAAAAAAAAAAAAAGAGAAAAATGTTCAATCAAGAAAACCCGAGAGGGCTGATTGATAACAGGAGTGTGATGCTTTTGAGATCTATCTCGAGATTAGATGTGGTCTGGTATCTTGGGGCCTAATGTCAAATGATGATCATGTGTAATGAAATCGCACGAGAAACGTGTACATGTATGCAATTATGCACTCAGAGAAGTTCTTTTATCCAATGAATGTCCATAGTTTGTTTAGACGAGTAATATGTCACTGCTGTCACTTCCCATTCGAATGAGCACAATTTATCCGTGAAACCGACAGAAATTTTATTAAAAAAAAAAATAATAATAATAATAAAAAAAAGGGCCGTTAGAGATGAAAACCGTGACTGGCGCTCTAAGCAAAAGTTAGGCCAAAGGGCAGGGTGAAAACCTGGCAACAGGCAGTCTGCCCTACAAAAAAAAAATGAAATAAATAAAAGCCGCTGGATTGGGTTGGGTCCATCCCAGGCAAAAAATAAGGCACAGGGTTATGTGAAAATCCGACAAGGACGCATCTCCCGCTAAGAAAAGCTAGTGTGAAAATCCACGAGGGACGCACTACCTTTAAAACAATGACGCTTGGAGTGATAAGGCGGCATTACCTTGGGCAACCCCTTTCAAGCAAAGACACACATCAGGCAAACCTCCCCGAAAAATTATGAGTCAGAGCCCCTGAATCGGGACGGCGCCCTCCGGCACTTGGGGGCATAATCGACCAGACAAAGCCACGAGTCGCTTTAGCAAGAGTTATCGCACCTCGACCACTGGGCCACTCAGATGAACGGTGTCACCTGCATTTCGTATGACATATGCATATGCACGTGCATAACTTACCTTTGCATACAAATCTTTTTTGTTTTCGAGGGAAAGTCTGGCGCCTTCACACACCGACAAGCTGGTGTTTATCAGTCGCTCAGCCGTGGTTTCACACACCGACAAGCTGGTGTTCTATCAATCACGTTCTCCAAAGTCTGGCGCCTTCACACACCGACAAGCTGGTGTTTATCAGTCGCTCAGCCGTGGTTTCACACACCGACAAGCTGGTGTTCTATCAATCACGTTCTCCAAAGTCTGGCGCCTTCACACACCGACAAGCTGGTGTTTATCAGTCGCTCAGCCGTGGTTTCACACACCGACAAGCTGGTGTTCTATCAATCACGTTCTCCAAAGTCTGACGCCTTCACACACCGACAAGCTGGTGTTTATCAGTCGCTCAGCCGTGGTTTCACACACCGACAAGCTGGTGTTCTATCAATCACGTTCTTCCAAGTCTGGCGCCTTCACAAACCGACAAGCTGGTGTTTATCAGTCGCTCAGCCGTGGTTTCACACACCGACAAGCTGGTGTTCTATCAATCACGTTCTCCAAAGTCTGACGCCTTCACACACCGACAAGCTGGTGTTTATCAGTCGCTCAGCCGTGGTTTCACACACCGACAAGCTGGTGTTCTATCAATCACGTTCTTCCAAGTCTGGCGCCTTCACACACCGACAAGCTGGTGTTTATCAGTCGCTCAGCCGTGGTTTCACACACCGACAAGCTGGTGTTCTGTGAATCACGTTCTTCCAAGTCTGGCGCCTTCACACACCGACAAGCTGGTGTTTATCAGTCGCTCAGCCGTGGTTTCACACGCCGACAAGCGGGTGTTCTGTCAATCACGTTCTTCGAAGTCTGGCGCCTTCACGCACCGACAAGCTGGTGTTTATCAGTCGCTCAGCCATTGGTCTCACGTCGACAAGCTGACGTTCCTCAATCATGTGACCGGTTATAGTCCTATGATGCCGACAAGCTGGCAAAATCAAGTTTCGGACAGCGACTGCCTCAGGTACGCATCTCTCCCTCTCTTTTCTGAATTTTGGCTCACTTAGGCGCCTGCGTTCTAAGTTCCCCAAAATTGGGGGCAACTGTAGACACCGGGTCCCGAGGCGGTCCAAGATCAGAATTACCCGATGATGAAACAAAAGACCGACTTTCGGCAAGAAAAGTGAGAATCGACCGTTCCCTTGTCAAGATTGTGTTTTTTTTCGAAAAATAATTTTAAAATATATATTTTAGGGATTAAAATTTAAAATGGGAAAAAATATTAATATTGTGTCAAAATTATAAAAAAAAAATAATAATAAAAAAATAAAAAAATTTTTATCGCGAGTGCCACTGCGGCAGCGCAGGGCCGCCTGCGCGGCAGGTTGCCCCAGCGCGCAGGGGCGCCTGCGAGGCAGGCCGCCCCAGCGCGCAGGGGCGCCTGCGAGGCAGGCCGCCCCAGCGCGCAGGGGCGCCTGCGAGGCAGGCCGCCCCAGCGCGCAGGGGCGCCTGCGAGGCTGGCCGCCCCAGCGCGCAGGGGCGCCTGCGCACGAGGCTGGCGCCTCGCGCGCCCCCCCTGCGCGCAGGGGCGGGCGCCTCGCGCGACCCCCCTGCGCGCGAGGCGGGGCGCTCCGCGCGACCCCCCAAGCGCAGGGGCGGGCGCCTCACGCGACCCCCCTGCGCGCGAGGCGGGGCGCTCCGCGCGCCCCCCCCTGCGCGCAGGGGCGGGAGCCTCGCGCGACCCCCCTGCGCGCGAGGCGGGGCGCTCCGCGCGACCCCCCCCTGCGCGCAGGGGCGGGCGCCTCACGCGACCCCCCTGCGCGCGAGGCGGGGGGCCTCGCGCGAGGCCCCTGCGCGCGAGGCAGGCTGCCTCGCGCTCTGCCCCTGCGCGCGAGGCCTGCTGCCTCGCGCGCCCCCCCTGCGCGCGAGGCAGGGGCCTCGCGCGACCTGCCTGCGCGAGGCAGGCTGTGCGCAGCAGCCTGCCGCGCGCGGTGCCAGGGCACCACGCGCAGGCTGCCGCGCGCCCTTGGCTCCTCCGCGCGACCTGTTTCGCCTGTCCGTTTTTTTCGCCGTTTTCAGTCTGATTTTCTGATTTTTTCAGTTTTCATTGTTTCACCATTTTATGTTATTTTAGATTAACTAAAAAGGAAAGTTTTTTGTCCCTTGCCATTTTTGGCCAAGACAGGATTAAATGGGGATTTTCCCCTCATTTTCAAGGACGGAGGGATTAATTCAAGATTTTCTTAGCTTTTTCTCTCTAGCCTTTCTACTTTCCAGGAGGTTTTTTGTTTCTTAAAAATTCTTCAAAAATCCTTTAAGTTTTGGGTTTTCTCAAACTTTAATTTCTAGGTGTTCCTTCAGGGAAGATACCTCTTTTTTGGGATTTATTTTGAGCTAGAAAAATCAATTTTCTCTGCTCAAATCTTCCTTCAAAAATATTCACTTCAAAATATATTTTTCAAAAAATTTATTTAGAACTCATATTTCTCTTTGAATATTATTATCATCAAAAAATCGACAAGGGAACGGATCGAGACATCCTATTTCCAATCTCAAAAATTCTGAGGGTAAACATTTTTGGACCCGTTCTCATTCATTTATTGTATAGTATTTATTGTTTGTCAACATCATTTTTGCTATTATTATTCTTATTACTCGTTTCTAGTAATTTAATGTGTAAATAGCACTATTAATGCATTATTTAGTTGCAATGCTTTAGTTTTTTTTTATGCTCATCCTCCATTATTATTAGTTGGTTAATGTAAATATTGTTAAGTTGTGTCGTTTCCCTATTTTCATATATTGTTGTCATCCTTCTTTTAGTAAGCCTTGCATTATTATCATTATTATTATTATTATTATTATTATTCTTATTATTATTAAGGTTATTTGAGCCACTGCCATACTCATTGTGTTATTATTATTATTGTTATTATTATTATTATTATTATTATTATTATTATTATTATTATTATTATTATTATCATTATTATTATTATTATTATTATTTAATTCTCTATTTTACTATCATTGTTATTTATTCATTTACTAGTATTATTCTGTTTTAGTATTGTTAGTGCTATTATTACCAACTATTTTGACTAGTTAGCATTATTGTTGTTGTTATTATTATTTAACATTTCGTATCATTTTTATTATTATTGTCATCGCCATTATTGTGGTTATCATCATATCTTGCATTTATTGGATTAATTTACTTGGGACATTTACTAATATTTTTGATACTATTTTTTCTGTCTGAGATTTAATTTTGGGTCGGGCTATGTGAGCGCCCCGCGACTCCCCGGATGGGTCGCGACGCGTGGAGGGTCACATCGGTTCGGTGAGATCTCTCTAATTCTCTATCTTTTTGTTGTGTTTATTTGTAAATAATTATTTTATTTATGCACGCGTGCAATAAAAAATCACAAAAATATTTCTATAACTAAATTATAATTTTCACTAATAAAATCGGGACCAACGTCCCTTATTTTAGCCCAATAATAAAATCATCATAATTAAAACGAAGAGTCAATTTTCAATAAAATGGGATCACTCATCCCGGTTTTCCAATTCAAACAATAAAAAATGACTCTTCGAACCTTCTTCAATTTAATACGAAGGAACCAATGTTCCTAATTTTTGAACAAGTGCGAAGGAACCGATGTTCCTAAAATAATGTCCCGATTTATGCATGTCTTTTTATTTTCTTGTGTGAGTGTTTAAATTTAGGTGCATTATTTTCCTTTGGGCCCTTGTAATTAATTTTTGGGGCAACTTTATTTATCTTTTGGGGATTGTATTCTGTCCCACTTACATCTTCAACCTTCTTTTATTGGGGTTGTATTTCTGCCCCTATTTCTATTGTAATTGCGTGCTTGCGTGTTTACCGCTTTCATTTACCGCTTTCTCTACCTATTGCTTTATCGCTTTTATTTACTTCCTTTATGTGCTTGAAAATGCGCTTCTACTTTTAAAGCATCGCTCGTGTAAGATGAGAGGTATAATTTTAAGAATTTAAAAACCCATTTATAATTAATCAAAGCGTAAATAAGAGGGAAGTTCCGGACACCATATCTCTGGTTTAGACCGTTAGAGGTGAGAAACCTTTTCCCAATTTCTTGCAAATTGGGTGGCGACTCCAAATACCTCAAAGGTGCCTTTAGGCGTCAATAGGCTAGGTTATTCTCCCCAATGTTCTATTGGGAGGGATACACCGATGATGTCTCATGGCGCCCATGATCAAAAGACGCGAACCTTCATACCTCGAATCCTAAAGCGGATTCAAAGCGAGGGCCCTTGCTGGGTTCGGCGTGCGTCACACTTTCCTCAATAACCTGGTCATCGGAGCAGCAATCACTGAAAAACCCTTAACGAACCGACGGTAATAACCCGCCAGACCAAGGAAACTCCTCACCTCCTGGATATTCCTAGGTGCTTTCCAATCCACAATCGCCTCAATCTTGGTTGGATCCACTTGGATACCCTTAGCTGAAACTATATGGCCCAGAAACGACACTTCCCGAAGCCAAAAATCACACTTACTCAACTTAGCAAACAACCGATGCCCTCTCAAAATTTGCAAAACTAACCGAAGATGCTCTTCATGCTCGGTCTCATCCTTGGAAAATACCAAAATGTCGTCTAAAAACACCACTACAAACCGGTCTAAGTATGGCCTAAACACCCTATTCATCAAATCCATGAATGCCGCTGGAGCATTAGTCAAACCAAACGGCATAACAGGGAACTCATAATGGCCATACAGAGTCCGAAATGCAGTCTTAACCACATCCTCGTCCTTAACACGAAGCTAATAATACCCAGACCGAAGATCTATCTTGGAAAACACACCCGCACCTTGAAGCTGATCAAACAAATCTTCAACTCTGGGCAACGGATACTTATTCTTTACTGTGACCTTATTAATCTGCCTGTAGTCGATACACATCCTCAAGGACCCATCCTTTTTCTTAACAAACAGAACTAGAGCTCCCCAAGGAGATATGCTGGGTTAAATGAACCCCTTATCCAATAGCTCTTGCAGTTGAGTTTTAAGTTCTCTCAACTCCACAGGAGCCATCCGATAAGGTGCTTTCGATACCGGTGTGGTACCCGGCATAATCTCTATGGCTAGCTCCACTTCCCTCTCCGGAGGCAAACCAGGCAAATCGCTCGGGAAGACATCACTGAACTCTCGGACAACAGGAATGTCCTCAATCCTAACTTGATCCCTCCTAGAATCCAAAACTACAGCCAGAAAAGCCTCACAACCTTTTCTCAAAAACCTCTTGGCTTGAATAGCGGAAATCACATTGTGCATGGAACTCGCACCCAAACCTCTGACAAACACTGGAACTCGGTTCCTAACCCGAAGTACGAAAGTCTTCCTATGACAATCAACCACAGCTCTATGCTTGCTCAACCAATCCATTCCCAAAATCAAGTCATACTCTCTGAAGGGTAACTCTATCAAATCCACAGGGAACTCAACACCCTCAACCATCAACGGACAATTCCTATAAACTCTACTCACACTGACACTATGCCCTAATAGATTGGTCACACATATCTCATAGTCTAACTGTTCTACCACATGCAACTTATCAATAATCTTATGCATGCACAAATATGAGTGTGTGGAACCAGGATCTATTAGAGCATATAATTCAGTGTCATGGAGTAGGAACTTACCAGCAATCACATCAGGGGCATCCTGCTCCTCTCTTGCTCTAACTACATAAGCTCTAGCGGCCATTGCGGGAGGACGTTCAACTGTCTCAGAACCAGCTCCATCTCTAGGTCGACCGCCTCGACCCCTACCTCGACCTCTACCTCTCGCAGCCTGTGAAACATTTGATCCAACTCTGCTAGCTCCTCCCTGAGGACACGAATCTTCACCCATCTGAGGGCAATTAGCCACACGGTGCTCAGTGCTCCCACACCTGAAACACCCACCAGTGAGCCACCTACACTCACCCCGGTGAGCCTTACCACAATTCTCACAAACTGGAATAGCATCAGACAAACCACCTCTACCAGATCCAGATACTGCAGCTGAACCTTGCCTTCTCCCTCGGGTAGCCGAACCAGCAGAGGGTTCATCTTGCGGGTTCCTAGACCTCTTACCCGAAGATGAGGAAACACCACCTCTAGCAGAACTCCGGCGCTGAGCTCTTTCTCTAATTAAAGTTTCCGCCTTCTCTGCCCTCAAAGCAGCCTCAACAATCTGATAATAATGTACCCCCGACATACACATCAAAGAAACTAAAGCAATCTTCAAAGAATCATTTAACCCGGCCTCAAAGTGCTTGCATCTGAAATCATCCGTCATAACCCCACGCGGAGCATAATGAGACAACCGGTTAAACTCCTTCTCATAATCCGCAACCGACAAGGCCCTTTGCCTCAAACTCAGAAACTGCGCCCATCTTGCGTCCTTATATGCCTGAGTCACATACTTCTTAGTAAACTGCTCATCAAAGAAATCCCATGTCAAAGGGTCGGGAATCTGAGGTTGTCTACTCACCAACTCCCACCATTCATATGCTGGACCTTGTAGCAAAGCTACAGCACACTCAGCTTGCTGATCAGGAGGACACCTGACTTCCCTAAGAGCTCTCTTAACCTTATCAAGCCACTTCTCCGCTAACTCAGACTCATCAAGTCGGGTCCCATAAAAATCTTCCACACCAGCTCTTCTCAAACTTACTATCGGAGCTTTCGGGGCAATCACCCTTTCCAGAACCCAAGCCATGTCTTGATGCAACTTGAACATCGCCTCGAAAGGCATGGCAGCGGCCTCGGGCTGGACCCTAGCACATTGAGCCGACACCGAAACAGAGACAGACGGATCTACCACTGGAGGGTTCACACTTTCAGCGAACTCCTCAAGCGCACCGTGAGCAGAATCAGAATTCATCTAACAACAAGAGGACAACCACATCAGCCAACACAGCCCTAAACATAGACATATGTACACATAGCATCATATAAACAATCACCCAGAAATGCCTAAACCGGGCTCTGATACCACAACTTGTAACACCCCTTACCCATACTCAGGCGATCCCATCCGATAAGGAGTGAGATGCCGTAGGAGTAAAGGTGCCACCACACAGATACATAATACACATACACTCATCCCGAAACATACATAACAAAAATACAAGGTAATTAAAACTTTACAAGACCATTCATAAAAGCTGATTATGCATTAATATAATAGAAGCATTACATTACTGTTCTGATCAACTGAGAGGTATAAAAGATAAATACAACTCCCAAAATTACATATACAAAAGCGAAAGCTATTACAATAACATAAGAGAGTTCTATGCAAAAAGAATCCTAAAAAGGTACAAAAATAAGCCCTACACTAAGACCCTGCTGTGTTGGCTTTGATGGCGACGACTCTCCCAAAAGCGATTCCTTCCGCACCTGCACGGGTAAACACACCGTGCTAAGCGATAAACACTTAATGGGGAAAACAAACATATAGCATAAGGACAACCATTCACAACGGTCATCAAGGCAGTTCACATGCGTACTTCATTTACAAACGAATCAGGGCATGACAATAATAATAAACTCATGCTCACATACATAAAGCCATTCATCTGAAGATTCATAACAATAATCATATTCTCATAACAGATTACATTTTCACCATGGAATCCATAAGGGTAACATATGTTTCCCATAACAATTCATACAAAACACCTTAACCATTAAAACACCTGCTGACTCGAGGGAGTGGATAACGAGTATACGAACAGTACTTTACGGGTACGAACCGATACGGACAGTACTTTACGGGTACGAACCGATAAAATAAAATTTCATTTAACTTTTACAAAACATTACAAAGGGGATCTTAAACAAGATCCTTTCGGATAAGGGTTCGCAAGGAACCAATCGAGGACCTGATCGGGGTCCAAACAAAAAACAGAAGCTGCAGCAAGGACTCTATTAGGCATGCCTAACTATCCACTTACTAGCGATTCCTTCCGCACCTGCACGGGTAAACACACCGTGCTAAGCGATAAACACTTAATGGGGAAAACAAACATATAGCATAAGGACAACCATTCACAACGGTCGTCAAGGCAGTTCACATGCGTACTTCATTTACAAACGAATCAGGGCATGACAATAATAATAAACTCATGCTCACATACATAAAGCCATTCATCTGAAGATTCATAACAATAATCATATTCTCATAACAGATTACATTTTCACCATTGAATCCATAAGGGTAACATATGTTTCCCATAACAATTCATACAAAACACCTTAACCATTAAAACACCTGCTGACTCGAGGGAGTGGATAACGAGTATACGAACAGTACTTTACGGGTACGAACCGATACGGACAGTACTTTACGGGTACGAACCGATAAAATAAAATTTCATTTAACTTTTACAAAACATTACAAAGGGGATCTTAAACAAGATCCTTTCGGATAAGGGTTCGCGAGGAACTAATCGAGGACCTGATCGGGGTCCAAACAAAAAACAGAAGCTGCAGCAAGGACTCTATTAGGCATGCCTAACTATCCACTTACTAGACTCTAACAGGTCATACATAAGCCAATCCATCCATTTCATAGCTTCCAAAATCATCATCATCAAATGAACATAATCATACCATAGTTACACTAGCATATTATTTATAGATTACCAAGCATAAATCTCATAACTGCTAAAGAAAACCGAAGTTTAAGCCACAAGGAATGAGAGAAAACTCATTCAGCAAACAGGGGACTGTCGCGCTTGCGATGCCCGTCGTGCTCGCGACAGAGACCAAAGTCTCTTCGCTGCACGCGCATGACGGATTTCACGACCGCGAGGAGGACGGAAGGGCAAGGCTCTGTCGCGGTCGCGACAGTTATCGCGATCGCGACAGAGGACAATTGGTGCTGTCACGGGCTCGCGACAGATCGCGTGCTCGCGATAGCACTTGGCCAACGATACGCTCTCTCGCGATCGCGACAGTCGTCGCAGTCGCGACAGAGAGTACACAACACTTCGGCTGTCGCGAGATGTCGCATGCTCGCGACGGCGAAGCTCCCAACACCGCTCTCTGTCGCGATCGCGACAGCGTCGGGACTTTGAAAATCTGCAGAAATTCTGCAGATTTTCCTCTTCCAAATCCTCACCCAACCTCTCAAATCTAAATCCAAGATTACTTACCTCAAATCCAGCCATTCATTAACATTATCAACCATAATACAACATTTATTAACATTAAACTTCATACAATCCATCAACTTACACATTCAATTCCAAGAATCAATCAAAAACCCAATTTATGCCTCAAGCCACATCCATTCTAAAATTACCCTAATTAACTCATGCCTTTGCAAGATCCACACTTCAAAGCAAATACCCATATCATAACTCATGCCTTTGCAGTAGATTTACCTTTAAAATGCTATGAAGTGATTAATTTCCACCACTAGAGGCTTAAATCTAAGCTAGGGCACTTAAGAGAGTGGAAAAAGGGGAAGAAGAAGAAGGAGAAGAAGGAAGAACGGGAAATGGGTTTCAAAAATCTGATTTTTCCCTTTTCATCTTTTTTACTTTCCCACTCAACACATGTCAATCATCTAGTGGAGGAGATTACTCACTCACACCCTAACCTAGTGCATCACATACACACAATGAGACACTCTAATAATGCACCCTACATATGTGTGAGCAACACACACAAGATTCTCCCAAATCATACACACCCTACACAAGTGCAAATGCATACACACAATTAATCCACTAGTGCATATCCTACTATGGTGCACTCATGCACACACGAATCTATCTCAACTAATTAGCACCATAGTGCCCAAACACACACACACGCACCAGAAAAACTCCAATTCATACAATATTACCAAAATACCCTTATTACACATAACTCATGCAAATGTACACACATACATATGTGGCTCATTCAACTAGGGGGCAAACGGGGTGTGACACCATGAACCTCTCCCGAATGCCCTAAAAGCGGGCTTTCGGGGCCACCTAGTGTTCGGCGCACATCTTGTATAGGTTCATAATAGTTGCAAGTGATTACTTTACTAAATGGGTAGAAGTTGAGTCATTCAGGAAGATTGATGCCCAAGATATGGCAAGATTTATAGAGCAAAACTTGATCTGCAGATATGGCCTGCTACACCATGTAGTTTATGATAATAGGGTACAGTTCATGGGGGAGACTAAACAAGTACTTCAGAAATATGGGGTTCATCACCACAGATCTTCACCTTACTGACCCTAGGCTAACGGGGCTGTTGAGGTGGCTAACAAGAACGTTAAGAGAATGCTGGCCAAAATGGTTCAAAACTATAAAGATTAGGCAGACAAGTTACCCTTCGGACTCCAGGGTTATAGAACCACTATCAGAACTTCCACAAAAGCCACGTTATTGTCTCTGGTATACGGGACTGAAGCGGTCTTAACTGTTGAAATTGAGCTCGAATCCTTAAGGTTTGTTATGGAAGCCAAGATTCCTGAGGCAGAATGGGCACAACAACAGTTATTGCAGTTGAACCTCTTAGATGAAAATCGGTTGCGAGCGTATTACCATAATCAGGTTTACTAGAAGAGGTTAGTTCGGTCATTTAGCAAGAAGGTTGCAAAGCATCCCTTAAAAGAAGGAGACCTGGTTTTCAAGTAGATGAGGTCAGGTGTGCCAGACATCCATGGAAAATTTTTGCCCACATGGGAAGGTCCGTTTGTGCTAAAGAAGTTAATGTCAAAAGGAGCAGCCATCTTGACAAGTAATGACGAAAATGAATTCAAGGAGCCAGTTAATGTCGACAGATTCAAAAGGTATTGTGGCTAAGGACTCAAAATCAAAAGAAGAGAATAAGTGACCCACGGCACACTTTGAAAAAATTAAGGGCTGAGAGAAAATGATCAATCGTGAAAACCCCAGAGGGTCGATTTGTAACAGGAGTTGGGCACTTATAGGATTTATCCCGAGATCAGGTGTAGTCTTGTATTTGGTTGAATCTGGTCAAATGATGATCATGAGTGATGAAATCATATGGAGATGTATGTGATTCCACAATGAAGAATTCATGTTGCATTATTTTTGAGTTCTTTTGTAAAAAAAAAAAAAACATTGTTCTTTATTAAGTCCATCGGATCTAATGATTATGCTTTGGGTACTTTCTGGCCGGCCAGATACCTAGGTCGATCGAGCCTGTTGTCAATAGCTTAAAGTTAAAAAAAAAAGAAAAGAAAAAAGAAAAGAAAAAAGAGAAAGAAAACTAAAATATATAAAAATAATAAAATTAACAAAAACTATTGAGTTGAATTGAGATCTCCTCAGGCAAAAATAAGGCATATGGTTATGTGAATATCTGAAAGGACGCATTTCCCATAAATAAAAGCTAGCGTGAAAATCCACAAGGGGCGTGCTACCTTTGAAATAATGACGAATGACACCGAGAGTGATCAGAGGCTGCCAGTTGCAAGTTGTGGGGTCAACGTAGAGAAAATTGGGGCCAAGAATCATCCCAGTTAAGATCCTCGAGAATCAGATTGTGCCTCGATACTTGTGCCACTCGGACGAATTCATCGTTCACATTTTGCATAACATGTGCACATTCACCCGCATAATTTACCCCTGCATATGGGTTTTAATTTTGCAAGAAATATTAGGCAGTGAAAATTATCCAGAACCCCGAGCATTAAGTGTAACGCCCCTTCCTGACCACCAGATTAGCTCAGCTAAACTAGTCAAAAACGGTCATCGCAACGACAATCACATACACTTACAATGTTTACACATAATCAGTAAAAACCTATACAATTAAACTTCTTTCTTACAATCCATTCTCATGCAGCGGACTGATCATACTAGTCAAATGCCTGAACCTACACACATATATATTTACGTATCTATTAGTTAATTATTGCATCACATACATTATATATTTCCAAAATGAATATTTACATGCCCACATTACATTATACAAAATCACCCAAAGCCTATACTATAACAATCCTAGTGTTGACCTTTGATAATGCGGGACCATCCTTTAGATCACTTCACTTTAGAACCTACACGGATTAGAAAACCCATGCTAAACGATAACGCTTAGTGGGGAAACAATATGCAGTATACAATAACCGATACACATATATATATATACATAACATAATATAAACAATAAAAGTTATACATCAACTATCATGCCTCATATTCAACATAAGCATATATTCAATGAACATGGCATCTCAAAATAATCACATCCATTTCCATGTCGCATATTCTTCGCATGCATACCACATTTATATTCATAAGTATGTAACATAAGATTCACTTTATCTAGTTATTAACAGAATTATTAAAGCCTTGCCTGCAACTCAAAGATGTGGATAACGGGTATCGTATCAGTACCGTGAGGTACAATACAGTAATCGCATTAGTATCCATGGATACCACACATTCGAATTAGAACCCATAGGTACTAAAATAGTCGATAATATATCAGTAATTTGCATTAGGGAATGCAATAGGGATTCAATATACATTGGTGATTACAGAGGAATCGAACGCATATGGCTGCAGCACTTAAACCCTATAGGCATGCCTATCCATCCACTACTTTACTCGCAAGCTTTAAATTATTAAATCCAATTGTTTATTATATTGATCTCACATCATAGTAATCATAAATGTACACATGATTAAAATATCATAGTTCCTCACTTACGCATATTTATGAGTTATTGAACATATTCACATTTAATAATCGAATTCAATTATCATATTTAATCATAGCATTCAACTATACAAGTCCTTATTGGATGATGTTAAGCTTGATTAATAGTTGCTTAAACATTTGCTTAACAATTAGGAATGATTTAAAATTCAGCATGCAAAACAGGGTTTTGCATACCTCATGGTGGCTACCAAAATAGAATGCAAATTTTGCATACCTCACTGTGGCTACCAAAAGTTGGTCATCGTAACATATGCAAAAATGCCTCAACACAACTGTGTTTTGCCAAAATTGCTTTTCGCTTTTCATCATATGAAAAGTCCACTTGCACTTGAACATCCTGTACTGGTATGATGTGGGACTGTGACGCGTGAGAACCCCAACTCAGCATCCGGGTCGCTCTCGAAAGTCCGCCTATAGGACTCGACACCGGATAGAGGTTCATTAGAACTCGTGAAAGCTTGTTGCTTTGCAATGGACAGGGATTCACGCCCATTCCATTATTGGCAATCAACCTACGAGGGCGCCTATTGGTTATCATAAGGCAGGTGTCATGGAGTCGCCACCCAATAAAACATTGGGAAATGAATTCTAACCTTATGAGGCCAAAACCAGAGAGAGTTCGTGTAACATCCCACATTAGGGCCCCGTAGAATTTGCATGAGTATTTGGATAATTAAGGGTATTTTGGTAATTGTACAATTTAAATTGGAATTAAGTGAGGATTTAATTAAAAGAGAATTAAAGTTATTTAAAAGAAATAATTTATTTAGTGAGGGAAAGATAATTGTTAAGGACTAAAGAAGGAAAAGCCAAGGACCAAAAGAAAAAAGTCAAGGTTTTATGAATTAGACCTATGGGAACTTGACATATGGTAAGTAGATGGGGAGTAATTAATGCAAGAGGGAAGAGAGAGGGAAGGGGATAGAATTGGTTAGCTTCCTGTGGAAGCTATTTCCTTCTCCTCTTTCTTACTCTTTCCCATGCCCTCACTCACTCCTTCTTCATTTTTCTGCTCTCTACCTCATCTCTTGTGTAATTCTTCAAGATTTAAGTTTGGATTTCCTGAGTTTAAGAGCTGATTTTTTTAAGAGATAAGTGGTTAGTTGTCTTCTATCTTCATCTTATTCCTTTGGTTTTAATTTTGGGCATTTGATGTTGGATTAAGAGGATTTTTGGGATCATTTGTGCAAGAATCTAAAATGAGAAGGAAGAGTAAAGGCAAAGACAAAGTGTGTTTTTGAAGAAGTGGTTTGAAGCTTCATTTTTGAGGTTTAGGAGTTGTTTGCTCATCTTTTTCTCGAATCACTAATTGATTGTTTGATTCCTGAAATTTGTGTGTTGTATGTATAAATGCACGTCTTGACCTGAGTGAGATTGATGGCATTGCATGTTGGTGTTTCGAGGTGAAATTGCATGAGTTAGTGTCAATTCTGGTTTGGATGTTCTTGTGATTTGCTTATATATTAGAGTTAGATTATTGTTAATAATTAGTGTATGTAGTATCTGATTTGATCGTTAGCATGTTTGGATGCATTTGAATGATGAATTATCATGGCATTGCATGATTGAGTGGTTTGAAGAGTATTGTGTTGGAGTGAAGTGCAGAAGTTCAGATTTTCTGGGCAATTCTCGACTCTCGAGCGGGATGGCCATTGGAGTACATAGGAGCCCTCTGTCATGAGCGTGATAAAGAACTTGGTAAGTCAAGCTTTCATTGGCCCGAGCCCCTTCGTACACTGCATCCGAGCGCAAACACGGAGAGGCTAGTGTTCGGTATTTGTCGCGAGCACAACAGAGCTCGATAAACCGAACATCAGTCGAGCCGTGCTTTGTCCCGAGCACGCCTTCACGCAAGCGTGATAGAGGCTCGTTCTGCCTATCTTTTGTGAGTGTTCAGCATGTCGCGTGCGTAACGAGGGGCAAACTATGCCTCTGTCGTGAGCGCGACGGACTATCGCTAGCGCGACCCTCCCCTATGCATCAAATGTTTTAGTTTGTTTTTACTCTGCATGGTTTCTCACTCATGTTTTAATTATGATTACTATTATCTTGAATGGATATTTGTGCTCTAACATGCTTTAAATGTTATCTAATTATGATTAGTGATTGAATTACGGTTCTATAAAGTATAAGTGATTGTTGCTTAGTGTGAGTGAGTAAGCCTGAATGGTCATAGTAGTGGATAAATAAGCATGCTTATAAAGGGCTAGTGATTGCAGCTGCAAGTGCTTGACCCGGTTTGGGTCTAGTGTTTGATACCCTCGGGCATCCCCTATTTTCCAAGTAAAATGTTTTGAGACTTTGGTTTCTAGTGTTTGATACTGTTCGCAGCATCTAGTGTACCTGTATCCACCACCAGTTTATATTCAGGCTAGTGTTTCTAAGTTGATTAGTATATTGTGATATTTGTACCGACTAGGGTATATGTATATGATATTACTGGCCTATTGCAATACTTATTATTTAGTGATGCTTGTAAATTTATAATTATGCTTGAGTTAAAGTTTGCTTGCGAATGTTCTCTCTGTGATTGGATTTTTATCCTTAGTGTTTATTTTGCTTGTGACTTCGTTAGAATTCCTTTATTTGTGTTTCCTCCCCACTAAGCATTATCACTTAGCATGGGTGTTTTTCTCGTGTAGGTGGCAGGTTTGTTCGGCTCGTGTCGCGCATCTGCAGGTCGGCCACTAGGAGTTAGAGTTGTTTCTTTTTTGTAATTCATCTCCTGTATTTTTGTATATGTAATATTTTTGTATAGTGCCAAATGTTTTTGTTTATAAGGATCCTTTTGTAAATTTTGAATGTAATGCATATTTTTGATGTTATAATAAATTATCTCTTCTTATTGTATGTTTATTATTATGATTTATTTATTTCCGCTTTAATGCTTCCGCTTCCGCAAGTATGCTTGTGTTTTGAGTGCGTGGTGCCCCTGTATCCTTCTAACGAGGGTAACGGGGTGTTACAGTTCGGGACCTCAATCTTATTTATACCTTTGGTTAATATTATATGATTGAGTTTTTAGAGTTAATTATTTTATCTCCTTCTCACACAATCATGCAATAAAATTAAAGTGCATTTCAATCATCTTTGGAAAGTATTAAAGAAAGCAATAAATAAAGTAATAAATAAATTACAAGTGAAAAATATGGGACAAAATAATCCACAAAAATAATAAAAGCATAAACAAATAAAGGAAATAAAATTGCCCCAAAATTAATTACAAGAGGCCCAAAATAAATAATATTCAAAAAGAATAAAATAAAATATGTCTTACACAAATTAGGATATTTATTAGATTTTAGGAACATTGGGTCCATTGTGTTAACTTAGAAAATCCGAGAGTTATTTTTGGGCAATAAAAATGATAGGGATAATTGGATCCCATTTTTTGAAAATTAACTCTTTTTTGAAAGTAAACGCTTATTGGCTAAAATCTGGACATTGGTCCTATTTTATTAATAAAAATCCCAGTTTCACTATTGTAAAAAATCATGAATTTCTCTAAGATAAACACATTTAAAAATACTATTTTCTATGCAATACAACAAAATAATAAAATAGGGAAAATAATGAAATTAAAATGCAAACAAAACTTGAAGGCTTCTAATCCCTTAATTCTCCAGCTTGCCAGAAACGTTACTCAAAGGGAAATAAACAAATTTGGCAAACAACAAAAACAAGACTAAAAAGCGACGTCAGTAAATTAGATCAAATGAATGAAATATGATATAATAAAAATAACCAATTAAATTAAGTATATGCAGTAAACAATTTTAATTGAGAAAGAAAATATTTATGATTATTAGAAAAAATAATGTTTGACGAAAAACGGGAAATCAATAGAATGGATTAATGAAAAGAATAAAATCAAGTAGAAAATAAATTATTACTGCATATTTTACAAATCTAAATTAGGCTGCATGCATCATGTAAATAAATTAATTAAATTAATCTAAGTTTATATTGATTATAATTACTAACAACAGAATACTCTAACAATAATTTACAACAATTTACAATATATACAATGGAGGAAATAAATTAACGACACAAAATAAGAAAAGAGAAAGAATTGGCTCAACTCCAGAAATTTACCCATAGAGGTTTGATATTTGCAGTAAAAAGAAGAACGATTTATTTCCTATCGATTTGCTTGAAAAAGACGAAATATAGAAAACTTGGAACCAAGCTCACTGTCACTCAAAATCGAAGTTAAAAATTGTGTTTTCTAGGAAATAAGATGATGATAATTTAATTCCCAACACAAAGAATTAATTTCTTTGGCGAAGAACAATCGGGATTTTTAAAGCTTTTCAAAATCTTATTTTTAGAATTTCTTGCATCGCCGTTAATGTTCATCTCCCTCTCAAGGTGTTTAACATTTCTTTTTATTTTATTCTTATAAAATTTTGGTTTTTAGGAGTTTTAATACTATTTAAAGTCCCAATTATCCTTTTAGAAATCTAGTTTTATCCCGTTAAAAATCAAAAAAAGAATTTGAATTTGACTGAAACTGAAACTTAGTAAAAAAAACAAGTAAAAAATAGAGTTCGTGCAAGGAAGGAGATGCACGAGCTACGGCCCCCGCGCTGGATGCTGCACCTCGCGCGGCCTCTAGCTTGTGCATGAGAGCTGAGCCACGTGCACGCAGCCTACCGGTGCTGCGCCTCGCGCTAGCTACCGGTAGGAGCCCCACTTCATGCACGCTGCGTAGGCCACGCGACGGCAGACTGCCAAAAGCCCTCAAAGCCTGAAGCAAGAATAAATTTTTTATTTATATATTTTTTTGAAATAAAGGATTCGACAAGGAAATCATCTCTTCTAACTTTTTGCCTATGAGCAAGCATCATTTTCATCGCTGGGTAACCTTGGCATGGGCTGCCTCAGGATCCGGTGTCTACAGTCATCCCCAGTTTTGGGGAACGTAGTGCATGGGTGCCTAGGTGAGCCAAAACTCAAAGAAAGAACGAAGAGATGCATACCTAAGGTAGTTGTCTTTTCGGTCTGAATAAAGTTGTTGTGGGTAGTTACCGTCTATTTGTTGATGTGTTAACCCTTGTCGCTTTGGTATCTAACTTGTGTGGTGTCTAGCCTTCGCCATTGTGGTCTGTAACTGACCTTGATGTGTTGTCTAACCTCTCTCGTTGTTGCATCCAACCTGTGCGGTGTGTAGCCCTAGCCATATCGGTATCTAACCTATTGATGAGGTGTCTAATCTCCTCCGTTGCGGTATCTAACCTGTACGGTGCATAGCCCCAGCCGTGTCGGTATCTAACCTGTTGATTCGGTGTCTAATCTCCTCTATTGCTGTATCTAACCTGTGCGGTGTATAGCCCCAACAGTGTCGGTATCTAACCTGTTGATGCGGTGTCTAACCTCCTCCATTGTTACATCTAACCTGTGCGGTGTATAGCTCCAGCCATGTCGGTATCTAACCTTGTTAATGTGGTAGTGTTGTGGTCATGCTAACCTTCCGTAGAATGGTAGTGCTGCCATCGTGCTAACTTTTCTGAGGTTCGAAGTGGTCTTTGGTTGATTTGCCCCTTAAGAGGACTTGTAAGGATTTGCCTCTTAAGAGGACTTGGAAGGATCTGCCTCTTAAGAGGACTTTGAAGGGTTAACCTCTTAAGAGGACTTTGAGATTTGAACCAGTGTAGATTTCATCTTTGTTTGATTGTCCAGCATGGATGAGTGCCTATGTTGTGTTTAAGTTGTCCTCGACCCACTTTTGTGCGTGTGGTCTTTACTTGGACTTTTCCTGCAAAGCTGGATTCACAAAAACATGCACACAAGATTGTGTGGGCGTGTAAAAAGTTATACGCAAATGCTTGCAAAAGAATTGTATGGCGTGAAATACATGCAAAAATGTATAGACTGAGTCTTGAGTGGTTAAGGGTCCATCGATGGTACAACTTGGCCACTCACGTTGTTTGAAGCCTTCTAAAGACCTAGAGGAGTGTCCTCTTGACTAAGAATTCACCCATAATCTTTCAAAGAGAACCGACCTACGCGCATCTTTGCCCTCCGGTTAATGAATGTTTTGCCCCCAAGATTTTGACTTGTGTCCTGAATCCTACGTTATCTGCTTGAAGGGAGACTATTTGGGCTACCCTATCATTCCATATACTGTTGGTCATTTATTAAAGGTAGTGTGCCCCTTGTGGATTTTCACACTAGCTTTTCTTTGTGGGAAATGCGTCCTTTTAGGGATTTTCACAGAACCATGTGCCTTATTTTTGCCTGGAATTTACCCAACCCAATCCAACGACTTTTTTTCTTCTTTTTTTTTTCTCTCTCTCTCTTTTTAGTTTTTTTTAAAGGATAGACTGCATGTTTTTAGGTTTTCACCCTACCCTTTGGCCTAACTTTTGCTTAGAGAGCCTGTTACGGTTTTCATCTTTAACGATTTTTACTTTTTAATGCTTGTATGGATTTTAATTTTCCTCATGAAGGTGCTGCATGATTAGCTCAAGATAATGACAGGCAAGTCAACTGAAATATCAAGATGATAATAGCAATGGAGGCTATATAGGAAAAGAGAAATAATGTTCTACTTTTCATGCTGGAGCTTAAACAATTTTGAGTATACGAGATAAGGTGCTATGTTCATATTAATATATTATGGCATAAATGAGTATGTTTTAGTCCGATTTCATCACACATAATCGTCATTTGGAATTAATCTTCAAAATACAAGACCTTATCTAATCTCGAGATGGATCCCAAAACTTCAAACTCCTGTTGTTAATCAGCCCTCTCGAGTTTTCATGATTAAACATTTTCTCTTAGCCCTTAATTTTTCCCCAAGATGTTTTTTTTTGTTTCTTGCAGGGCGCCTAATTGTAGCATAGTTGCCTTTTTCGATTTTCAACCAGCAGGACATTTATTTTTTTTCTTTTTATTTATTTATTTATATTTTTTTAGCCTTTGCCATGGAACCTCCCTCAGTCTGTCAGTTTCGATTGGTTTCGATTGGATTCTCTTTCATCCTCGTTAGCTAGGAAAGCTACTTCTTCTAACAGTGCTTCTTTTTAGCATCAAAGGATTTTTCTTGAAGCAAACTCGCTGCAACGATGGGTTCTTTATCTAAAACTTGAATGTGAAATCCTACATCTTGTTTTTGTCGATTTGGGTCGCACAATTTCTGAAGTAGCCTTTGATGGTTGAAATTGGGTTGCAAGTTAGCCGCAGGTGGTTTAGGACAGAACTATTTTTTGCTCTTTATTTTTGGCCTTTTATTATGTTAAGGTAATGAGCCCTCCATCTATGTTTCGATAAAAGTGTTCATACCTTATTTATCTTGGTCCTCGATGGCTAAAGGTCAATCCTGATTGTCTTTGTAATAAATCTTTCAAATGGCTGAGGAGAAAGGAATTCTAAGGCTTAGTTCAAATGAGCTATTTCTTGTGAAGGCCCTGAGTTTTGTTTGTTTAAGTCTTTTAATGATTGGAGGTTGACTTTGTTAGGCTGTATCGTATGTGTCCTAGATTTTAAGGAGCGGCGCTATCTCAACAATGCCCTTGTTAATGTCTTCTAGGTCTAGGCAAAGGTGTTTTTTTTTTCTTTTTTTTTTTCTTTTTTTTTTCTTTTTTATTTCTTTTTCATTGTCTTTCAAAATATTCCTCTCTTCAGGAGTGATATCAAATGCCAATGGGATCTCAAGATTGAATAAGGCAGTATTCATTAAGTTAATATCAAATGTAAATGATTTATGGTTGCGATCATGCATAGTGAAATTATGAGAGACATAAGCAAAAAGCCATTAATACAATTAATGTAAACAGTACTGCATACATAAAAATTGAAAGGTTCAATAATAACATGAAAAGCACATCTAATAGAAAGACTTCTTTCTTTCTACTTGCTATGCGGTAGCCACCTTCTAGGACTAGCTATTTGTGTCTTGAAATCCTTTTATGCTTTCTTATTCTTCTTCTCTCTCTTCTTAGGGTCAGTGATCTCCTGGGAATCAATAAGGTCTTAGATCTTGTTCCTCAGAGTTCGACAATAATCCATCAAGTGCCCAGTGTGCTGATGGTAGGCGCAATACTGGTCATCTCTGTGCCCTAGCTGTTCCTGATTCATGGCTAGCTTGGGTGTTAATGGCCTCTGTAGCACCCCCGACGCCCCCGTTGGAAGGACACCGGGGCGCTACCCGACACTCACTCAGAAACACGCATACAGATCAGACATTCAGTGAAAGCGTACAATAACAATAATAGAATAAATGATCTTAACATTTAATTAAAATATATAATACATCATTCAGAATTACATAAGGATCCTTAACAAAATTACATATGCCACTAATCAAAAGATTACATATACAAAAACAATAATACAGGAGTACAAAAATATAAAGACTCTAGTCCTAGTGGCCAACCCTGCAGATGCGCGACGAACTGAACACAACCTACCACCTACATGGGAAAATAGCCCATGCTAAGCGATAACACTTAGTGGGGAGGGACAAGAATAATAGAACACTATACAATAATATCATACAATAATACATAGATTAAGCATCACACTGAATTGACTAAGTATTAGAGAACAAAGATATATATAAGTCAATAATCACTATACTAAATCAAAACTTGTTAACAGAAGGCAATAAGCAATTACACTAACTGGAATCACATAATATTCATAACACTTCATTAAGCAAAAGCCAAACACTTCAAACAATAGCCTGAATCTCACTGGTGGTAGATACGGGAACAATACACTAGAGACCGAAGGCTCAAATAATTTTATACGCGAAGGTAGCACGGGAGATCGAAGTCTCAAAAACATTTTCACTAAAACCATAACGGAGGTCAACCGAAATCACTTGACCCATAGCGGGGCCAATACTAGCAACTGCACTCACTAACCCTTTATAAGCATCCTTATCTATCCACTACTTTGACACTTCAGGCTAAAAACACTTACTCTAAACATTTATCACTAGACAATGTCAAAAGCCAAAGTCCAACACTAACATGTCCTTAATTATTAGCACAATTCAAAAACATCAATACACTTGTATAAAAATACAAGGCATAACTTATACAGTGCGAAAAAGTCATGCAAAGAGAAAGAAGAAGACATTTAGGCAAAATAGAAAAAAATAGGTAAGAGAAGGGCTCACTATCGCAATTTCGACTTGTGTCGCACTCGCGACAGTAACTGGGAAAGAGAGGCCAGTCCCAAGTCACGCATGCCGCCGCGACTAGTGACGAAGCCGCCTCGCAGGAAGGAGTGGTCACGAGTCGTGATCCCTGCTCACGACTCGTGTCTGCCCACAAGGGAAGAGGGCACAAGTCGTGAAATCTTGTGTGACTTGTGTCCCTTTCCCACACAAATCCTCACGAGTCACTAGCCATCTTCACGACTCGTGAAGAGGCTTCACAACTCGTGAAGATGCCTGGCGCTACTGCCGAGTCCTGCTTCCTCCTCACGACTCGAACGAAACTTCCAAGAATGCTACGTAAGAAGATGAACTACGCGATTCTGTCGCGATCGCGACAATATCACGTTTTCCAATTCACAGCAGAAAAAGCAAAACTCAGAGCTTAACAAAATCAAAACCCATTTTACCAAGAATCATATAACATGCAAAATCATGTAAAATCTTACCTCCAGTGCCTCCAAAACATGCTTATAACAATAACAATTCAAATTACACAATAATTACCCAAATCAAGACAACATATATTGAGGTTATTAAAACCCAGAAATTCATCTCATGTTCATGTATGTTTATTCAAAATGGACATGCAAACACATCTAACTCTATCATTTCAACTTGTATACCCAAATCCATTACTCATGCATTTTCACTACCAAGCTCATACCCATTCACTTCAATCACTAACTATCCCATCAACTCACACATGCATAAACACATAATAATCCAACAGAACAGGGCAATCCAATTCGAACAAAACACATCCAAGAACAGAACTCCTAAAGCTGACAAAGAAGCTTCAATCCAACTCCTTCAGAAATCCCACTTTTTCCTTTCCCTTGTTCTTCCTTCTTTCCTCCGTTTCTTGCATAAAAACCAAGCCAATACACATTTAATCAAACCATGCATTACTCACCCAAAATAACAAATAAAGAAGGAGAAGAAAAACCCAAAGCAATCGAAGAAAATCCTAGCACGTACCTTTTAAAACCCAGCTCTAAAACTCAGAAATCCAACCTCAAAGCCCAAGATTCACGTTAGGCAAAGCAGGAGAAACAAGAAAGAGCATTCTCTTCAACAATTCGAAACTTGCCTGACAATTATCTGACCATTCAAACTTGACTCCATTACGAAGTAGTCTAGTCAATGGAGAGGCAATCACTGAAAACCCTTTCACAAATCGCCTATAATATCTAGCTAATCCAAAGAAACGTTGAATCTCATGCACATTTTTTGGCGATTTCAAGTTCACAATTGCTTTATTTTTAGCCGGATCAACTTTTATACCCTCAAAAGACACAACATGCCCCAGAAAAGACACTTCCTTTAACCAAAATTCACACTTACTAAGCTTAGCATATAACTGATGCACCCTTAAAGTCTGAAGCACAGTTCTCAGATGCTGCTCATGCTGTGTCTCATTCTTTGAATAAACCAGAATATCATCAATAAACACTACTACAAACTTGTCCAAATACGGCTTGAACACTCTATTCATCAAATCCATGAATACTGCCGGTGCGTTAGTCAACCCGTATGGCATTATTAAGAATTTGTAATGTCCATATTGAGTCCTAAATGCAGTCTTAGGTATATCCTCCTTCTTTACTTGCAACTGATAATACCTAGATCTCATATCTATTTTCGAAAACACACCTGCTCCTCTCAATTGATCAAATAGATCCTCAATTCTCGATAAAGGATATCGGTTCTTCATTGTCACTTTGTTCAATTGTCTATAGTCAATACACATTCTCATCGTTTCGTCTTTCTTCTTTAAAAACAACATTGGTGCTCCCACATCTGAATCATGCACCCGTCAATTTCAAGAACTCACCTTTGTGTCGCTTACAACAATGCGGACACTCTGGCACTTCACTTCGGTTACCAGTTGTACCCTTACCAGTACCAGATGTAAAAGATGACCCTTGTTTCTTGCCTCTGGTAGCTGGACTATTAACTGACTTTGCTGGAGGAGCCACGTGGGAATCCCTTGATCTTTTGCCTGAATGTGACCCACCTCGATTAGGATTCATTTTCTGCATTCTCTCTTTCTAAATTTCCAATAACCTTTCAGCTCTTATAGCAGCTTGCACAATCTGGTAATAACTTATAGTTTACGATGTGGTCATTGAAATCAATAATGCCTTAATCTGCTCATTTATTCCCTCTTCAAATTACTGACATCTAATTTCCTCAGTAAATACTCCAAGCGGTGCATACTTACTCAGTCTATACAATTCCTTCTCGTATTCAGACACTAATATGGTTCTCTGCCTCAAATGCAAGAACTATTTCCAATTTGCCTCTCTATATGCCTTAGTCACATATTTGTTACGGAACTCCTGTTCGAAGAATTCCCATGTAATAGGGGTTGGCAGCGTTGGATGCATCAAGACTAACTTCCACCAATCGTACGCAGCACCATAAAGCAATGACACAACACATTCCACTTGCTGGTCAGGAGGGCACCTTATCTCTCCAAGTACCCTCTGAACCTTCTCAATCCAATACTCTGCCTTATCTGAGTCATCAAGTCTAGTTCCATGAAATTCCTCTGCTTCATGCTTTCTTATAGATTCTAGTAGAGCCTTTGGTGTTGTCGTTCGATCTAACACCCTTGCCATGCCCTGAGAAATTTTTAGTAAGGCCTCCACTGGAACCATTGACACTTCATGCCCCAAACTGGCTGGCCTAGACGTACCAGACCCAGACACCTCTGATTCACGAGGATTAACACTCTCTACAGTCTCTTCTCTAGAATTATGGGAAGAATCCATCGTTTTGAGGCATAAAACAAGGACGTTCACATTAGGTCAACATAACTATACACATCCTAGTCTACCCAATTCCCAAAAAAGACTAAACCTATGCTCTGATACCACAACTTGTAGTGCCCGTTCCCGACCACCCGATTATCTCAGCTAAAGTAGTCGAGAATGGTCGTCATAATGATAATCACATACACTTACGATGTTTACACACAATCAGTAAGAACCTGTACAAATAAATTTCTTTCTTACAATCCATTCTCATGCAGCATACTAATCATACTAGTCACATGCCTAAACATACACATAAATTTCTTTCTTACAATCCATTTTCATGCAGCATACTAATCATATTAGTCACATGCCTAAACATACACACATAAATATTTATGTATCTATTAGTTAATTATTACATCACATACATTATATATTTCAAAAATGAATATTTACATGCCCACATTACATTATACAAAATCACCCAAAACCTACACTATAAAAATCCTACTGTTGACCTTTGCCAATGCGGGACCGTCCTTTGGATTACTTCACTTTAGAACCTACACGGATTAGAAAACCCATGCTAAGCGATAGCGCTTAGTGGGGAAACAATATACAGTATACAATAACAGATACTCATATATATATACATAACATAATATAAACAATAAGAGTTATATATCAACTATCATGCCTTATATTCAACATAAGCATATATTCAATGAACATGGCATCTCAGAATAATCACATCCATTTCCATATCGCATATTCTTCGCATGCATAGCACATTTATATTCACAAGTATGTAACATACGATAAACTTTATTTAGTTATTAACAGAATTATTAAAGCCTTGCCTGCAACTCAAAGATGCGGATAACGGGTACCGCATCATTACCCTGAGGTACAGTAATCGCATTAGTATCCGTGGATACCACACATTCGAATTAGTACCCGTAGGCACCAAAATAGTCAATAATATATTAGTAATTCGCATTAGGGAATCCAATAGGGATTCAATTCACATTGGTGATTCTAGAGGAATCGAACGCATATGGCTGCAAGACTTAAACCCTATAGGCATGCCTATCTATCAACTACTTGAATCGCAGGCTTTAAATTATTAAATTCGATTGTTTATTCTTTTGATCTCACATAATAGTAATCATAAATGTAAACATGATTAAAATAGCATAATTCCTCACTTACGCATATTTATGAGTTATTGAACAAATACACATTCAATAATCGAATTTAATCATCATTTTTAATCATAGCATTCAACCATACAATTCCTCATTAGATGATGTTAAGCTTTATTAATAATTGCTTAAACATTTGCATAACAATTGGGAATGATTTAAAATTCAGTATGCAAAATAGGGTATCTCACGGTGGCTACCAAATGCTGGTCACCATGACATATAAAACAGAAAGCAACTTAAGGTAGCTCACGGTGACTGCCAAAATAGAATGCAAATCTTGCATACCTCACGGTGGCTGCCAAAAGTTGGTCACCGTGACATACAAAATAGAATGCAAATTTTAACAGAATGCAAATTTTGCATACCTCATGGTGTCTACCAAAAGATGGTCACCGTGACATATGCAAAAATGCCAAAACACAGCTATGCAAACAAACATCATTCTTCATACCAACTTCAAAGCTTCTAAACCCTATTCAAATGTAATTTTTAGCCAATTCATCCTTCTAACAATAAGTTTTGCTACTCATTAACTTCCAACATTATTAATCTCAATGCAATTAGACTTCAATTCTAGAAGTTATATGCTTCAAATGACTCTCATACCCATTTTAATTACCTTATTAAAACCCCTTTTTAAAATCTTACCAACGTTTAAACACAACCTATTTCTTTATCAAGTTACGATATTAATTTTAATCTAAAAATCACATATCAATTAGACTCACATAATCCATTTTCTCATAGTTTTTGTATTTAAACACTTATATCCAGATTTAGGGTTTAAGCACAATTAACAATTCCTCACCCATCCAATTCACATTTCAAGTTCCAAATCACACATACCATCAATAAATATTCAGAACTTAATCAAATCATAATACAAACACAAAATCAAATAAGTTTCCCAAACCTCTTCTCTTATGCTCCTAAAGAGCTCCCTTTGAACTTAGTTCTCTAATTTTAGCCTTTCCTTTATCCTTCTTTGATACCTCAACTACAAGCATAGTCCAATTTCAAGAATTAATAAACACATCCATCAAAATATGAAAACCAAAAGGGGTAGAAGAAAGAGAGCAAATTACTAAATCACTTACCTTGAATACTAACTCTTAACATGCAATTCTAAACTATTCAATCTCATAGCAGAGTTTAGAGTAATCTAACTAAGGAAAAGAAATAAATAGGAAGAAGAAGAAGAGAGCAACCGATGAAAAACACCCAAGAGTAGAAATTGGAACTTTCTCTCTCCAAAATTAAATATCTTGCATGAAAAGGTGGGTTGGCAAAGCCCAAACTTGCCACCCGAAATTCCACTCAAAATCACTTAATCACACTTAGTTTAATTCCATCTCAGTTAGTGTTAAATAATCCCTTCTTAACTTAAGAATGCATAATTCCAATTTTGGCCACTAAAAGTTATTTCATTTGTTCAATTAGGTCCTCATTTCACTTATACTGAAGTCCACAACTTAATAGACATCAAAATAAACTTACCCACTCAACACAATTAACCAAACTTTACAACTAGGGTATATTTCAGGCCATTACATTCAAGGAGTATTCAAGAATTCTCTTTAAAAAAAATGACATTGGGGCTAGGGGCGGGCTGGCCGGTCTTCGGCCATCGAGGGCCGACCTAGCCGCCCCTCGGGGAAGGATATAAATATAATTCCCCATGGTCCCCCCCTCACATCTTCCCCCTCTTTTTTTTTAATTTTCTTTTACTTTAGTTGGTTTTTCGGCCATTTCTTCTTGGTTATGGGTCCGTTTCGCGCCAAAGTGTCCTTAGTTTTATTGCTTACATAGTGATCTATATTTTTTAGTTTTTTTTATTGTCGACTACTAGGATGCCTTTATGACGCGACATGGCTCCAGCTCTCGAAGATATTCCCCCACAAAGATTGAAGGGCAATGCTCATAGGCTCAGATATTAGACACTGACCCAAGCACAGTTCACCTCTAACAGATTCATGTCCAGGCCTTTCTTAGAGCAGATGGGCATGTGGGAAGAGGTGAGCGGTTTGTTAAAGGCATCAAGTTGGATAGAGTCTTTTGACCGACCTATTAGAAGTACCCTGAGGTTAAAAGCAAATTTATAGCCACTTTAAAGTACAAGAGGCTCCTGAGAACAAACACGCCAACTGGGATCATGACTTTCAGGGTCAGGGACGGTAAGCATTCCATGAGTCCCAGACAGTTTACTCAAGCTATGGGCCTCCCAGTTGGGTATCATGTACAGACTCCAGATAGGAGTGTTACAGCACAGTGTTGGGAGATAATTACGTTGCCAGGTGTCCGTTATGACCATAGCACTATAAAGAGCACATTATTCGTCTCGCAGGCCTAAAGATATATCCAAAAGGTCTTGGGTAGTAGTTATTTGGGCCGGATGGGGAGTCTAGGTGGTATAAATGCCATAGAAATTTTGGTTCTATGGGCTATGGCAACTGGGATAAAAATTAATATCAGCCATGAGATATTATCAGGCATGTTAAGATAGGGATGGGGGTTCACGTCGCAGATTTGTATAAGTGGAGTCATCACCAGGTTATTGCTTTATCTAAGGTATGACCCAAGTGTATTGTGGATTACCATCTGGGTAAAGCCAATGTGGTTGCGGATCCTTTGAGTCAGAAGTCTGTTTTGGCTTTGTTCTTGAGGCAGTTCAAATGGAGATTTGATTCAGATGGGGCTTTGGTTGCCCAATTGAGAGTGATGCCGACATTGAGACAGTCGATTATGGATGCTCAGAAGGATGATGTGAGATTGCAGTGGGTTTTGCAAGAGGTTATGCAGTGTAAGCAGTCTGAGTTTTCAATTTTGGATGGGGTGCTTATGTATAGGAATCATTTGTGTGTGACCGAGAGTGATGAGTTAAGGAAGAAGCTTTTGAGTGAGGCACACACTATAGTCTTTATTATGCATCCTGGTAGTGAAAAGATGTATCGGGATATGAAGCAGTTCTACTGGTGGTTTGGGATGAAAAAAGACATTATAGAATTCATGGCGAAGTGTTTAACTTGTCAGCAGGTAAAGGCTGAGCATCAAGTCCCTTCGGGATTGCTCACTCCTTTATCCGTTCCTTAGTGGAAATGGGATGATATCGCCATGGATTTTGTATCGGGTTTGCCAGTGACTCAGAGGAAACATGATTTAGTTTGGGTTATTGTGGATCGACTTACGAAGTTAGCTCATTTTATGCCGGTTGGAGTTGACTAATCGATGGATAAGTTGGCCAGTGTGTATGTGGATGAGATGGTTCGATTTTATGGAGTGCCATTGTCGATAGTATCAGATCGGAATCCAAGGTTCACATCTAAGTTTTGGAAATAGCTACAGCGAGCTTTGTGTACCTGTAGACACCGGGTCCCGAGGCGGTCCAAGATCAAAATTGCCCGATGATGAAAATGATACAGGCTCACAGGCAAAGGTATCGAAAATGATGTTTTTCTTGTCGAGACCCTCATTTTTTAAATAAAAAATAAAATAAATAAATATATATAAAAAAAATTATTATTCTAAAAAATTAAATTAAAAAAAATAAATATTAGGAAGTGTTATTTTTATGTATATCAAAATTTTTGATTAAAAATATATATATATATTTTAAAAAGAGAATTAAATTAATCAATTAATTTCATTCAAAAATATTTATTTTCATGAATTAAAGATAAAGATTTAAAAAGGGGGGGGGGGGGGATTTAACATTAAGAAGGAAAAAATATTTGATTGAAAAAAAAAAGATAAGATAAAGAAGAATTAAAAAAAAATAAATTAATTAACCTTTGTGTGGCCTTATGTGAGGCCACACAAAATATGTGGCCTCACATCTCTCTAAGTGATAATTGTTGAAATGGTGTGAAGTGATAAGCATGTTGAGTTGATCAAATGAGTTTTCTGGGAAAATATGGGTCAGGAGGTGTTTACATGGTGGTAAGGATAGACCATACCGTCGAGTAACCACTCTCTGGTTTGCTATTCGTCGAGTTCCACGGCGGTACCGAATCCCATGCCGTCGTGTAAATGCTTGTTTGTGCGTTCCAGCAGGGCGGGTCACGAGTCGTGCCTCCTGAACGACTTGTGCTCCCCCATTTTACACGGCGGTATGGCTTTGCCTTACCCCCGTGTAAAGTGTCTTACACAGCGGTAAGACAATGTCATAGCGCCGTGTAAAATGCTACTGTCCCATATTTTTTATAAATGTTCTCTGTTGTTTCTTTTGATCCTTTTGCTTGTACTTTGGGTTTTTAACCTTTATTTGTGTATTATTAATTAGTAAATAAGGCTTGTATATGATGCATATGTCCTTAATTTGATAAATATACATATATACATGAATTGTATAATTTTACTTGATAAATTCTCTAATATATGTTAGTTATTATAGAATATGATTAAGTTGTTATTTGAGCCTGACAGTCATAGTTAGTGGATGGACAAGTGCTTATCAAGGGGTCAGGGTGTGAGTCCAGCTGCTGTATTTTAATTGTTACATGCGGGCCCCGTTTGGGTCATATAAGATGTTTGAGGCCTCGGTCTCCAGTATACCTTCAGGTATACATGATTATAAAAATGTTTTGAGAGCCATGACTCCATATGCTTGGGATACTGTGTTCTATCAGTATCATTGGTACCCGTATCCACTAGTTAGCGAGTAATCAGGCTATTACTTGAGGTTGTTATATGAGATTGATATATGAAGGTATTGGTTATATGATATGAATATATGCTACATGTATATGTGTAACACCCAAAAACCACCCCAGTAGTTTGAGCCTGTCCGTGCCTGTATGTGTGTACTTTATGTGTTGCATGTGTGTGTTATTTTTATTATAATTATGTGTTTGTATGTGTATTAGTATGAGAAGAGGAGATAAGCTAGTGTATGAGTTAGTGTATGGAAATAAGATGTGAGTAATGGATAGGTTTATGTGTGAATTAGTGTATGGGAGTAGGGTGTGTTATGGGGTATTTGTCCTATGGGAGAGTGACATGCGGTTTAGAGATAAGGATGACTTTAATTGGAAGAGAGAGAGAGAGAAGACAGCCTTTTTCCCTTTGATTCCCGTTCCTCTTCCCTTCCTCACGCCGTCCTCTTTTCTTCTTCTTCTACTTCTTCTTCGTTCTTCCTTCTTCTTTGCACAATCTTGCTCCCTCTCCTTTCATTGAGTATTTGAGTTGTTTGGTTTGTGGTTTTAGGCTCAAAGGTGAGTATGGGTTAGTGATGTCTTAGATTCTTCTTCCTCTTCTCTAGGTTTTAAGTATTTGTATATGTATATGTGGGTTATTATAGAATTGATTTTGGTTGTTATGGGTTTGTGGTTAAGAGGAGTCTCCTAGATCGGCGAAAGGGAAAGAAATAGCTAGCGGGAGCAGAGCTCACGAGTAGGAGCAAAGGAGATCAGGTTTGGGAACGTTTGGCTTTTGTATATATTTGTAATTTGAGTTAGATATTTACATTTTTGCTATTATTGGGGTTATGAGTTGTGTAAGTATAGCTTAAATTGAATTATGCATGATATGTGATGCTAGAGGATGTGTATTGTTTGAAGAATTTGTAATAAATCATGTGGATAGTTGCAATTGTTGTTAAATTTACTGTTTTGGGATTTCTTGGAATTGGGCATGTATTCGGCTTGATTTAATTGAGATAAATGGTGATAAAGCTAGGCTTTTAATTATATTATGAGTTGTTGATGCTTGTGTTGCTTAATTTTGAGGTTTAGAATCAATTTTGGATGTTTGAATGTGTTTAGTGTGAGATTTCTGCAGATTTTGGGCGTAAGAGCTGAAAAACCCGTATCTGTCGCGATCGCAACACTGTCGCGAACGCGATAGAGCACGGAGGTTTCAGCCCTCGCGCTGGCGCGAGAGGCATCGCGCTGAGGAGCTTGACAGGGAGCTCTCTATCCCGAGCCCGACAACTGTCGCGAGCGCGACAGAGTGCTCGATCACCGACCATGTGCAGGGCTCTCTTCTGTCGCGAGCGCGCGGTGGGCGCGAGCGCGATGGACTTGGAGGGTTAACTTCTGTCACGAGCGCGACAACCGTCGCGACGCGACAGAGGGCAGCACCCACGCCCTCTTGCGAGCGCGAGGCGAGGCGGGGAGGTGTATTTTGGCTTCTGTCACGAGCACGACAGTCGTCGCGAGCGCGACGGGCGTAACTTCCAAATTTGGTTTCTTCTCCTTTTTGCTTGATGAGTTGATTTCTTTTGCACGCACTCTTTCATTAAAGCCTTGACCACTTATTTAAATGAATAGTATGTATGCTAACTTGATAAACTTCTGTGTAACCTGCTAATGTCGGATAAGCGGATAGTTAGGCATGCCTAATAGAGCTATGTGTTGCTGCAGGTATATGTACGCTTTTGGACCCTGATCAGGTCCCCCGATCGGATCCTCGCGATCCTTCTGCTCGAATCTTTCTTAAGATTCTATGTGAAAACAGATGGAACAAAAAAATCAAAAGAACGTTTTGATACCTTCAGGTATCTATGTGTTCATGATACCATATCGATACCCTCGGGTATCTATGTGTACTTCTTATCCACGCATTTTGATTAAGCAGGTGCTATGGTGTTAATGTGCTTTTGTGCATGAATTCTGGGTGATATATATATGTGTACTGTGAACTCTTAACTAATGATGAATAGTTGGATTAACTGTGTATGATGTTATATCTATAATTATACCATCATCATGTGTTTTCTGTTATCGTCACTGTGAGTGGCGGTTATGCATTTTGTGTTCCCCACTAAGCGATTTCGCTTAGCACGAGTGTTTATCCGTGCAGGTGTGGAAGGTTTTGGTACGCATAGTTTGGGCGTGTCGCATCGGGAAGGCCAACGCAACTAAAGTCCAGAGTTTTGTAGTATAGGCTTTCCTTTCTTTTGTAACAGATATAATGTTTTGTTGGCCCTTCGGAACAGTATACCTTGGGCTTTTATATATTTGTTTTTTTTTGTAATCTTTTGTAATATGTAAAGATCTCTTTTATGTACCTTAATAAAAGTATCTATTCTGTTCATTATCACCTTTCTTTCCTTCAAAGTGTTATTGTATTTCTGTTATATCAGTGTGTACGCGATGTTTTTTTTTATGGTTGCATTAGTGGGATGTGACACTCCTATCTATCGGGACCCTTCTCCCTCCTGTAATCAGGGTAGAAGTCTCCATAGTATAGGTTGGGGTGTGACATTAGGTGGTATCAGAGCAACTAGTTTAGATGATACTGGGTTTCAGTGTGTTAGTTAGTTTGTTGGAGTGGTGTTGGCCTGATGCGCACTGCGTTTATGTTTTGTAGCTATGGAGTCCGCTTGTGGATCACTTGAGGGGTCAGCGGAAAGTGCGAATCCCCAAGAGCAAGATCCCTCAGTTTCTGGTCTGGCTCAACCTCCTATGGGGCGACCTGAGGTGCTTATGGGACCGTTAGAGGCGATGCTTCAAAATATGACGAGGGTACTTGAAAGGGTAACAGCACCAAGTGCACCTATTGAGAAGTTAAGAAAGCATAGTGCAGAGGATTTCTTTTGTACTGGCATAGATGAATCTAATAAGGCAGAGATGTGGATAGAGTAGACGTCCAGAGTACTTAGGGAGATAAGATGTCTACCAGAGCAAGAAGTGGAGTGTGCACTGTCTTTGTTACAAGGCTCTGCTTATGATTGGTGGGGGCTAGTGGTTAGTCAACCACAGGTTCCTGAACCGATTACATGGGAATTTTTCGAGAGTGAGTTCCAGAACCGGTATGTAACTAAAGCATATAAGGATGCCAAGTGGGAGCAGTTTCTAACTCTCAAGCAAAGAACGATGTCTGTGGCTGAGTATGAAAATGAGTTCAACAAGCTCCGTAAGCATGCACCGCCAAGTGTTCTCACATATGAGTTCAAATGTCTGCATTTCGAATCAGGCTTGAATGAGTCTCTGAAGGTGATTTTAATCTCTTTGATGTCGGCTCCAAATGTGAGGTACGATCAGTTGGTTCAAGCAGCCTTGAGGGCGGAGCGTTCTGAAAATATTCTGAGAGAGAAAGCTCAAAGAAGGAAGTCTGCAAGAGGTGGCTCTTCTTCAGGCAAAAGGCCAAGGGAGTCGCAAGGAAACCTTGCTAATGAGACTACAGTTAGTCCGGCCCCTAAAGGGAGGAGACAGGGTTCTTCCAGGGGATCGGGCACAGGTAGAGGAGATGGCACTCCCAGATGTACTCATTGCAACAAACAACATTGGGGTGAGTCTCGATGGTTAACGGGAGGTTGTTTCAGATGTGGTTCTACGAACCATTTTCTTGCGAATTGTCCGAGTCGGTATGGGGATCCATCAGGACAGCAGGAAGCTAGTCGAGCTGGATCCAATGCACCCCAAGGAAGCCGTAATCGGGGTAGAGGTAGGGGTCGGGGTGGATGGCCCCGAGAGAGAGAACCCTCAAAATCAGTAGATCGCCCTATGCCGACAGCTGGCCGAGCCTATGCTATGAAGGCCCGAGAGGAACAGAATGCTCCCGAAGTAATTGCCGGTAAGTTCTCTTTGTTTGATTCTGAAGTTTATGCTTTGATTTACCCGGGCTCTACCCATTCTTATGTGTGTTCTGGTAAGTTATGGGATAATTTGGGAAATGAGGAGAAGATGGAATATGAGATTTGTGTATCTAGTCCGTTGGGTCAGAGTGTTATGGTTAATCGGGTGTGTCGGAAGTGTCCTTTAAAGATTTAGGGTACAGAGTTTGTGGTGGATTTTATCTGCTTGCCGTTCCATGAGTTTGATATTATTCTAGGGATGGATTGGTTGGATAAGCACCGCGCGGTAGTGGATTGTCATAGGAAAGTGATGGTTTTTATGGATAAAGACCAAATGTCTGTTATTGTTAAGGGAATTGGAAGCAGTTCTCTGTATAATGTGGTGTCAGCTATGAAAGCCAGAAGATTTATCAGGAAGGGTTGTGAAGCGTTTCTGGCTGTGGTTTTGGACTCTCGGAGAGGGCAAGTTAAGATTCAAGACATTCCTATTGTAAGAGATTTTGTAGATGTCTTTCTGGAGGAACTACCGGGATTACCTCCCGAGAGAGAGGTTGAACTGTCAGTAGAGATTATACCAGGGATAGCTCCGATTTCTAAGGCTCCTTATCGAATGGCTCCAGTGGAATTGAAAGAATTGAAGAGTCAGTTATAGGAGTTGTTAGACAAAGGATTCATTCGGCCTAGTGTATCACCGTGGGGCGCTCCAGTGTTGTTTGTCAAGAAGAAGGATGGAACCCTACGGATGTGCATTGATTATCGACAGCTTAATAAAGTGACTATCAAGAATAAGTATCCACTGCCGAGGATTGAAGATCTTTTTGATCAGTTGAGAGGAGCTGGGGTATTCTCTAAGATTGACTTGAGATCAGGCTATTACCAGTTGAGGGTTAAAGAAGTAGATGTGGCGAAGACTGTCATGGCCGGATTTGTACCCTAAGAGAATTAACCTAATTTGGCATGTGAGTGAGTGGATTGAATGTGTAGGATTGGACTTAATTGAAAGGAAGCAGTATAGTTAAGGGGTTAAATGGTAATTATGAATGTTTGTGCTAAGCATGAGTTAAAGGCTGATTAACTAGTTAATGGAGGGTTAATTAGGAATAAAATAAAGTAAGAAATTGGTAAGTGGAGGCAGGTTTTCTGAAGTGGATTCCGTGTGGCTTTGTAAGGTTTTGCCACCTCCTTCTTTGCATGCATTTGCCTAGTGAAGTGAGAGGTGAGTGTGTGTTGGCCTCATTCTTCATTTTCTGCATTTGGCTTTGGCTTTCTTCTTGTTTCCGTGAGTAAGGATGAGAGTGGTTTAAGTGGATGTGTGCATGTAGCTAATTGGAACAAGAATTAAGTGTTAAGATCTTAAGGTAAGTGGTTTTGTGTGCATATTCTCATCTTCTACTCTTCTTCTTGGTTTTGATTTAGTTTGGAATGAGGATTGATGGATTGTGCTCAATTCTGGAATTTGAACTGGTTTTGCTAGCTGAAGAAGTGAAGAGAGATAAGGGAAAGGCTGTAATCGGCGAACCGAGCGTCCGTCGTAATTAGGAGCTAAGGCGACGAGGTTTGGGAACAAACCCTAATTGTATGAATATGTGATTAGTGTTGGTTAAATAGGGTTTTGAACTGAATTGCATGATATGTGAAATTGAAGGTTGAGCATGAATTATGTGATGCTAAATTGTATGATTATAGTAGCAATATGATTGTGATAAAGTGCTTGAAAGTGATTATGATTTGTACTATTATTAAATGCCAAACAAGAAGGGAAAATCAGGTATGTGTTATTGATTGTGTGGTTGTTGTATTTGGGTTGATTGCCAAACAAATAAGAATGAGAGTTGAGGTCTAGGCGTAAAAGGAGAAGTGGACTGAAAAAGCACAGCCGTGCTAGTGATAAACACAGCTGTGTTTTGGTATTTTTGCATAGGTCACGGTAACAATGAAATTGATTGTGACCGTGACATATGCTGAGTTCAATTCTGCCTAGAGGAATTTGGTATATCACGGTGACAATGGAATCCATTGTGACCGGGACCTACCCAGGAAGGCATTCTGTTTTGCAAATGAGAATATGTCACGGTGACAATGAGATTCATTGTGACCGTGACATACCCTCAGGTTGCATTCTGCCGAGAGTTGGGAACACATCACGGTGACAATGAAATTGGTTGTGACCGTGACATGTCCCCAATTTGCATTCTGTTTTGGACTTCAATATGTCACGGTGACAATGAAATCCATTGTGACCGTGACCCACCCTGTTTTGGCAATATAATCCTAATGTGTTTGGTCATTCAAATGGCATGGCTTTAAGCTGAAATGAAGGACAACATGAGTAAGTAATGTATATGTGTTAAGTGATCTACAAATGCATACAACTATGATGACTTCTGAATGGGATAAGTTATGTGAATATTAAATGTGAAGACTGAATTTGAAAGTATATTGAATATGCAAATGAAATGTATGGCTGTGTGCTAATAGAAATGTGTAAAGTGAAAAGTGAACTGAATAACGTGTTTAACAACTTAAGCCTGCGAGTCAAGTAGTGGATAGTTAGGCATGCCTATAGGGTCAAGTGCTGCAGCCCCATGCGTTAAATGTGTCTGATTCCATGGGAATCACAATGCGAATATCCTTACTGGATTGTGTTATATGTGGAATGATGAAAGGTACCAGAAGGTACTAATGTGATAAAAAGCACCAGATGGTGCTAATGTGAAAAAGTAGTCTCGATGAGATTACTGGTATCTGAGAGATACCGATGCGATACCCGTTATCCGCGTCATTGAATTGCAGGCAAAGTGGCAGAAAGGCTAATTGGTTAATCGGCTAAAAGTTAATTAAATATAAAAAGAAGTGATTGTGATACAAGGAAGTATGGAAATGTGAATAAGTAATTGATGCCTTATGATTGAATATAGTAATGGTTAATCTGGCATGATTATTAGCATGTTATGTATGATGATTCTGATGTGTGATAAATTATATGCTATATGTATGAGTTCCCCACTAAGCGTTATCGCTTAGCATGGATTTACTCTAATCCGTTCAGGTACGGACGAGAGGTGACTGAAGGACGTCCCCCGCATTTTTGGTACGGTCAACAATAGGAAGTATATAGTGTAGGGTTGGGGGCTTGTTATTTGGGACTTTTGTATAAGTTTTATATGGTTAATATGTATTTTGAATATGTAAAGGCATGTAATAATGTAGTAATCACGGATGTAACCTCCCACATGTATGTGTGTCATGTGAATGGCTAAGGCGTGTGACTAATAGTAGTTGGCATGTGATGCATGAATTAAAATAGTGTGTGATGAAATTTTATTATTCAGTTTCCGCATGTGTTCTGGGTGTGTGTGCGACCTTCTCTAACTAAGATTAGCTGAGCTAGTTTGTCGTTAGGGAAGGGGCGTCACAAGTTGTGGTATCAGAGCCTAGGTTGAGTCTTTTCTGGGAATTGGGTAGATAAGATGTGTATAGTTTGTTGACCTAATGCGGAAGTCCTTGTTTAATCTGTGTAGTAAGATGGATTCTGGAAGGCATACCAGTGAGGAATCTGCCGAAAGTGTGAATCCTCGTAAAGCTGAGGTGACAGGGTCTGGGCAGTCTAGATCGGTTGGCTATGGGAATGAGATTCCATTTGGGCCTATGGAAGCCATGATGAAAATGACACAAGATATGGCGAGAGTGATGGAACGTATGATGGCGCCAAGAGCCCCAATAGAATCTTTGAGGAAGCATGGTTTGGAGGAATTTCATGGAACAAGGTTAGATGAGTCAGAAAAAGCAGAGTACTGGATTGAGAAGGTGGAAAGGATTCTTAAGGAGATACGATGTCCTCCAGATCAGTGGGTTGAATGTGTGGAGTCATTACTCCAAGGTCCTGCATATGATTGGTGGAAGCTGGTCCTGCAGAATCCGATGCTTCCTGAACCATTAAACTGGGAGTTCTTTGAAAAAGAATTCAAGAACAAGTATATTACTAAAGCACATCGAGAGGCAAATTGGAAGAAGTTCTTGAGTTTGAGACAGAGGACTATGACAGTGGCGGAGTATGAAGCAGAATTCTGTCGCTTAAGCAAATATGCGCCGAAAGGTGTGTTAACTGATGTGTTGCGATGTCAACAATTTGAGGATGGATTGATTGAGGAAATTAAAGCTTTGCTGATTTCTTTAACAACAGAGCAGAATATAAGTTACTATCGAATTGTACAAGCAGCTTTGAGAGCTGAAAGGACTTTGGGAGCCCAAAGAGAATGGAGACAAAGGAAGAATGCGAATAGAGGTGGTTCCCAGACGGGGAAAAGATCAAGAGATTCTCATGTGGCATCACCTGCGGAATCAGGGTTCAGTTCTGCAACGAGAGGTAAGAAGCGAGGCGCTCCCTCAGCATCTGGTTCTGGAAGAGGAACATCTGGTAATAGAAGTGAGGTTCATGAGTGTCCTCATTGTGGTAAGAGGCATAGAGGAGAATGCTGGAGAGTGTCGGTTGCTTGTTATAGATGTGGGAGCACTGAGCATTTCATTGCTAATTGCCCGAATACCTATGAGATGTCAGGAAATCAACAAGAGCAGAGTAGGGGTGGTTCAAACTTGCCTTCTACGAACAGAGGAAGAGGAAGAGGACGTGGCAGAGGTAGTCAGTCCAGAGGTGCAGTCGATTCTGAGATTGTGGATAGACCTGATGAGGCTCCAGTGCGGGCTTATGCTATGAGGGCACGAGAGGATCAGGACGCGCCTGAGGTGATAGCAGGTACTATTATACTTTGTGGTGTGGAAATGTTTGCACTTATTGATCCTGGTTCAACTCATTCATATGTATGTGATAAAAAGATATGTGAAAAGATGCCTAAAGTTGAATGTTTAAAATATGATATATGTGTGTCTAGCCCTTTGGGAGGTAATGTTAATGTGAACAGAGTGTATCAAAACTGTGCATTAGAAGTTCAAGGTAGTGTGTTTCCAGCGGATTTGATTGAACTACCGTTTGATGAGTTTGATTTGATTCTGGGTATGGATTGGTTAACTAAGTATGATGTGGATGTTAAGTGTAAGAAGAAAATAGTTATACTCTCTGATGGTAAGGGAAACAGAGCGACAGTGAGAGGAGTGTTCACTAATCCTCTTGTGAATGTGATATCTGCTATGCAAGCCTGTCGGTGTATGAGAAAAGGATGTGAAGCTTATTTGGCCCTGGTATTAGATAGTAAGAGAGAACAGGTAAAGATGCAAGAGATACCAATAGTCAGAGAGTTTCCTGACGTGTTTCCTGAAGAATTGAGCGGTGTACCACCAATAAGAGAAGTTGAGTTATCAATTGACGTGGTACCAGGAACTGTACCGGTATCTAAGGCACCCTATAGAATGGCTCCAACTGAGTTGAAGGAATTGAAGGAGCAGTTGCAAGAATTACTGAACAGGGGTTTTATTAGACCTAGTGTTTCTCCTTGGGGAGCACCAGTGTTGTTTGTTAAAAAGAAAGATGGTACAATGAGAATGTGCATCGATTATCGACAGCTGAATAAAGTAACAGTAAAGAATAGGTATCCTTTACCTCGAATTGAAGACTTGTTTGATCAGTTAAGGGGAGCCGGGGTATTCTCAAAGATTGACTTGCGTTCAGGGTATTATCAGTTGCAAGTGAAGAAGGAAGATGTACCCAAGACCGCGTTTAGAACTCGTTATGGGCATTATGAATTTCTAGTAATGCCATTCGGGTTAACAAATGCGCCAGCTGCATTCATGGATTTAATGAATCGGGTGTTCAGACCGTACTTGGATCAGTTTGTGGTTGTGTTCATAGACGATATTTTGGTATATTCAAGAAATGAAAAGGAACATGAACAGCATTTGAGAGTTGTACTTCGGACTTTGCAAGAACATCAGCTGTATGCCAAACTCAGTAAGTGTGAGTTCTGGCTCAAAGAGGTATCATTTCTGGGTCATGTGATCTCATCTGAAGGAGTTAAAGTGGATCCAACTAAGATAGAAGCAATTGTGAATTGGAAACCGCCTAAGAATGTGTTAGAGATTCGCAGTTTCTTAGGGTTGGCTGGATACTACAGAAGGTTTGTGAAAGGATTTTCAGTAATAGCTTCACCGTTGACAAGATTGTTACGTAAAGGAGTGAAATATGAGTGGTCTGGAAGATGTCAAACAAGTTTCGATCGGTTGAGGAAGATGTTAGTAGAAGCACCGATTCTTACACAGCCTATGACTGGTAAAGAGTATGTATTGTATACCGGTGCTTCAGGTGTCGGATTGGGTTGTGTATTGATGCAAGAGGGGAAGGTGATAGCGTATGCGTCAAGGCAATTGAAACCACATGAGCAGAATTATCCGACTCATGATTTGGAATTGGCTGCAGTAGTGTTTGCTTTAAAGATTTGGCGACATTACCTGTATGGTGAGAAGTGTAGAATTTACACGGATCACAAGAGTTTGAAATATCTGCTTACACAGAAGGAACTGAATCTGAGACAGCGAAGGTGGCTCGAGTTGTTTAAAGATTATGATTGCATTGTGGATTATCATCCGGGAAAAGCTAACGTAGTGGCCGATGCTTTGAGTAGGAAGTCAATTTCAGCATTACAGTTAAAGCGGATTGAGTGGAGGTTTTCTGCAGATGGAGCTTTATTAGCACAGTTGAAAGCAAGACCGGTTCTGAAAGATGAGTTAATAGTTGCTCAGAGAAGTAATGGGAGATTGCAACAAGTTCTGCAGTCAGTTGGTGATATGGATAAGACTGACTATTCAGTGAATGAAGATGGAATACTGCTGTATAAGAATAGAATGTGTGTGGCCAACGATAAAGAATTAAGAAAGAGATTGATGCACGAGGCTCATAATACAGTTTTCACTATGCATCCAGGTGGAAACAAGATGTATCAAGATATGAAACAGTTGTATTGGTGGCCAGGGATGAAGAAGGATGTAGTGGAATATGTGTCTAAGTGTCTTGTCTGTCAACAAGTTAAAGCGGAGCATCAAGTGCCCCAGGGAATGTTGCATCCACTCCCTATTCCCCAATGGAAATGGGATAATATCACGATGGATTTTGTTACTGGATTGCCTCTGACCTCAAGACAACAAGACGCAGTATGGGTTATTGTGGACAGGTTTTCGAAATTAGCTCACTTTATACCTGTTCGGATGGATTATTCTATGGAAAAGTTGGCTGAATTGTATGTAAGGGAAATTGTCCGATTGCATGGGATACCTTTGTCTATTGTTTCTGATAGGGATCCCAAATTCACTTCTAAATTTTGGAGGAGTTTACAGGCAGCGTTGGGTACGAAATTGAATTTCAGTACTGCTTTCCATCCACAAACCGATGGACAATCGGAAAGAATTATTCAGGTTTTGGAAGATTTGATGCGAGCGTGTGTTTTGGATTTCTCTAAGAGTTGGGATAGGTATCTTCCACTTATGGAATTTGCTTATAACAACAGTTATCAGACCAGTATTGGTATGGCACCGTATGAAGTTTTGTATGGAAGGAAATGTCGTTCACCGATTTGCTGGACAGAATTGAATGAAAGCAGAGTCATAGGGCCAGATTTGGTTCGTGATACAGAAGAGAAAGCTAAAATCATACAGCAAAGATTGAAGGCAGCAAGTGACAGACAGAAGTCGTATGCTGATTTGAAGAGAAGAGATATTGAGTTCAGTGTAGGTGATAAAGTGTTTCTGAAAGTGTCTCCTTGGAGGAAGGTACTGCGATTTGGTAAAAAGGGGAAGCTGAGTCCAAGGTTTATTGGGCCATATGAAGTGCTTGAAAGAGTAGGTTTTGTAGCTTATCGGTTGGCTTTGCCTCCGACTTTGGCTAAGCTACATGATGTGTTCCATGTGTCTATGATAAGAAGATATAGGTCAGATGATTCCCATGTGCTATCTCTACCAGAAGTGGAAGTGCAGTCAGATTTCACTTATGATGAGAAGCCAATAGTGATTTTAGCAAGAGAAGTAAGACAACTTCGGAACAAGCAGATACCACTAGTGAAAGTACTCTGGCAGCACCATGGTGTTGAGGAAGCAACTTGGGAACCAGAAGCGGCTATGCGAGAACAGCATCCACAACTATTTCACTCAGGTATGAATTTCGAGGACGAAATTCTTTAAGGAGGGGAGAGTTGTCATGGCCGGATTTGTACCCTAAGAGAATTAACCTAATTTGGCATGTGAGTGAGTGGATTGAATGTGTAGGACTGGACTTAATTGAAAGGAAGCAGTATAGTTAAGGGGTTAAATGGTAATTATGAATGTTTGTGCTAAGCATGAGTTAAAGGCTGATTAACAAGTTAATGGAGGGTTAATTAGGAATAAAATAAAGTAAGAAATTGGTAAGTGGAGGCAGGTTTTCTGAAGTGGATTCTGTCACACCCCATAAGTGGCCTAATCGGAAATTGGCAATTTTAAATGGATATTTAAGGACAATTGAGTAATTTTACTTGTGATTGAGGATTAAATTGCAAAGAAATAAAAGTAATTGCAGATTATTGGTTTGGTGAGTGAAAGGTAATTGACAAGGACTTTTTGGTAATTATTTTGGATCAAACGGTAAAAGGGAATAAGTGGATTAGTGATTCTTGTGCATGTGTGCCAAGTGGAGAGTGGGTGTGTACGTGGGTGAGGGAAAGAAAGATCTGAGGAATTTCTTGTTGGCTGGAAACAAAAGACTTGAGGTTTTTCTCTTTCTTGCTCTCTCTCTCACGTAAATCACTTCTCTTCTCTTGTGCTTATGTTCTTTCTTTTCCCCATTGCATGTGTATGATCATCTGTTTGGTGAGCTAGGGTTTTAAGCTTTGAAGCTTCAGAAGGTGAGTTTGGTTCCCCATCTTCTCTGTTTAAGGATTGTTCTTTGCTGTTTTTCTTTGGATTGATATTGGGTTTATTCGTTGGTTCATGTGATCTGTTGAAGAGAGGAAGAAAGATAAAGGGAAAAGATAAGGTTGTGGATTGAGAAGCTGTGGGCGTTTTTGGGGATTCATTTCAGGTTTGGGAGTGTCTGCCTTTCTCAATTTTGGATCCTAATTGTGCTAGTTGTTAAAGTTATTTGTTTGATTCTGTTAATGCATATGCTTGAGAAATATAATGTGTATACCTGATTCCTGTGGAAAAGAAGAATGTTAGATATGTAAATGAGATGAACATGCATGGTTTTGAATGTGAAATTCTGGGTTGTTTGTGACTCTCTGTTTGTTACTGTGAATATATGATAATGTAAAAATGTGAGTGAAATTGCTGTAAATGTGCTCAGAAGACTCAAAGGTACGTATTTGCATAATTATTGCATGAAAAATGGTTTTAGACAAATGGGGTTTTGAATTTGGAAGAGTGCTCTGTTTTCTGGATTTTCTGGGTTTTTCCACGTTTTTCTGGAAATTGGTTTTGAGAAGATGATGGAGTTTGAGAAGGAGAAGCAGATTTGTGAGAGAAAGATCACGTGACGTGATGGTACATCACGCCGTGACCTCCCTCTGTGGGAAGTCACATGGCGTGATGAAGCATCACGCCGTGACCTTCCTCTCCTTGGGAAGTCACGCGACGTGATGGAGCATCACGCCTCGCGACCTCTCGCCTGTCTCTGCGTGTCACGAGAACTCATCTCCTCCCTCTCCTCACAGGCGTCACGAGACGTGACTGGTGGTCACGCCGTGACAGCCTTGCTTTTTGCCTGGCACTCGTGTGAAGCCTGCGTCACAAGACGTGACGAATGGTCACGGCGTGACCAGCCTTCCCCTGCTGCCCTGTTTTATTAAAGATAAAGTTTTAACTTATGTTTTAAGGGTTTTTGCACTACATGACAAATGTTTGAGTTAAAATTGTATTGTATTTTGGATAATTGCATAATATTGGGTTTTGTATACATGATTAATGATTAATCTACATGATTTACATGTTTATAATTTATTTAACATGGACTTGTTCAATATGAACTATTTGTTCTTATCACCTCCTGTAATTGATATTTATACATTTAAATGTTCTGAATTGGATCAATATACGTGTATATATGAAATATAAGTTAGTATTTAATGAAATTCACATGACAGGATACGAGAATTATTGAGTCGTATACTTGATTAAATAATTAATGTACATAACTTACTAGTTTATATTGTACATGAACATAAATGGTCTTGAATGTGAACTATTTGTACTACGGCCTCCAATAATTGATACTGGATGTATTTAAATGTTTCTGAATTTGATCTAGACACATGTATACGTGAAATATGTATTTGCATTTAGTTGTATTTAATATTTAAAGTTACATGTTTCCAAAATGTGAACAGTATATATGTATACATGGATTATTTCTAGATGAATTATAAGTTCATATTACATTCAGTAATTAATATTTGAATATATGTATATGTTTCTGATTTTGATCAATGTACATGAATACATGAATTATTGAGTTGTATTCTTTAAGCCTGAATAGTCATAGTAGTGGATAAGTAAGCGCTTACTTAGGTCAGAGTGTGTGTGCAGCTGCTACATGATAAAACGATATATGCGGGTCCATTTGGATCCTTGTTTCGACCACGTTTGGTCTATATGAAAATAAAGCGAGACTCCGGTCTCTATATGGAAAATACATGTTTGAGACTCATGTCTCTATATGCTTGGGATACTGTGTTCTATCAGTATCCATTTGACCGCATCCACTTCTAGAGAGTATTTTAGACTAGTCAGGCTATGAGTTTAAATGTGTTGCATATGTTGAGATGCATTGCTGACATGATTACAAGTATATGATGTATTTGAATTCTTACATAGCCTTTCATTATGTACCTTGTATCTGTGTACTTGGAATGATGAGATTGATAAATTGAGTACTTAATTATTGTATTGTTATAAATATTGTATATACATATTGTTCGTTGTTTGTTCCTCCCCACTAAGCGTTATCGCTTAGCACGGGCTCTTTTCCCGTGCAGGTGGTGAGTTTAGCTTGGAGTCAGATATCTGCAGGTCGGCCACTAGGAGTCTTTTGATGAAGTTATTTTTGAAGTCTTCCGCTGTAAATTTTTGTATATGGCTTGTGTATAGCAAAGTAAATCTTTTGTAAAGGAACAAATATTATTTTTGTATATGTATTTGATTACAAGCCTCAATTTGTAAAACAGTATGGATATATGTTATATGTAAAAAGGATTTACTATTACATGATTAAAAGTTTCTTTAAATCTCATTTGGTTTTTGTTTATACATGTGTATATGGATTTGTTATATGTGTTTGCCCGCGTGGCACTCCGGCATCCTTCCAACGGGGATGGCGGGGTGTTACAGATTCCGTGTGGCTTTGTAAGGTTTTGCCACCTCCTTCTTTGCATGCATTTGCCTAGTGAAGTGAGAGGTGAGTGTGTGTTGGCCTCATTCTTCATTTTCTGCATTTGGCTTTGGCTTTCTTCTTGTTTTCGTGAGTAAGGATGAGAGTGGTTTAAGTGGATGTGTGCATGTAGCTAATTGGAACAAGAATTAAGTGTTAAGATCTTAAGGTAAGTGGTTTTGTGTGCATATTCTCATCTTCTACTCTTCTTCTTGGTTTTGATTTAGTTTGGAATGAGGATTGATGGATTGTGCTCAATTCTGGAATTTGAACTGGTTTTGCTAGCTGAAGAAGTGAAGAGAGATAAGGGAAAGGCTGTAATCGGCGAACCGAGCGTCCGTCGTAATTAGGAGCTAAGGCGACGAGGTTTGGGAACAAACCCTAATTGTATGAATATGTGATTAGTGTTGGTTAAATAGGGTTTTGAACTGAATTGCATGATATGTGAAATTGAAGGTTGAGCATGAATTATGTGATGCTAAATTGTATGATTATAGTAGCAATATGATTGTGATAAAGTGCTTGAAAGTGATTATGATTTGTACTATTATTGAATGCCAAACAAGAAGGGAAAATCAGGTATGTGTTATTGATTGTGTGGTTGTTGTATTTGGGTTGATTGCCAAACAAATAAGAATGAGAGTTGAGGTCTAGGCGTAAAAGGAGAAGTGGACTGAAAAAGCACAGCCGTGCTAGTGATAAACACAGCTGTGTTTTGGTATTTTTGCATAGGTCACGGTAACAATGAAATTGATTGTGACCGTGACATATGCTGAGTTCAATTCTGCCTAGAGGAATTTGGTATGTCACGGTTGTAACACCCCAACTCATACGTGGACGAACCCATCCGCAAGGGAGTAGGAAGCCGTACGAGTAGGTGTGTTACTGGACTGAAGCGAGACAAAGCATACTAAAATACGGAAGAATTTAAAACTTGAGAAGTAGATTTGGACATGCATACTTCGCAAACGCGCATACACTAAGCAAAGCATACAGTTGTGAAAACTTACAAGCATACAATAGAAGTTATTCTCCAAACATCGCTATACAAATATTTACATGGCCCAGAATATTATATAAGTATCTTTACATATTATTACATATACATATTTTACAGAATTTCACAATCCAAAATAAAGAAGCTGGACAAAAACCAAAACTCCTAGCTCCTATGTGGCCGACTCTGCAGATGCGCGACTTGAACAAAAGCAAACCTGCCACCTGCACGGGGAAAAGAACCCGTGCTAAGCGATAACGCTTAGTGGGGAAAGCACAAAAATATAGACGACCATTCACAACGGTCGCCAAGGCATACCACATACACGAAGGTGAATACGTAAAATCCTGACAGATAAATATACATGCTTGTATAATATAGCCATGCACTCGAATATTCTTAACCGCACTCATACACTCATACTATTAACACACCCAATTATTATGCCAAAATCATTATATTTATTCAAACATATTTTTGATATGCCAAAAGTTATAATCCAGCCCAAACCCAAGAGACGATGTCAAAACACCACACTTCCACTGCGTAAGCCTATTACAAATTATCATGTCATGAAACGTAAACATATCTTAACATACTGTAATTACTACAATAGCTAACAATAAGGAGCTATATAGCATCGTATTAAATTTGTTACATATGTTGGTTCAAGATCACATTCATAAGTATACAAATCAGTATACTTAATCTTAGTAATTAACAATACATATTCACGTTTATATATATATAGACTTCAACCATAGTATTCAGTAATTCAGATTCGCATTCACATACATATTAATTTATCTCATTACTATACAAAAGTGTAGTATCCATATTATGTGATACACCGACTTCACATACACATACTATACACAAGACCATTTACAGATAACCACAAAGGTGCAATATACAGATCAGAGTTACACTTAGCCCAATCAGAGATTTATAATCACATTCGAATTCACAACTGGTTCACATGACCGAAATCTTCCGCATTCGGATATCATATTCTCATATTCATATCAGATAGAGCAAACGAAATACCTGCTGACTCAAAATAGTGGATAACGAGTACTGAGGGGAAGACCTCATGAGGGAACACATAGCCCGATCTCTGATCGGGGAAACCTCAGAGGGAACACATAATATAATGTACCATATAGGTACAAGTCGGAAGGCAATATTGCATTGCACAGGATCTTAAACAAGATCCATACACATACACATACACATAATAGGGGTTCACGAGGAACCATTCGGGGACCTGATCAGGGTCCAAATCGTTCAAAGGGCGCTGCAGCTACACATACATAGACTCTATTAGGCATGCCTAACTATCCACTAGACTGACTTTCGCAGGTCATGCATCATTCAAATCATGTGTCACATCAGACAATATATAAACATCATCATACTATTCATTTTACAAAGCATATGATATAGTTCCATCAACATACTTTAGCACTATTCAAGGTTCTAAGATTTATCAGAGTCAAATATGGAAATATTATCATGCCAATCGTTAACGTAACACTCAAACTTTGTTTTTAACAATTAAATACTTTTTACAAAAACAGGGTAGGTCACGGTCACAACCAGGTTGGTTGTCACCGTGACATACCAAAACTTTCGGCAGAAAGCACTCTTGGGGGTACCTCACGGTGGTAACCCATTAGGTTGTCACCGGGACATACCATGAACCCAAAACAGAATGCAAATCTGCGGCAGGTCACGGTGATAACCACATTCATTGCCACCGTGACATACCAAACCCTCAAAACAGAATGCAAATCTGGGGTAGGTCACGGTGGTAACCACATTCATTGCCACCGTGACATACCAAAAACCTCAAAATAGAATGCTATTCTTCACACTTAATTATATCATTCATACAAACTATTTATATATTTACATAAACACTTACTTACCCGGTTTGCCACATTATAGGTCTCTGTTTAAAAGAGAAATTCATAAACTAAAAGCATTAAATCACCTTTATGATTATCATATTATATAGGCACTCAAATATCCACATGAACCGTTATAGTATCATAATTATCTTGCATACTAACACATTCTAATAACATTTATTACCAATGCATGCATCGTATAGTATTGTTAGGCAATTACTTTAATCATGCATTCATTATTCATATCCCCTATATACATTTTCCATTAAGCAAACTCAGTTCATAATTATACATACTTGTTCACATCATACATGATCAATACCACAAGCATATCCTGTTCGATAATTAAAAAGCATATATATACATTTAATTTCATTATTAAACTCTTATGCTATAGCTTAATCACTTATAATTTGGATTGACGACCACCTACATACTCATTTCCTAAGGTTAGAAATGAGTTAGACATGCTATAGGAACTTACCATGAAGTTCGGGTACGTTTCGGGAAGAAAAACACTCAAATTATGCATATTAGGGGGTGGTCACGGTGGTAACCAATTGGTTGTCACCGTGAGGTCCAAAAATGAGCATTCTGCCCTGCATTTTCATAGGTCACGGTGGTAACCATTTTGGTTGCCACCGTGACATACCAAAATATTGCAAAACAGAAGCAAAATTTCGGGTCTGGTTCACTCCACAATTTTGTACAGCCTATATCAAAGTCTAGAACTCATTTTTAGCCAAAACTTCCTTCTTAACAAATGTTTTATAGGATGTTAACTTCCAAATGAAACAAATTACAGGTCAATTGGACATCTATGGATTCAGATATGATCTAAACAACCCACAGTGCTTCTCTGAACCCGTCCAAAGAAGATAAGTCTACTTCTTGACCAATTTTCGGACACTTAGAGTTACAATTAGCTCAAACCTATTTCTAACACATTTGTAGACATATATCTTAGCTTTCTAAAGGTACTGATTTCATATTATTTGGAGTTCTAAAACTCCCAAAACAGTGTAATAACCGAAGAAAGGTCCAGTGTATTCTAATCCAGTTTTTCACCCAAAAACCTATTCACATGCAACAATGAGTCATTTGAGCCAACACTCACTACCATCATCACAAATCATCACAATACACTCAAGAAGCTTGTTTCATACATGAATATACCAAAAATTCATATATAGATAAAAGAAAGTTCCCAAACCTGGAAATCAAGCTCAACCAATCTGCTCTTCACTCTTTTACCTTCTCTTTTCCTTTCTTCTTTTTCTCAACACCAATTCCTTGCACAACAAACCCAGAAAATTACTTAATCTATAACCCTAGCTCATCCAATTTAAAAGCAAAACAAGGGAAAAGAGAAATCAGCCACCTACAATCCGAACTTACCTCTTAGAAGCAACTCAAACTACCCAAGGGAAGAAGAAAGAGCAGAAACGAGTAAAGAAGAAAAAGGAAAGAAGAAGAAGAGAAAGAAGAAGATGAATGGCGTGAGGAGGAAGAGGAAAGCAACGGAAAAGGAGGAAGAAAACCCAAGTGGTTTACAGCTGTCCCCTCTCTCTCATTACTATTAATTCATCTCTATCCACTTGCCAAGTGTCACTCTCTCCTAGGAATTGATTCCATCAAGAATACCCTACTCACATACTTTCACCTACACATAATTCTTTTCCTTACTCATACCCTACTTCCCTATCTTATGCACACACACTAATTGATCCCTTAAATCAATGCTTTGAAATATTTGGTACCAAAACACACACTTCACTAGATTAAACCACCACAAACACCCTACACTCCTACACCACAAGCACACCCAATGATTTCCCTCACTTAACTTATTTACTTAATTATTTTACAATTAAATCCTTATCATCAAATTTACTCATGCACAATTTACTGAAATACCCTTCACTTATGCGACTTAACTTGTCCATTCCGACTAGGCCTGATTTGGGGTGTGACAAATCTTCCCTCCTAAAAGAATTTCGTCCTCGAAATTCACTTACACCGAAAAAAAAATTCCCAGCATTACTTTCCATGTCACCAACAAACTCATACATATTACTCTCAAACTAGTCACTCGCTTACACTTATTGTCATCGCTACACTCTTAAATCTCTTTCTTATATTCGAATCAAACACATTCATAAGAACAATCATTACTCAAATGACCGACTGAAATCAAAACCCGAACACTTTACACATAAACCAACTAACTTCGCCAATTGATACATAAATCCTTCACTACTTAAAAGATGTCCATCATACTTACGTTTCTCTTTACCATTAACACTCCTATCAAACTTTAAAATCCTTTTTACGGCCCCAAAATACTCCTTCTGTTCAATCTTTAACCAAACACAGAACACTTTCCTAAACGATTGCTGAGCGCGTCATTTTTACCCTTAATCTTAATATCAAATAGTACATATATACCCTGTCAGCTTTCTCTCAATCAAAACATATATGCATATGCTTATCATGTATTGTCAAAGGGATGATGATGATGTAATGAGATTGAGATGATTCATGTATGCAGAGTGATGCAATTGATGCTATAATGATGCATTTTGTCCCATCCCCATGATTCAAGATGCTTTTATTCAAACACTTTTCTGGAAGTAGCCGACAGGTATATAGAGTACTACCAAAACCTTAAAGAATCCAAATACTCATCCACTTACTCGACACCTTTCTTTACTGAGGTACACTCTGAACAAAACCTTGAGAAATCCTAGGAGCAATCAGCCTATCCAAAATTCGAATCAATTCTTGCACTAATGTTCTATCATTAAAAACAGGACCGAAATTCCAACCAAAGGATGCTTAAAAACGAAACACTTTGATCAGAACTAATTGGGTTCACACTTTCTGTCGTCTCATTCACCTTCTCATTCGGGTCAGGCTCCATCTAACATAACACACACAGGACAAGACGCATCTGCATTAGGCCACGACACAAAATCGACTTATCCACCAAAACATGACACATACCAACTAGCATACAAAGACCTGACACTCAAACAAACAAAGACAACCAAAATCGTCAAACCGCGCTCTGATACCACTAAATGTAACACCCCAACTCATACGTGGACGAACCCATCCGCAAGGGAGTAGGAAGCCGTACGAGTAGGTGTGTTACCGGACTGAAGCGAGACAAAGCATACTAAAATACGGAAGAATTTAAAACTTGAGAAGTAGATTTGGACATGCATACTTCGCAAACGCGCATACACTAAGCAAAGCATACAGTTGTGAAAACTTACAAGCATACAATAGAAGTTATTCTCCAAACATCGCTATACAAATATTTCCATGGCCCAGAATATTATATAAGTATCTTTACATATTATTACATATACATATTTTACAGAATTACACAATCCAAAATAAAGAAGCTGGACAAAAACCAAAACTCCTAGCTCCTATGTGGCCGACTCTGCAGATGCGCGACTCGAACAAAAGCAAACCTGCCACCTGCACGGGGAAAAGAACCCGTGCTAAGCGATAACGCTTAGTGGGGAAAGCACAAAAATATAGACGACCATTCACAACGGTCGCCAAGGCATACCACATACACGAAGGTGAATACATAAAATCCTGACAGATAAATATACATGCTTGTATAATATAGCCATGCACTCGAATATTCTTAACCGCACTCATACACTCATACTATTAACACACCCAATTATTATGCCAAAATCATTATATTTATTCAAACATATTTTTGATATGCCAAAAGTTATAATCCAGCCCAAACCCAAGAGACGATGTCAAAACACCACACTTCCACTGCGTAAGCCTATTACAAATTATCATGTCATGAAACGTAAACATATCTTAACATACTGTAATTACTACAATAGCTAACAATAAGGAGCTATATAGCATCGTATTAAATTTGTTACATATGTTGGTTCAAGATCACATTCATAAGTATATAAATCAGTATACTTAATCTTAGTAATTAACAATACATATTCACGTTTATATATATATAGACTTCAACCATAGTATTCAGTAATTCAGATTCGCATTCACATACATATTAATTTATCTCATTACTATACAAAAGTGTAGTATCCATATTATGTGATACACCGACTTCACATACACATACTATACACAAGACCATTTACAGATAACCACAAAGGTGCAATATACAGATCAGAGTTACACTTAGCCCAATCAGAGATTTATAATCACATTCGAATTCACAACTGGTTCACATGACCGAAATCTTCCGCATTCGGATATCATATTCTCATATTCATATCAGATAGAGCAAACGAAATACCTGCTGACTCAAAATAGTGGATAACGAGTACTGAGGGGAAGACCTCATGAGGGAACACATAGCCCGATCTCTGATCGGGGAAACCTCAGAGGGAACACATAATATAATGTACCATATAGGTACAAGTCAGAAGGCAATATTGCATTGCACAGCATCTTAAACAAGATCCATACACATACACATACACATAATAGGGGTTCACGAGGAACCATTCGGGGACCTGATCAGGGTCCAAATCGTTCAAAGGGCGTTGCAGCTACGCATACATAGACTCTATTAGGCATGCCTAACTATCCACTAGACTGACTTTCGCAGGTCATGCATCATTTAAATCATGTGTCACATCAGACAATATATAAACATCATCATACTATTCATTTTACAAAGCATATGATATAGTTCCATCAACATACTTTAGCACTATTCAAGGTTCTAAGATTTATCAGAGTCAAATATGGAAATATTAGCATGCCAATCGTTAACGTAACACTCAAACTTTGTTTTTAACAATTAAATACTTTTTACAAAAATAGGGTAGGTCACGGTCACAACCAGGTTGGTTGTCACCGTGACATACCAAAACTTTCGGCAGAAAGCACTCTTGGGGGTACCTCACGGTGGTAACCCATTAGGTTGTCACCGTGACATACCATGAACCCAAAATAGAATGCAAATCTGCGGCAGGTCACGGTGGTAACCACATTCATTGCCACCGTGACATACCAAACCCTCAAAACAGAATGCAAATCTGGGGTAGGTCACGGTGGTAACCACATTCATTGCCACCGTGACATACCAAAAACCTCAAAACAGAATGCTATTCTTCACACTTAATCATATCATTCATACAAACTATTTATATATTTACATAAACACTTACTTACCCGGTTTGCCACATTATAGGTCTCTGTTTAAAAGAGAAATTCATAAACTAAAAGCATTAAATCACCTTTATGATTATCATATTATATAGGCACTCAAATATCCACATGAACCGTTATAGTATCATAATTATCTTGCATACTAACACATTCTAATAACATTTATTACCAATGCATGCATCGTATAGTATTGTTAGGCAATTACTTTAATCATGCATTCATTATTCATATCCCCTATATACATTTTCCATTAAGCAAACTCAGTTCATAATTATACATACTTGTTCACATCATACATGATCAATACCACAAGCATATCCTGTTCGATAATTAAAAAGCATATATATACATTTAATTTCATTATTAAACTCTTATGCTATAGCTTAATCACTTATAATTTGGATTGACGACCACCTACATACTCATTTCCTAAGGTTAGAAATGAGTTAGACATGCTATAGGAACTTACCAAGAAGTTCGGGTACGTTTCGGGAAGAAAAACACTCAAATTATGCATATTAGGGGGTGGTCACGGTGGTAACCAATTGGTTGTCACCGTGAGGTCCAAAAATGAGCATTCTGCCCTGCATTTTCATAGGTCACGGTGGTAACCATTTTGGTTGCCACCGTGACAAACCAAAATATTGCAAAACAGAAGCAAAATTTCGGGTCTGGTTCACTCCACAATTTTGTACAGCCTATATCAAAGTCTAGAACTCATTTTTAGCCAAAACTTCCTCCTTAAAAAATGTTTTATAGGATGTTAAATTCCAAATGAAACAAATTACAGGTCAATTAGACATCTATGGATTCAGATATGATCTAAACAACCCATAGTGCTTCTCTGAACCCGTCCAAAGAAGATAAGTCTACTTCTTGACCAATTTTCGGACACTTAGAGTTACAATTAGCTCAAACCTATTTCTAACACATTTTTAGACATATATCTTAGCTTTCTAAAGGTACTGATTTCATATTATTTGGAGTTCTAAAACTCCCAAAACAGTGTAATAACCGAAGAAAGGTCCAGTGTATTCTAATCCAGTTTTTCACCCAAAAACCTATTCACATGCAACAATGAGTCATTTGAGCCAACACTCACTACCATCATCACAAATCATCACAATACACTCAAGAAGCTTGTTTCATACATGAATATACCAAAAATTCATATATAGATAAAAGAAAGTTCCCAAACCTGGAAATTAAGCTCAACCAATCTGCTCTTCACTCTTTTACCTTCTCTTTTCCTTTCTTCTTTTTCTCAACACCAATTCCTTGCACAACAAACCCAGAAAATTACTTAATCTATAACCCTAGCTCATCCAATTTAAAAGCAAAACAAGGGAAAAGAGAAATCAGCCACCTACAATCCGAACTTACCTCTTAGAAGCAACTCAAACTACCCAAGGGAAGAAGAAAGAGCAGAAACGAGTAAAGAAGAAAAAGGAAAGAAGAAGAAGAGAAAGAAGAAGATGAATGGCGTGAGGAGGAAGAGGAAAGCAACGGGAAAGGAGGAAGAAAACCCAAGTGGTTTACAGCTGTCCCCTCTCTCTCATTACTATTAATTCATCTCTATCCACTTGCCAAGTGTCACTCTCTCCTAGGAATTGATTCCATCAAGAATACCCTACTCACATACTTTCACCTACACATAATTCTTTTCCTTACTCATACCCTACTTCCCTATCTTATGCACACACACTAATTGATCCCTTAAATCAATGCTTTGAAATATTTGGTACCAAAACACACACTTCACTAGATTAAACCACCACAAACACCCTACACTCCTACACCACAAGCACACCCAATGATTTCCCTCACTTAACTTATTTACTTAATTATTTTACAATTAAATCCTTATCATCAAATTTACTCATGCACAATTTACTGAAATACCCTTCACTTATGCGACTTAACTTGTCCATTCCGACTAGGCCTGATTTGGGGTGTGACAACGGTGACAATGGAATCCATTGTGACCGGCACCTACCCAGGAAGGCATTCTGTTTTGCAAATGAGAATATGTCACGGTGACAATGAGATTCATTGTGACCGTGACATACCCTCAGGTTTCATTCTGCCGAGAGTTGGGAACACATCACGGTGACAATGAAATTGGTTGTGACCGTGACATGTCCCCAATTTGCATTCTATTTTGGACTTCAATATGTCACGGTGACAATGAAATCCATTGTGACCGTGACCCACCCTATTTTGGCAATATAATCCTAATGTGTTTGGTCATTCAAATGGCATGGCTTTAAGCTGAAATGAAGGACAGCATGAGTAAGTAATGTATATGTGTTAAGTGATCTACAAATGCATACAACTATGATGACTTCTGAATGGGATAAGTTATGTGAATATTAAATGTGAAGACTGAATTTGAAAGTATATTGAATATGCAAATGAAATGTATGGTTGTGTGCTAATACAAATGTGTAAAGTGAAAAGTGAACTGAATAACGTGTTTAACAACTTAAGCCTGCGTGTCAAGTAGTGGATAGTTAGGCATGCCTATAGGGTCAAGTGCTGCAGCCCCATGCGTTAAATGTGTCTGATTCCATGGGAATCACAATGCGAATATCCTTACTGGATTGTGTTATATGTGGAATGATGAAAGGTACCAGAAGGTATTAATGTGATAAGAAGCACCAGAAGGTGCTAATGTGAAAAAGTAGTCTCGATGAGATTACTGGTATCTGAGAGATACCGATGCGATACCCGTTATCCGCGTCATTGAATTGCAGGCAAAGTGGCAGAAAGGCTAATTGGTTAATCGGCTAAAAGTTAATTAAATATAAATAGAAGTGATTGTGATACAAGGAAGTATGGAAATGTGAATAAGTAATTGATGCCTTATGATTGAATATAGTAATGGTTAATCTGGCATGATTATTAGCATGTTATGTATGATGATTCTGATGTGTGATAAATTATATGCTATATGTATGAGTTCCCCACTAAGCGTTATCGCTTAGCATGGATTTACTCTAATCCGTGCAGGTACGGACGAGAGGTGACTGAAGGACGTCCCCCGCATTTTTGGTACGGTCAACAATAGGAAGTATATAGTGTAGGGTTGGGGGCTTGTTATTTGGGACTTTTGTATAAGTTTTATATGGTTAATATGTATTTTGAATATGTAAAGGCATGTAATAATGTAGTAATCACTGATGTAACCTCCCACATGTATGTGTGTCATGTGAATGGCTAAGGCGTGTGACTAATAGTAGTTGGCATGTGATGCATGAATTAAAATAGTGTGTGATGAAATTTTATTATTCAGTTTCCGCATGTGTTCTGGGTGTGTGTGCGACCTTCTCTAACTAAGATTAGCTGAGCTAGTTTGTCGTTAGGGAACGGGCGTCACAAAGACGGCTTTTCGAACATGTTATGGTCATTATGAATTTCTAGTGATGCCTTTCGGTTTGACCAACGCGCCTGCAGCCTTTATGGATCTGATGAACCGAGTTTTCCGACCGTATCTGGACAAGTTTGTCGTGGTATTTATTGATGACATTTTGGTGTACTCCAAAGACCAAAAAGAGCATAAGGAACATCTTAGGCTGGTGTTGCAAATGTTAAGAGATCATCAACTGTATGCAAAACTCAGTAAGTGTGAGTTTTGGTTGAAAGAAGTGGCTTTCCTTGGACATGTGGTGTCAGCAGAGGGTGTACGTGTTGATCAAAGTAAAATTGAAGCAATTGTTAATTGGATACCTCCGAAAAGTGTGCCAGAGGTGAGAAGTTTTCTGGGTTTAGCAGGGTATTATCGACGGTTCGTTCAGGGGTTCTCAGTGTTAGCCTCTCCTTTGACCAGGCTACTTCGGAAGGATGTCAAGTTTGTATGGACTGAGAAGTGTCAAGGCAATTTTGATCGTTTAAAAGAGTTATTGGTTAAAGCTCCTGTGCTCACACAGCCGGTTTCAGGTAAAGAGTACACTATGTACAGTGATGCTTCGGGAGTTGGCTTAGGTTGTGTTTTGATGCAAGGGAGTAAAGTTGTAGCTTATGCATCGAGACAGTTAAAGCCTCATGAGCGGAACTACCCGACTCACGATTTGGAGTTAGCAGCGGTAGTGTTTGCGCTTAAAGTATGGCGGCACTACTTATTTGGAGAGACGTGCAGGATTTTTACTGATCACAAGAGTCTCAAGTATTTGTTAACACAAAAAGAGTTGAATTTAAGACAGCGGAGATGGTTAGAGCTATTCAAGGATTATGATTGTATTATTGACTACCATCCGGGTAAAGCTAATGTAGTGGCTGATGCTCTCAGTAGAAAGTCTATGTCTGCGTTGCTGGCTAGCCGAGGTAGATGGAGATTTGATTCTAAAGGTGCTCTGATTGCTCGGCTTAAAGTTAAGCCAAGTTTGAGATCGGAGATTGCAAGGGCACAGTTCGATGACCATGTGCTACAACGTGTTTGTCAAGCAGTGAAAGAGGGCAAGCAGACTGAATACTTGATAGACGGTGAAGGAGTGCTTAGGCACGGTAATCGGTTATGTGTACCTAATGTGGGCGAGTTAAGGAAGAAGCTGTTGCAAGAAGCTCACTCATCAGTCTTTACTATGCATCTTGGTGGGGACAAGATGTATCAAGATCTGAAACAATTTTACTAGTGGCCTGGTACGAAAAGAGATATAACAGAATTTGTTTCAAGGTGCCTTACCTGTCAGCAAGTGAAAACCGAGCATCAAGTGCCATCGGGATTGCTTCATCCCTTACCCATTCCTCAATGGAAGTGGGATGACATCACGATGGATTTTGTATCTGGTTTACCTATGACTCAGTGTAAGCATGATTCAGTGTGGGTTATAGTAGATCGATTATCGAAGTCCGCACATTTTCTGCCAGTGCGGTTGGATTATTCTATGGACAAGTTAGCGGAACTTTATGTAGATGAGATAGTTCGATTACATTGGATTCCGTTATCCATTGTATCTAACCGAGATCCGCATTTTACATCCAAGTTTTGGAAAGAGCTTTAGGCAGCTCTAGGAACACGGTTAAATTTCAGCACTACTTTCCATCCGCAGATCGATGGTCAGTCAGAGAGGGTTATTCAGGTTTTGGAAGATATGCTCCGGGGTTGTGCTTTAGAGTTCTCGGGAAGCTGGGATCGGTATGTGTCCTTGATGGAATTCGCGTATAATAATAACTATTAGGTGAGCATTGGTATGGCCCCTTACGAAGCATTGTATGGACGGAAATGTAGAATACCAGTATGTTGGACTGAACTGTCAGAAAAGGCTATGATAGGTCCGGATATAGTACGGGATACCGAAGAAAAAGTAAGGGTTGTGCAACAGAACTTGAAAGCAGCCAAGGACCAACAGCGTTCTTACGCTAACCTGAAGCGCAGAGATATTCAGTATGAAGTGGGTGATAAGGTTTTCTTGAAAGTGTCACCGTGGCAGAAGGTTCTCCGTTTTGGAAGGAAAGGCAAGCTAAGCCCACACTTTGTTGGACCATATGAGATCCTAAGAAAAGTAGGTCCAGTAGCGTATCAGTTGGCTTTGCCTATGGAGCTAGCTAGATTACATGATGTTTTCCATGTATCTATGCTTCGGAGATATCGGTCTGACCCTTCGCATGTGTTACCAGTGCAAGATATCCGGGTTCAGCCAGACTTTTCTTATGATGAAGAACCGAAAAGGATCTTAGATAAGGAAATTAGACAGCTCGAGAATAAGCAGATACCGTTGGTCAAAGTCCTGTGGCAGCATCACGGTATTGAGGAAGCCACATGGGAACCAGAGGAAGCTATGAAATTACAATACCCTCAGTTATTCGAAACAGGTGAGAATTTCGAGGATGAAATTCTGCTAAGTGGGGGAGTATTGTAACACCCCAAAACCACACCAGTAGTTTGAGCCTGTCCGTGCCTGTATGTGTGTACTTTATGTGTTGCATGTGTGTGTTATTTTTATTATAATTATGTGTTTGTATGTGTATTAGTATGAGAAGAGGAGATAAGCTAGTGTATGAGTTAGTGTATGGAAATAAGATGTGAGTAAGGGATAGGTTTGTGTGTGAATTAGTGTATGGGAGTAGGGTGTGTTATGGGGTATTTGTCCTATGGGAGAGTGACATGTGGTTTAGAGATAAGGATGACTTTAATTGGAAGAGAGAGAGAGAGAAGACAGCCTTTTTCCCTTTGATTCCCGTTCCTCTTCCCTTCCTCACGCCGTCCTCTTTTCTTCTTCTTCTACTTTTTCTTCGTTCTTCCTTCTTCTTTGCACAATCTTGCTCCCTCTCCTTTCCTTGAGTATTTGAGTTGTTTGGTTTGTGGTTTTAGGCTCAAAGGTGAGTATGGGTTAGTGATGTCTTAGATTCTTCTTCCTCTTCTCTAGGTTTTAAGTATTTGTATATGTATATGTGGGTTATTATAGAATTGATTTTGGTTGTTGTGGGTTTGTGGTTCAGAGGAGTCTCCTAGATCGGCGAAAGGGAAAGAAATAGCTAGCGGGAGCAGAGCTCACGAGTAGGAGCAAAGGAGATCAGGTTTGGGAACGTTTGGCTTTTGTATATATTTGTAATTTGAGTTAGATATTTGCATTTTTTCTTTGATTGGGGTTATGAGTTATGTAAGTATAGCTTAAATTGAATTAAGCATGATATGTGACGCTAAAGGATGTGTATTGTTTGAAGAATTTGCAAGAAATCATGTGGATAGTTGCAATTGTTGTTAAATTTGCTGTTTTGGGATTTCTTGGAATTGGGCATGTATTTGGCTTGATTTAATTGAGATAAATGGTGATAAAGCTGGGCTTTTAATTATATTATGAGTTGTTGATGCTTGTGTTGCTTAATTTTGAGGTTTAGAATCAATTTTGGAAGATTGAATGTGTTTAGTGTGAGATTTCTGCAGATTTTGGGCGTAAGAGCTGAAAAACGCGATAGAGCGCGGAGGTTTCAGCCCTCGCGCCGGCGCGAGAGGCGTCACGCTGATGAGCTCGACAGGGAGCTCTCTGTCGCGAGCGCAACAGAGTGCTCGATCACCGAGCATGTGCAGGGCTCTCATCTGTCGCGAGCGCGCGGTGGGCGCGAGCGCGATGGACTGGGAGGGTTGGCTTCTGTCGTGAGCGCGACAACCGTTGCAATGCGACAGAGGGCAGCACCCATACCCTCTCGCGAGCGCGAGCGCGAGGCGGGGCGGGGAGGTGTATTTTGGCTTCTGTCACGAGCACGACAGTTGTCGCGAGCGCGACGGGCTTAACTTCCAAATTTGGTTTCTTCTCCTTTTTGCTTTATGAGTTGATTTCTTTTGCATGCACTCTTTCATTAAAGCCTTGACCACTTATTTAAATGAATAGTATGTATGCTAACTTCATAAACTTCCGTGTAACCTGGTAATGTCGGATAAGTGAATAGTTAGGCATGCCTAATAGAGCTATGTGTTGCTGCAGCTATGTGTACACTTTTGGACCCTGATCAGGTCCCCCGATCGGATCCTCGCGATCCTTCTGCTCGAATCTTTCTTAAGATTCTATGTGAAAACGGATGGAACAAAAATATCAAAAGAACGTTTTGATACCTTCGGGTATCTATGAGTTCATGATACGATATCGATACCCTCGGGTATCTATGTGTACTCGTTATCCACTCATTTTGATTAAGCAGGTGCTAAGGTGTTAATGTGCTTTTGTGCATGAATTCTGGGTGATATATATATGTGTATTGTGAACTCTTAACTAATGATAAATAGTTGGATTAACTGTGTATGATGTTATATCTATAATTATACCATTATCATGTGTTTTCTGTTATCGTCACTGTGAATGGCGGTTATGCATTTTGTGTTCCCCACTAAGCGATTTCGCTTAGCACGGGTGTTTATCCGTGCAGGTGTGGAAGGTTTTGGTACGCATAGTTTGGGCGTGTCGCATTGGGAAGGCCAACGCAACTAAAGTCTAGAGTTTTGTAGTATAAGCTTTCCTTTCTTTTGTAACAGATATAATGTTTTGTTGGCCCTTCGGAACAGTATACCTTGGGCTTTTGTATATTTATTTTTTTTTGTAATCTTTTGTAATATGTAAAGATCTCTTTTATGTACCTTAATAAAAGTATCTATTCTGTTCATTATCACCTTTCTTTCCTTCAAAGTGTTATTGTATTTCTGTTATATCAGTGTGTACGCGATGTTTTTTTTATGGTTGCATTAGTGGGATGTGACACTCCTATCTATCGGGACCCTTCTCCCTCCTGTAATCGGGGTAGAAGTCTCCATAGTATAGGTTGGGGTGTGACAATATGTATATACGTTATGACATGATGAAATGTAATACTTGTATTCGAACATAAATGGTTAATTGTCGTATTGTGAAGATGCATATGAATAATGATTACTTGGATATGAATGGTTATTTTTCGTTATACATATGTGTGTGATGAATACTTGTTATAAGCATGAGTAGTATATGTTTATATGCTTTTGTTACTATTTGAACTTACATATATGTTTATTGCAATTATATGTACATGCATGTGTTGTTCCTCCCCACTAAGCGTTATCGCTTAGCACGGGCTCCTTTCCCGTGTAGGTGGCAGATTCGTTTTGGGAGTCAGACATCTGCAGGTCGGCCACTAGAAGTCTAGAATTGGAGTTATTTTGTCTTCTGCTGTATTTTTGTATATGGAGTATGATTTTTGAAATGTAATTTTGTAAAGGATTATTTTGTATATGTAAATGTTTATCTTTTACAATTCCCTTTTGTAAAAACTATTTGCTTATATATATGGATTTGTTATCTTTCGATTAAATGTATCTTAATTGAGTATATGTATATGTATTTGAGTTTATATATGAGTTTGTGAGCGTGGCGCTCCAGTATCCTTCCAACGGGGCTGTCGGGGTGTGACAGATTTAAAAAAGTTTGTTGAGCCATTAATGATTTAAGTCTCTAGTAGGCTTATTTATAGTTTAAAATTTATATGTGATGTTAAGATTTAATTAAATGATTGTTTTAGGTGTGTCATCAACTGAAATTGAAATGAATCTTTCGTATCTCAAATGGTTTTTATATGACTGTCTAAATAATGAATGATTCTTAATAACTTGAATAGTCTGAGATACTTGTGTTGAAGCTCTTGAATTTAGCGCATGAATTTGGGGAAGTAATGTTTATGAAATTATTTATGGACATTATAAGAATAAATATGTTTATATGAGAAATTGTATTTAATGGATAATTGATACGAGTTTGAATAAGTTTGGTGGTCCATTGAGATTAGGCTGGGGTTGGCGGCATGTGATGTTTGGCTCTGTCGTGAGCTTGACTGGTGTCGAGAGCGTGATAGCGGCCATCTAGCTAAGGTCGAGAGCTCGACTAAGGTCGCGAGCACGACTCTTTTCTAAGCTATGAAGGTATGTTGATTGAGCTATTTGACATGGGTTTTTACTTATGATTTACATGTGACCTATTGTGTAAACTTGGATATGTTATACCATGTAAGCTATAGTTGAATTGAATTTTAAGCATGTATTAAATTACAATGTGATTGTAATAAAAAGGTTATGGTTTATTGTAAATTATATGAGCCATTGCTTTAGTTTATAAATGAATTATGCATATGATTATTATTTGTCTACAATAAAAGTACACGCCTCTAAAAAAGTAATAAAAATAATATGTACATCATTAAAGGAAACCAGTATGTGTTTAGCCTGCGTTAGTCGAGTATTGGATAGATAGGCATGCCTATAGAGTTTAGCTTACTGCAGCCATTTAATTTGGACCCTAATCAGGTCCCCGATCGGATCCTCGCGATCCTTCTGCCTTGGATCTTATTTAAGATCCCATGTAAAAATGTTTTTGGAAACAAAAGAAAAAAATGATTTCGATACCTTCGGGAATCCATGCATTATGAAAGAATTGTCGATACCCTCAGGTATCTATGCGTATACTCATTTATCCACTCCTTAACTTAGCAGGCAATAATTGAACCAAAGTTTATGAGTGAAACAATAAGTTACGAACTGATAAGTGTACGCGGAGATTTGCAAAACAGTATGTGATTAAGCTTTTAATATGCATGTGGACATATTGTCGATCTGATTTATATGTTGATTGAACTAGTACTTCATGCACTTATGTGTCTTTGGATCTTGTATGGATCACCATTCGAATATGTGATAGCACAGTTGAATGCCTATGATTTGCAATTTTGTTATTTCCTTTGAAATGTAAAAATGAGTAATTGACATGAAAGTAATGCAATGATTTGAAATAAGTGATTAAATAGAAATAACTATATATGTGTGGGATGCATTAATATGCTGGGATATGAAGTTAGACTTTTAATCTCTTACTCATGACTCTTTAATGTGTGGGAATTGTTTTATTGTGAGACTTGGTTACTGGCTGAATATTATGATATGTGTGACATGAGAAGTATGAATAATAAGACTTGAAAAGCATCTATTAATTAAGATTGTTACTCTATTTGACCATGTGGATGACTATGATTAAAATATTTTGTTTATAATCAATTTTATGTATGTATTAAATGGGATTTTTAAGTGTGTTTAGAACATGTAATTATATTCATATGATTTGGTTATGATTAATTATGTGCAATAATCGAGTAAAATCATTAAGTATGCTTAATATAGATATTTATGCATACATGATCTGTTTGTTTTGGACGTTGCATTATTGTGTGTATTGTTTGATGACTGCTGTGAGTAGTCGCCCATGTTATGTGTATTTTTCCCCACTAAGCTTTTGTGCTTAGCATGGGTGTGTGTCCATGTAGGTTTGGAGTTAGTCGTGTCGCCGAGGACAATCTGCAGCAGTTGAGCCAACAAGTCTGTAATAGTTGTTGTTTAGAGTTTATAGTCAACTTTTGTAATGTAATTCCTTATTATTATTATATTAAGTGATTGTTATGTAATAAGATGTTAATGAGGAGTGGTGTGCAAATTATATGGTCGTCTTTTGAATAATGTGAATGCTTGTGTATTGATTGAAAAAAAATTATGTAGTTTTGCTTCTGTCATGTTGCCTGCGTGTTTTCGCTGTAGCGTTCCTCACTCATCGTCGCATGCTGCCTATGTTATCATACAGTATGCTATGTATGGGTATGGGGTGTTACATTTAGTGGTATCAGAGCATAGGTTTAGTCGGTTCTGGACAACTAGGAATTTAAAGTGTGTCCGTATAGTTTTGTGTTGGCCAAAGAGGATGTCCTCATTCTGTATTGGTGTTAGAAATTGTAAGTTCTGCGCAGGTTTGGTGTAAAGTTAGTAAGTGTTGAGCTGATGGATCACAATCTATCTGTTTGGATTGTTTATAGTTGAAAGATATGAAAGATGTGCATCAGTGGTACTATGAGAAAGTTAGTTAAGGAGTTTCTCCTAGTATAGTTTAAATTCTGAAAATAATTTCTTATTTTTTAAGGGAATACAGAGTAAGGATGTAAATGATTTTGATTTAAGAATATTGGTGGCACTCTGTATGTCTATCAGCCATCTTAATTAAGATTATTTGAACATAAGCATTTGTCAGCATGGGGATGGGAAAGTATATTGCCACTGCATAAATTGCATCTGCATCATTTTGCATACATAAACAATTATAATTTCATTGCACTTGCATCCCTCATTTGTATGTGATAAGCATTCTGATTTAACTCAATTAAAAGTGGCTGACAGTCTGTGCATTGAGTACAAGATGGTTAAGTGGAGGTATTGAGAAAATTTAAAGTGTTGGCTACCATTAGTACTGAAAGTGAATAAGTAACTGATATGAAAAGATTATTTTGCAGGCTGAGTTAAGAAGTGGTCACTAAGAGGGTCAATAGCCAATGTATGAACTAGAATAATAATTAGTGGAGTTTGGCAATTTGAGGTATTAGACATTATGGCGATAAGACTCCGCGTGCATATGTAAGTATGTTAAATAAGAAGCCTATATGTTGGATCCCAATCAATGATATGATTATAATTGTGATAAATGTTACGAATTGAGTAGTGACGTATTAAGATAAAGTTTATTCAATTTGGTAAGATAGTTCTAACGAGTTCGAATTCGAATTAGTTTAAGAATATTTTTTTCGGTATAAGGATATTGAGATGTGATATGTGAATGATGTAGTGTATGAGAAGTGACACGTTATGAGTAAAGTATATAAGATATTTAATGGTGGAATGTTAACGCCTAAGTGTGGTAGTGACAAGGAATACGATATGTGAAAAATCTGATGTTTGTGAATTTCGAGGACAAAATTCTTTATGGAGGGAAGAACTGTAACACCCCGAAATGTACCCTAGAAGGATTTTTACATATTTAGGGATTTCGGTGATCGAAACTGTATGATTTGATGGTCAGAGTGATTAAGTAGGAGAAAAGTGTAACACCCCGTTTTCCTCCTAGTAGTTTGAGCCATTATTGCCATGTGTATGTGTGCATGTGTGAGTGTTTTGGCATGTGCTAAGGTTATTTTGGGCAAAATGCATGTTTTGTGGGCTCTAATAGAGTGTGGGTGCATATATGTTAGTAGGTGTGTGTGTGTTAGGTTGTGTTAGTGTGTGCATGTTCATATGGTAGTAGTGTGTGATTTATGAGGGTTAGTCTTGTGTGTAGTAGCATGTGTATTTGTTGGGTGTGAGTGGTCAAGTTCCACAAATCAAAGGGTGACATGTGGCTAGAGCTTTTGAAAGGAGGTATAAATAGAAGAGAGAGAAAATGGGACAGCCATTTGCTGCCTCTTCTCGTTTTCTTCCTTCTCTTTATTTCTTCTTCTTCTTTTCTCTTCATTTGTGTGCCCTAGCTTGGATCCAAGTGTTGTGTGGTGAAAATTGATCACTCCTTGAGTTTTGATTGGTAAGTGTAGTGGGTTTCTTCTTCTTCTTCTTCTTCTTCTTCATCTCTTGTTCTTGATTTTGGTTAGAATGTGTTTTAATTTAGGTTTTGTGTTTGTATGGATTTTGGGTGTTCTTGTTAGTTGAGCCTCCTCGCAATCCCAAGGGAAAGGAGAACGCTAGTGGGAGTGGTGCTCATTGATTTAGAGCATAGGAATTTCAGGTTTGGGAATTTGATTGATTTTTATGTTAATTTGTGATTTGTGCCTTTGCATGAGAATTCTAGAAATTTGATGTTTGATGAGGCTTATTATAGTGCTAATGTTATGGGTATTCAATTGATTTAAGTTATAATGCATGAATGTTGAAGTATTGAGAAAATGTGAAGTTTGATGAATTTTCACTTAAATTTCTGCGTTTGTGTTCTTGAGAAGCTTGATTATGTTAATGCATGATTTTGATTGTAATAACTGTGGATTTAAGTTGTGTTTTATGTCACTTGTGATGCATGGAGGGCTTATTTGAAGGTAAGATGAAGTTTGCTTTGTTTTGGGTCAAAATGGGTTTGACTTTTTGAAGTCTAGGTCTTTCCTGCGTTTTGCTGGAAATTAGAAGTTGTGATGCTGTCGCGAGCGCGACAGAATGGTGAATTCCAATTTTTCACGATAGTTGCACTGTTAATTATGAGGCATCCAACTCGTGATTTAGTAGCACGACTCGTGAAACTTTGGCATGCGCGAGTGGTGCAACAAATCACGCGTCGGCAAGGGAGAGTGAGAGATTCACGAGACATGAATCAAGTTCACGAGTTGTAAACCAAGTTCACGATTCGTGAACAAGGTTTACGCGTCATGAACCAAGTTCAGGAGTCGTGAACTGTGTTCACAAGTCGTGAAAAATGTTCATGAGTCGTGAAGGTTGATCAAGACTCATGCTGGCACAGCACGACTCACGAGTCAATGCCCCCCCCCCCCCCCTCGTGCAGGCCATCCTGCCCCTTTCTTCTAAAATGACTTTTGTATCATTTCTTCATGGGTTCTTACTACTGTATCGGACTAAATATGCTTATATATGTGCACTATTACGATTTCTTCATGATAAATTATTTGTTATGCTTTGAGCAGTTTTTTTATTATGTATGACCTGCAAGAGTCAGTCTAGTGGATAGTTAGGCATGCCTAAAAGAGTTCTATAGCTACAGCCCTCAGTTCTGTTCTAGACCCTGATCAGGTCCCCGTTTAGTTCCTCGTGAACTTCAATGTGTTGGATCTTGTTTAAGATCCCCTTTGTAAAATGTTTTGAAATGAGAAAATGTGATATTGCTTTTTTATTCGTACCCGTAAGGTATCACCATGCATTAGATTCGTACCCATAAGGTACCGCCATGTGTTGCTCGTTACCCACTAATGTGAGTCAGCAGGTGTTGTGTTTTGTTCTGATATGCTTATGAGAATGTGAATCCGAATGACTATGATTATAAGTATGTGAATCTGAATGACTCTATTTATGAACATATGAATCAGTTAGCAAATGAATATGATTATGAACCTTTGAATGGTTATGAATGTGATTCGTTTATGATTTTATCTTATGATATTCAGCTTATGCCATTACGTATGTGATTTGCCTTGACGACCATTGTGAATGGCCGTCCATATTATTGTTGTTTGTTTCCCCACTAAGCGTTATCGCTTAGCATGGTGTTTCACCCATATAAGTGCAGAAGGTGTATAGCTTTTGGGAGAGTCGCTGCTAGTCAAGCTAACACAATTGTATTATTGATAGGACTTAGCTTCTTTTTGTATCATGATTCTTTTATAATAGTGAACTCTCTTTGTATTCAATCTTTTGTTCAGTTTCCGCTATCTACCTCTGAAAGTTGTAATTATGTTGTTATCAGAACAGTTATGTATTGATTATTATTATTCGATCAATGAATGTTCAGTTTGTTTTAAAGTTTTAATTTCCGCTATTTATATGTATGTTTATATTATGTGAATGAATGTTTTGTACCGTTTTGCTTGGTGATACCCCTGCTCATACGGGTTCTCACTCCCTTGCGGATGGGTTCCCCTACGTATGGGAAGGGGGTGTTACAGTTTTTGGTATCAGAGCTCCGATTTAGGCATTTTCTTGGTGATTGTTGTGTATAGATATATGTTTAGGACTGTGTTGGCTGATGCAGTTGTCTTTGTATTTGTTTGTAGATGGATTCTGATTCCGTTCGTGGGTTGTTTGAGGGATCCGCAGAGAATGTGAATCCCCAAGTAGTAGATCATTCAATGTCTGTTTCAGCTCAAACACCTACTGTTCAGCCCGAGGCCACAGCTATGCCCTTCGAGGCAATGTTGAAGATTTCTCAGGGCATGGCTCGAGTCTTGGATAGGGTGACCACTCTGAGAGCTGGTGCAGAGGATATCTATGGGTCCAGTCTAGATGAGTCTAAGCTTGCTGAGAAATGGATTGAGAAAGTGGAGTGAGTGTTTGAGGAGACTAGGTGTCCTCCAGACAGGCAACTAGAGAGTGTTGTGGAATTACTTCAGGGATCCGCCTACGATTGGTGGAAGTTGGTCCGTAGGCATCCCCAGTTGCCTGACCCGGTCACATGGCAGTTCTTCGAGAGGGAGTTTACAAACAAGTATGTGACTAGGGAGTATAAGGATGCTAAGTGGGCACAGTTCTTGAGTTTGAAGCAGAGGGCTATGTCGGTATCAGAGTTTGAGAAAGAGTTTAACCGTCTTGCTAAGTATGCTCCTAAAGGTGTTCTAACAAAAGAGTTTCGGTGTCAGCATTTTGAGGCCGGTTTGAATGAGTCTTTGCGTGCTATGATTATTTCTCTGCTGAGTACTCCGGGTATTGGGTACTACCAGATAGTGTAAGTAGCAGTGTAGGCTGAAAGACCTGAGTCAGTCTTAAGAGAGAGAGCTCAGAGGAGGAATCCCCCTCGTGAAGGATCATCATCATCTTCAGGTAAGAGGTCAAGGAACCCGCATGATGAGTGTTCTTCAGGTCCTGCTTCGAGAGGTAGGAGGCAAGGTTCTGCCATGGGTTCTAGTGCAGGCAGAGGTGGTTCTAGTATTAGGACTGATGTTTTGCCTAAGTGTTCTCACTGTAGTAAGCAACATCGGGGTGAGTGTAGGTGGCTCATGAGTAGTTGTTTTCGATGTGGGAGTACTGATCACTACTTGGCTAACTGTCCGAAGTGGAGTGAGGCTTCTGGTGATCTGCGTGAGGCTAGCAGAGTTGGATCTAACGCTCTGCAAGCCAGTCGTGGTAGAGGCTGAGGTAGAGGTCGAGGTGGTTGGCATAGAGAGTGAGCTCCATCAGAGTCTGTTGATCATCCTTTGACGGTTCCAGCTAGAGCGTATGCCATGAGAACCCGGGATGAGCAGGTGCGACGCGCGCTAAACCTCGCGGCCTCCCGAAAACCCGCTTTAGGGCGATCAGGAGAGGTTCATAAAACTTGTAAGGTATTTACAAGTTTGCATCTATTCTGGGCAACAAAGAGGTTTCTTGGAGTCGCCACCCAATAGAACATTGGGAAGGGTCGTCTAGCCTCATCGAGCCTAAGACGGTGCATACATATCCATCTTGGGCTAGCCAGAGGGATCTTGGAGGCCTCATCCTCTACCCCCCTGGAGCCTAGGATTGTATATTTAAGCCTTTTGGTGGGACTCAAGAGGTGTCTTCGAAGTCCTAGACCTCTCGCCTCATTGAGCCCCAAAGACCAGAGTGAGTTCGGGACTTCTCATTTATTTATACCTTGATTAATATTATAATTGAATTTTGAGTTTATTGTTTCATCAACTTTCCACATGATGCAATTTAAATTAAAGGCGCAATCATTCATATCAAAAGCGGTAAATGGAAGATAAATCCAAAAATAAAACATTCAAAAATATTACAATAACACCAGGAGCGGAATACAACTCCCATTTATATATGAAATGCAAATCAAGCATAAATCGGGGTATTCATTGATGATGAGGACATTGATCTTCGCATGCATATTTATTATGAAATAGTTATTGATATGATGATTTATTAGAGTATGAAAAACTAGGACATTGGTCCCATTTTTTATTTAGAGAAAATACCAGGTTAATTAATGGAAAGCTTTTGGTCTTTTTTACTCCAACGATATTAAAATCATTTTCATAATAACATAAATAAAAGGTAAAGGCAAAGAAGGAACCCGAATAAAAGTCCTCGGACTGGCGCAATCACCATCTTTCATAACTCCAACTCCAAATAGTCAGAAAATAACTCCCAAGAATAAACATGTTAGCATAAAAAAAAACGTGAATAAAAAATATAAATAAAAGAATGAGAGAACCCTAACAGAAATAGGTTAAAAGATAGAATTTTATAAATCAAAAACGTAAAAGCCTGCCTAGGGACGGCCCCCTGTACCGTGCCATGGGCCGTCCCTAGTAAGGGGAAACAAGTAAAAAATACCTTTTAGCTCTTTTGTAAAAGAATGATAAAATACGTAAGAAATCAATGTGAATCAAATTAAATTACGCAAATGTTAGTCCAGAATGTTTACCCTCGGATTTTACCTTTTAGGGTTATTGTCGGATGATTTCGTCCCCGTATGCTTCGCAAGGATCGAGTAAGAATCAGATCAAAGAAAGAAAATTTATGTTATTCTTTCCTTGAAAATTTGATAGTAATCGAGTGTTCGAATTAGTTATATTGATGGAAACGAATGAATTTCGTCACCTCAAATTGACTTAATTCGCGAGAAAAATTGGAAGAAATCAATTAATAAAAAAAATTATCAAAATAAAATTCTGCAAATAAAGCAGAGATTTCATAAACTTTTGAGTAAATTGCTCACAGAAACTTTTCTAAAAATCAATTTCCCAAAAATATTTCATAGCCTTTTTTCAAAATAAATTACTCTAAAATTTCCCTCTTTTTTCTCACCAAAATTCCCAAATTTTCTCCCCAAATTTTCTCTCTAACTTTTCTCTCCAAATTTTCTCTAACCCTAAAATTGAAATTTGATCCTCTATTTATAGGATATTTTAGGAGATAATTAAGATAAGCCTCAATCTAAAGTTTGAATTTTAAAAAAAAAACTTTAAAATTCAAATCTTAGATAAATCCTATCCTTCTTCATATTTTATCCAATCCGGTGTGATCCGGTCAGTTACCGTACCGATGGGCTTCCCTGCATCTACCGACGGCCGTCCCTACTAAGGGCATATGCGGAAAACTGACTAGGGATGGGGTGCGATACTAGGGACAGGGCGTCCCTACATCGCCACGTGTCCGTCCCCACTATGCCTAGAGACGGGGATCAACCCAAGTAGGGACGGGCGTCCCTACACAGACGGGCATCCCGTCTATGGAGCAAAACTCCCAATTTTACCATAAATTTATCCAATTCTTTCAAAACTCCATGCCATAGAAAAAGATTTTAATCCTCGCAAAACCGAAAGACGAAAACCTCCGAATTTCATCCCCTTATCCAAAAATCGACATCGATCTCTTCATCGGGTAACTCTGATCCGGACTGCCTCAAGACCCGGTGTCTACAGTTGCCCCCAATTTTGGGGAAACTAGCGCACTAGTGCCTAGATGAGCCAAAATTCAGAGAAAAAAGGAAAGAGACGCATACCTGAGGCAGTCCTTACCTTTTCGCCGGGGAAGTGGCAATGCGTCGAGTCGGTTCTGGACTTACAAAACGCGAGGTTTGCTCTTCTGAGCTGCACCGAGTCTTCTTCGAAGTGTACAAAGTGCAATGATTGACTCTCCTGAGCTGCACCGAGTCTTCTTCGGACTGTACAAAGTGCGATGAGTGGCTCTCCTGAGCTGCACCAAGTTTTCTTCGTACTGTACAAAGTGCAATGATGGGCTCTCCTAAGCTGCACCGAGTCTTCTTCGGACTGTACAACGTGCAATGATGGGCTCTCCTGAGCTGCACCGAGTCTTCTTCGGACTGTACAACGTGCAATGATGGGCTCTCCTGAGCTACACCGAGTCTTCTTCGGACTGTACAACGTGCAATGATGGGCTCTCCTGAGCTACACCGAGTCTTATTCGGACTGTACAACGTGCAATGATGGGCTCTTGAAATGGGCGTCCTTCTGACTTGGGTGTCCCAATTTGGCGGCTTCATCATGCCTTAAGGTACAATTCTGACCTTTTGATTTTATGTGATCCCGAAGGACATGATGCTTAATTTGTTTATTCTTCCTTTTGACTGTGGGTCAATTTTGAATCGGTGTAAAACCACATTCCTGTATTATAACAGATTCTCATTAATTCTCGCGCCAATTAATTTGACTGATAGATTTGTGGATATTTTTATATCATTTATCATCCTTTTTATCACATGATTAATTATCCCTTTTTCTTCTTCTTCTTCTTCTTTTCTTTTCTTAAGAGAGTTAAATCATGAAGAAATAACATGCAAATTTAATAGGATAACTATAAATGTTTTTCCACTAAAAGGTTAAATTTTGTACAATGTAATGTAAATATGATAATATAAGATACAAAAATAATATCATGACTCCCTGAAGGGCTATGGGGGTGGATAGTCCGTGAGCTCCTCCTCCGAATCATCATCATCATCTGATATCTGGACTGTCTGAGATCGTGATGAAGAGGTAGAGGGTCCTGTATCTAGAGCAGATGGCTGACTAGGAGGGGCTGATGGTCCGGCCTGCTGTGTAGCCGAGGCTCTGGCCTGTCGCTGGTATCTAGGAGGGACGGCCACTGGTATAGATAATGGTTGTGCTCTCGCTGGGTCCTGCTGCTGGAACTGGACCTGAGCAAATCCATCTAGGAAAGGCTATGCACATATCGTCATGAATTGCAGCGTATCAACGACAACTCCCCCTAACTCCCTGAAAGCATCGCCTAGGCGGAGGGTCTGATCCGTAGAGGCGGTCCCCATGTTCCGCGGTCTGTCCTCTGTCTGCTCCCAAAACTCTCAAATGGACTGGGCGATAGGAGGTATGGCACCATCCAGAACCTGAACCCTGAATCTGAGAGCCTCAACCGACTCCTCTACTGCCTGTAAGGACGAAGTCAATAGTGCAGTAAAATCTAGCTGCGCTAGGAAAGCTGATGATGAGGATGAAAGGGGAGCTGAATCTGGTACTGGCTCAGGTGGCGGAGCTGTAGAAGTAGATGCTCCCGGATCCCCTACCCTAGCATACGAACTAAACCTCTCATGAGCCTGGGGAACTGTCCGATGTACTCGCAATGGTGGAGATGTAGGACTCTGTACTCTCTACCCTTGAGGAGTAGCAAGCAGCTCATCCATAGTAAACTCGATCCCCATATCATAAGGTGTACCTGGCTGCTCCTCGTGCTGCGGCTGCGGAGGCTGACCCTCTGGATGCTCCGGCTGTCGGGGAAGCTGGTCCTCCTGGTGCTGATGGTGCTCGGGAAGCTGCTGCTCCTGATGCTCTGGGTGCCCAAGAGGCTGGTCCTGAGGCTGCTCCTCTACTGGCTCTAACGAAGGCAAGCTAAATGCGCGTCTAGTCTCATGCACGGTGCAAAGCCTGTACGCCTCGGGCTGGCCCGGTATCGGCAATATCATAGCCATCGTCATAGCTGCTGGAGCGTCCACATAAATGCTCTCATCCAAGGGGCGCCCCAAGATATCTTGACGAACACCCAAATTCAGGAGCAATCTGGTAATGACTCCCCCAACATACACCACAGGGGCTGCCCCCTAGATACCCTCACTAGGTTGACAAAAATCTCGTGGCTAATATTGAGCCTCTGACCTGCCAGCATGGCCCATAAACTCCAGATCTCTGCAGCATTGAGGGAACCTGGGTTACCATCTCGTCCCAAATATGAGCTGGATAAAACTCGGTGAAGATATCGCAAGGCCTGTGATGAAAGTACTGTACTCTTCGCCGTGTCATGATCATACGGCACTCCCGGCAAGGCTATAACCGCCCAATGCTGACGTCTCACTGATCTCTAGGGCGTTATGACATCCTACCCAAATGGAAGCCCCATGGCCACTGTAAACCGCTGACAGGTGATACTGTAATGGTGGCCCTCAATCCAAAACTGGATGACACCCTCCTTCGTGTCAGATCTCTAATATCCGCCGTAGTGTAGCGTAGCAAGGAATTGTCGCACCATCTTTGGGTGAGTCTGGAAAGCAGATATCAAAAACTCTATCCAACCCGCGCCTGCCATCAGTATATCAACCTCATCTGCCATCCCCAGAGCCTCAAGGAACGGCCTAGAAACGAAGCGGCTGGCTCGGAACTGCACCTGGGCCAGTGCTGCGTATCTCTGTCTAGCCTCGTCACTCATCCAACCTGGGGCATCAGGCTCAGGCTGATCATGCGGAGCATATCGTTGTGGTGGCATCCTGGGAATAAGGTAAACAGTTAGTTTGGCATTGTAGGTATAAACGGATAAAAAATTTAGGCGTCATTATGACTGTGTATGTCTAAACCAAAAAGATTTTTAAAAAATTTGGGTAGCACCCGGGCAAGGGTGTACCCAACCTCCTGCATAAAAAACAAAAAAGGACAGGCCTCAGGCCCCAATACAATATATTCACATTTGTTAAAAAATTTGGGCAGCACCCCGGCAAGGGTGTGCCCAACCTCCTGCATAATCAAGAGGAAATAGAAAGGGAATAGGCCTCAGGACCCAAACAACAATGCAATATATTCACATTTACTTTCTAATTCTTAAGTTATTGGCTTCAAAGCATATGAATTCCTAAGGCCATATTTATGCGCCTAACACTAATTGTTCTCAAAACAGCAATACATTCATGCATTTTATATTCACTAAAAAAAACTTCATCCTATTAATTCACATACAATGTCAACCAGCATTAACAAGGCCATTAATTACATTAATTCAAAAGAAAAGGAAATTACCTTGCTCATAATAATAATAGAATAATGGGAGTATCTTACTAACCTGGAAGTCGAGACCCACTGAAGAAGTCAAAAAACTAAAAACTGGTGCGAAAAAATGCAATTTGAAAAGACAGAAACAAAAAAAAAACCGTTGGAAACAAAGGAAAAGGCATCGGTGTGAAGAAGAAGGAAAAGAAACTGGATTCCCGTCGGTGCCTGCGTCTTTATATAGATTTTAAGTACCGATGGCATTCCTGCTCCGTCTGTCGCTCCAGATTCCACTTTTAACCCTAATTAATGCGCGTGGTATGCACGATGCAAAATTCGCCAGGTGGACAAGTACAGACGGGTTCACCGTCTGCCTATAGGGACGGGTTAGCCGTCTGTAAGCCAAATCTATAAAACTCACCCCTTTTCTTGGATTTCGTGCCTCTTCCTCTTTTCTCTAGCTTTTTCCCTTTTTCCTCTTTTATTCCCTTTAACAACTGTGACTGTCGAGACATGAATTCTCCTTTTCTTTCTAAAATGTACCATATCTTAGACGATGCTCAAATTTGGGAACACAACACTCTTGCCCCCCTTTCTGGACTGAGGTTTCTACGAAGAGTCAAGATAGACAACAACCTTCTTTTGGCTGCGACCCAATTCTGGAACCCTCGTTTTCATGTCTTCAGGTTCTCCTATCAGGAAATATGCCCCCTGCCTGAAGAATTTGCTGCTATCGTCGGGAGTTGGTATCCTCATGGTGCTTTGCCTTGCATACCTCGCTGTGGTTTGATCCAAATCCGGGATATTGCTTTGTCCTTAAGCATAGCTCCTTCTGACGCTGCTCGTCTAGTTCCCCATGGCCTAGTATTTTCTTTGGAACCTCTGATTGAAGCGATGGATGAATTCTCCAACATTCCGTCATACAGCGTGAGTGTCATCTTCCTTTTCTGCTTTATGAAGTATCTAGTCGTGACCTCAGCGGAACTGCTCGGAGACCCCCGTCTGTTTGAAATTCTGGACGACTTCCACCATGGGCTGACCCCTTTTCGTCTCATTCTGGCTGAGAATATCTTGGGTTTGGACTCTGTTTGTGCCGGGCCTACCACTTCATTCTCTGGGAGCCCCTTATTACTCTAGGTACGTCATTGTTTTAAAAGGTAGTGCGTCCCTTGTAGATTTTCACACTAGCTTTTCTTAGCGGGAAGTGCGTCCTTTCGGATTTTCACACAACCCTATGCCTAACTTTTACCTGAAGTAAATCAAACTTACTCCAGCGTCTTTTCTTTGCCTTTTATTTTATTCTCTTTGGCTTTTATTTTTTTTTATTTCCTCTTCCAGATTTGGTTACAGGAGAAACTGAAGCTTTTGTCAGAGCCGCCTCCTAAATTCATTAATCAGTATTCTGTGAAGTGTTTTCTTCCTCGACGGCATCTGTACTTACCTAGGACCCTTGATGAGGGCATTACTAGATTCAGTGAGATATCGGACGAGGATATTAGCTTCACGCACGCTTGGCTTCCCTTGTCCAGTGCAGTTATTGATGGGTCTTCAGGATGCGTTCCCTTATGCGGGCTCCGTGAGGCAACCTTCTACATCACGGCTTGTTGCTCTCGTCAACTCGGAGTGACTCGGGATATGGTGAGACTCCCTTTATCTTTTCGAGGTGGAGTCCTTTCTGCGGCTTTCGCCTCCCGCTATCATGAGCTTCGGAGCCGACTTCCATTGAAGACTATCATTCCTTCATTTGGGAACAATTCGGCTATTTCTACCAGTGCCTACAAGAGATGGATACTTAGCCCGGCGTCTGATAACCGAACACGACGACTGAGGCATTTGGCTAGCGAGGGTAGTAGTAGGGCACAGTTTAGATTTACATGCATTTTGAGCAATATGTTTCTTTTTAAAGCAGAATTAGACAATGATATAAATGAATAAATCAAGTCTTATTTTATTTCACAAAATTGTGTAAATTTCAGTACGATTTCAAAATACATGATCATTTTGGTACCGATTCAATTATGCACGACTATATTCATTCATGGAACCAAAATCTTGATAGCGTCAAACTCCTGTCTCCAATTAGCCCTCTCGGGTTTTCATGATTGGATATTTTCTCTCATGCCTCTAATTTTTGCCCTGGATGCCTTTTTTCGATTTTCACCCTGACGAAGCACCCAATTTTAGCAAGGCCACTTTTTTTCCAGTTTTTGACCCGCGTGGCTTTCATTCTCTTCTTTTGATTTTGTAGTCTTTAGCCATGGAACCTTTTGAGTCTGTTAATATTGATCGGTTCTTTGAATTCATTGCCATCACTATCCGACAAAATCGCAGCTCCTTTTGACAGCAGCTTCTTGAGGATAAATAGTCCTTCCCTGGTTGGTCTAAACTTTCCTCTGATATCCGGTACCCCTGGTCTCATTTGTTTGAACACTAAATCTCCCACCTTCAGCGGATGCTTTTTCACCTTTCTCGCAAATGATCTGGCCAGCCCCTTCTGATAGATCTGATTATGATAGTAAGCTTTCAGTCTACTCTCATCCAATAAGTTTAAATGTTGTAACCTCTGTTGTGCCCAATCGGCCTCTGGAATTTGGGCTTCCATGACTACTCTCAGCGATTTGAGCTCTACTTTAACTGGCAGCACTGCTTCCGTCCCACAAAACAAAGAATACGGCGTAGCACATATAGATGTCCTCACCGTAGTTCTGTAACCCCACAGAGCAAAAGGTAGCTTCTCCGCCCAGTTTTTGTAGGTTTGGACCATCTTGGCTAGGATCGTCTTCACATTCTTATTGGCAGCCTCTACTGCCCGATTAGCTTGTGGTCGATAGGGAGAGGATTTATGGTGCTCGATTTCGTACTTCTCAAGAAGCTTCCTGGTTTCCCCATGAACTGCACCCCGTTATCAGACACTATGTGATGTGGGAGGCCGTATTTACAAATCAGACTCCTTTCAATGAACCTGACCATATCTCTCGCGTCGATCTTTTTAAAGGACTCCGCTTCTACCCATTTTGTAAAATAGTCGATTGCGACTATTATGTATCTATACCCATTGGAGGCCGTAGGGCGGATCTCTCCAATAATGTCTATTCCCCAGGCAGCAAATGGCCAAGGTGATGTTAAGCTGTGTAGCTCTGACACTGGTAAGTGCCTTAAGTCTGGGTACTGCTGGCATAACTGGCACTGCTTCATATATTTTGAGCAATCGTTATCCATCGTAAGCCAGTAGAAGCCTTGTCTCATGATCTTCTTGGCAAATGTCAGTCCGTTCATATGGGCTACGCATACTCCGGTGTGTGTTTCTCCCATTACCCTCTTAGCCTCTTTTTCATCCAAACACCTCAATTGGATACCATCAGCTTGTCGTTTGTACAACATCCCATCTATGCAGATGAACTGAGTGGACAGTTTGCGAATCATTCTTTGATCCTTTTCGGTAGCCTCCTCTACAAATGTCGCATTCTCTAGATAGTTCATAATATCATAATACCTCGGCTTCCCATCTGCCACTTCTACCTCCATAACTGATTTGGATTCAAAGCTAGGTCTTTTGGAGCTATAGATCAAAACTGGCTTCATGACCACTCCTTCAGGGTTGTCCCACATTGATACTAACGTGGAAAGCGCATCGGCTAACTGATTCTCATCCCTTGGAATGAAATGGAATGTACATACTTCATACTGACTACTTAGGCCCCTCCAATACTGGATATATGGCATTAGCCTCTCCTCTTTCACGGCCCATTCACCTCGAATTTGATTGACCACCAGGGAGGAATCACCGAACACTTCCACATTCTTTGCTCCTAAGGCTATTAAGGCCTCTAATCCAAAAATACACGCTTCATACTCAGCCTCCTTATTGGTAGCCTTAAATCTCAACTTCTTCGCCAAGGGAAGCTTCTCATCGTCCGGAGTTGTCAAAATGGCTCCTACTCCTGCCCCTTTACCATTTATGGCTCCATCAAAGTGTAATTTCCAACCCTAAACTCCGATGGCGGTCACATCCTCATCTGGAAAGTTAAACTCATATATGTCTCCTTGGATCGGGTGTTCTGCTAGAAATTCAGCCACAGCACGCCCTTTGATGGTCTTTCGAGTAACATACTCTACATCAAACTCTTGAAGTAACAACAACCACCTGCCCATTTTCCCAAGTAAGGACGGGGCCTTTTGCAAGTACCTCAGGGGATTCTGCTTCACAACTGCCTGTACCTTGTAGGCATGAAAGTAATGTCGTAATTTCTTAGAAGCCCAGATTACTGCAAGGCAAATCTTTTCTACTTCCGTGTACTTAACCTCATAAGCCAAAAACTTCTTGCTAAGGTAGTAGACAGCAAATTCCACTCCAAATTCATCCTCTTGGGCCATCATAGCGCCTACAGAGCTGTCCTCTAAGGCCAGGTATAGGATCAGTGGTTTGACAGGCCGCAGCGGTCTCAGCACCGGTGGTTTCAACAAGTATTCCTTGACGGTGTCGAAAGCCTTCTGACAATTCTCGTTCCATACTACTGGTTGGTCTTTTCTGAGTAATTTGAAGACCGGTTCATAGATCGAAGTAAGCTTGGCAATAAACCTACTGATATATTGCAACCTTCCCATAAAGCTTCTCACATCCTTCTCCTTCTGCGGTATCGGCATTTCTCTGATGGCCTTAACCTTATCCGGGTCGATCTCAATTCCCCTTTGACTAACTATGTGTCCTAGGAGCTTCCCTGAGGTAACACCAAAAATACACTTCTTAGGGTTTAACCGCAGGTTGTACTTGCTTATCCTCTGGAAGAACTTTTCTAAGGCTTCAAAATGACCTTCTCTAGTGACTGACTTGATCATCATATGATCCACGTATACCTCTACTTCTTTATGGATCAGGCCATCCAATATCTTTGTTGCCATCCTCTGGTAAGTGGCTCCTGCATTTTTTAAACCAAAAGGCATTACTCGATAAGCATAGGTCCCCCATTATGTGATGAAAGCCGTCTTAATTTGGTTAATTATTTTATTGAGAATCTGATTGTAACCCGCATAACCATCTCTAAAGCTATACATCTCGCAAGCAGCGGCACTGTCTATCAGTACATCTATATGGGGCAATGGAAAATCATCCTTGGGACCGGCCTTATTCAAATCCCGATAATCCACGCATACCCTTACTTTGCCATTCTTCTTGGCTACGGGGACAACATTGGCCAACCAAGTTGGATATTGCACCTCAACTAATAACTTGGCTTTGATTTGCCGGCGAATTTCCTCCTTCACTTTCTCTGCCCATTCTGGCCTAAGCCTTCTCAATTTCTGTTTAATGGGTTTATGGTCCGGATAGGTGGGAATGGCATGCTCTGCAATTTCTCGATCGATTCCTGGCATATCTTCGTAGGTCCAGGCAAAGACTTTTTTATATTTTTTTAAGATTCTCTCAAATTTTTCTCGCTCTTCAGGAGTTATATTTGTTGCTACCAAAATTTCTTTTGGGTTTTCTATGGTTCAAAGATTAAATGGAGTAGTATCAGTTGAATCAATATCAAATATAGATGGATGATGATCATGATCATGCATAGTGAAATCATCAGAAACATCACACAAGTAAGCAAAATCAATCAATTTATTAATAAGATTGAAATTGTCATTAACATCATTGAAAAGTTCTGGAGCAAAAAGAAAATCTAAACTATTTTCCTCTTCCTCCTCTGCTGGCATATCTGCCGCGGTCAACGGTCCTGCATCACCTTGACTCTTCAGGGGCTCCCCAATCAACTCCTGCATGGTTCCCTCTACCTTTGTTTTCCCTTTCAGTTGGGCGGCTACCATTTTCTCAGTCATCACTTCTTCAGGCATCTCACGGTCCCAAATTGTCTTACTGGTCATGATTTCTTCATCCCAAAAGCCCTCTTCTGGCTTGATCGATCCAATGTCCCAGTCATAGACATCATTGAAAACCTCGAACCCTGGCGCAATTCTTCCATCCAGCCACTGTGGTTCCTCTTCCCCTGTATAGGCACATGCTGCGTTTGCTGGCACAAAAGTCTTCCAGATATGAGGAATTTCGATTTTTGACTTCTCACCCCCCTCTACAACACCTGTGTATCCTAGGCCCCTTCTGTCCTTTTTGCCCTTAGTGGTAACAGCTGTTGGTATCCCCTGAGAATTCTTGCCTAGTCCTGTGCCAGGGAGGAATGACATCTTTTTCATCATATTCAATACCTGGGGGCTTTCTTCCCTCTGCTCTTCTTTCCCTATCATGGTGACATGAAATCTACTAAATGGCTGCCTGGCTATCTCCAGCACCGAAACCTGATTCTCCCGTGCAGCCTTTATAGTCACAATCTGGCCTTCGTAAGGTATCTTTACCATCTGGTACAATGTCGAGGGGACTCCGCCCAATTTATGAAACCATGGTCTGCCTAGCAAAGCTGAGAAATTGGCGGGTATAGGCAGCACCATAAACTCCACTTCTGATTCTACTGGTCCCTTCTTCACCACTGCTGTGAATATCCCCGAGGCCTGCCTGCGTGAGTTGTCATATGCCGTGATGGTAAGATCAGATTGTGCCAACATATCCTCTATTACCCCAAAAGCTGCCATTGTTACCTGTGGGCACACATTTATCGAAGAACCATCATCTACCATTACACAGGCAGTGTGCTTTTGGTTAATCTGCGCCCTTATGTACAGAGGGCGATTGTGGTTGCGGCCTTCTGCCGGCAGATCCGCACTGGTAAAAATGACATTTTATCACGATTCTCCTTTCACTACATCCAGAAGTTCCGTAGGTGAGATGGTTGTTGCCACAGTTGCTTCGCACAAAGCTTCTACCACCGTCTGTCTATGTGATGGTGACTGTCTCAGAAGATCCCATATTGAAATCTGAGCCGGCGTCTTTTTTAGTTGTTTAACAATTGAATCTTCTTCCGGCTCCTTTCCCCTTCTGCCCTCAATCGGCTCTTGGGGTTTCTCAACTTCCGGGGATACCCTTCCACTCCGGGTCACGGCTCCCACTTCCCTCCTCTTTGGCTTTTCTCTTTCTTCCTCTGAACCCCATAGGTCGGCAAATACTTCAGAATCATCATTTTCAGTTCCACTATCATCAGTGGACCAGCAATCGATCACTGCAGCGGGAAGCCCTTCTTTACTCCCCTCATAGAGGTTTGTGACAGCAGTGTGGATATCGTTGCCGTATAACTCCTTCAACACAAAGTTCTCGGGCAAACTGGACCCGATCATATTCACTGGCGGAGGCATGTTATTGTACCCAGCTTTCTGTTGACCCCCTCTCTTCTCCGAGTCTGTAATCTGCTTTGAGTCAATCAGATCTTGAATCGCGTGCCTCAAAGTCTTGCAGTTATCAGTTATATGCCCAGTGTGCTAGTGATATGCACAATACTCATCATCCTTATGTCCTGGCGTGCCTTGGGTTCTAGCAGGTTTGGGTGGCATAGGTTGCAATTTACCCTCTTTCATCAATCTTCTCAATACCCATAACAAAGACCTTCCAAGATTGGAAAAATGCCTCGGGGTAGCGTTCGCAGCTGATACCTCGGCAGTCTTCCTTGTACCATTGGCGGAACCTGATGGTCTACTGGCCCCTTGGCTAGCGCTACCCCTCCTGGGATAGTTCTCATTACCTGCTTTCCTAACAAGGTACTCTCCCTCGGCCTCAATGGCGATGTCCTTTAGCGACTCCCAATCCTTCAATCCTTTCATTCTTAATCCCTCTCTCAAATACGGGCTCGCATTTTTAATGAATAGCCGTATTTGATCTTGAGTATCTGGTTTCCTCTTCATTTCCATCACACTATTCCTCCACCGGGTTAGATACTCGTGGAAGGACTCACCCCCCTTCTACTGTAACACCTCTAGGTCCTTCAAGGTCACCTCCATCCTTGTACTGCAGTCATATTGCCTCAAAAACTCCTCTGTCAATAAGTCCCAGTCTTCTTTAGTTTGGCGGTCGAGCCCATGGTACCAATCCACTGCTAGGCCTGTCAAGCTCAAGCAAAAGTACTCAATTTTCTGCTTTTTCGTCAAAGTGGTGCCCTTCATCACCAGCGAATACTGCTTTATGTGTGCTAGGGGATCAGAAGTACCGTCAAACTTCGGCACATCCGGCATTTTAAAGTTCATTGGGACTAGATCCTCTCCTTCTAACTCTTTATCCTCAGGGTTCACTCCTTGGCCCTTTGTCAACATTCTCATCATAGCTTTAAATTTCTCTTCCATCTTCTTCCAGATGGCCTCTTCAATTTGAGGGGTTTTCCCTTTCTCTGACATACGTTCCTCATATTCTTCATCTTCCCAGTCATCATCTAGCCTTGGGACAGGTCTTCCCCTCTGTGGCCCTGAAGTAGTAGCTCTTAGGTTCACAAGTGGTGGGCAAGTTTCCTCTCGTGGGTCCTCTCTGACCTCCTCCCTTTCATCATTTCTCATGGGAGGAGGCCGTGGGTTCTGCGGGGCCGCTTGCTGACCCATTGCGGCTATCATTGCCATCATCCGGTTTTCAAACTCTTCAAACCTTCAGCCCACTTCCTTTGCTATCATTGCCCTGGTGGCCTCTGCCCCTCTCGGTGAGTTTGCCATTTCTTCGGGTACAGAAAATTGATCTGAAGTGGCGTAACTAGTTTTAAAAGAAGTGCCCGGATACTCTACCCTTTCTTGTAATTCAAAGAACGGATTCCTGCGTAACCGTCCCCGGGACCCCCTGGTCCACCTAGGCGAATCTATGATAGCTGAAAAACACAAGGGGTCAGGATGATGCATGACTGTTCTAAAAATGCATGATCATGCTCTGCAACACTCACAAGCCACATGCAAGCACATAGGTCCTTCCAACCTTATTACTCCCGCATGCGAGGTCAGAGTCTCTTTCCTAGGTGGGATTGGCCCATGGGTCATCTGGGGACCCGATGAGCACGTATGGTGCATGGTGAAAATCCGACAGCATAACCTCTCCTAACTAATGCACAGGCGGATGGGTTATGATCATTATGTATCTACGCAATCCGAATAAGTCATCTTGGGCCTATCGGGGCATGTATTCCTCTGATTAGGTGACCAGTCAAACCATCTGGGCTTGTCCAATACATAATGATCCATACAACAGGCATAGTATTAAGGTTGATACCACTTAGGGGAAGTAACTATTTCCACTATATGAGTTTTAGTCAAAGGTGGTGTTGCTTTAGGGCTACCCAAACATGGTCCCTGCCAACGGGTCTAACTCATCACGAGCGTAATGACCGATTGGGTCACCATTTAATATACATGATGGTACGAGGCTTGGGCTGGTGATTATCTGTAACAACCCAAAAAGGGCCTGGTCGGAGTCTGCGTGATAAGTCGATAAAGTAAGGGTAATTTAATAATTTGAGTAAGAGAAAATTTGGATAATAATAAATTATTTGCTAAGGAATTAATTAATTAAGTAATAAGTTAAGTGAAGGAAATGTTATGGTGTGCTTATAGTGTATGGGAGTAGGATATAAGTGGACTTAGGAATTTTATTGTGTGGTTTTTGTGCATGGTGCCTTGGATGATAAGTAGGTTATGAGAAATATTTTGGTGTGAGTTGAGTTTGGTGCATTGGAAGATATTTGTGTAGGAGAAGTTAGTGTGTGTATAGGGTATGGTGCCATAAGTGGTTAAGTCAAAGTGGGAAGGCTTGATCTGCTAAGATTGTGATAAGTGGCAAGGGGTTGGTGAGCATTAAATGAAAATTAGGAGAGAGGGAAGGGAGGGGCAGAATTTTCCTAACTTCCCGTGGAAGCTAGCTCACTTCTTTCTCTTTTCTTCTTCTTTCCCGTTCTCTCTCTCGTGCTTCCATTTTTCTGCTCACATCTCCTTTCCTCTTGTGTCTTCTTGAGCTTTGAGTTGGGGTTTTAAAGGCAAGTGGTCTGGAGTTCTTTGGTTTTTCGGTTCTTCTCTTCTCCTTCTTTTTTCTGTATTTGATTGTGGAATTCGGGTTTGATTTGAGTGGGTTTTGATTGGGTTTGTGCAAGAATCGGAAGCTAGAAGAAAGAGCAAGGGAAAAGAGAAAGCGGACTCGTGAGGGCCTTGGTTTGAAGATGCGATTTCCAGGTTAGGGAGCTGCGTTTTTGAGTGTGTGTATGTGTTTGGGAGCTGTGTTTGTGGATTATGCTTTTTCCCTAATTTCTCCTTGGATCAATTCTATGTTGTGATTGCATATCACTGTAACCTTGAGTGTTTTGTTAGATGAATGCATGTTTAAATTAAGTAGTGATTTATAGTAAAATGTTAGTGATATAGTGAGGATAGTTTGTGTTTTTGGAACATGAAAATGCTATGTTATTGAATTTTGAGCTTGGTAGAGAGAGAATCCTTGATGAATTGATGGTTGATTATTGTGTAAAATGTGTTTATATGGCTTGAGAATGAAGCGTTGATGTGCAGGAGGCTTGAGGTAAGTGTTTGCATATGTTGTTTGCATGTATGTATAATTATATGTTAAAAGAGTAGGAAAAGTGCAGATTTTGGGCGAATCTGGGCTCTATCGCGATCGCGACATTTTCGCCAGCACGACAGAGTGCGGATTTGGCCCTTTGTTCTTGTAAAGCGCTCTGTCGTGATCGCGACGTTGTCGCGACCGCGACATAGAGCTATGAAGCCGAGTTCTCCGCGCGAGCATGCTGCCGAGCGTGCATGCGAGGAGGAAGGAATTGGTCTCTATTGCGATCGCGACGTTGTTGCGATCGTGACAGAGCTCGGTTGCGCGAATCTGCCTAAGTGCTTCGTCGTGAGCAGGCCTTCTGGCATGAGCTCGTGACGAGGTGTCCGGTGCTCTATCGCGAGCGCGACATTGTCGCGATCGCGGCAGAGGCCCTTCCTGCTTGCCCTATTTTCTAAGTGTGCTTCTTTTGTTCCGCTTTGCACGGTTTCTCATTATTGCATGAAATATGTTTGTGCTTATGACTCGTGATATCTTTGTACAAGTGTCTTAATTATGAATTTATTTGATGATAGAATCTTGAGTTGAACCTTGTTTTGATCGTGTATTGTCATGTGAGTGAATGTATTGTCGAGCCTGAAGTGTCAAGGTATTGGATAATTAAGTATGCTTAAGAAGGGTTAGTGAGTGCAGCTGCCCGTGTCCGCCACGTTTGGGCGAAGCGGTTGACCTCTGAGATGGTCATCTTCCGTGTAGTGATAAAATGTTTTGAGACTCCGATCTCCCGCGCTACCTTCGGGTATTAAAACTATTTTTGAGGCTTCGGTCTCTTGTGCCGTGTTCCTGTATCCTGCACCATTGAATTCAGGCTATTGTGTTAAGTGTCTAGTATGTGATTAGTGAAGTGTTCTAATTATTGCATGATTCTGATTATGGTCATTATTTCATGTTTTCTATTTCAGTGTTGTTTTACATATAGTGACTCTTGAGCTGTGTATATATTTCTGCCCTCTGATATTTAGTGAATTCTGTATGTTAATAATTAATATCTTGCATAGTGTATGGGAGTAGGATATAAGTGGACATAGGAATTTTATTGTGTGGTTTTTGTGCATGGTGCCTTGGATGATAAGTAGGTTATGAGAAATATTTTGGTGTGAGTTGAGTTTGGTGCATTGGAAGATATTTGTGTAGGAGAAGTTAGTGTGTGTGTAGGGTATGGTGCCATAAGTGGTTTAAATCAAAGTGGGAAGGCTTGATCTGCTAAGATTGTGACAAGTGGCAAGGGGTTGGTGAGCATTAAATGAAAAGTAGGAGAGAGGGAAGGGAGGGGCAGAATTTTCCTAGCTTCCCGTGGAAGCTAGCTCACTTCTTTCTCTTTTCTTCTTCTTTCCCGTTCTCTCTCTCTTGCTTCCATTTTTCTGCTCACATGTCCTTTCCTCTTGTGTCTTCTTGAGCTTTGAGTTGGGGTTTTGAAGGTAAGTGGTCTGGAGTTCTTTGGTTTTTCGGTTCTTCTCTTCTCCTTCTTTTTTTGTTTTTGATTGTGGAATTCGGGTTTGATTTGAGTGGGTTTTGATTTGGTTTGTGCAAGAATCGGAAGCTAGAAGAAAGAGCAAGGGAAAAGAGAAAGTGGACTCGTGAGGGCCTCGGTTTGAAGCTGCGATTTCCAGGTTAGGGAGCTGCATTTTTGAGTGTGTGTATGTGTTTGGGAGCTGTGTTTGTGGATTATGCTTTTTCCCTAATTTCTCCTTGGATCAATTCTATGTTGTGATTGCATATCACTGTAACCTTGAGTGTTTTGTTAGATGAATGCATGTTTAAATTAAGTAGTGATTTATAGTAAAATGTTAGTGATATAGTGAGGATAGTTTGTGTTTTTAGAACATGAACATGCTATGTTATTGAATTTTGAGCTTGGTAGAGAGAGAATCCTTGATGAATTGATGGTTGATTATTGTGTAAAATGTGTTTATATGGCTTGAGAATGAAGCGTTGATGTGCAGGAGGCTTGAGGTAAGTGTTTGCATATGTTGTTTGCATGTATGTATAATTGTGTGTGAAAAGAGTAGGAAAAGTGCAGATTTTGGGCGAATCTAGGCTCTGTCGCGATCACGACATTTTTGCGAGCGCGACAGAGTGCGAATTTGGCCCTTTGTTCTTGTAAAGCGCTCTGTCGCGATCTCGACGTTGTCGCGACCGCGACAGAGAGCTATGTAGCTGAGTCCTCCACGCAAGCATGCTGCCGAACGTGCGCGGGAGGAGGAAGGAACTGGTCGCGAGCGCGACGGAGGTCGGTTGTGCGAATCTGCCTAAGTGCTTCGTCGCGAGCAGGCCTTCTGGCGCGAGCTCGCGAGGAGGTGTCTCGTGCTCTGTCGCGAGCGCGACATTGTCTTGATCGCGACAGAGGCCCTTCCATCTTGCCCTATTTTCTGAGTGTGCTTCTTTTGTTCCGCTTTGCACGGTTTCTCACTATTGCATGAAATATGTTTGTGCTTATGACTCGTGATATCTTTGTAATAGTGTCTTAATTATGAATTTATTTGATGATAGCATCTTGAGTTGAACCTTATTTTGATCATGTATTGTCGTGTGAGTGAATGTATTATCGAGCCTGAAGTGTCAAGGTATTGGATAATTAAGCATGCTTAAGTAGGGTTAGTGAGTGCAGCTGCCCGTGTCCGCCCCGTTTGGGCGAAGCGGTTGACCTCCGAGATGGTCATCTTCCGTGTAGTAATAAAATGTTTTGAGACTCCGGTCTCCCGTGCCGTGTTCCCGTATCCTCCACCATTGAATTCAGGCTATTGTGTTAAGTGTCTAGTATGTGATTAGTCAAGTGTTCTAATTATTTCATTATTTTGATTATGATCATTGTTTCATGTTTTCTGTTTCAGTGTTGTTATACATATAGTGACTCTTGAGCTGTGTATATATTTCTACCCTCTGATGTTTAGTGAATTCTATATGTTAATAATTAATATCGTGCATAGTGCTCTGTTATGTTTGTTCCTCCCCACTAAGCGTTATCGCTTAGCACGGGTTCTTGTCCCGTGTAGGTGATAGGATTTTGGGAGTTTGCTCGTGTCGCGCATCTGCAAGTCGGCCACATTGGAGTAGAGTCCTTATTTTTGTTATCTACTCCTGTAATTCTTTTTGTATGTAATATTTTTGTATAGTGGCTCATGTAACTTTTTGTAAGAGAATGATGTAATCTTTTGGGATTGTACTTAACTCTATATTTTGATTAATTGAGATCTATGTTCTGCCCTATTATTGTTCTTAGTGAATGCTTTCACTTAGTGCATGTATGTATATATGTATGTTGTGAGTGAGCGTCGGGTAGCGCTTCCGCCGGTGCCCTTCCAATGGGGGCAGCGGCGGTGGGGGCATTACAGGTTTTGGTATTAGAGCGCCGATTTAGGCGGTTCTGGTTGTCTTTTTTTGTTGTGTGTCGAGTCTTTGCATGCGAGTCGGTTTTGTGTCGTGGCCTAATGCAGATGTGTCTTGTCTTGTGTAGTGTCTAGATGGAGTCTGATCCAAGTGAGAACGTGGGTGAGACGGTTGGTAGTGCGAGTGTAGTGAGAGGTGGGCAACCTGCTCCACAGCGTCAGCAAGAAGAGGTTCCTGGTATGGGTTTAGGTCATGAGAATCCGATCCTAGTGCAAGGTTTACTCCAATTGGTTGAGAGGTTGACTGCTCCCAAGGTTCCAACTGAGTTATTAAGAAAGAGAGGAGCAGAAGACTTTCATGGGACTGCTATGGATCAATCTAATGTGGCCGAGTTTTGGCTTAAGAGGGTAGGTCGGATTTTGTAAGAGATTAGATGTCCTGCATACTAGAGGGTGCTTTGTGCAGTGTCATTGCTTCAAGGGTCAGCGTATGATTGGTGGGAACTTGTGATGCGAAATCCTCAACGACCAGCCGAGTTGACTTGGGAATTCTTCAACCAAGAATTTGAGCAGAAGTATGAGACGAAGGCATATCAAGAAGCTAAGTGGAGAGAGTTCATTAGTTTGAAGTAGCGGGGTATGACCATGAGTGAGTATGATAAGGAATTCAGCCGGTTGAGTAAGTATGTGCCTGAGCAGTTGTTGACGGATGAGTTCAGATGTAGGCATTTCCAAGAGGGACTGCGTGAGGTGATCAGAGGTCCTTTGTTGGTAATGACAGTCTTGCAACCAGTGGGGTATTATCAGCTTGTGGCAGCAGCAATGAAGTTAGAGGAATCTGAGGTGATCAAGCAGAGAATCGAGAGCAAGAGGAAAGCACTGGATGGTGGGTAGGAAGTGGTAAGAATTCGAGAGGAGTTCCGAGTGGCCAGGGTGTGAAGAGTTCGGTTCCGGTACGTTCGGAAGTTGGGAGTGTAGCGCTACCTTATAGCAAAGGAAGTGCGATCCCGGAGTGTGAGCATTGCCATTAGCGCCATTGGGGCGAGTGTAGAAGAATCTCTGGAGCGTGCTTTAGATGTGGCAGCCAAGAGCATATGGTGGCAAATTGTCCGGATCGAAGAGAGCTTCAGGGTCAACCCGAGAGTAGAGCAAGTGGTCAGAGAGCGAGAGGGAACCAGAGTGGTAGAGCCAGTGGACGACCTTCTCAAGTGCCGTCAGAGATAGTGCAGAAGCCGCAAACCGAAGAAGTGTATGCGCGCCCGCGAGTATACGCCTTGATAGGAGAGGATGCAGCAGATCGAGCAGGACCTTCTGGTAAGTTGTGTTCAAGCTTTTGTTAAGTTTGGTTTTGAGTTTTGGGTTGTTGGATTTAAGTGATTATCGGGGAAATTTCGAGGACAAAATTTCTTTAAGGGGGAGTGATTGTAACAACCTAAAAAGGTCCTGGTCGGAGTCTGCCTGATAAGTCGGTAAAGTAAGGGTAATTTCGTAATTTGAGTAAGAGAAAATTTGGATAATAAGAAATTATTTGCTAAGGAATTAATTAATTAAGTAATAAGTTAAGTGAAGGAAATGTTATGGTGTGCTTATAATGTATGGGAGTAGGATATAAGTGGACATAGGAATTTTATTGTGTGCTTTTTGTGCATGGTGCCTTGGATGATAAGTAGGTTATGAGAAATATTTTGGTGTGAGTTGAGTTTGGTGCATTGGAAGATATTTGTGTAGGAGAAGTTAGTGTGTGTGTAGGGTATGGTGCCATAAGTGGTTTAAGTCAAAGTGGGAAGGCTTGATCTGCTAAGATTGTGACAAGTGGCAAGGGGTTGGTGAGCATTAAATGAAAAGTAGGAGAGAGGGAAGGGAGGGGCAGAATTTTCCTAGCGTCCCGTGGAAGCTAGCTCACTTCTTTCTCTTTTCTTCTTCTTTCCCGTTCTCTCTCTCTTGCTTCCATTTTTCTGCTCACATGTCCTTTCCTCTTGTGTCTTCTTGAGCTTTGAGTTGGGGTTTTGAAGGTAAGTGGTCTGGAGTTCTTTGGTTTTTCGGTTCTTCTCTTCTCCTTCTTTTTCTGTTTTTGATTGTGGAATTCGGGTTTGATTTGAGTGGGTTTTGATTTGGTTTGTGCAAGAATCGGAAGCTAGAAGAAAGAGCAAGGGAAAAGAGAAAGCGGACTCGTGAGGGCCTCGGTTTGAAGCTGCGATTTCCAGGTTAGGGAGCTGCATTTTTGAGTGTGTGTATGTGTTTGGCAGCTGTGTTTGTGGATTATGCTTTTTCCCTAATTTCTCCTTGGATCAATTCTATGTTGTGATTGCATATCACTGTAACCTTGAGTGTTTTGTTAGATGAATGCATGTTTAAATTAAGTAGTGATTTATAGTAAAATGTTAGTGATATAGTGAGGATAGTTTGTGTTTTTAGAACATGAACATGCTATGTTATTGAATTTTGAGCTTGGTAGAGAGAGAATCCTTGATGAATTGATGGTTGATTATTGTGTAAAATGTGTTTATATGGCTTGAGAATGAAGCGTTGATGTGCAGGAGGCTTGAGGTAAGTGTTTGCATATGTTGTTTGCATGTATGTATAATTGTGTGTGAAAAGAGTAGGAAAAGTGCAGATTTTGGGCGAATCTAGGCTCTGTCGCGATCGCGACATTTTTGCGAGCGCGACAGAGTGCGAATTTGGCCCTTTGTTCTTGTAAAGCACTTTGTCGCGATCTCGACGTTGTCACGACCGCGACAGAGAGCTATGTAGCTGAGTCCTCCACGCAAGCATGCTGCCGAGCGTGCGCGGGAGGAGGAAGGAACTGGTCACGAGCGCGACAGAGGTCGGTTGTGCGAATCTGCCTAAGTGCTTCGTCGCGAGCAGGCCTTCTGGCGCAAGCTCGCGAGGAGGTGTCTCGTGCTCTGTCGCGAGCGCAACATTGTCTTGATCGCGACAGAGGCCCTTCCATCTTGCCCTATTTTCTGAGTGTTCTTCTTTTATTCCGCTTTGCACGGTTTCTCACTATTGCATGAAATATGTTTGTGCTTATGACTCGTGATATCTTTGTAATAGTGTCTTAATTATGAATTTATTTGATGATAGCATCTTGAGTTGAACCTTGTTTTGATCATGTATTGTCGTGTGAGTGAATGTATTATCGAGCCTGAAGTGTCAAGGTATTGGATAATTAAGCATGCTTAAGAAGGGTTAGTGAGTGCAGCTGCCCGTGTCCGCCCCGTTTGGGCGAAGCGGTTGACCTCCGAGATGGTCATCTTCCGTGTAGTAATAAAATGTTTTGAGATCCGGTCTCCCATGCCGTGTTCCCGTATCCTCCACCATTGAATTCAGGCTATTGTGTTAAGTGTCTAGTATGTGATTAGTCAAGTGTTCTAATTATTGCATTATTTTGATTATGATCATTGTTTCATGTTTTCTGTTTCAGTGTTGTTATACATATAGTGACTCTTGAGCTGTGTATATATTTCTACCCTCTGATGTTTAGTGAATTCTGTATGTTAATAATTAATATCGTGCATAGTGCTCTGTTATGTTTGTTCCTCCCCACTAAGCGTTATCGCTTAGCACGGGTTCTTGTCCCGTGTAAGTGATAGGATTTTGGGAGTTTGCTCGTGTCGCGCATCTGCAAGTCGGCCACATTGGAGTAGAGTCCTTATTTTTGTTATCTACTCCTGTAATTCTTTTTGTATGTAATATTTTTGTATAGTGGCTCATGTAACTTTTTCTAAGAGAATGATGTAATCTTTTGGGATTGTACTTAACTCTATATTTTGATTAATTGAGATCTATGTTCTGCCCTATTATTGTTCTTAGTGAATGCTTTCGCTTAGTGCTTGTATGTATGTATGTTGTGAGTGAGCGTCGGGTAGCACTTCCGTCGGCGCCCTTCCAACGGGGGCGGCGGTGGGGGCGTTACATTATCCTTAACACTTCCCTAAATTGAGTGAAAATAGGGTCGTGCTTCGGGAACGCACCGGGGCTAAAAGAGGGACCAAACTAGCGTAGATCTAAGGCTCTAATAAAATGCTATGCAGTTTTGAAAGAAGATGAAATTTTTAAATTAAAACTCAACTATAATTTTTAATCAAGGTACTTTCAAATCAAAGTCTCGAGTAAGTCCCCAGTGGAGTCGCCACTGTGACGTGCGCCGAACCTCGCGGCCTCCCGAAAACCCGCTTGAGGGCGATCAGGAGAGGTTCATAAAACTTGTAAGGTATTTACAAGTTTGTGTCTATTCTGGGCAACAAAGAGGTTTCTTGGAGTCGCCACCCAATAGAACATTGGGAAGGGTCGTCTAGCCTCATCGAGCCTAAGACGGCGCATACATATCAATCTTGGGCTAGCCAGAGGGATCTTTGAGGCCTCATCCTCTACCCCCCTGGAGCCTAGGATTGTATATTTAAGCCTTTTGGTGGCACTCAAGAGGTGTCTTGGAAGTCCTAGACCTCTCGCCTCATTGAGCCCCAAAGACCAGAGTGAGTTCGGGACTTCTCATTTATTTATAGCTTGATTAATATTATAATTGAGTTTTGAGTTTATTGTTTCATCAACTTTCCACATGATGCAATTTAAGTTAAAGGCGAAATCATTCATATCAAAAGCGGTAAATGGAAGATAAATCCAAAAATAAAACATTCAAAAATATTACAATAACACCAGGAGCGGAATATAACTCCCATTTATATATGAAATGCAAATCAAGCATAAATCGGGGTATTCATTGATGATGAGGACATTGATCCTCGCATGCATATTTATTATGAAATAGTTATTGATGTGATGATTTATTTGAGTATGAAAAACTAGGACGTTGGTCCCATTTTTTATTTAGAGAAAATGCTAGGTTAATTAATAGAAAGCTTTTGGTCTTTTTTACTCAAACGATATTAAAACCATTTTCATAATAACATAAATAAAAGGTAAAGGCAAAGAAGGAACCCGAATAAAAATCCTCGGACTGGTACAATCACCATCTTTCGTAACTCCAACTCCAAATAGTCAGAAAATAACTCCCAAGAATAAACATGTTAGCATAAAAAAAAATGTGAATAAAAAATGAAAATAAAAGAATGAGAGAACCCTAACAGAAATAGGTTAAAAGATAGAATTTTATAAATCAACAACGTAAAAGCATGCCTAGGGACGGCCCCCTGTACCGTGCCATGGGCCATCCCTAGTAAGGGGAAACAAGTAAAAAAGACCTTTTAGCTTTTTTGTAAAAGAATGATAAAATACGTAAGAAATCAATGTGAATCAAATTAAATTACGCAAATGTTAGTCCATAATGTTTACCCTCGAATTTTACCTTTTAGGGTGATTGTCAGATGATTTCGTCCCCATATGCTTCGCAAGGATCGAGTAAGAATCAGATCAAAGAAAGAAAATTTATGTTATTCTTTCCTTGAAAATTTGATAGTAATCGAGTGTTCGAATTAGTTATATTGATGGAAACGAATGAATTTCGTCACCTCAAATTGACTTAATTCGCGAGAAAAATTGGAAGAAATCAATTAATAAAAAAAATTATTAAAATAAAATTCTGCATATAAAGCAGAGATTTCATAAACTTTTGAGTAAATTGATCACAGAAACTTTTCTAAAAATCAATTTCCCAAAAATATTTGATAGCCTTTTTTCAAAATAAATTACTCTAAAATTTCCCTCTTTTTTCTCACCAAAATTCCCAAATTTTCTCCCCAAATTTTCTCTCTAAATTTTCTCTCCAAATTTTCTTTAACCCTAAAATTGAAATTTGATCCTCTATTTATAGGATTTTTTAGCAGATAATTAAGATAAGCCTCAATCTAAAGTTTGAATTTTAAAAAAAAAAACTTTAAAATTCAAATCTTAGATAAATCCTATCCTTCATCAGATTTTATCCAATCCGGTGTGATTCGATCAGTTATCGTACCGACGGGCTTCCCTGCATCTATCGACGACCATCCCTACTAAGGGCATATGCGGGAAACTGACTAGGGACGGGGCGCGATACTAGGGATGGGGTGTCCCTACATCGCCACGTGTCCGTCCCCACTACGCCTAGAGACGGGGATCACCCCAAGTAGGGACGGGCGTCCCTACACAGACGGGCATCCCGTCTGTGGAGCAAAACTCCCAATTTCACCCAAAATTTATCCAATTCTTTCAAAACTCCATGCCATAGAAAAAGATTTTAATCCTTGTGAAACCGAAAGATGAAAACCTCCGAATTTCATCCCCTTATCCAAAAACCGACATCGATCTCTTCATCGGGTAACTCTGATCCAGACTGCCTCAAGACCCGGTGTCTATAGCAGGATGCCCTGGATGTGATTACTGGTAAGTTCCAACTCTTTGACACTGAGTTATATGCTCTAATTGACCCTGGTTCCACACACTCATATTTGTGCACGAGTAAATTATTTGATAAGTTGCATGATGTTGATCAGTTAGATTATGAGGTTTGTGTGACCAGTAGTGTCAATGTGAGCAAAGTGCATAGGAATTGTCCTCTTTTGGTTCACGGTGTTGAGTTTACTGCGGATTTGATTGGGTTGCCATTTCGGGAGTTTGATTTGATTCTGGGTATGGATTGGCTAAGTAAGCACCGGGCTGTAGTGGATTGTCATAAAAAGGTGGTTGTGTTGCGATATAGTGATCAGTCTTCTGTAGTGATTAAAGGTTTGGGGAGCCCCGGTTTTGTTTGTTAAGAAGAAAGATGGCTCTTTGAGGATGTGTATCGACTATAGGCAAATTAACAAGGTCACAGTGAAGAACAAGTATCCCTTACCTAGAGTCGAGGATTTGTTTGATCAGCTTAGAGGTGCGGGTGTCTTCTCCAAGATTGATCTTTGGTCGGGTTATTATCAGCTTCGAGTTCAAGATGCAGATGTGGTTAAGACTGCATTTCGGACGCGGTATGGCCATTATGAGTTCCTTGTGATGCCGTTTGGTTTGACCAATGCCCCTGCAGCTTTCATGGATTTGATGAACTGAGTGTTTAGGTCATATCTCGATCGATTAGCAGTAGTGTTTATTGACAATATTTTTGTTTATTCGAAGGATGAGAATGAGCATGAAGAGCATCTTCGGTTAGTGTTGCGATTGTTGAGGGAGCACCGTTTGTTTGCGAAGCTTAGTAAGTGTGACTTTCGGCTTCGAGAGGTGTCTTTCTTGGGTTATATTATGTCTGCTAAGGGTATTCAAGTGGATCTAGCTAAGATTGAGGGGATTGTGGATTGGAAAGTGCCTAGGAATGTTCCTCAAGTGAGAAGCTTCCTTGGTTTGGCAGGATACTACCGTCGGTTTGTGAATCGGTTATTGCTGCTCCTATGACCAGATTGTTGAGGAAAAGAGTCTGATTTGAATGGTCGGATAAGTGCCAGCTGTGCTTTGAGAGGTTGAAGAGTTTGTTAGTTGAAGCTCCTGTACTAACTCAACCCACCTCGGGTAAAGAGGTTGTAATGTACAGTGATGCTTCGGGTATTGGACTCGGATGTGTGTTGATGCAAGAGGATAAAGTAGTGGCTTATGCATCTCGTTAGTTGAAACCTCATGAGAAGAACTATTCGACGGATGATTTGGAATTGGCGGCTGTGAACTTTTGTTTGAAGATTTGGCGGCATTATCTGTATGGGGAGAAATGTAGGATTTTCACGGACCATAAGAGTTTGAAATATCTCCTCACGCAGAAAGAGTTGAACATGAGACAGTGTTGATGGTTAGAGTTATTCAAGGACTATGACTGCATTGTGGATTACCATCCGGGTAAAGCAAATGTGGTTGCAGATGCTTTGAGTAGGAAGTTGGTTTCGGCCTTGTTCTTGAGGCGGTTCAGATGGAGATTTGATTCACATGGGGCTTTGGTTGCCCAATTGAGAGTGAAGCTGACTTTGAGACAATTGATTGTGGATGCTCAGAAGGATGCTATGAAATAGCAGCAGGTTTTGCAAGAGGTTCTGCAGGGTAAGCTGTAATGGGCCAAATGCCGATCTAGAAGTGTCAGAGTGTAATTCCAGTGTCATCATGATAATCGCAGTGTCGAACGGTTTAGGGAGTGAGTTTGCCAATGTCAAACTTCAATGTTAACTACGTTAAAAATATAGTGATTCCGGGACGGGTGACACCGGGGTGGCTATACAGCAAACCCAGCTGTCCGGCACCCAAAAAATTTTAATTTCGCAAAAATGATCTATGGATCATAAGGAATCTAGTGGTGAAATCGGAACATAAAACGGAGCTAAAACGACCTCCGAAAGTCAGTCTAAACTTGGCCTCCGTTCGGTTCAATTTGATCGAGGTTTGACCAAGGAGATATGAGAGGCTTATGTGGCCCAATAGAATTTTATTGTGTTAATAATGTAATGGAAGTGATTTCTGTGAATTTTGACAGCTTTAAAGTTGTATTTTACGGCAGAAGGAAAATTGATCGAATCGGACCGGTTTAAGTGAACCGGTGCCCAAATGGACTTTGATTGAGCTAAAAATTTGTAGGGAGCCTATTTTTGATGTTTTAAGATCATGGAATTGGTTAGAAGTGAAAATATTTTGGGAAACATATAGATCATTTGAAAAAGTGTAAATGAACTGAAAAATTAAAATTTTGGTTTAAATCGGTCGGACCACCTCGGTTGGACCGGTTCGGTTCATTAGAGGACTATATAAAGGGAGAAACGGCTGGATTTATCGAGAGAAATCCATCCAAAGTCAGCATCTCTCCTCCCTTTCAAAACTGTATGGTTTTTCTCACTTCTCTCTTCCATTTTCTTCTCTTGTACTCCAATTTCTTCTCAAATCATAGCTCTCTAACTAAATTTCAGCTCCTCTACAATCCTATAGCAGTGTTTGGAGTTCATTTGGTGCACTGGAAGTGGGTGAAATCAAGAGATCAAAAGTTAGGGTGAGTTTTTGGGTTTTTGATTCAAGGGTTTATGATTTATTTTATTGATCCCTACAATGGTTTTTGGGGCTGTAGAACACATTTATGATGCTAGATTTTACATTTGAGACTTTATTTTTATGTTATGAGGATGTGTATATTCAGCCCATGTAGTAAATCAGGGTGAGGAGGAGATTTCTCAAGCTAAAGGGAAGGAAAAGCAACCCTAGAGTGCTCTAGAGCTTGGAAAAGAGGTTCGTGGTTACTAAATTTACCTATTTCCTAATGTTTCTGTTGATTTTAGGGTTATGTCTAAGGTTAGGTTTGTAATAATGATGTGTTTAATTAAATCTAACTTGATATTCATTTTTAGTGGGTTTAATGTAGTGTATAAACATGATTAAGTGAAATTAAACCAAAGTGGTATGAAAAGTGTAATAGTGGCCCAATGATATTCTTTAGAAACCATGATGTTTTAATGGGTTTTAAGGCATGAAATTCATGTTTATAAAATGTTTAACAAGTGTAATGCATGATTGAGTGAAAAGAAGAATTAAAAGAAACCATAATGAATGAGTGAGTGTTATGGCCGAATGGTATAATGCAACTTTAAGTGAATTATATGATGGATATTAGTATATTATGGACATTTGAGGCACGTATAACCTGAAATAAGTGTAATTAAGTGGCTAAGAAAAATTATAGTGCATGGTTTAAAAATTTGAATGTTGGGCCGAATAGTATATAAGATTTTACATGTGTATGTTTTGATGGTATATGTTATTTAATGGTATAAAGTGACTATATATTGATAAATGAGTGTATGTGCAAAGTGGTAAGTGAAAAAGAGATGTATGATGAAGTTTACATATTGACATAATTTGATACTTAATGAAATTTTAAGAAAATATTGCCCTTAGTAGTTATCTGGTAGTGAAATCTAGTCCAGAATATAGATGGCTAGCCACAGGGATTCCACACCACTGTATGAGTCATGGCGACTCACTATTGATAAGCCGATGACAGCTTATCACAGTGTACAGTGCAATTCAGTGTATAAAATAGTGTAGTGCAATGAAAATAGTCCTACTCGGATCATTTTATAATGAAATGGGTCTGTGGGGCCCATGTCCCGCATATCCGGTCAGTAGATTTTCTACCGGGTCCATACTTGGGGCATACTTGTAAATATGTTAATAAAATGGTAAAAATAGTGATATTGGTGAAAATGAGTGAAAGCAGGACTAAAATGAAGTAAATAGAAAGTTTAGGGGTAAAACGGTAATTTTGCTAAAAGTTGGTAAAAAAAAGGTAAAAATAAGTTAAAAGTGTAAAAGGAAGGGTAAAATGGTAATTTTGGTAAAATATGATGCTTAAATAGTGAAATAGTAAAAAGTGATAAAATAGGGACTAAAATGTAATTTGGCTAAATTGTAAGTTAAAGAGTGGAAAAATGAAGTAAAAAGGGTATAATTTTAATTAAATAAGTTAATTAAGGGTAAAAGTGGAAAATAAACATAAATGAAATTATTAGTGTAAATATTTAATAAATAAGGGTATTTTGGTAATTAATTGTTAAATGAGGACATAAGTGTAATTAAAGTGGAAAATATAACGGGTCAATTTCACTCATTGTCACTCAACTTATCAATTATTGCTCAAAAGTAACTGACTTTTTTTTTCTTGCTTAAATGTCACTGAACTTCTAACATTTTGCAAAAAAGTCATGTTGACTGGAATCCGGCGAGAACCCTTACCGGATTGATGACATGGCATATGACATTTGGCAACGAATAGTAAATATGTGACTTTTTTGCAAAAATGTTAGAAGTTCAGTAACATTTAAGTTGGAAAAAAAGAAAATTGGTTATTTTTACGCGATAAATGATAAGTTTAGTGACCGTGGGTGAAATTGATTTAGATGTAACATTTGTTGTAGATATTGTTAAACGACATGTAATTTCTGATATGGCATGCCATGTCATCAATCCGGCGAGAGTCCTCGCCGGATTCCGGTTAAAATTACTTTTTTGAAAAAATGTTAAAAGTTCAGTGACATTTAAGTAAGAAAAAAAAAGTCGGTTACTTTTGCGCGATAAGTGATAAGTTGAGTGACCGTGAGTGAAATCAACCCAAAATATAATATAATGGGTATTAATGTAATTGTAAGGACATAATGGTAATTAATGAAAAAGAAAGAATATAGTGGGAATTAATGGAAATGTTAAGGACATAAGTGGAAATAAGAGAAAAAGATTAGTGATTAAAATGTAATTAATGGGAAATAAAGAATTAAGTGTGCTAATAAAATAAACAATGCAATTAAGTAAATAAAAGTGTAATTAAATGATTTAATCTATAGTTATGAGAATGATTAAGTGATTAAATAAATAATAATATGATTAATTAAGTGAAATAGGAAGAAATAATAATAAGTGAAAATAATAAGTATATGTATTTATAATATGTTAATTAAATCAGATTAGTTAGGAAATTTTTAGATTAGTAACCACCACTGGGCATTCTAATGCTCAGCACGTAGTTGTTTTTGATTGCGTGTAGGTACCCCATAGGACTGGAGCAGCATACCTCGGTATTTTTGTTGAGCAAGCTAAAGGAGCAGAAGTGGATTTTATTTTGTTTGTGTAATGGATAAATTGTGGCATGTATATACTTATCTAGTATTTGATTTTGGGCATGTAATGATGTTATATGTTATTTTATCTGTGTGGATTATTTTGTGACTATGTGATGAACGGCGGATGGGAAATGTATGGATATAGGATTATATTGTTGTTGTGCCATTGCCGGGGCTGTGAAGATTTCAATTTGCAGGTTTGGGTAGTGCAATTTACTAGCCGTACTGCCGAAATTTATACCAAATGAATAGTAAATAAGACAGTTATAGGTTATCGGTAACTAAGTAAATGTAAATGTAAATGTTAAAGGGTATGTAAAGTGAATAAGTGAATAAAGTGAATAAAGTGTTAAGTGAACTTAGTGTTAATAAATATGAGTGTAGGAAAAAAAATTGACCCGTAATTTCATAAGTGAATGACAGTTAGCCGATCATGGTATTTGCACATTATCGCTAAGTCGGCAGTATACGTATAGGGTATAAGGGTGTTACATTTATTTTGGTATCGGAGCAAAGGTTTAGTCGATTCTACGATCGGAGTGGGGATTGTTAAGTGATTGTATATACATTCCAATGGAAGTGAATATTTTGTTATAGTACTGATGTATGCTTGCTCCTGGTTATAGTGATCAAATGGAGTCTGATCAAAGCTATAGTTTTGGGGATGGTGAAAGTGGAGCCTCGGCAGTGTAGGTCGAGCTGAGACTGCACAACAGCAATCGACATCTTCAATGCCACCTCCCCCGCCTCAACCCGAGTTTTTGACCATGATGATGGACTACACTAGACACCGAATCCATATTGAGATGCAACAACATCAACAGCAACAACAACAACAGCCAGTACCAGTGCCACCAGCAGCTCCGGTACAGAGAAAGCCAATTCTGGAGCAGCTCAAAAAGATGGGAGCTGAGGACTTCTTTGGTAGAGAATCAGTGACTTCTTAACAAGTAGAAGAGTGGTTGTTTCGCATTAGGAGATTGTTCGAGATTCTCCATAGCACTCCAGAAGAAAAGTTTAAGGGCACAGCGGCATTACTCCAGGGTCCAGCCTATTTTTTGTGGGACTCAGTGAGAAAGCATACTCCAGATGACTAGTTGAATTGGGAGTTTTTCATTGACCGGTTTGAAAAGAAGTATATAGGTGTTGAATATAAAGTTGCTATGCAAGATACTTTCTGGAGACTGAAGCAGAGCAACAGAATTGAAGTAGAGTATGAAAGAGAATTTGAGAGATTAAGTGGCTACCTCGATGATGTGCTAAGGACAGAACCTAGATTGATGGAAAGATTTGAGCGTGGCCTTCACAACAAAATCAAGCAGCGGATAGTTAGTGGACAAAATCACCCAAACTTGAGATCTCTAGTAGCTGCATGTATTAAGGTGGAGAAATCCCAAATAAATGAGGCAGAGAGACAGGCACGGTTTCAACAGAAAAGGAAACAGGCCAGTCTAGTGGAGCCGACAGCAAGAGTAAGAGGTCTCGAGGGCCACCATCATCCCAGAGTAGGGGATCAGTATCATCGACACGCAGTTAAAAGAAACCGGCCGGCAGTAATGTCCCAGCACCTGGAGTAGGATCATCAGCACCTGGAGGGACAGTCTGCCATACATCCGCTAGACCTCCACCACCATCTCAGGGACAGGGCCGAGCAGCAGGCCGTACTTATGCAGTGAGGGTCCATGATCAGGAGGATGCTCCAGATGTGATAGCAGGTAAATTTTCTCTATTTTCTGATTTAGTGCATGCACTTATAGATCCCGGGTCCACACATTCATATATCAGCATAGATATTGCACAGGGAAATGGGTTAGACAGTTCTCTTTTAGACCATGATATCCTAGTGAGCAACCCATTGGCTCACAGTGTTATAGTGAATCGAGTGTATAGAAATTGCCCGCAATAGTATTCAGGATTGTGCTTTCTCCGCTAATTTGATTAAACTCCCCTTCAAAGAGTTCGATGTTATATTGGGAATGGATTGGTTAGCCACTCATCATGTGATGGTTGACTGTAAAAAGAAAGAGAGTGACTATTAAGACTTCAGATGGTCGAGAAATAACAGTGGTGGGCGAAAGACCCGATTATCTATTTGATGTGATCTCGGCCACAGCAGCAAAGCGGTTGGTTAGAAAAGGTTGTGAGGCATATTTATGCTATGCACTGGAAGCAAAGATGGGGACACCTAATCTATCATATGTGCCTATAATGTGTGAGTTCCCAGATGTGTTTCTAGAAGATCTTCCAGGGTTGTCACCTTATCGAGAGATTGAATTCTCCATTGATGTAGCTTCGGGAACTGTACCAGTTTCTATTGTTCCATAAAGAATGGCACCCATAGAATTGAAAGAATTAAAGATTCAACTGCAAGAATTACTTAAGAAAGGCTACATAAGGCCTAGTGTATCGCCATGGGGAGCTCCAGTGTTGTTCGTGAAGAAAGAAAGCTGGATCTTTCCCCTTGTGCATTGACTACAGGCAGTTGAATAAGTTGACAATCAAGAATAAATATTCATTGCTACGTATTGAAGATTTGTTTGACCAGTTGAAGGGTGCAGGTGTGTTTTTAAGGATTGATTTGAGATCAGGATATCATCAATTGAAGATTAAAGAAGCAGATGTGCCTAAGACAGCCTTTCACACCCGATATGGACATTATGAGTTCTTAGTGATGCCTTTTGGACTCACGAATGCACCAGTAGCTTTTATGGACCTTATGAACAGGATCTTCCATCCATATCTAGATCAGTTCATAGTGGTCTTTATTGATGATATTCTGGTGTATTCAAAGACTCCAGAAGAGCATGACAAACATTTGAGAATCGTGCTGCAGACCCTAAGAGATAGGAAGCTGTATGTCAAGTTCAGTAAGTGTGATTTCTGGTTGAATGAAGTGTCTTTCCTTGGAGATATAATGTCAGCAGAAGGTATTAAATTGGATCCTAAGAAGATTGAAGCAGTGTTGCAGTGGAGAACACCCAAGAATGTCACTGAAATTAGAAGTTTCTTGGGTTTAGTAGGCTACTACAGAAGGTTTATTAAAGGATTTTCTATTATTACAGCACGTTTAATACGCCTATTGCAAAAGAAGGCAAAATTTGAGTGGACAGAAAAGTGCCAAGCCAGCTTTGATCAGCTTAAGAGAATGTTAACAGAAGCTCCAGTGTTAACTCTACCCGAATCGGGCAAAGACTTCACCATCTATAGTGATGCATCTTTGAATGGTTTAGGTTGTGTGCTGATGCAAGATGGGAAAGTGATTGCTTATACCTCCTGCTAGCTTAAGAATCATGAAATGAACTACCCCACACATGATCTTGAGCTAGCAGCAATAGTATTTGCACTGAAGATCTGAACGCACTACCTTTATGGTGAAAAGTATTATATCTTCACAGATCATAAAAGTTTGAAATACTTGTTCACACAGAAGGAGCTAAATCTCAAACAGCGAAGATGGCTTGAATTGATAAAGGATTAAGAATGAATCATTGATTATCATCCAGGGAAGGCTAATATAGTGGCTGATGCACTTAACAGAAAGTTCATGGCAGCATTGAAAGCTATGAATGTGAAGCTTGATGTAGCTAACAGTGGAGCAATGATAGATGAGTTATAAGTCAAGCCTGATTTTATGCAGCAAGTTAAAGCCGCTCAAAAGCAAGATGACAAATTGATGGCAGTGATAGATCGAGTGAAGAATAGTGGCAGTGATGATTATACAGTGGCCCCAGATGGTAGTGTATATTACAAACAAAGGTTATGTGTGCCAAATCAACCAGAATTAAAGAAAAGTATCTTGACAGAAGCGCACCACAGCAGTGTGACGCGTCCGAACCCCACTTGGCATCTGGATCTCTCTCGGAAGTTCGCTTTTAGGACCCGAGATCAGTTGGAGGTTCGTTAAAACTCGTGGAAACTATCGCTTTGCAATGGATAGGGATTCACCCCTATTCCATTTTTGGCAATCAACTTACGAGAGCGTCTATTGGGTATCATAAGGTAGGTATCACGAGTCGCCACCCAATAAAAAATTGGGAAATAGATTCTAACCTTATGAGGCCAAAACCAGAGAGAGTTCGGGACCTCACTCTTATTAATACCTTTGGTTAACTTTATGTAAATGGATTTTTAGAATCAATTATTTTATCTCTTTTCTCACTCGATTCATGCGATAAATATAAAGCGCATTCCAAGCACATAAAAAAGCAATAAATGAAATGATAAATAAAATATAATTACAATTATCAAAAAATAAATGCAAAATCCATAATAGTGTTAAAATAAAAATACGTACATAAATCGGGCTATTCATTTAAACAGGAACATTGGTTCCTAACTACTTATTTTACATAAAGTATAAAGTTCTCAAACCGATTTTTTGAAAAAGGGACGAAGTGATCTTGTTTTAATGAAGAAATAAACATTTTGTTTTTAGGATGAAAACGAGGACATTAGTGCAGTTTTGTTAACAAATATTCGATTGTGTAGAAAACATTTGTGTGGTGTTTCTTTTCAAACGCGGTCGAAAATATTTTAATATTACAGCCCTCAAGCAAATAAAAGAAAATAAAATAATAATACATATTTTAGAAAGATAAATAAATCCTAAACTACTGGACCCGACCATGCTTCGTCTATCTCCATGGGCGAGCCACATGCCCCTCGCATTGCAGTCAAGACAGAAAATAATATTGATCAATAATGGATTAAATCAAATTAAGTGATAAATAAATAAATAAATAAATTAAATAAATTGAGAATTGATTTGGTGTATTGAAAGTAAAATAAATTGATAGAATTAATGAATATAAAACACGAATAACATGATTATAATGATCAATGACAATAAAAAATAATGATGCTAATAATATTACCATAAAATAATAATGATAATAATAATAATAAAACAAATAATAATATCAATAATAATAATTAGTAATAATGTAATATAATAATAATAACATGAACAACAATAATCAAAATGCTAATAATCACATAATCACAATAATAATAATACTAATAATAATAATAATAATAATAATAATAATAATAATAATAATAATAATAATAATATTAATAATACTAACAATAATAATTATAACAACAATAACATAAAATAACAATAACAATAACAATAACAATAATAATAATAATAATAATAATAATAATAATAATAATAATAATAATAATAATAATAATAATAATAATAATAATAATAATTGCACAATAATGATAATACTAATAATAATAACAATAATAATATAAACTAAACATAAAATAATAATTTTAATAATAACCATAATAACAATAATAATATAACACAATAATAATAATACAAACAATAATCACAACAATAACATTAACATAATAATAATAATAATAATAATAATAATAATAATAATAATAATAATAATAATAATAATAATAATAATAATAATAATAATAATAATAATAATAATAATAATAATAAATAAACATAACATACAAATAATAAAAATAAAAAAACATAAAATTAAAAAACATAAAATGAATAAACATAAAATAATAATAAATAAAATGATAATAATAATAATAATAATAATAATAAATAATATTAATTAATTAATAATAATAATAATAATAATAATAATAATAATATAAACATAAAATAATAATAAATTATAAATAAATAATAATAATAATAATAAAAATAATATAAAATAATAATATAAAATAAATAATAAAAAGTGACTCACCGGATTTCCTCACCGAAGCCTTGCCGAAGCTGACGTTGACGACACTGCCTCTGCCGGAAGGCAGATCGGGACGCCAGGGATCCTTCGCCGCCGGTCACGCGCTAGAAGGAGGCGCCATCTCTCCGAAAATGCCGTCGGCAGTCTCGCTTTCATCTCCACCGATCTCCCTACTACCGGCGAGTGGAGGAGATCGGCTACCACCCGGAGGTTCGTCTCGCCGCCAGGAGTCCATCGCCGCCTCGCGTGTCACCGTCGGTGGTCGAAGATGGCTAAAAAGGGGTCCGAACAGTGACGCCACCCTCATGGTCGGTCTGGTCATCGGCGGTCATCGAGGGTGATCGGATGGTGGCGGGAGCTGTGCCTCGCCTTCTGGGTCACCCCGCCACCGAGCGTGGCGTCGTCCGCCGCCGGAGGTGGCCGGCGCTACCTCTTTTCCTTCTTCCTTTTTTCCCTTCGGTTTCCTGCCCCTTAGTCCCTGTTTCCTTCTTTTCCTTTTCCCTCTTTTCCTTATTCTTTCTTTCCTTGGTCTCTCCTTTCTCTTCTCTGTGTTCTTGCTCCTTCTTTCTTTTCTTTTTCTTTCTCTTTTGCTTTGGCTTGCTCTCTCCTCTCCTCAGCCGGCTCTCTTCATTTTTCCCCTCTCTTTTTCTTTTTATACCCCTCAAATTAGGGTACATCTAACCCATTAATTTTCTCCATATTTTTTCATTTTTTTTAATTTAATTAATTTACTTAAATTATTACACATTTTACTTAATTAGACACTATATTTATTTTCTTTTTTCAATTTTAATTATCCTACAATACTAACTAATAAATTAACTAATTAATTTTTAATTGTACATACATAGATATAAATATATATATTTTTTATTTTTAAGTTTTTATATATATTTTTTTGGAGAAATAATGAAGGAGCTTGGAGAGCCAAAATTGCCATTTTATATGTTACCAGTGACTCAAGAGCCGGTGTCTACAGTTGCCCCCAATTTTAGGGAAGCTAGTGCCTAGACGCCTAGGTGAGCCAAAATTCAGGAAAGGGAAAGAAACACGTACCTGAGGCCCCACAAGAATGAAATCATCTCTTTAGGTCACCGTATAGACTGCAGAGCGATTTTTATCCTTCTAGGTGATGCGTCGAGTCTACTCCAGACTCACGAAACGTGAGAGTTGCTGTTCTGAGCTGTACCGAGCCCGTTCTAGGCTTACAAAGTGCGAGTTGCTCTCTTGAGCTGCACCGAGCCCGTTCTAGGCTTACAAAGTGTGAGGGGCAGCTCTCTTGAGCTGCACCGAGCCCGTTCTAGGCTTACAAAGTGCGAGGGTGTTCTTTCGAACTGCACTGAGTCCGTTCTAGGCTTACAAAATGCGAGGGTGTTCTTTTGAACTGCACCGAGCCCGTTCTAGGCTTACAAAGTTCGAGGGTTGCTCTTCTGAGCTGCACCGAGCCCATTCTAGGCTTACAAAGTGCGAGGGTTGCTCTTCGGAGCTGCACCGAGCCCGTTCTAGGCTTACAAAGTGCGGGGTTGCTCTTCTGAGCTGCACCAAGCCTGTTCTAGGCTTACAAAGTGAGGGGGTTCTCTTCTAAGCTGCATTGAGCCTATTCTAGGCTTACAAAGTGCGAGGGTGTTCTTCCGAACTGCACCTAGCCGAGGCTTACCAAGCGCGGGGGTGTTCTTCCGAACTGCACCGAACCGAGGCTTACAATGTGTGGGGTGTCCTTCTGGACTACTCTTCTGAGCTGTACCGAGCCGAGGCTTACAAAGTGCGGGGTTGCTCTTCTGCGCTGCTCTTCTGAGCGGGATGTTCTTCTGAACTGCACCGAACTTTTTCTAGACTTACAAAGTGAGGGGTGTGCTTCTGGACTGCTCTTCTAAGCTGCACTTCTTGGATATTTCCTACAAAGCTATGTGCATGGAAGTATATACAAGAAATTGTATGCATGATATGAGATGTAGATGTTTGTAAAAATGGATGACTATGTCTTAGGTGGTCAAGGGTCCGTTATACAGCTTGGCTGCTCCACCATGCCTCCCAAGATCCAGAAGAGTATCATCTTGGTTTTAAGGATTATTGCCCCCTGAGAGGGCTTAGGTTGATTTTACCCAGAAAGGTCTTGAGAAATGTGAGCTTGCCGACATGAGACTGATGCATACTATCTAGGGGCACTACGTATGCATGAAATGCACATGAAAAGCATTGCAAAGTTTGTGTATGTGAAATATGTACTGTGCGTACTATGCATTGACTACGAGCATGAAATGCATGCAGGGAATTATGCATGTGGCACATACGCCACAGTCATGCACATGGTTTATATACATGTAAAAGATTATGAAATGTGTGCGAAAAATCAAATTCTGTAAAATGTTTGCAAATAATCATGAATGAGAGATATATGCAAAGGGGAGAGATATATGCAAATGCTCATGCATGTGACAAGGGTAAAGAGTCTATGTGAAAAATTGAGTGTGTGATGTGTTCATGGATAACTATGCATATAAAACACATGCAGAAAAAATCATGTGTTTGTATAGAATGCACGCGAAAGATGTGCATGTGAAATGCATGCAAAGGATACGCCCACAAAATGCGTATGTAAAACCATTTATAAGAATGTACGCTACTTGCAGGAATCATATATACAAATAATATCATTGGGTGAATGTGCAAAGTATTGCTTTCATGAGTAGCGATAAGAAGTATCCCAAGATTGTTAAATGATTGCAACCTATTAGGTACCCCAAACTCGAGTTTCTATCTGTCCTTGAGCACGCTGAATGAACCACATTCTCAATTGATTCAATCTCAGCCAAAGAATTTGAGATTCATTCCTAATGAAGGGCAAGAAGATAAATATGTAAACATTAAGGTTTACTAAACCAACATGTAAATACAAGGCATACCATGCAATCTCTGTATGTGTTGGTAAAAGGCCAAAACAGAATTTTTCATCATTTGAAAGAAAATTCTAGATGCAACTTTGGAGACGAGACTCAACTCAAATGCAAATGCACTCGTGGCTTCCCGCTTGAAGCTCAAGAGACACCATATGTCTCTTCCTATGTACCAAACATTATTAGAAGGTCATCTCTGCTAATTAGATAAGGTTAAACCCAGAATCAAGAGGTCTTACTTCGGTTGTAACATTAGGCTTAGGTATTGGCTACCAAAGGAGGATCAAGTCACTAGAGAAAAATGGCTGCAACTTACATTCGACGGATAAAAGGACCATTCCAAACCCTAATTGTATACTGTCTAGATATTCTTGGATTTGAATTTGGTAATACTTGAGCTCATCAAGCTCAGCATAAAAATTAAGTTAAAAAGATAACTACTGAAACTCATCAAGGGGTATTATCATGGCCTCTACTTTATTTTTCGCTTTTTCTTCTATTTTTTTTTTTTTTTGCTTCTTCTTCTATTTTTTTCTGTTTCTTTTTTTTCGGAAATTTATGCCTTTAATTACACGGAGATAATGATCAACCCCCTTTCTGAAGTATAGCCCATCCTTAACAGGGCAATTTTTGATAGCCCAAAAAATTATCAATGATTGAAACTTTTTCCCCGAAGCGTAAACTCACCCTTATCAGGATAATTTTTGATAGTCTAAAGAATTTTCAAAGATTGAAACTCTTTATCCAAAGTATAAATCCATCTTTATTAGGGCAATTTTGATATCCCGAAGGAATGTCGTGATTTATACCCATCCTTACTCGAGCGGCCATTCAATACCCATCCTTACTGGAGCGGCCATTCTTATAAGGGGAAGCCAAAATCATTTTAGGTGAAGGGTAGTTTTAATGTGTGTAACAATAAAATTGGTATGCATTTAGCATACCAAAATAAAGGCTCAATGGGCTAGCAAGCAATTACAAAGCAAGGGTAGAAAATGGTCATTTAAAGAGCTATGCAAAGAAACGGTTGCCTAAATCATTTTCTAGATTCAGCCTTATCTAGCGATCGCTTTGACGGGTAATCAGAAAGGTTCTAGTGCTCTTAGTGAGTTTTCATCTAATCCCCTAATTGCAACTAGTTTTTTCAATTTGTTTCCAAAATGGGCCAAAAGTGGTCTGAACTTAGAAATTACATGGTATGGCCAAATATTATCACGTGATCCAACTCTCAAAGATCAGACATATCTACCCCTTACTTAATTCAAAATGGAATGAAACGCAGATTTCTAAAGTTAAGATCAAAGCCATTCATAGTTGAGAACTACTTAGGCAAAGTCAAACTTTGAATCAAAAGTACCTTAATAAGGTACAAACATATCAGTGCTTTAGGGTACAGCTTAACACAAAAATTTTTACTCAATCAAAATATATGTACACAAAAATCATATAGGCATATAAAGAATTTATTTTTTTTTTAAATATGTTCAAATTATGTGTTAAAAACCATGTACATGGAAAGATGCCTGTGATAATGTCATACATATTAGTAATGCGTGTTAGGACCTATATGTGTTAAACATGTGTAAAAACATATTGCATAGAAATGCATACATGAAATATGTGCAAAGATGTGTGTGCGTGAAACACCTGCAAAAAAACTATAAGTGAGTGTGTAAACACTACATGATAAATGATATGCATACACAAATTTGCAGGGTACATGCAAGCAACCTACAACGATGGCATAAGTACAAAATATGACACAATATAGGAATGAATGTTCAAGATATATGGTACATGTACACATGGCATGATTTAGACATGATAGGAATACATATATGATGTAAAATGAAAAAATTTGGCACAATGATGTATACATGAATCTTGAGGAATGGCAAAACTCGCATAGATAAGAGTGCAAAATATATACAAATAATGCAAATGACATGAGACACAGTATAAGAATGATTGTGTACAGTGAGCGGCATATGTATACGATACAAGACATGGGATGGGAGTGGTTGTAAGAAACGAATGACGTTTATAAAGTATATGTATTTACATGGTATGCATATACAAAACATGGCATGGATATATACAATGACTAACATACATGATGCAGGATTCATGTGTGCATGGCATAACTCATGTATGATAATTCATGTTCATGATATGGCATACAATGTGAAAGATGCAAGGGGTTTGCCGTGCATGATGTGCATAATGACTGACCTAATGATGTATGCTAATGCAGCGGTATGTGTATGCTCTAGCACACAATGTTTATGTCCATATGCATTGTGAGCCTACTGATATGTACATACCATGACACATGATGAATGTACATTCTTTTTATTTGATTTGATTTTTTTTTTTATGGTGGTAGTATGTCCGCGCTTGCTATGATGTATGTCAATACGTACGTTCAGTGATGTTGTATGTACAGATTATGGTGCACGATGGATGTCATGGATGTCATAAAGAATGTTATTATGTAGGTATTGCAACAAGCATTGTTATGTACATGCATGAGAAATACATGTTATATTTATATTCACAAATTATGATACAAGCAATTTTATATACAAAGTTCACATGTTCTGTCATTGTACATGAGACAAAATGCATAAGCTTTATTTACTATTGTACATGAAAAATAATGCACGAGCCCGAATACATACATACAAGAAACAAACTCCTCCCAACTGTATCTCTCTCACACAGGAGGTCGTGCGGTCTTTTTCTTAGGTGGGCTTTATCCAAGGGTTAACAGGGAACCCATTGAACATGTACAGTGCATGGTAAAAAATCGGCAGCATGACAACTCTTACCTAATGTACATATGTATGAGTGTTTGGCCATTATATATTTAAAAAATTCAAGTAAATCAAGATGGACCCATCGGGGCATGAAAGCCTTTGATGAAGACCATTTAATTTAATTGATTTTGTTCAATATATAACACCCCAAATAGCAAGCGTGGTATTATGGTACATGCCCTCTATGGGAAGTATCTACGTCTATTACATGAGTTTTGGTCAGAGGTGATGATATTTTAGGGTTACCCAAGCATGATTCCTGCCAACGGGTCTAGCTCGGCATGAGCATAGCGACCGGTTGGGTCAGCATTTAATATACCATAATGGTATGAGGCTTGGACTGGTGATTTATTCTTAACACTTCCCTACATTGAGTGAACGTAAGGTCGCGCTTCGGGAATGCCCCGCGATTAAAAAAGGGACCAGCCTAACGTAGCTCTAAGGCTCTAGCATGATGCAATGTAATTTTTCGAAAAGAGATAAAATTTCTTGATCCTAAACCCATTTACATTAGATTAACCAAAAGTACTTTCGGAGCAAAATCTCATGATTTCCCCAGTGGAGTTGCCACTGTGACGCGCGCGAATCCCGCTCGGCATCCATGTCGCTCTCGGAAGTTCGCTTTTAGCACCCGAGACCGGTTGTAGGTTCGTTAAAACTCGTGAAAGCTAATCGCTTCGTAATGGATAGGGAATCACCCCTATTCCATTGTTGGCAATAAACTTACGAGAGCGTCTATTGGGTATCATAAGGTAGGTATCACGGAGTCACCACCCAATAAAACATTGGGAAATATATTCTAACCTTATGAGGCCAAAACCAGAGAGAGTTCGGGACCTCACTCTTATTCATTCCTTTGGTTAACGTTATGTAAATGGATTTTTAGAATCCATTCATACCTTTAGTTCGGGACCTCGCCTTCTAGGTCACCCTGCCGCCGCGCGTGGCGTTATCCACCGCCGGAGGTGGCCGGCACCACCTCATTTCCTTCTTCCTTTTTTCCCTTCGGTTTCCTGCCCCTTGGTCCCTGTTTCCTTCTTTTCCTTTTCCCTCTTTTCCTCATTCTTTCTTTCCTTGGTCTCTCCTTTCTCTTCTCTGTGTTCTTGCTCCTTCTTTCTTTTCTTTTTCTTTCTCTTTTGCTTTGGCTTGCTCTCTCCTCTCCTCAGCCAGCTCTCTTCATTTTTGCCCTCTCTTTTTCTTTTTATACCCCTCAAATTAAGGTACATCTATCCCTTAATTTTCTCCATATTTTTTTAACTTTTTTTTAATTTAATTAATTTACTTAAATTATTACACATTTTACTTAATTATACATTATATTTATTTTCTTTTTTCAATTTTAATTATCCTACAATACTAACTAATAAATTAACTAATTAATTTTTAATTGTACATACATACATACATACATATATATATATATATATATATATATATATATATATATATATATTTTTTTTTTTTATTTTTAAGTTTTTATATATATTTTTTCGGAGAAATTATTAAGGAGCCTGGAGAACCAAAATTGCCATTTTAGATGTTACCCTTGACTCAGGACCTGGTGTCTACAAGTAGTTATGATATGCACCCAGGGGTTAATGAGATGTATCAAGATTTGAAGATGCATTATTGGGTGCCAGGAATGAAGCGGTATGTATCAAATTTTGTGGGTAAGTGTCTGATATGTCAGCAAGTAAAGGCAAAACACCAAGTGCCATCCGGGTTACTTCAGCCTATCATCCATACCCGAATAGAAGTGAGACCGAGTAACAATTGATTTTGTGGCTGGGTTGCCTCTCACCCGAAGGAAGCATGATGCAATTTGGGTGATTATCGACAGACTTACTAAATCCGTCCATTTCTTACCAGTGACGATGGATTTTCCATTGACTCGACTGGCGGAATTGTATATCAATGAGAGAGTGAGATTGCATGGAGTACCCACCTCCATTATTTCAAATAGAAATCTTATGCTGACTTGAAGAGAAAAGACATAGAGTTCAAAGTGGGTGATAAAGTGTTTTTAAAGGTTTCTCCATGAAGCGGGTTCTCGGATTTGGGAAGAAGGTTAAGTTATCACCCAGATTCATTGGGCTATATGAAGTGATTCAACGAGTGGGACCAGTGGCATACAGGCTAAAACTTCCACAGGCTTTAGAGAAGATCCATAACGTGTTCCATGTATTGATGATAAGGAGATATCGATTAGATCCAAGCCATGTGATTAAACCAAAAGAAGTGCAAGTGCAAGCTGATCTAACTTATGAAGAATATCAAGTGAAGATCTTAGTTAGAGAGATCAGACAGCTCAGAAATAAGCAGATTCCCTTAGTGAAAGTGCTCTGGAATCATCACAGTGTGGAAGAAGTGACATGGGCGCCTGAAGCAAACATGCAACAGCAGTATCCACAGCTTTTCCATTCAGGTAAATTTTGAGGACGAAATTTTCCTTAAGGGGGGTAGAATTGTAATGGCCCAAATGCCGGTCTAGAAGTGTCAGAGTGTAATTCCAGTGTCAACATGATAATCGCAGTGTCGAACAGTGTAGGGAGTGAGTTTGCCAGTATCAAACTTCAGTGTTAAGTGTGTTAAAAATATAGTGATTCTGGGATGGGTAACACCGGGGTGGCTATACAGCGAACCATAAGGAATCTAGTGGTGAAATTAGAACTGAAAACGGAGCTAAAACGACCTCCGAAAGTCATTCTGAAGTTGGCCTCCGATTCGGTTCAATTTGAACCAGGATTTGACCGAGGGGTTATAAGAGGCTTATGTGGCCCAATATAATTTTAGTGTGTTAAATAATGTAATGGAAGTGATTTCTGTGAATTTTGACAGCTTTAAAGTTGTATTTTACTGCAGAAGGAAAATTGATTGAATCGGACCGGTTTAAGTGAACTGGTGCCCAAATGGACTCTGATTGAGTTGAAAATTTGCAAAGAACCTATTTTTGATGTTTTAAGATCAATGGAATAGGTTATAAGTGAAAATATTTAGGGGAACATATAGATCATTTGAAAAAGTGCAAATGAATCGAAAAACAGAAATTTTTGTCTAAATCGGTCGGACCACCTCAGTTGGAACGGTTCGGTTCATTAGATGACTATATAAAGGGAGAAATGGCTGGATTTATTTAGAGAAATCCATCCAAAGTTGGCATCTCTCCTCCCTTTCAAAACCATATGGTTTTTCTCACTTCTCTCCTCCATTTTCTTCTCTTCTACTCAAATTTCTTCTCAAATCTTATCTCCCTTACTAAAGGTCAGCTCCTCTACAATCCTATAGAAGTGTTTGGAGTTCATTTGTTGTACTAGAAGTTGGTGAAATAAAGAGATCAAAGGTTAGGGTGAGTTTTTGGGTTTTTGATTCAAGGGTTTATAATTTATTTTATTGATCCCTACAAAGGTTTTTAGGGCTGTAGAACACGTTTATGATGTTATATTTTACATTTGAGACTTGATTTTTAAGTTATGAGGATGTTTATATTCGGCCCATGTAGGAAATCAAGGTGAGGAGGAGATTTCTCAAGCTAAAGGGAAGGAAAAGCAACCCTAGAGTGCTCTAGAGCTTGGAAAGGAGGTTTGTGGTTACTAAATCTACCTATTTCCTAATGTTTATGTTGATTTTAGGGTTATGTCTATGGTTAGGTATGTGATAATGATGTGTTTAATTAAATCTAACTTGATATTCATGTTTAGTGGGATTAATATAGTGTATAAACATGATTAAGTGAAATTAAATCAAAGTGGTATGAAAAGTGTAATAGTGGCCGAATGGTATTCTTAAGAAACCATGATGTTTTAATGGGTTTTAAGGCATGAAATTCATGTTTATAACATGTTTAACACGTTTAATACATGATTGGGTGAAAACAAGAATTAAAAGAAACCATAATGAATGAATGAGTGTTATGGCCGAATGGTATAATGTGACTTTAAGTGAATTATATGATGAATGTTGGTGTATTATGGACATTTGAGGCATGTATAACCTGAAATAAGTGTAATTAAGTGGCTAAGAAAAATTATAGTGCATGTTATAAAAATTTGAATGTTGGGCCGAATATTATATAAGATTTTACATGTGTATGTTTTGATGGTATATGTGATTTAATGGTATAAAGTGACTATATATTGATAAATGAGTGTATGTGTAAAGTGGTAAGTGAAAAAGAGATGTATGATGAATTTTACATATTGACAAAATGTGATACTTAATGAAATTTTGAGAAAATATTGCCCTTAGTAATTGTTTGGCAGCACTACAAGAAAAATGCTCTTTAACGAAGGGAAATCCGGTCGTTAAAAGTTAAAATCCGGTCGTTACAAACTTTTAACGACCGGAAAATCCGGTCGGTAAAATCCCCTTCGTTAAAGGTATAGACGACCGGATTTTGCATCCGGTCGTTAATGTCTTTAACGACCGTAGTATTTCCGGTCGTTAAAAAGGGATTTTTAGCGACCAGATTTTCCCTTCGCTAATTATATTCACTTTTAACGAAGGGATTTCCGGTCGTTAAAGATACCTTTTAGCGACCGGATTTTCCCTTCATTAATTGTATTCAATTTCAACGAACGGATTTCCGGTCGTTAAAGATACCTTTTAGCGATCAAATTTTCCCTTCACTAATTGTATTCAATTTTAACGGAGGAATTTCCAGTCGTTAAAGATACCTTTTAGCGACCGAATTTTCCCTTCGCTAATTATATTCACTTTTAACGAAGGGATTTTTGGTCGTGAAAGATATCTTTTAGCGACCAAATTTTCCCTTCGTTAATTATATTCACTTTCAACGAAAAAAATTTCGATCGTTAAAGATACTTTGTAGTGACCGAATTTTTATTTCATTAATTATATTCACTTTTTTACCTTTCCTATCGTTAAAAATACTGTTTTACCGATCGAATTTTCCCTTTGCTAATGTTATTCGCTTTCAACGAAGGAATTTTTGGTAGTTGAAGATATTTTTTATCGATAAGTTTTTTCTTTCGCTGTATTCACTATAAATAAAATATTTTATTTGGCTATTACCTGTACACATCATTCACGCACATATACATATCCAAAATTATAATAAATAGTTTTTTCATAGATTGCAAAATATCAGATACAAAATATATCGATATTTCGAAATTGGTTGACAGTGTATCATATACAAGTATAAAATATAAAAACAGCCCCTATCTATATCATTCTCTATTCACCTAGAAAATTCTAGAAGAATGCATAATGAACCTTATATCTTCATTGTCCATTGTTTTGTAAAACCTGAAGAATTTAAAACATAAATTTATAATTAAAATTCATGCACAAAGCCAATAAATCAAAAGGCCAAATAATTTAATATTTTTAATTTAAAATATAATTTACCTTAAGTATTCAAAATCTCCCAACAAACTAGTGTAATTATATATACACTTCAAAATATCCAAAGTCCATCAAGTGCAATTGTATAAGTCACCAATTGGAGAGATTTCTTATGATTGAAGAAGCCAGGCTGACATGAAAACCTGCGCATAAGGGGCCGCAATCTTGATAAATGAAAAGTTCAGATCAAAGTGTAGCCAATACCTGTAAGAAAGTAAAATCAAGGAAAGAGCAATATGGTGATGTAACTGTAGTTATCACTTAAACGCTGGCCAGCATCACAAGAATATACAAAAAATTTGAAACACAATTTCCACAATTTCCGCAACGAGGAGTTAACAAACATTTATGGTTTATCAATGATAAGTCACGAAAGGATCATATCAATTGATCAGGGGCTAAAGGTGTCATTTCTTTTGTTTTAATGGACAAATCTCCAGCTAGGGAAAAGCAATGTTCCTTTCTCCATAGCCCAACAAGACTAAATAGCAAAAGATTTTTTTTAATTTATTTTTCCTATCTAATGTAGAATAAAATTTAAAGTACTCCTGTTTATGAGGTAAACCAATAATTTTCATTCATTTCCAATTCAGTTCACTGTCAAAACATAGAGTATTGCACCATGCACATGACTGTAATATCAGTAGCATTTTCATGCAGGTACTCATTTATTCTTTAGGTTTCCTTACCTCACAAATTGCAGCAAAAGTCTGCTGCTGATCATGTGTCTGGCTCAATAAATTATCCAAGAAAAACTGCACGGACCTCCTCACCTGGTAAAATGCCAAAAGTAAAGTTCTTGCATCATTGGTTTTACAAATTATTTAAAAATTCATTAACAGGTAACTAAGTAATCATTTTCTTAAATGTAGATATTCTGGTATCGAGCATACTGATGACAAATCTCCAGTGGGTTGAAGTGCTCCAAGATCTATGAGGCTTTGCATAACCTGCCAGGCAGATGCCTGATAATTAGATCTATCAAGTAAACAAAAAAATTTATTGATAAAGATTTTCTAATAACTCTAACCGTGGGCAAGAGACAGAGAAATGAGGTTACAGTTCTTAAGATAGAAAAGAAAAACTGATTGCGAATTAATTGATTAGACTGTATGAAGTTACATTTCTTAAGAAAGAAAAGAAAAAAGCAACTGGGGAATTAGATTAATTAAAATGGAGAATTGGGGTGGTCAACCCCAACCCTGCAAAAAATAAGGCAGAATAGCAATGACTTCAGCTTCCACAAATATAAGCTAGTGTTGATGTGCCAAAAAAAATTGTAGTATTTGGATTTAGAGAAAACTAAGTGCAAGGAGTTGTCCTCTGGTGTCAAGAAAAGAATAAATGGAATGGATAACCTCCATACGAAATTAAGACAGAAACCAGAGCTAACAGAACTATGCAAATGTTAGAGATCACTGTGTAATTCTGATATTAGCATCTTTCTCAAGTTCTCTCTTACTATTTTTCAACAGGTTCAAAGTTACTGCTTATACTAGCCAGTTTGTGTGATGAAAATCTATGAATACAGTTCTACCTCCTAGACTTTGCTTTTGCTGATTCCTTCCACTCTGATGTCTTATGACTTGTAACTGGTAGTTTTGTGAACCAATGAAATCACTTGTCAAAATAAAATAAGAGAGAGAGAGAATGAATCTTTTAAACACATCTCCCATCATATTCTGCCACTGTGTTTCGGATCAAGTGTGTCACATATGCATACTTTAGACCATTCTATTATTGACTGTGTGCTTTAAGATTTTACATCGCTATGCAAATAGAATGTGTCAATAATCCTATCATTTAACATAAAGTCAGAAAAATTCCACAAATAGCCTAGAACAGTATCAGGAGATGGGAACGAACCTTTTTTTGCATCTTTCTCTTAAATTGCATAGAAGTGTTCGAGCAACCTCTCATGAGTAAAAGACTTGATGTCTCCCATCATGCCAAAGTCATAATAGATGAGTGCTTCATCCACATCAATAGCAAGATTTCCAGGATGAGGGTCCGCATGAAAGAAACCAGTTTTCAGAATCTGAAGTTTTTCATGAATTCAGCAGAAATCAAATGGTGATCCAAAGAAAGCAGCAAACATTGAAAATCACTGTTTACAAAGTAGCTTGCATATTTGCTGTATACCTGAATCAAGTATGCCTCAATTGAACGGTTATATCCTCGTGAATCTAGGACATTTAACTGATTTATCTTAACACCTGCATACAAGTTAACAATGTAATGCCAAATGTTGTGATTGCCAAAATGCTGCTGCATCTCTTAAAATAAAGCAGATACAAACTTTACTCTGATGTATGTTATAAGGAGAAGCATGTACAAGTTAAACAGATACATTAGTTTAAGTAGAAACCTGGTACATACTCCAGTGTCAGTACTTTTGTGGCAGTATAATCCCAAAATACCAGCTTCAAGGGACAAAATTGATTTTAGAGTAAGAACATGCGCAGTACAAATTCCAATCAATTAAATTTCATGATTGCACAAAAGGAGGTGCTAGGGAAAAAAATTTAATGAGAAAAAGCTAGAAAAGCTAGAAGCAAGAAACATACAGGTACTCGAACCCACTTTATATTCCGAAAATCTCGACGGAATCTGTCAGCATTTTTTCCTTCGTTTATGTAATCAATCTCTTGATACAAAATCCTAAAACCAAGACGAAGACCAAAATGAATAGAGTAAAATACAAGTTCAAATACCAAAATGAATAGAGTAAAAAATGCTGCTTCACCATAATGTATCGAATGAACTTAAAAACTTAGTATGTAATAGCACAGATCTATATAAAATGGAGACCAACATAAATGTCAGGTTTTAACATAAACATGAAAAATATCAGGTCCTTCTGGTATGTGATTGAGTTTGATTTGTATCAGTTATGTTATAGTAAGTCTATTGCTATCTTTGTTATCGGGTGAAATTTCGAGGACAAAATTTCTTAAGGGGGAGAGAATGTAACAACCCGAATTACACCCTAGTAGGATTTATGGTGTAATTGTATAGTAAGGGTATAAGAAATTGGACAAAGAATAAGATTAAGAGTATTTAAGGACCTAATTGACGAGGTAAATTAAATGTTAGAAAAGAAGTTGAGTGGAAGGACTAATAGGGAATTAAGATAAGAAGTAAGTGGGAAATTTGATTGAGTGGAACATGTGGCAGATTTTAGACATATGTCTTGCTGTGAGCTTGCCACTTAGGCAGCCACATGCAAGAAGTATTGAAGTTAGTGGGAAAATCTGTCTCATTCCACTAACAATCAGATTTTCTACTTCACCACTCTCATTCTCTCATGGATTCTTCTCTCTTCTTCCTTTCTTCATTCTGATTTGTGATTCTTCAAGTTAGGTTATTGCTACAATTGGATGGTTTGAAGAGGTTACCGTGTGAACTAGGAGATAAGTGTATTGGATTTGTGTTTCTGTTTCTACCCCTTCTTGTGGTTTGTTCGTTGAGTAAATGGATTAACATTTTGTTTTGATTTAGGTATTGCAAGAAGCTGAGGCTAGAAGAAAGGAAAAGGGCAAGGACAAGATCTGATTTGGGGTGTCTCGGCTAGAGGTAGGGATCGTGTGCCCTATGATTTTTGCATGTGTAGTGAAATTATGATGTTGGGTCAATTGATGCATGTTTATGTGTTTAATTGATGTTCGATTTAATGGAAATGTAAATTGGATGTGTGTTGAAGTGTTAATTGAATTGTCTTGAGTAAAATATAGTGACCATGTATGAACACTAGTTGTAGGGCAAAACTCTGCTTAGATTGTATCAGACCTCCATGTTATGTTTTGTCCATATGTGGAGCTTCACAACTTCGATTTTAAGTGATTGTTATCTCATTAGAACTATGACTTCCATATCTATATAAGTCCCTGAAATGACTATGACTTAATTCTGGCTCTAAGTGTCCAAAAAATATGCCATAATGTAAGTGTCTCTATTCAGGCGGGTCCATTGGAACAGTATAGATTGTTTAGGTCTTATCTTATGTTTTATATGTCCAAATAACCTGTAACTTGTCCTATTTGAAAGATAACTTCCTAGGGAACAATTGTTAAGAGGACACTTATTCTAAAAATGTGTTCTAAAGTGTCGTTTAGGCGATACAACTTTTGGGTGAAAAACAGTCTCGAAGGGTTCCTGAGGTGAGCTTCTATCACGATCGTGACATAGTCGTGACCTCGCGACAGAATAACACATATTTAGCCTTTTATGCTTCATTTTTATCCCATGGTTGGCATGATTCATTTCCCACCTTTACCCCCCTCTAGTTTGAGTATTTTTGTGTGTTTATCCTTCCCGAAATGCACTTGAACTCCTCTTTAAATTCCTATAACTTATCCAATTCATGTTTAACATCATGATATGAATATATGAATGTGTTTGAATATGTATTTTATATATCATAGGTGTTAGCTAGTAGGAATTATATATATATTTCTTAGATTGTTTAGCGTGTATATGAATTGAGTGAGTTATGATTGCAATTAGATACGTGAATATGTGTTGTAGTAATTAGAATGTTAGTGAGCCTGAAATGTCAAGTTAGTGGATATATAAGCATGCTTATAAAGGGTATAGTGCAGCTGCTCATTAGACTCACATGGGTCCTTTGCTTAGAGATTTCGGTCTCTTTTGTTACCTTTGGTTATTCGAATGTTTTTAGGCTTATGTATTTTGTTTTAGATACTGAATTTCATTGGTATCTTTTGTACCCATACCCATAGTTTGTGAGAGTTCAGGCTTCTTCTTGTTTACTTTTGTGATGATCGAGCTTATGCTATTGATGATGGAATGATTATTTTGACCATGTCATATTAATGCTTTTGGCTTAGTTATGTTCGTCATGTGGACATGATATTGTTAAGATTTAGTTATGTGATATGTAAATAAGAATGTTATGGTGCTTTGAGCATGCTAGTTTTGATAAGATTGAATTGTACATGTTATACTTTTGTATTGATATTGCGATGACGCCTTGGCATAATATGTATATATTGTTATGCGTGCTTGTGCAGTCCTTTGTTTTTGTTTTGTACATTCCCACTAAGTGTTATCGCTTAGCACGGATGTTTGTTTCCGTGTAGGTTTGCAGGATTGGTTTGGTTTTGGAATCGCGCATCTGCTGGCCACTAGAAGTTGAAGTCTTCTTTTTGTTCTAGTATAGGGATAAGTTGTTTAGTCCAGTTGTTGCTTGTACGTTTTGTAACGTTTTGTAAGGCATGAAATTATGATATGTAATGTAATGACTTGTATATGTATACTTTATAAGTTCAGTAATGCAAGTATATATGTTATTTATGAGTGCTTCTGCTTTAGCTCTTGCTTGAATGTTTGTGTTGGCGTGTGTGGCAACCCGACATTCCTTTCGAGGGGTATCGGGGTGTTACAAGTTGTGGTATCAGACCATAGGTTTAGTCGGTTCTGGTTCTATGTGATTGTTTGAGTATAGAGTCTTTGCATGAGAGTCTGTCTAGAGTTGTGGCCTAATGCAGATGTTGTCTTGTGTAGTGTTTTTATGGAGTGGGATCCGAATGAGTATATGGGCGACATGATGGAAAGTGTTAATCCGGTTGGAAGTAATCCGGTCGGGCAGGATAGGCCTGCACATGAGCGTGCACCAGCAGGAGGTCAGGGTTTTTGTTTTGATCCGGCATTAGTACAAGGTTTACTTCAAGTGGTAGACAGATTGACTGCTCCCAAGGCTCCTTCTGAGCTTTTGAGGAAAAGGGGAGCGGAAGAGTTTCATGGAACCTCATTTGACCAATCGGATGTGGCGGAATTCTGGTTGAAGAGAACTGATCGGATTCTACAAGAGATAGCTTGTCCTCTGCATCAATGAGTTACCTGTGCTGTATCGCTTTTGCAAGGATCAGCATATGATTAGAGGAACCTTGTGCTTCTCAATCCCCAGAGACCGGCTGATTTGACATGGGAGTTTTTTTCGTGAAAGAATTTGAGCAAAAGTATGTTACTAAGGCCTATAGGGAGGCAAAGTGGAAGGAATTTATAAGTTTGAAACAAAGGAACTTGTCGGTTAGTGACTACGAGAAAGAGTTTGGTCGTTTGAGCAAGTATGTGCCTACTGCTTTGATGACTAAGGATTTCAAATGCCAACATTTCCAAGATGGATTAAGAGAAGTGATTAGAGGTCCGTTGTCGGCCATGGCAGTTATGCATCTGGTTGGATATTATCAGTTAGTGGCAGCGGCGATTAAGTTAGAAGAATCAGAAGTGATCAAGCAAAAGATGGAGCATAAGAGAAAAGTAAGCGATAATAATGTGTTAAGTAGTAAGAGAACCCGTGATGGAGTTAGTGGACAACATACTCAAAGGTCCGGTCTAGTGCAAGAATCTAAGGGAAGTGTTTTGGCACCCCCTAGTAAGGAAAGCAATGTGCCAAAGTGTGAGCATTGTGGGAAATTTCATAGAGGTATGTGCAGGAAGCTTAGTGGAGCGTGCTTCAAATGTGGCAGCATGGAGCATAAGCTTGCCAATTGTTCGGAGATGAAAGAGAGCATAGTTTAGCAAGGAAATAGAGGGAACACGGGAGTGACTGGATCTACAAGAGGTGGAAGGAGAAGAGATCGAGCAGCACATGATATATCGAAAACGATTGAGAAGCCAATTCTTTCAAGTGGTCCAGCTCGGTGTTATGCCATGATTAGGGACAAGGAAGATGATCAAGCAGGTCCTTCTGGTATGTGATTGAGTTTGATTTGTATCAGTTATGTTATAGTAAGTCTATTGCTATCTTTGTTATCGGGTGAAATTTCGAGGACAAAATTTCTTAAGGGGGAGAGAATGTAACAACCCGAATTACACCCTAGTAGGATTTATGGTGTAATTGTATAGTAAGGGTATAAGAAATTGGACCAATAATAAGATTAAGAGTATTTAAGGACCTAATTGAAGAGGTAAATTAAATGTTAGAAAAGAAGTTGAGTGGAAGGACTAATAGGGAATTGAGATAAGGAGTAAGTGGGAAATTTGATTGAGTGGAACATGTGGCAAATTTTAGACATGTGTCTTGCTGTGAGCTTGCAACCTAGGCAGCCACATGCAAGAAGTATTGAAGTTAGTGGGAAAATCTGTCTCATTCCACTAACAATCAGATTTTCTACTTCACCACTCTCATTCTCTCATGGGTTCTTCTCTCTTCTTCCTTTCTTCATTCTTATTTGTGATTCTTCAAGTTAGGTTATTCTATAATTGGATGGTTTGAAGAGGTTACCGTGTGAACTAGGAGGTAAGTGTGTTGGATTTGTGTTTCTCTTTCTACCCCTTCTTGTGGTTTGTTGGTTGAGTAAATGGATTAAGAGTTTGTTTTGATTTGGGTATTGCAAGAAGTTGAGGCTAGAAGAAAGGAAAAGGTCAAGGACAAGATCTGATTTGGGGTGTCTCGGCTGCTCTTCTAGAGGTAGGGATCGTGTGCCCTGTGATTTTTGTATGTGTAGTGAAATTATGATGTTGGGTCAATTGATGCATGTTTATGTGTTTAATTGATATTTGATATAATGGAAATGTAAATTGGATGTGTGTTAAAGTGTCAATTGAACTGCCTTGAGTAAAATATAGTGACCATGTATGAACACTAGTTTTAGGGCAAAACTCTGCTTAGATTGTATCAGACCTCCGTGTGATGTTTTGTCCATATATGGAGTTTCAGAACTCCGATTTAAGTGATTGTTGTCTCATTAGAACCATGACTTCCATATCTATATAAGTCCCTGCAATTACTATGACCTCATTCTGGCTCCAAGTGTCCCAAAAATATGCCATAACGTAAGTGTCTCTATTCAGGCGGGTCCATTGGAACAGTATAGATTGTTTACGTCTTATCTTATGTTTTATATGTCCAAATGACCTGTAACTTGTCCTATTTGAAAGATAATGCCTAGAGAACAATTGTTAAGAAGGACACTTTGTCTAAAACTGAGGTCTAGAGGGTCGTTTAGGCGATACAAATTTTGGGTGGAAACCAGACTCGAAGGGTTCCTGAGGTGAGCTTCTGTCGCAATCTCGCGACAGAATAACACATATTTAGCCCTTTATGCTTCATTTTGATCCCATGGATGGCATGATTCATTTCCCACCTTTACCCCCCCTCTAGTTTGAGTATTTTTGTGTGTTTATCCTTCCCGAAATGCACCTGAACTCCTCTTTAAGTTCCTATAACTTATCCAATTCATGTTTAACATCATGATATGAATATATGTATGTGATTGAATATGTATTTTATATATCATAGGTGTTTGCTAGTAGGAATTATATATATATTTCTTGGATTGTTTAGCATGTATATGAATTGAGTGAGTTGTGATTGCAATTGGATACGTGAATATGTGTTGTAGTAATCAGAGTGTTGTGAGCCTGAAATGTCAAGTTAGTGGATATATAAGCATGCATATAAAGGGTTTAGTGTAGCTGCTCAGTAGACTCACATGGGTCTTTTGCTTAGAGATTTCGGTCTCTTTTGTTACCTTTGGTTATTCGAATGTTTTCAGACATATGTCTTTTATTTTAGATACTGAATTTCATCGGTATCTTTTGTACCCGTATCCACAGTTTGTGAGAGTTCAGGCTTCTTCTTGTTTGCTTTTGTGATGATCGAGCTTATGCTATTGATGATGGAATGATTATTTTGAGTATGTCATATTAATGCTTTTGGATTAGTTATGTTCGTCATGTGGACATGATATTGTTAAGATTCAGTTATGTGATATGTAAATAAAAATGTTATGGTGCTTTGAGCATGCTAGTTTTGATAAGATTGAATTGTACATGTTATACTTTTGTATTGATATTGCGATGATGCCTTGGCATAATATGTATATATTGTTATGCGTGCTTGTGAAGTCCTTTGTTTTTGTTTTGTACATCCCCACTAAGCGTTATCGCTTAGCACGGATGTTTGTTTCCGCGTAGGTTTGCAGGATTGGTTTGGTTTTGGAGTCGCGCATCTGCTGGCCACTAGAAGTTGAAGTCTTCTTTTTGTACTAGTATTAGGATAAGTTGTTTAGTCTAGTTGTTGCTTGTACATTTTGTAACGTTCTGTAAGGCATGAAATTATGATATGTAATGTAATGACTTGTATATGTATACTTTATAAGTTCAGTAATGCAAGTATATATGTTATTTATGAGTGCTTCCGCTTTAGCTCTTGCTTGAATGTTTGTGTTGGCGTGTGTGGCAACCCGACATTCCTTTCGAGGGGTATCGGGGTGTTACAAGTGGGCTTAGGTTGCATTCTAATTAAAGATGGCAAGGTAATTGCCTATGCTTCCAAGCAGTTGAAGCCCCATGAGCAACACTACCCGACGCATGATCTAGAATTAGCGGCGGTAGTGTTTGCACTTAAGGTATGGCGGCATTATTTGTATGGAGAAAAGTGCATAATCTTCAACGATCACAAGAGTTTGAAGTATCTGCTGACTCGGAAAGTGTTGAATTTGAGATAGCAAAGGTGGTTAGAACTGTTCAAAGACTATGACTGTATCATTGATTACCATCCAGGTAAGGCAAACGTGGTGGCGGATGCTGTCAGTAGAAAGTCAATTTTGGCTTTGTTTGTTAGTAGAGCTAGGTGGAGATTGGAATCAAAAGGTGCATTGATTGCTCAGTTAAAAGCTAGACCGAGTTTGATGCAAATGATAGTGGATGCACAGTGGAGTGACAGTGTTTTGCAGCTTGCTTGTCAAGAGTGAAAGATGGCAAGCGGACCGAATTTTCAGTAGATAGCGAAGGGGTTCTTTGACATGGTAATCGATTATGTGTATTGGATATGAGTGAGGTAAAGAAGAAGCTTTTGCAAGAGGCCCATTCGTTGGTTTTCACTATGCATTCGGGTAGAGATAAGATGTATCGAGATCTCAAGCAACATTATTGGTGGCCAGGTATAAAGAAGGACATAGTGGGTTTCATTTCAAAGTGCTTGGTATGCCAGCAAGTGAAGTTGAACATCAAGTTCCATCGGGTTTGCTAAACCCCTTACCCATTCCCCAATGGAAATGGGATGATGTGACGATGGACTTTGTATCCAGCTTGCCATTAATGCAACGCAAGCATAATTCAGTGTGGGTCATAGTCGATAGGTTATCAAAGTCAGCGTATTTCTTGCCTATTCGGCTAGACTATTCGATGGACAAGTTGGCGGAGATATATGTGCGTGAAATATTCAGGCTTCATGGAGTACCATTATCTATTGTATCTGATCGGGATTCGAGATTTACGTCCAAATTTTGGAAAGAACTTCAGTCAGCTTTAGGAACTCGGTTAAACTTCAGTACAGCGTTTCATCCCCAGACGATGGTCAGTCAAAGAGAGTTATCCAGATTCTTGAAGACATGCTTCGGGGTTGGGCTTTGGAATTTTCAGGGAGTTGGGATCGGTATATGCCTTTGATGGAATTTGCATATAATAATAGTGATCAGGTAAGCATCGGAATGTCACCTGAAGTGTTGTATGGGCGGAGATGTATAACACCGGTGTGTTGGACTGAGTTGTCGGAAAGAGCTATGATAGGTCCGGAGATAGTGAGAGACACCAAGGAGAAAGTTAGAGTTGTTCAACAGAATTTGAAGGCAGCTAAAGATAGACAACGATCGTATGCTAATTTGAAGCGTAGAGATATTCAGTATGAAGTTGGTGACAAGGTCTTTTTGAAAGTATCACCGTGGCGGAAGGTTCTCCGCTTTATTGGACCTTATGAGATCTTGGAAAGGATTGGCCCAATAGCTTATCGGTTAGCATTACTGATAGAGTTAGCCAAGTTAAATGATGTCTTTCATGTGTCTATGCTCCGTCGCTACCGATCAGATCCATCACATGTGCTCAAAGTGTAAGATATTCGGGTTCAGCCAGACTTTTCTTTTGTTGAAGAACTGAAAGAAATTTTGGCTAGAGAGGTCAGGCAGCTTCGGAACAAGCAGATACCATTTGTTAAAGTGCTTTGGCAGCATCACGGTGTTGAGGAAGTGACTTGGGAACCGAAAGAGGCAATGAGAGTTCAGCATCCTCAGTTATTTGGGTCAGGTGAGAATTTCGAGGATGAAATTCTGTTAAGGGGGGGAGTGTTGTAACACCCCGTAAACACCCTAGTAGTGTCACATCCCGTTTTCCCCTTAGTAATATGAGCCTGTCTGTGTGAGCATGCATTTGCATGTGTTCGGCATATCATAAGGGTATTTTGGCAAAAATGCATGTTTTTGGGGTTTTATTAGCATATGGAGGTATGTTTGGAATTAGAGTGTGAATTAGTTGGGAATGCATAGTGTGTGTGTTCATACCATTGTAAGGTGTGCATTAGTTGGGATATGTTTATGTGTGTGTGTTCATACCATTGTAGGGTGTTTTAAGTTGGGAGTGCATTGTGTGTGAGTAGTGTATGTTTGTTGGGTGTGAGTGATTGGTTTCCACCAATAGTAAAGTGAAAAGTGTAGGGTTAGGGAAAAGATGAGTTAGTAGAGAAGGAAAAGTGGGAAAGGCAGAGACTCAATTCTTTTTCCCGATTCTTCTTTTTCTTCTTTAGCTCATCTTCTTCCTTTGGTCTTATTTTGAAACCCTAGCTTGAATCAAGCTACTGTTAGTGGAAATCAATCATCTCCTTGGCATTCTTTTGGTAAGTTAGTGCATTTTCATCTTGTTTTCTATTTGCTCATCTCCTTCTTCTTAATTTTTAGGTTTAGATTTAACTTAGGGTTTGCATTTTTGGGTGTTCTTTGATGTGTTGTGCTTAGCTCAGGCTCCTCGCGATCCCAAGGGCAAAGAGATTGCTGGGAGTAGTGGAGCTAAGTGATTTGAAGCTAAGGATTTAAGGTTTGGGATTTTTGTTTGAGAAATTTTCTTGAATTTCAACTTACTATAATTTTTAGGGTTTATGTTCTTGAGAGACTTGAATATGTTTATGTATGATTTAAGTTGTTTTGATTGCTGAATTAAGTTGTATTTATACTGTTTATATTATTTGGGAAATCTTCTGGAAGGTGAGATGAGATTTGTGTTGTTTTGAGCCACTTCGGAATTGATTTTTGGGAGTTCTGTGAATTATGGGAATTTTGGGAACGGAAAATCACGATCCTGGAGAATTTCCATTTCCAGTGTGTGTGAGGCATGACCAGCCAAGAAAAGAGGCCAGTCACGAGTGGTGACTGCCAGTCACGACTCGTGACCAGCTAAGAAGAGAGGCCAATCACGAGTGGTGACTGCCAGTCACCACTCGTGACCAGCCAAGAAGAGAGGCCAGTCACGAGTGGTGACTGCCAGTCACGACTCGTGACCAGCCAAGAGAGGCCAGTCACGAGTGGTGACTGCCAGTCACGACTCATGACCAGCCATGAGAGGAGGCCAGTCACGAATTGCGACTGCCAGTCACGACTCGTGACCGGCCTACCTTGTTGGTCACCCCGTTCAGCCTATTTTCTGAAATTTCCCAGTTTTAACACAAAAATGAATTTCATATTTCTTCTGAATGGACTTATACTACTGTATGATTCATGTCATGCTTTTATATGCTTTTGTATGAGTGATACCATGATTCTTCAGATGAATTGTATGTTGTACTTTGAAACATGAATTAAATGATGCATAACCTGCTAGAGTCATGTAAGTGGATAGTTAGGCATGCCTAATAGAGTCTTTTAGCTGCAGCCCTCAGTTCAGTTCAAACCCCGATCAGGTCCACGTTAGGTTCCTCGCGAACCCCCCCTCAGTATTTGGATCTTGTTTAAGGTCCCCTCAGTAAAAATATTGTGTTAAATGATAAAAATGAAACGACTTTTGATTTGTACCTATGAGGTACCCTCAGTAATTGATTTGTACCCATAAGGTACCTCTGTACACTTGTTATCCACTACCTCGAGTCAGCAGGTGTTCTGTAGCACCCCGTTATCCCCGTTGGAAGGATAACGGAGCGCCACGCGAGCAAACACATAAACGAATCCCAAATACATACTAATAAATAAAACCAAATGAGATGTAAAGAAACTTTTAATCATAAAGTTGCAAGTTCCTTAACATACATCAAGTCAATATCATTTTACAAAAGGGCTCGTAAGCAAATACATATACCAAAATAGTTGTTCCTTTACAAAAGACTCATTTTGCTATGAACAAGCCATGTACAAAATAACAGCAGAAGACTCAAAAATAACTTCATGCAAAAAGACTTCTAGTGGCCGACCTGCAGATGTCTGACTCCAAAATGAACTCGCCACCTACACGGGAAAAGAACCCGTGCTAAGCGATGACGCTTAGTGGGGAGGAACAAAACAAACGAACAATATACATATACAATATTTACAACAATAATATAATCTCCTCGCAACATAAACGTGCAATAAAGCTATGATTCAAAATCAAAGGCAACAAAATTACATATAAGCATATTTCCATGTTCTTTACTTGACATGCATAAACATACATTACACGCAATTAACTACTCAATTCATACTTAGGATTATCATAAATTTCACCATTCTAAATACACAGACACAAGGTGCATATTATAAAGTTATGCATGAATTCATGTGCATCATATACTTTTAATTCTGTCAATAAACATCTCAACATATGTAACACATATTAACATATAGCCTGATTAGTCTGAAAAATACACTTTAGAAGTGGATGCGGTCCATTGGATACTGATAGAACACAGTAACCCAAGCATATAGAGACATAAGTCTCAAACATGTGAATTTTCAAATAGAGACCAAAGCGTCGCATTAAATTTTCCATATAGACCCAAACGGGGTCGAAACAAGGATCCCAAACAGGACACGCATAAAACGTTTAATCATATAGCAGCTGAACACACACCTTGACCTAAGTAAGCGCTTACTTATCCACTACTATGACTATTCAGGCTTAAATGACATAACTCAAAAACTCAAGTATGATCATCATATCATGAGAATTGAATTAAATAAGAATTTATAACTCATGTATACATGTATATTGATAAAATTCGGAAACATATAAATATATATGTATAAAAAAAATATAGGAGATAATAAGAACATATAACTCACATTGAAATAATCCATGTTCATGTTCATGTTAATTATAAACATTTAAATCGTGTACATTAATTATTAATCACGTACAAAAATCTCATAATTAAACAATTATTAAATTATAACACAAATTTAAACCTGTTTCTTGTGACAAGTAGTGAAAAACCCCATGTAACAAAAGTTTTAAAGAAAAATACTTTGCTTTTTAAAATAGGGCAGCAGGAAGGAGGCCAGTCACGAGTCACCCAGGCAATGGTGACTCGTGACGCTGGCTTCTCGCGAGCGCCACGCAAAACAGGGGCAGTCACGGGTCGTGACCCTCCGTCACGCCTCGTGACGCCAGAGAAGAGAGGGGAGGTCACGAGTCACTCGGGCAGTGGTGACTCGTGACACGCAGGGAAGGGGATGGTCACGAGTCGTGACTCTCCGTCACGTCTCGTGACTTCCCAGGGAAGAAGGTCACGGCGTGATTCTCCATCACGTCTCGTGATCTTCTTCTCACACTTCTGCTTCTCCTTCTCAAAAACTTCAGAATTTCAGAAAACGTAAAAAACCAGAAAATCGTGAAAACAGAGTACATCCAAAACTCAAAACCCCATTTTGTCTAAAACCATTTTTCACGCAATAATTATTCGAACACATACCTTCAAGTCTCCAGAGCACATTTACAGAAATAATCACTCAAATTATTCATATTATCATACAATCAAATAATATAAACAGAGAGAGACACAAACCCAGAATCTTCCCTTTTAACTTACATGCATATAGACTTCCATTTTAACGTATAAAGCAACAGAACTTTAACACTACTATTCATACATAAAATTTCTATTACTCAAGCATTTTGATAAACAAACACATGTAAATAACATTGACATCCGAACAGTAACCAGGATCAAAAAATGAGAAAGGACAGACACTCCCAAACCTGGTAATGAAGTTCAAAATGTCCATTGCAACTTTCAATCCACAACCTTCCCTTTTCCTTTATCTTTTCTCTTATCTTCAAATGCTTGCAAACAGATAAAACCACATTCCATTAACCTAAGAACAAAAGCTTAAAAACTCAGACAAACCCGAAGAAGAAGAAAGGAAGGAGAAACCCAAAGAACTTCAGCCACATAACTTGTAATCTTCTCAATACTCAAAACCCTAGTCAACACTGGAAGAACACGCATGCAATAGAAAGAAAGAACAGAGAAAGAAGAGGAGAGGAGTGGTTAACCTGAGAGAGAGCAAGAGAGAAAGAACCTCACGTCTTTTAGTTTCCAGGAAGCCAAAAAAAACTTTCAGACATCTCTTTTCTCTCACCCACATGCACACACTCATAACTCCACTTGGCACACATGCACTGGTTCACTTAATCCACTTATTACTCTTTTACCATCTGCTCCATACTATTACCAATAAGTCCTTGTCAAATTACTTTTTACTCACTAAAATAAAAATATGCAAATAAATACTTTTAATTCCTTGCAATTTAATCTTCTTTCCTCTTGTAAATTACCCAATTGCCCTTAATTACACTTGTAACAATTACCAAATATCCATATTTTCAAATTAAAATTGCCAATTCCTATTAGGCCACTTTTGGGTGTGACAACTCTTTCCTCCTTAAGAAAATTTCGTCCTCGAAATTTCCTCGCTTAACATATACATCTCAAATATCAAAACCGAAATGAAACAAAACTTAACACATCAACACTTACCCGTAAGGAAGTGTTAAGGATAATCACCAGCCCAAGCCTCGTACCATTATGATATATTAAATGGTGACCTAATCGGTCGTGATGAGCTAGACCCGTTGGCAGGGACCATGCTTGGGTAGCCCTAAAGCAATACCACCTTTATCCAAAGCTCATGTAATGGCAATAGATACTTCCCCTAGGTGGTATGAATCGTAATACCTGGCTTGCTATATGGATCATTTTGTATTGGACGAACCCAAATAATCTGAATGGTCACCTAATCAAAGGCTTTCATGCCCCGATAGGCCCATGTCAACTTATTCGGGCTGCATAAATACATGATGGTTAAAACCCATGCGTATGAACATTAGCTAAGAGAGGTTATGCTGCCGGTTTTTTCACCGTGAACCATGCGCATCCATAGGGTTCCCTGTTAACCCATGGATCAGCCCACCTAGGATAGAGACTGCACGACCTCATGTGTGGGGGCAATAAGGTTGGAAGGGTCTATCTGCTTGCATGTGCTTGTAGATGTTGCATTGCATATTCATGTTATTTATGCACAAATAAAATTTTTTATTTCTCCCTTATGTGTACATCCTATTCTTTGCATATAATTATTACATGTACATATTATCCTGTGTATAATTTTTCAAATGTTTCACATGTATCATTGTAATCTCTTTTGGTCATTGTATACCATCTATTGCACAGCACGATCATGAATTATATATTATTCATACATCGTTCTAACTCTTTGCTTTTCAGCCATTATAGACCATTTACTTAGGTGGTTAGGGGATCCCAATAGTTATCTAAAGAGCGATCAGAGTTCACGTGGCCAGACAAAGTTTTTAGCGTTCTTACCAGAGCATCTAAAGGCATTAGAAATGGCTGGCCCTTTGCAACAGAATGAAGAGACTCGTGCCCTAATTGCCCAGGAGTTGGATAGAAGGTTCGAAGACCTTGAAACAAACATGCTGGCTATGGTCAAAGAAAGGATGGATGCCATGGCACTTGTTCTGCAAGCTCAGCTTATGGCAACAACTCTCAACCAAGGAAAGCCGGCCACGATCGAGAAGGCTCATACAACGACAGCTCCAGTACCTCCTTTTCCTTTTGAGACTATAGGTAAGAGGTCACTTGATTCCCCGGTTGAGCAAGGATGAAATAGGAGGCCTACTTTAGAACATGGCATTATGTCCAAGGAGGATGAAGATCCTGCAATCATGCATACTCCAAAAAATGGAAGCTCAGGAAGCCTTGACAATAGTAAGGCAAATGCTAAGGCTGCAGAAGTCCCAGCCACTAGAACAACTCAGCCCCACCTCACTATCTTAGGTAGGCCATTATCTTGGCATTTCACCCGTCTTGTTAAGAAAGGGAAGTTACAACCCTTGTCGGCCGGGCCTGCACCAAGTCAAGGATGCCCTAGACATAGAGCAGATTGGCACTGCGCGTATCACGAGTATTCAAGGCATAGAATGGACTACTGTCGTACCTTGAAAGATCGCATTCAAGAGCTGATGCCAGACCCAGAAAAGGAAGAGATTGTAAAAGTGCCAACCACGGAAGTAAAGCAAAGGCATTTTTCTAATTTTGGCAGATCTTTGTCCTGGGTCCTCAAGAGGCTGATGAAGGAGGGGATATTATAGCCATTGCCAGCTAGGCCCACCAGAAGCCAGGAACAGCCTGATCATAAAGGGGATGAGTATTGCGCCTTCCACCAGCACACCGGGCATACTACAGACGATTGCAAGACCTTGAGACATGCTATTCAAGATCTAATTAACTCCCACCAGATCTCCGACCCAAAAAAGCGAGAGGGAAAGAATAAGATGGACTAAGCGTCTGAGAAGGAAGGAATGATGGGCCCTGAAGTTGATTATGGACCGTTAGCAACAATACCTGCGTCGCCAGAGAGAGGAAGATGATAGTTTAGACTTTCCTTCTTAGTTTTGAACTTTTTTTTATAATGATTAATGACGTCTTTTAGTTTTATTAATAAATCTAACAATTTCCTTCACTTGTGTGATGTTATTTTCAATGATTTCATTATGCATGATCATAATCCATTTATATTTGACATTAGCTCGATTGATGCTACTCTATTTATTCTAGGAACCTTGAAAATCTTGATGGCATCTGACATAACTCTTGAAGAGTGAGAAAATTTGAGAGAATTAAAACAAAATACGAAAAAGTCTTTGCCTGGACCTACGAAGATATGCCAGGAATTGATCGAGAAGTCGCAGAGCACGTTATTCCTACCTATCCAGATTATAAACCTTTTAAACAGAAACAGAGAAGGCTTAGGCCGGAATGGGCAGATAAAGTAAAAGAGGAGATTCACCAGCAAATCAAAGCCAAATTTCTAGTTGAGGTGCAATATCCAACTTGGTTGGCCAATGTTATTCCTGTAGCCAAAAAGAATGGCAAGGTAAGGGTATGCGTAGATTATCGGGACATGAATAAAGCCTGTCCAAAAGATGTCTTTCCATTGCCCCATATAGATGTGCTGATAGACAGCGCCGCTGCTTGCGAGATGTATAGCTTTGGAGATGGTTATGCAGGTTACAATCAAATTCTCAATAAAATAATTGACCAAATTAAGACAGCGTTCATCACGGAGTGGGGGACCTATGCTTATCGAGTAATGCCTTTAGGCCTGAAAAATGCAGGAGCCACTTATCAGAGGACGGCAACAAAAATCTTAAATGACCTGATCCATAAAGAAGTGGAGGTATACGTGGACGACCTGATGATCAAGTCAGCCACTAGAGAAGGACATTTTGAAGCCCTGGAAAAGTTCTTCTTAAGGATAGACAAGTATAATCTATGGTTAAATCCTAAGAAATGTATCTTTAGTGTTACCTCAGGGAAGCTCCTAGGACACATGGTTAGCCAGAGGGGTATTGAGATTGACCCGGACAAGGTTAAAGCCATCATAGAGATGCCAATACCGCAGAAGGAAAAGGATGTGAGAAGTTTTTTGGGTAGGTTGCAATATATCAGTAGGTTTATTGCCAAGCTTACTTCAATCTGTGAACCGATCTTCAAACTACTCAGAAAAGACCAACCAGTAGTATGGAATGAAAGTTGTCAGAAGGCTTTCGATACTGTCAGAAAGTATCTGCTAAATCCACCGGTGTTGAGACCGCCGCAGCCAGTCAGGCCATTGATTTTATATTTAGCTATAGAAGATAGTTCTGTAGGCGCCATGATGGCCCAGGAGGACGAGTTTGGAGTGGAATTTGCTGTTTACTACCTTAGCAAGAAATTCCTGGCCTATGAGGTTAAGTATACGGAGATAGAAAAGATTTGCCTTGCGGTAATCTGGGCTTCTAAGAAATTAAGGCATTACTTTCATGCCTATAGAGTACAGGCAGTAGCAAAGCAGAATCCTTTAAGGTACTTACAGGAAGCTCCATCTTTACTTGGGAAAATGGGAAGGTGGTTATTATTGCTGCAAGAATTTGATGTGGAGTATATTACTCGAAAAACTATCAAAGGGCGTGCAGTGGCTGAATTCCTGGCAGAACACCCAATTCAAGGAGACTCGTACGAGTTTAACTTTCCAGATGAGGATATGACAGCTATCGCAGTTCAAGGTTGGCAGTTGCACTTTGACGGAGCCGTGAACAACAAGGGGGCAGGAGTAGGGATCATTTTAACAACCCCAGATGATGAGAAGCTCCCTTTGGCCAAGAAATTGAAGTTCAAGGCTACTAATAATGAAGCTGAGTATGAAGTGTGTACCTTTGGGTTAGAGGCATTGATAGCCTTAGGAGCAAAAAACATGGAAGTGTTTGGTGATTCCTCCCTGGTGATCAATCAAATCCGAGGTGAATGGGCCATTAAAGAAGAGAGGCTATTGCCATACATCGAGCACTTGAGAGACCTAAGTAGTCAATTTGAAGTGTGTACATTCCATTTTGTTCCGAGGGATGAAAACCAGTTAGCCGATGCGCTTGCTACTTTAGTCTTAATGTGGGACAATCCCGAAGGGGTGGTTATGAGGCCAGTTTTGATTTCTAGCTCTGAGAGATCTAGCTTTGAATCTAAATCAGTCATGGAGATAGAAGTAGCGGATGGGAAGCCGTGGTATTATGATATCAAGAATTATCTAGAGAATATGACGTTTCCGGAGGAAACTACTGAGAAAGATCAGAGAATGATTCGCAACCTATCTACCCAGTTCATTTGCATAAATGGAGCGCTATACAAATGACAGGCGGATGGTATCTAGTTGAGGTGTTTGGATGAGAAAGCGGCTAAGAGGGTGATGGAAGAAACACACACCGGAGTATGTGGGGCCCATATGAACGGGTTGACATTAGCCAAAAAGATTATGAGACAAGGATTCTTCTGGCTCACAATGGATAACGATTGCTCGAAGTATGTAAAGTAGTGTCAGTTATGCCAGCAGTATGAAGATTTAAGGCACCTGCCCATTTCGAAATTACATAATCTGACATCATCTTGGCCGTTCGCAGCTTGGGGGATTGATATTATTGGGGAAATACGCCCCACGGCCTCCAATGGGCATAGATGCATCATCGTCACCATCGACTACTTTACTAAGTGGGTAGAAGCTGAGTCCTTCAAGAAAGTGGATGCTCGGGATATGGCAAAATTCATAGAGAAGAACTTGATATGTAGGTATGGCCTTCCACATCATGTGGTATCTGACAACGGGGTCCAGTTCATGGCCGAAACGAAGAAGTTACTCCAAAAGTATGGTATCGAACACCAGAAGTCCTCTCCGTATCGTCCTCAACCTAACGGGGCAGTTGAAGCCGCCAACAAGAATGTCAAGAGGATCCTGGCTAAGATGGTCCAGAATTATAAAGATTGGGCAGAAAAGTTGCCTTTTGCACTATGGGGTTACAGAACAACCATCAGGACTTCAACGGGAGCCACTCTATATTCCTTGGTATATGGGACGGAGGCAGTATTTTCGGTCAAGGTCGAACTTAAGTCACTAAGGGTGATAATGGAAGCAGAGATTTCGGAGGCCGAATGGGCGCAGCAGTGGTTGCAATGCTTGAACATGTTAGATGAGAACAGGTTAAAAGCCTACTACCAGAACCAGATCTACCAAAAGAGGCTTGCTAGGTCTTTTGGAAAGAAGTTCAAGAAACATCCGTTGAAAGAAGGGGATTTGATATTCAAACAGATGAGACCCGGAGCACCGGATATTAGAGGGAAGTTCAGGCCTACGTGGGAAGGTCCGTTTATCCTCAAGAAGTTGCTGTCAAAAGGAGCTGCAATTTTGTCGGATAGTGATGGCAATGAATTCAAAGAACCGATCAATATTGATAGACTCAAAAGGTTTTATGGCTAAAGGCTACAAAATCAAAAGAAGAGAATGAAAGCCCCGCGTGTCGAAAACCGAAAAAAGGCGGCCTTGCTAAAATTGGGCGCCTCGTCGGGGTGAAAACCGAAAAAGGCATCCTGGGCAAAAATTAGAGGCATGAGAGAAAATATCCAATCAAGAAAACCCAAGAGGGCTGATTGGTAACAGGAGTTGATGCTATCAAGATTTGGCTTTGTGAATGAATGTAGTTTGGCATTTTTGAATTAGTGTTAAATGATGATCATGTATATTGAAATCGTACTAAAACGGGCACAATGTTGTGAAATAAAATAAAACTAAATTCATTCATTGATATTATTTCCTAGTTCTATTCTAAAAAGGAACATATTGCTTAAAATCCATAAAAATCTGAACTAGACCTTACTACTGCTCTCGCCGGCCGGGTGCCTTAGTGGCCAGGTCCTGTTACCAACTGCGGGGCTAGGTGTCCATCCTCTATATGCACTGGTAGAAGTTACGGAATGATTCCCAGAAAAGGGTATAGTAGTTTTCACTGGTAATTCAGTCCAAAGATCATGATACTGAGAAGCAAAGGCTGAAGATAAGACCCCGCCTCGAAAGGATAGGGAATGTCTCACTACATCATTAATCCCTCTGAATTATCAAGCACAATAGGTGGTAGTGTAAAAGGAAACCTCATGAGGCCTTCAAAGAACCATATCCTTATCCGCTACCTCACCCAATCTAGCAACACATTCATCCAGAAAGTCAAAGGAATGCAACTGATGCCTAGAGAGAAATACCTAAGAGAATAACTGCTGATTACCTTAGGAGGGGGCTTTGATAGTAGCTTCAACTTTTCTTGCAGCCGTACCTGAAAGGCAAGAGAGTCTAAAAAAAAAAGAGGCCGTTAGAGATGAAAACCGTAATTGGCGCTCTAAGCAAAAGTTAGGCCAAAGGGCAGGGTGAAAACCTGGGAATAGGCAGTCTGTCCTTAAAAAAAATGAAGAAAAATCCACTGGAGTGGGTTGGTTCCATTCCAGGAAAAATTAGGCATAGGGTTATGTGAAAATCCCTAAAGGGATGCATCTCCCACTAAGAAAAGCTAGTGTAAAACTCCACAAGGGACGCACTACCTTTAAAACAATGACTTTTGACGCCTGGAGCGATAAGGCGGCATCACTCCGAATGACTTTTATTTAGGCAAAGCTTGATTCAAAGTCAAGGGGGGCAAAATGCTCGTTGACCGGGGGGCAAAGATGCGTACGAGTTAGTTCTCTTTGAAAAGATTCTGGGTCAGAGTTCTTAAAGCCAAGACAATGCTTTTCTAGATCCTCGCGGGTATCAAACAATGTGAGCAGCCGAGCAGCACCCTCAACGAATCCCTTAACCACCTGGGATGTGGTCTATTCATTTTTCCATATCACATGTATGCCACGTGCATTCAGTCTCCTATATGTACAGATACGCACACACAATTCTTGTATATTAATCCTTTGCACGTGTTTCTTATATATAGTTTTGTATGTATACTTCACACACATTATTCCATACGCGCACACAATCTTTTGTATATGTTGTTGTGCACATGACTTAGAGGGAAGGGTCCGAATAGACCTCATAAGCAAGGGTGATCCAAGGTATAGGTTCAGCTCAACATTATCGGCCACTGTATCCAGCATAAAATCAGGTGCATATGTGAAAGGGTGGAATGCCCAGAAGGACAAGCCTGTCCGGACACACCGTGCTGAGGGCAATCCGGAATCACACAAATCTATAGAAAATAAGATCCTTAGAGAAGCCAAACTATCCACACATAGTCGGAGGCAAATCAGACACGAAAGTGAGCCGAGGTATAGTTTTGAATCTACATCGATGCTCATCCATGACGAACAATCGAATCAAGATAAAGTCCTCACGAGAATGGAATCTTAATGACCTGCTCCTAAGAAGGCATTTAAGAGAGCAAGCCGACTCATACACACCATGTCAAGAGCAACAAGGATCTGCTCCTAAGAGGGAAAAGAATAAGCCTCTCCATGCATGCCATGCCGGGAGCGAACAGGTAAGTTTTTCTGTCATAAGATGTACCTAACACACCTCACACAATTTGGATTCAAATGTATGTATATTGCACACACATGATTCCACACACGTGCACAATGTTTTGTATATGTACATGGCTCAGATGAGGGGTCCGAATAGACTTCATGTTTAAAGATGATTCAAGAGATGAGTTCAGCCTAACATTGTCAGACTCATGCATGGCATGCCGGGGGCAACCAGGTAAGTTTCCCTATCATAAGATATACGCTCACACACATCACACAAAGTGTACAAAAGCCAAATTCAAATGTAAAAAATCTCAAACCAATTCAAATGTATAAAGAATACAAACTCTCAAATCAAAATAACTAAAATAAATTCTCAAACAAAACAACACAAAACAAAAAGAAGAAAATATTTTCAAGGCCTTGAAAATCCAATACACTATAAAAGTCCAAACGCGTCCAAAAATGTGAAAACGCAAAGAAACAAAAACAAAAAAACAAAAAAATAAAAAAATGAAAACGAAATAGAAAAATCATCCGCCTGCAGGCAAGCAACAAAACCTCCAATATAATTTTCCTTTGAGAAAGCTCAAATCTTTTTTCCGCCCTGGACACTCAACATCAAATTCTCTCACCCTCTTGAGAAGTATGCAGGTCTTTTCAGAAGGGAGGCTACATTGGAGTTGATAGAGGGATCGATATCTGGCATATCACAGTCAGTGCAATCAAGAAAATGGGGAACAACCAAACATCCTTCGAGGGCACACTTTGACATTGGCCCCAACAGGTATGTAATGCCATAGGTATGTGTCTTTTATATGTCCTGTACATTTGCTTTTCCCTTGTTGTAGTAAAAAGAAGAGGTCTAGGATAAGCGCCAGCAAAGAAAGCGATGAATGGTTCACCATACCGATCTAAGGATGGTCGACAGATCAGATAATATACTAGCCGAATGGGGATTGAATAGGGGTTAGCAAGGAAAATTCGCAAGCCTAAATGGGACGAGCAAATATAAATTAGATACTGTGCATGCCGAGACGAGGACAGCGGCACACACGCGATAGAACAGATCCGCACTTTGTAAGTCTGGAGCAGACTCGGTGCAGCTCAGGAGAGCAATCCTCGCGTTTTGTAAGACTGGAGCAGACTCGGTGCATCACCATCCGCACTTTGTAAGTCTGGAGCAGACTTGGTGTAGCTCAGGAGAGCAATCCTCGCGTTTTGTAAGCCTGGAGCAGACTCGGCGCATCACCATCCGCACTTCGTAAGTCTGGAGCAGACTTGGTGCAGCTCAGGAGAGTAACCCTCGCGTTTTGTAAGCCTGGAGCAGACTCAGTGCATCACCATCCGCACTTTGTAAGTTTGGAGCAGACTCGGTGTAGCTCAGGAGAGCAATCCTCGCATTTTGTAAGCCTGGAGCAGACTCGGCGCAACACCATCCGCACTTTGTAAGTCTGGAGCAGACTCGGTGCAACTTAGGAGAGCAACCCTCGCGTTTTGTAAGCCTAGAGCAGACTCGGCACATCACCATCCGCACTTTGTAAGTCTAGAGCAGACTCGGTGCACCTCAGGAGAGCAACCCTCGCGTTTTGTAAGTCTGGAGCAGACTCGACGCATTGCTACTTCCCTGTAAAAAGGCAAGGGCTGCCTCAAGTACGCATCTCTTTCCTTCCTTCAATGAATTTTGGCTCATCTAGACACTAGTGCACTAGTTTCCCCAAAATTGGGGGCAACTGTAAACACCGGGTCCCGAGGTAGTCCAGATCAGAGTTACCCAATGATGATAAGACGCCTTTCCACAGGCAAAAAGGTTAAAAGTGATGATTTCCTTGTAAAATTTGCATTTTGGAGTTAAAATTTAAAAAATAATAAAAAAATATTTTAAAAATTAGTTTTGAAAAATGGGGGCTTAAAATTATAGTATTTTTAGTCAATTTAAAATTAAAAAAAAATAAATATAAAAATCGGATCATGAGTGTCGAGGCGCAGGCGCCCGCGAACTGCCCGCGCAAAGGCGACGCGTCGATAAAAGCGCGCGCAGCATTGCGCGCTGCCGTGCGCAGACGCACGCGGAAGCTCCGCTCTGATGCCCGTCCCTATATAGCGACGGGCGTCCCTACTTCTGGCTGTCGCTAAAGGGTCTGATACCCCTTTTTTCTGATTTTTGGACCTAAAAATCAGTTTTTTATCCCTTTTTTCAAGGTTTTAAGGGATTTTTTCCATTTTTAAAAATTAAAATAGGTAATATCTGATTTAATTAAATTTTGTCCCTTTAATTATTTTATTTTTCCTATTTTCTTCATATAAAAAGAATGAGATGAAAACCTAAAAAGGGAATTTTTGGGCTAGGATTTTTTCTTTTCATTTTCTCTCTTCTTCTTCCTCTCAAACTCTAAAAAGTTTCCAGATTTTTTCCCTACCAAAGAAGAACAAAAAAACGGAGTTCATCTTTCATTCTTCTTTTTTCCAACATAATTTCTTCTAAATATATATTTAGAAGGAATTTTGTTGTTTGATGAATTTTTGGAGACAAACACAACAATTGTTTGTTATCAAAAATTTTTTTTTTAACCTTTTATTTGTGTTCAATAAATTTTTTTTCATTGATTTTCTTTTGAATCTCTTTTTTATGGAAAATTAATTTTGATACAAATAAAGTAAGTGTTTGTTATCAAAATCTAATTTTTTCCATTTGATTTTATTTTGATATAAACCAAATCATTTTTCTTCTTTAATTTTAATCAATAAAAATCTTTTTTTTATCAAAATCATTTCTTTAGGCAAAGAAATCAATTCTTTGCTCTTAAAGAATTTTTGATCATTTTTTATCCTATTTCTTTCTTGGAATAAAATTTCAACATTTTCATCATTTTGCACTCTAATATTGCAAATCATCAGACAAAGAAATCAATCATCATTTTACCTTCATAGAATCTGAAACTCTGAGGGTAAACATTTTTGGGCTTATTATTTTTTTATTATTTTTGTTCATGTTTAATTTATTCATGTATATTTTTATTAACTTCATTTATTTATTTATTTTATTTATTTCAGATTTATTTTATTTAACTTGTTTTTATATAATTTTATTCTTATTCATGTATATTATTATCATTTTTATCATTTTCATTTATTTATTTATTTGTTCTATTGCTTTTATATTTATTTCATTTAATATGTTAACATATTATTTTTGTTCATATAAATATTGATTTTCTTATCATTTCTAACATGTAAATATTGTTTTCTTTTAATTCTTAACATGTAATTAATTTATTTCATTTTAACTCATCATTATTTCTAACATGTAATTAAGAAATTCATTTTAATAGATATTTTTACCATGTAAATGTTTTATATTAATTGTAATTATATTAATTAATTAGGTTGTTCATTTAATTATTTTCATCATTCTTTAATTCACTTATTTTTATTATTCTTTTCCTTATTGTTGTATATATTCATTGATTTGATTATCTTCATCATTATTGTTATCATGTTCATATTTTTACACATTAATTAATTAATATGTTGTATTTGATTCCAATTACATCTTTTAATCCATTTGTTGTTCATAACACATTTTTCTCATTTATTTTAAATTGTAAACATGTTAATTCATTTGTTATTTTTGATATCATTTCATTTTATCTCATTTTATTTTATTTTATCATTTATTTTATATTTAATTGATTTTAATTGATTCAATTACTAACATTATTCTATTTGTGTTTTATTTTTATTTCACATCTCATTTTCCTTCTTGGGCATTTTTGCTAGCACACGAGAAGATTCAGAAGGCTCGTTTGGGATCAAGTATTTATTTGCTTTATTTGTGATATTTTATTCATTTTGCTTTTCCATTTATTTTGCTATGTAATTTTCCTATAAATTTGTTTATTTTAGGCGCTAGAAAAAAATCACAAAGCATTTTATTAATTAATTTGGAATTTTTCCTAAATAAAAATGGGACCAATGTCTCAATTTTCTATCCAAAATAAAATCATCACATCAAAATTGTTTTATTATAAATATGCATGCGAGGACCAATGTCCTCATCATTAATGAATATCTCGTTTTATGCATGTTTTTAATTTTATTTAGAATGGTTACGCCCCTAGTTTTATTGTAATTTATTTTGAGGATGTTTATAATGCTTTATTTATTGCTTTTGACGTGAATGATTGCGCCTTAATTAAATGCATCGTGTGGAAAGTTGATGAAACATTAAATTCAAAACTTAATCAAAATATTGATCAAGGTACAAATAAATGAGAAGTCCCGAACTCACTCTGGTCTTTGGGGCTTAATGAGGCGAGAGATTCAGAAGGCTCGTTTGGGATCAAGTATTTATTTGCTTTATTTGTGATATTTTATTCATTTTGCTTTTCCATTTATTTTGCTATGTAATTTTCCTATAAATTTGTTTATTTTAGGCGCTAGAAAAAAATCACAAAGCATTTTATTAATTAATTTGGAATTTTTCCTAAATAAAAATGGGACCAATGTCTCAATTTTCTATCCAAAATAAAATCATCACATCAAAATTGTTTTATTATAAATATGCATGCGAGGACCAATGTCCTCATCATTAATGAATATCTCGTTTTATGCATGTTTTTAATTTTATTTAGAATGGTTACGCCCCTAGTTTTATTGTAATTTATTTTGAGGATGTTTATAATGCTTTATTTATTGCTTTTGACGTGAATGATTGCGCCTTAATTAAATGCATCGTGTGGAAAGTTGATGAAACATTAAATTCAAAACTTAATCAAAATATTGATCAAGGTACAAATAAATGAGAAGTCCCGAACTCACTCTGGTCTTTGGGGCTTAATGAGGCGAGAGGTCTAGGACTTCCAAGACACCTCTTGAGTCTCACCAAAAGACTTAAATTTACAATCCTAGGCTCCAGGGGGTAGAGGCTAAGGCCTCTACGATCTCTCTGGCTAGCCCAAGATGGATATGTATGCGCCATCTTAGGCTCGCTGAGGCTAGACGACCTTTCCCAATGTTCTATTGGGTGGCGACTCCAAGAAACCTCATTGTCGCCCAAAATAGACGCACTTGTAAATACCTTACAAGTTTTATGAACCACTCCTGATGGCCCTAAAGTGGGCCCTAGGGAGGCCACGGGGTTCGGCGCGCGTCACACCGTCTGTGGGCTTAAATGCCAAATCTCAAAGTTGAAGTCTTTTCGGCTGTCCAAAATCCCCCGTTTACCCAGAACTCCTCCGATCCTTATAAAACTGGCGAACAAACATCCACAACTTCTGTCCCTCGTTCGAAAACTGACGTTAGTTTCTTCATCGGGTAACTCTGATCTAGACTACCTTAGGACCCGGTGTCTACAGTACCCCTATCCATTAGTTAGTGAGTAATCAGGCTACTACATGAGGCTATTACATGAGATTGGTATATGAGACCATTATATATGATTATAATATATGTTCTACATGAATATGGAAATGGATATATGTTACATGTATATGTACATGCAATATGACTAGATATGATGCGATACTTGTACTTGGATATAAACGATTAATTCCTTTATCTTGTGCATATGCATATGATGAATAAGCAATGGTTACATTCCTATATACATGTGTGTGATGAATACTTGTTATAAGCATGAGTAGTATACGTTTATTGCTTTGTTTCTTGTTAAGCTCATATATTGTTATTGCAATTATATGTACATGCATGTTTTGTTCCTCCCCACTAAGCATTATCGCTTAGCACGGGTTCTTTTCTAGTGTAGGTGGCAGGTTCAATTTGGAGTCGGATATCTGCAGGTCAGCCACTAAAAGTCTTTAGATGGAGTTCTTTTTCTCTTTCGCTTATTTTTGTATATGGAGGTTGATTTTGGAAATGTAATTTTGTTAAGGATCGATTTTGTATATGTATATGTTAAATGTTTACAAATTCCTTTTGTAAAACAATATGGTTATTTATATATATGGATTTGTTATCTTTATGATTATATGTATTTGCTTTTAGCATGTTTGAGTATATGTATATGTATTTGTGCGCGTAGCACTCTGGTATCCTTCCAAGGGGGATATCAGGGTGTTACAGGCAAATTCTCCAAAGTCCTCTTAGAGGCGTTAATCCAAACAACCAACTAAAGACCTCTCAAGGGGCAGTCAACCAAAGATCTCTCAGGGGGCACCACTTCAGGTCTCAAAATAGGTTAGATACCGACACGACTGGGGTTAGACACTGCATCAAGGTCGATTACGGACCACAGCCGCATAAAAGGCTAGACGCCGCAGCAACGAGGGTTAACACGTTGACAAATTAGGGCTTTTTATTGAATGATATAAATAGTTTGAGATGGAAAAAACCTAGGGGAGAGCCTCCATTATTTTTCTTGATCTCTTTTTTGAGAGAATTTATTTTCTTCTTCTTGGATTTTTCTTCAAAAATTTCAGACTTCTCTTTTTAAATGAACAAGGATCAATTGAGATTGGAAAATCAATTTTCAATTCTTAATCATCCAAATTAATTTCTTTGTTTTCTCCATAAACAAAAGGAATTAATTTTCACTTCTAAATTATTTTGTAAAATTTTTTAAGGAGATCAATCATCATATTTCTTCCATCAAATCTAAATCTGAGGGTAAATTTTTTAGGCTCTAAATTAATTATTTTCATCTTATTCTTTTTTTTTTGTTTAATTATTTTTGTTCATGTAAATATTGTTTTCTTGATCGTATTGTTCTTAACATGTAAGTAATTTATTTATTTCGCTTTGACTTCTTATTATTTTTTTTAACATGTAATTAATTAATTTATTTTACTTTGATTTCTTATTATTTTTAACATGTAATTAATTAATTTATTTTGTTTTGATTGATCTTTTTTGCCATGTAAATATTTATGTTTATTGTGATAACATGTAAATAATTGACTTAATCATGTCAATTTTGCATCTTTAATTCAATAATCCCATTTTGCCAAACTAGATCAAATTATTTGTGTTTTTCCTTTGCATGATGACCACGTGAACAGTGGCCATCTTTGTTTTATTTCCCCTTTAATTCCATTTTACCTTGTCCACACACACACCTATATTCATTCATTCTTACATCTATTTTTATCCTTTTATTTATTTGATTTGTTTACTTGATTGGCTCAATTAACATATTTGTTAGTTGGTTTATTTAATTTAATTTGATTCATTATTTTATTTTATATATTTGATTTGATATGATTTATTCATTTTTATTTATTATTTACTTTTTATGTATTGTATTTTATTTGATTTAATTACTAACCTTAATTTTTTTTTCCTTTTTGGCTACAACACTTGTCTTTTTATTTGAGCATCATCCATGGGCAAAGATGGAGAATCCAAGAATTAGGAGTCTCATTTTGGTTTGCATATTTTAAATTCCGCATTTTCCTTTATTTCGATTTATTTGTTGCGTTTGTGTATTTTATGTAAAATTGTTTATTTTTATGCACGTTTAATAAAAATCACTAAAAATATTTTTATTAATAAATTAGGTTTTTTTCTAATAAAATGGACGAATGTCCTATTTTAACCAATGAAATTTCACTTTCAAATGGAGAATTAATTTTCATAAAATGGGATCACTCATCCCGGTTTTCTCAATCAATGCCCAAAACTAATTCTCCAATGTTCAAGTGAATAAGAAGGAACTAATGTTCCTAAAATCTAATAAATGGCCTGATTTATGAATGATGTATTTTATTTTGTTTTCTTTTATGTATTTATTTATTTATTCCTTTTTGGGCCCTTGTAATTAATTGTTGGGGCGAAACTTTATTCTTTTATTTATTTATGCTTTCTTTATTTTGGGGGATTGTTCTGTCCCATATTTTCCACTTGTAATTTATTTATTGCTTTAGTTTCTATTTTCTTTATCGCTTTCCAATGTGATTGAAATGCGCTTTAAATTTATAGCATGATCACGTGAGATGAGAGATGGAATTTAGATTATTAAAAACTCATTTATAAAATTAACTTAAGGCATTAATAAGAGTGAAGTTCCGAACACCTTCTCTGGTTTAATACCCCCAAGGTTAGATGACCTTTCCCAATTTATTGTAAATTGGGTGGCGACTCCAAAATGCCTCAAAGATACCTAAAGGTTTCATGGGATTAGATGAACCTCCCAATGTTTTATTGGGTAGGGGATTCCAAAATGTCTCGTGTTACCCAAAATCTAGATGCTAACCCTTCACGGACCCTCAAAGTGGGCTGGGATCCGGGGCCACGCGCGTCACAGGGGTACCTTCAAATAGAGGGAAGTGCTTATATGTTCAAAGGTGATCGGGTTTGAAAGAAGAAATTCATTAGTGCCTTCTGTCTGCTTATTTTTTTGTGATTTAGTGTTTATCATTTTGGGAAGTTTGGTTGTCGCAATTATTGGTAAGTTAAATGTGGATTCATGTAAATTTTTGTTCAGACTGGATAGTGGTGAATGTGGGTAGAGTGGCTGACACTTTGTTTGATATCCTTATCTCTTTTTGTTAGCCAATTCCCTAACCTAGCATTACAACCTTGGAGTAAGTCCTAGTGATCCTATTCTTGACTTGAGTTGTTTAGTGAAGATGACCCGTGTGGTTCCGGTGCTAAAAGAGAGGCTTATGACTATCCTGAGTTTCAAGTGTGAAACCAGTACACAAATTATTTGTTGTTCATTTTCTTTGCTCAATTGCTGGAATGCGCTGGTTGTCTTTGTTTTGAAAAGTAGAAAAATTGTTTTTAGCCTAGCACACACACATGAAATCGCTTGATATAAGCTGACTTGAGACTTTTTTATTAAGACTCTTCTGCTAAGTGCTATTTTGGTTTGTTGATTTTTCCTATTCCGAGTTAGAGTTTGAATTTTCAAGAATGTGGACAATTCATTTACTCGAGGCAAGCAAAGTCTAAGTGTGGGGTATTTTGATAACTTCAATTTAGTACTTAGTTTTGTTATTCTTTTCGTGTGATTTTTGGGTTTTATATGTGTTTATTGTTGTGTTGTGGTTACTTTTATTAAGTTTTGCCAAATTTAGTTGATTTAGGTTTTTATACACTTTTGATAGCATTTAGATAGTGTTTTATCTTGAAATGCAGGAATTACAGGTACCTCACGGTCACAAACCTTTCGTTGTGACCGTGACATATATTTTTCTCAAGGAAGAATTATGATCACATGTACCTCACGGTCACAACCAATTGGTTGTGACCGTGACATATAGTTTTTACACGGCAAAATGGAAAAAAGAGGTACCTCACGATGACAACTGATTTGTTGTAATCGTGACATAGAAGTTTTCAAGACAGATATGAAGGCAGAGTTACCTCACTTTGACAACCATTTTAGTTGTCACCGTGACCTAGAGCCATCCAAGGAAGAACTGAAAATCAAGTATCTCACGGTGACAGCCATTTTCGTTGTCATCATGACCCCCCTACACATTCAGGACAGAATCGATTCTTCAAGCATCTCACGGTGACAACCATTTGGTTGCCACCGTGACCTCCAGTACCTCACAGTAACAACCATTTTGTTGTCACCGTAACCCCTCCGAAGCTATAAATTTCAGATTCCTATTTGGCAAAAGGAGCTCTTTTATTTTTCTGTGATTAAAAAAAGAGTTTTTAGATCTGAGTTTTTTTGGGGTTTTTCTATTGTTCTTAACTTTAGGGTTTTGATATTTTCCTTAGATTTACAGCAAAATACATAAATTTAACACAAATACACAGCTTAAATACTTAGATTTTCTTAGTTTTAAGCTCATTTCCATTGAAGCTTTGAAGAAGAAGATTGAAGAACTTGGGATGCAGCTGGGTTTTCTTCCTCAATGAATTTCTGGGTTTATTCTCTCCTTTTCCTTCTTTACTTTGTAATGGATAGTGAGTAGTCTTCGAGTTGCTTGGGGTATCTTTGAATCCCCTACCCATGATGTGAATATTAAACATATTTTGAGTTTATATATATAAATGAATGGTTTATTTCACTGTTGCTTATTGATTAATTCATGGGATTTCATGTTCTCAAGTTATTTTCCAGCTTGGATGAATGGTTTTTATCATATATCTTTGTTGGTTGTTGAGTTTGTATGGATTGAATATTATGAATGATTTTACTTAGTTTTTCTATCATGAATGCTGCATATTTTGGACTGCTCCGGAATGGGACTCTAGATGTGTAGGATTGTAGCACCCTATACCTATTTGTGAAACGAATATAATATGTCACAACACTGCACTGACATACACTCTTGTACACTATATAAATCTGTAGATTTTTTTTCACTTATCTTTAATCACACTTATCAAATATTAACTTATTAATTTAACTTGCTAATATACTTATAACTGTCTAATGTTACTATTCATTTAGATAAAATTTCGACAGTATAACGGTTTATATTTTAACCTACCCAAACTTGCAAATTCAAACAACCACAGCCCCGGCAAGGGCAAAACAATAATATCACATATTTCAAAATTATCAATAGTCTAAAATACTTACTCATCACAGAGATGTACCGATACTCAAGTATTTATACGTATACAAATACGCAAACCAACTTCTTATTTATATACATGCCACAAACCATACATAATATAACTTGTAGTTACTCCCCTGTTCTGCTCCCAAATCTTCTGAGGTATGCTTGCTCCACTCCTAAGGCATACCTACACGCAGTCAAAATAAACTACGTGCTGAGCATTAAATATGCTCAGTGGTGGTTACTAATCCATAAACTTCCATTAACTAATTAATTATTTCCTTAATTGAACATTTTTATTTTATTTTCATATTTTATATTTATACACTTAACTCTTATATTTAATTCACATATTTATTCATTATTTCACTTAACTCACTAATTTCACTTTAATTCTTTAATTAACCTTACAATTTTACATTTAAGTCCTCAATCTTTCAATAATTACTTCTATCTTCTTATCTTTTTCACTAATTCCATTTATATCCTTATCTTTTTCACTATTTTCATTTATGTCCTTAATTACACTTAACTACCAAAATACCCTTAGTTACACTTTAATTACCATTTTGCCCATATCTCTCCTTCATTTTCTCTTTTAACCCTTTGTCATATGTGAAATTACACTTTAGTCCTTATTTTACCACTTTTACGCAAAATTACCGTTTAGTGCCTGTATTTTTACTTATTTGCGCAATTGCCCTTATTGTCATTCTTTTTATCCGATTATTACTATTTTTCACTATTAAGGGTAAAATTACCATTTTACCCCTGTTTTTCACTATTGAGGGTAAAATTACTATTTTACCCCTAAACTTTCTATTTTCTTCATTTTAACTCTTTTTTCTCTTATTTTCTCACTTACCATTGTTTTGAGCAACATTATTGCGAAATTACCATTATGCCACTAAACTTTCAATTTCTTCCAATTTAGTCACTTTTTTATTTATTTTCTTATTTATCACTATTTTAAGCAGTATTATTGCATAATTACCATTATGCCACTAGTATACACCTGATAGAAATCTGTTAACCGGATATACGGGACGTGGACCCCACAGATCCACTACACTATAAAATGATCCCAATGAGACCATTTTTCACTGCATTGCACTGCAGTGATCACTGAATACACTAAAATCACTCAAATCACTGAACACTGCACTGAGATATACCGTCGTTGGCTTATCGATAGCAAGTCGCCATGACTCAAACCGCGGATGTGGAATCCCTATGGCTAGCCAATTATATCTCGGGCTAGATTTTCATACCAGACCACTACTAAGGGCAATTATTATCAAATTTCACTTATTTCACTTAATATATCAGTATGATATATTCGGCCATAATATCACTTTTACTTATAAATTTTCATACATACACTCATTTATCATTATTCAATCATTATATACCATAATATACCATAAATCATCAAAATTTACCTTAATAACTTCATGTATTCAATTCGGCCAAGGTACCATCTTTTCATTTTATCCACTTAAAATTTATTTAATTATTCAATTATTTAATTTACATGTTATATTAATCATAAACATCATTTATACGCCATAATTATCAAAATTCCTCATTGATTTCTTTAATATTCCATTCGGCTAAGGTTATGGATTTCATACCATAATTCTTTAATTTATTTTAAACACATACATATACTTATTTTAGTCCACTAATCATATTTTTCAAGTTAGATTAAATTAAACATGCCTTAATTTTAATTTCACACTTAAATATACCCTAAAACTCAACTTAAATCAATGAAAATGAAGGGATTTTGTAACCACAAACCTCAAATTCTTGTTCTACTCTCACTAGGCTTCCTTTTCCTTTCCTTTGGCCTTAGAACCACCTTGATCACTTGGAGAACCTATGTTGGCCGAATATAAATAAGGGAATATCATCAAATCTATAGTTTCTTTATACAAAATAACTTTATAATTATGTTCTACACCCTTGAAAATACCCATAGGAACCTTTAAACTAAATTAAAAATACCTAAATCACTTACCTCAAACTCACACCTAGACTTTGATCACTTAGATTTACCCACTTCTAATACTCCAAATGAACTCCAATAACTGTTTTTATGTTTTAGAGAGGCTGAATTTTATTTAGGAGGTTTAAATTTGGGGAAAGATTGGAAGAAAAATGAAGAAAAATGGTGAAAAATAGAAATAAAATACCATTAGGCTATGAGAAATGAGAGGGAGAACATTGAAGGCGGGAAAAAATCTAGAAAATCTGGCCTCTTTCCTCCTTTTATAGGCAGAAAATGAACCAAATTGGTCGAACCGAAGTGGTCCAACCTGTTTGAACCAAAATTTTAGTTTTTCGGTCATTTTCCACTATTTCAAAGCATCTATATGTTTCTCAACTCATTTCCACTCCCAATCAATTCCATCATGTTAAAAAATTATAAAATAGTCTCGTTGCAAAATTTCAACTGAATCGGAGTTCATTTGGGGTTCGGTTCACTTAAATCGGTCCAATTTAATAATTGCGGTTCTGCCATAAAATATCAATCTAATACTGTCAAAAATTACTAAAAATTATTTTAAACCATTTTATTTCTCATAGAACATCATTTACTATTTTTAAAAATTCAGTCAAAGTTCAGTCAAACTTGGTTACTATTTGAATCGAACCAAATATTAACTTTACTTTGACTTTTAGATGCCTATATGACCTCATTTTTTGCACCAAATTATACCATTAGCCTCCATTTAACTTCCACTTCCTAATGGCGAAATAAATTATTTTGAGTACTATTCACCCCTGGAGTCACTATTCATGGGACCTATAGTTACTATTCACTCTGATGTCATCGATGATGTCATGGCTTATGTCATACTGATGTCATTGGTGATGTCATTGGTGATGTCACTATTTATGGGGTCCACTTTTACTATTCATGGGGCCCCAAGATGTCATCCTGATGTCATGCTGATGTCATTATTCATGAAAGTAGTTATTTTTGGGCCATTACAAGGATTTTATGATTTTAGGACTAGAGTGTGGAGTGAAATAGATGAGTTTTGGGTTGTTTGGCTCCGGAATGGAAAAATAAACCGAACTTAGGATTATAGACCCGTGCTTAGGCTAATTGTAAGGCTTACTCTGGAATGGGACGTCATGCAATTAGAGTAGCTTGCTCCGGAATGGGATGCTTGGGTTAAGAGGGTTATCCCGAATTCATTTATATATGATATTATATTAAATTAATTCACATTGGGTATGGGGTGGATGAGTGAACCCGAGCAACGCTTCTTTTATATTGATTTTTATACTTGTTAATTTTTCCATAGCTTAATTCATACCAAAAATTTACTGCTTCTTTAGTTTAACAAATTTTTAAATGCATATTTTAGCTGCTTAATTTCTTCAATTTAAACAATAGATAACTCATACACACACAACAGTTGGGAATTCTTTAGCATACAATTAATTGTCATAGCTTGCACACACAATCTCTTGGGTACGATAACTCGAGGTCTTAAAATTAACACCCTATATTACTTAGCCGATCTAATACACTTGCTAGACACGTGCACTACAAGGAAAATTGGTTTTCCCGACGACAAATAAGGAATTTCCATCGGGAAAATAAATTGCCGACGGAAATTTTTTCCATCGGCGTATTAACTGTAGGCAAAAATCCCGATGAAAATTGAATTTCCATCAGGAATTTTCAGAAAAAATTAATTTTTTTTAATTATTAATTCATTCTATTTAACCTTTAATATTAATTTTAGAATAATGAAGAAATAAAGATAATATTTAAATTTTAATATCCGTCAATAATTTAATATAATAATTGTATTAATAATGAAGTTAATAATTGTACTAATCATAAAGTTAATAATTATTTAACGAGGTCATAATAGATATGTCTGTTATAAAATCCTAACTAAGCTGATGGTGGCAGCAGTGGCGGCTGACGATTAGACTGCTGCAATGATGAGGCAACCATACCCTTTAAGTTAGCCATCTCATTGTGTAGCTCAGATATGAAGTCGAGATATTGTTGCCACCGAGCTTTTGAGTCTTGCCACTGAGCTTGTGATTGTTGCAATTTAGATCTCAGCTCACATGCAGTATTCTGAAGTTCAAGTACTTCCCTGGAGGTAGACCGTCTATTAGATGCGACTGTACTTGAGCTTGAGGAATGTGAGTAATAGGATTTGGCCAAAGAGCCTAAGCCAAAGACCTGTCCTCGCTGGTCTCTACCACCAGCCACATCATAATAAATCTGATTCGCATCAACATTATCGAAATTCTGTGAACGTTGTTGAATTGTCTCTTGCACTTGTTCCTGTCGTTAAACAAATGTTTTATATTAATTAACAATTAATAATAACTAATATTAAATATTTGTAAATTTTAATAATTTTGACATACGTGTAAATGCCTTGATTGAGAATTATTGAATGTTTGACCATCATGATTTTTGATGTGGGTGTGTAAAATGACCCCACCTAGCGTAGGCGGTCTACCCATCGTGGCTTCCTGCAAACAAATAAAGAATTATAAGTATCCGTACAAGTTTTTCCTAAAATTTCGGCAGAGTTTCCCCTATATACACAAAGACAAAAAAGCACTTCAAATTTATTGTTATGCTTGCATCCAACATCCAACATCAAACAACAATGCAAACTCATCACACAATTAACATTTCCATCCTCCTCCATGGTAATGAGATAAATCTTGAACAGCAATAACATTAATTACAGTAATAACAGGAATATTTTGTAATACTTACAAGTCTATCTGCATGTTCCCGATGGGACATTGATCCTCCAGTATGCATGTAACATCCCAAAATTGGCCTAGTAGAATTGCATGTTTAATTGGATTATTAAAAGGGTAGAGTGGTAATTTATGCAAGTGAATTAAGGACTTAATTGAATAATTATTTAAAATATTTAATGAAAGAATTGTTGTTAGTGAGTGATATGTAATTTGCCAAGGATTTATAAGGGAAAAGCAAAGGACTAAGTGTAAAAGTCAAGAAAGTTGTAAGGAGGTCCAATGAATGAGTGACATGTGTATAAGCTATTGAGAGCATTGAATGTGATTTGAAGGGAGTAGAGAGAGCGAAAGCAGGAGTTATTGCTTCCCGTGGAAACTATTTGCTATTTCCCTTCGGTTGCACCTTCTCACTTTCTCTTCTCCATTTTCTACTCTCAAGTTTTTCATGTGGGTGTTCCTTAAGGTTGAGCTAGGGTTTTGAGATCACAAGTGTTCTAAGAGGTAAGTGGTTGTGTTTGTTTTGGGTTGTTTCTTCTCCATCTTCTTCTCTATTTGGGTTTATGATTATATGGTTTTGATTGCATGGGTTAATTGGGTTTCATTTTGGTTGGATTATTTGTAAGAATCTAAAGAAAGGAGAAAGAGTAAAGGAAAGGAAAAGATTGGATTTTGAAGCTAGCGGGTTGAGCTCCATTTCTAGGTTTGGGAGTTTGTATTTGGATGTGTATATTTGAGAGTGGTTGTCCATTTCTCCTTGGATCTTGGGTTGATATGTGATTATTTGTTAATTGGGTGTTTTGTTACAAGTAAATGTATGTATTCATAGATATGTGTATATGATTTGAGATAGAAGAATTATAAGGCTTGCCACGTCAATTCTGGAAGAGTTTGAACATGAATATGAGATAAATTTCTAGGTTTTTGCAACCTTAATTATGTTGTTTTGATTTGTGTAATTGTTGTGTAAATTGAGTTATATTTGTTATAAGCATGATTGGAGGCACTAGAGGTACGTTTTTATGTGATTTAGCATGTTATATGATTTTGGGGAAAAATGGGTTTTGATTTTGTTAAGTTCTGATTTTCACCTTTTTTGCTGGGAATGGGAAAACACGATGTTGTCGCGAGCGCGACGCTTGTCGCGATCGCGTAGTTCATCTCCATGCACAGTGTGCTGGGAAGTATCGTCATGGTCATGAGGAGGCATCACGACTCGGCAGTGGTGCCAGGCATCATCACTAGTCGTGAAGCTTCTTCACGAGTCGTGAAGATGGCTCACGACACGTGAAGATGCTTAACGCCTCATGCCTTTTTCCTTATAGGCGATCACGAGTCGTGAGTGAGGATCACGACCCGTGACCGCCCCTTTCCTGCGAAGCGTTAGCGTCACGAGTCGTGAGTGAGGATCATGACTCGTGACCATCCCTTTCCTGTAAGGCATTAGTGTCACGAGTCGCTACTGTATGTGCGACTCGTGACTGGCCTCTCTTCCCTGGCTACTGTCGCGAGCGTGACTTCTTGTCGCGAGCGCGACAGTGAGCCTTTCCTGCCCTATTTTGAAAATGAATTTCACAAGCTTATTTTACATGGGTTTTTACTACATGACACATGATTTATCTTATATGGCATATTAATTGATAACTATACATGTATATATGAAATTGTATAATTATACTTGATATATTCTCTATTATATGATAATTATTTTAGAGTATGATTGAGTTGTTATTTGAGCCTGATAGTCATAGTTAGTGGATGAATAAGCGCATATCAAGGGTCAAGGTGTTAGTGCACCTGCTATATGTCATATGTTTTATTCGGGCCCTGTTTGGGTCATATAAGATGTTTGAGACCTCGGTCTATGGTATACCTTCGGGTATACATGATTATAAAATGTTTTGAGACTCACATATTCATATGCTTGATATACTGTGTCCTATCAGTATCATTAGTACCCGTATCCACTAGTTAGCGAGTAATTAGGCTAATACTTGAGGTTATTATACGAGTTTGTTGTGTGAAGCTGTTATATATATATATATATGAAATGAATATATGTTACATGTATATGTATATGCGTTATGACAAGATGAAATGTATTGCTTGTTTTTGGGATATGAATGATTATATTGTGTTAATGCTTATGATTATCGACTATTTGGATTTAAATGATTAATTCGTCTATCTTATGTATATGCATATAATGAATAAGTAATGGTATTTTCCGATAAGCATATGTGTGATGAATACTTGTTATAGGTTTGAGTTATATATGTTTTTATGCTTTTGTTATTGTTAAGCTTATATATATATATATAGATAGATATATATGTTTGTTACGATTATATGTGCGTGCATGTGTTGTTCCTTCCCACTAAGTGTTATCGCTTAACACGGGCTCTTTTTTCTTTAGGTGGCAGGTTCGTTTTGGAGTCGGACATCTGCAGGTCGGCCACTAAAAGTCTATTGTAGGAGTTATGTTGTCTTCCGCTGCATACTTTTGTATTGATATAAGTTATGTATATGGGAACTGATTCTGGAAATGCAAATTTTGTAAAGGATTATATGTATATGGATTTGTTATCTTTATGATTATATGTATTTGTTTTAGCATGCTTGAGTATATATATATATATATATATGTATTTGAGTTGTATACGTTTTGGGCGTGTGGCGCAACCGGCATCCCTTCCAACGGGGGTTGCCAGGGGTGTTACAATGCAAGCATGAACTGACTCCCTCAGGTCCTCCCCGTCTATTATTAGAATTCCGCTCTGAAATGGAAAGGGCCTCGGGCGTCGTCCAATACTACTCCCAATGTGCCCATATATCTTCGGTTACGTAACGAGGTCGTACACGATCAGTGTGTAACATGCACACTAAGTCTCTGTAACGTGCTCGAGCACGACTCTCCCATGCAGTATACATGATGCCGTCAAACTCCGAGTCCCAGTAAAATTTTTTCTTATGAGAATTAACAAAAAACAAAATGTAAGTAAGTGTAAACTATAATTTGTTATATAATAAATGTTATCATAATTTATTACCTTGAATTCTTCAAAATAAAAATTCTTTGTTTCTTGTGACACCTTCTTCCAGACATATCTATCGTAATCTATTCTATTCTTGAACGTCGTTGTCATTGTGTGTGAGCACTTTCCTGAAGGATTCAAACTAATATACAATAATATTAATAAACTCAATAAAAGTAACAACTACCATTAAAATCAATACAAAATTAAATATTAATCACTTACTCCCCAACTGTAATGGTGATATAGATTCTTCCATCAACTCCAACTGAGCCAGGCATAGGTTGTTCCACTACTTCTGTTCCTGATACTTGAGATGGGATAGCTTCAGTGTTGGCCATAAGAGTAGATTCAGTAGAAGGAGTGGTAGATGGGGTAGCAGTAGGTATGGTCGGTGATACGTCAGCCTGAGTGCTAGCATTGAACCCAGGCAATGGGGTTGATCCATCACCAATATTGTTACCTCCATCATGCACCCTAAGCCGTGGGGGAATCATATTACTCTTCTTTCGCTTAAACATTTTTTAAACCTAACATTATGAAAAAATTGCATATGTTAATCAGATTATTATTTGACAATAATGTACATAATAATGATAATATTAATCATATTATTTACATTAATTATTCATATTATTCTTTAACAAAAAAAAATAATAACAACAATACAAATTACTATAAATAATAATAATAATAATAATAACAACAACAACAACAACAACAACAACAACAACAACAACAATACAAATTAACATAAATAAATAAATAAATAATAATAATAATAATAATAATAATAATAATAATAATAATAATTAAGGTACAAATTGTACTGATTTTATTTTAATAATAATAACATGTTGAATACTAATAATAAAATTAATAATAAAATTTAAATTCATAAATTCATAAATAAAGAAATAAATATATAAAATAAAATAATAAAACAAAATCCTCAAATAAAGTGTTAAATTTATTATTTTCTAATAATACTAACAATAATAAATTTGTCATTTCATTATTCAACAATAATCTTACTAATACTAATAACACTAATAATAATCTGTTTGAAAAAATGTTTAATTAACATAAATAAATAACAATTATTCTAACAATAATAACATTCCACATTACAAAAATTAATATTCATAAACAACTTAATTTTTCAAATATTCATATTTTATTAGGCATCAACAATATTAATACTATTAATATCCTCAAATAAATTATAAAGTTTATTATTTTCTAATAATACTAACAATAATTAATTTTTCATTTCATTATTTAATAATAATCTAACTAATACTAATAACACTAATAATAATATATTTGAAAAAAATGATTCATAGTATTATTTAACAATAATAAAATGTTTCATTAAAATAAATAACTAATAATAATCCTAACAACAATAACAATTAACACTAATAAATAATTCATATTTTTATTTAACAATATTTAACAATGTTTAATTAACATAAATAATCACAATAATAATAATAATAAATATTAATATATACAAATTAATAATAAAATTTTAAAAAAAATATAAAATAAAACCATCTTACATAACGCCGCCGGAGAAGGAGGGAAAGCAGGAGACTCCACGCCGGAGGAGGAGGAGGAGCCGTCCACCACGCCGGAGCAGCAGCAGCAGCCCACGCCGGAATAGAGGAGGCGCCACGCGGAGGAGGGAAAGAGAAGCGGGGAAGGAAGGGGAGAGTGACGGGAGGGAGGAGGAGGAGGGTGCGGAGGGCCGGATCGGCGCGGGAGGGACGGGGGCGGGCCGGATCTGGCCGGTGGAGGCTCGCCGGCGGTGGGCAGAGCAGGAGAGATGCGGGAAACAGGAGGGAGAGGAGAGGGAGGAGAGGAGAGAAAAAAAATAATTTAAATAGCTTTTAGTGACGGAATTGTTTTCCGTGGCTAAATTTAAAAAATAAATATTTTGGGACGGTTTAAAAAATACCGTCGCTAAATTAATAAATAATCTTTTTTTGCGACGAAAATTTTAATCCGTTTCTATTTTTAGCGACGGATTTTAATTCCGTCGCTAAATTAAATTAATTTCTTTTTCTTTTTTCACCTATGGAATAAATTTTTTGTCGCTACTTTTAGCGATCGATTTAACAAACGGTCGCTAATTTTGATCGGCATTTGTGGAGGGAATTTTTGGCGCCATTTTTAGCGGCTGAATTTATTTTTCGTCGCTATTTAGCGATGGAATTTATTTTTTGTCTTTAACTAGCGACGAAATTTTTTTTCTTTCGCTATTTATTGACGAAATATAAATTCCGTCACTATTTAGCGATGATATCAATTTTGTCGTTAAATTTTCGTTGCTAATTTTTCATTTTCTTATAGTTGTGCCAGTGTAGTCCCGGGATCAATAAGTGCATACATTGAATCAAACAATAAGGAGAATTTACCTATGATCACATCAGGGGCATCCTCCTGGTCACTAGCTCTCTCTGCATAAGTGCGACCTACAGCACGTCCTTGACCCTAGGATTGTGGTGGAGGAGGTCTGGCTGCAGGGTTAGAGCTTGTCCCTCAGCCTCTACCTCTAGCTACTGAAGAGCCTGCACTTGGGGCTGGTGAAGTAACTGATAATGGCACTGCATTAGTACAATCTTTAACTAGATGCTCCTTTGACCCACACTTGAAACAGGCACCCAACAAATATCTGCAGTCACCTGGATGTGATCTGCCACAATGATTACACTGCTGAGGAGTGCCCCTACCTCTAACCCTCGGTATACTACCCATTGAAGATGCTAGAGCACCACTACTAGCTGGATTCTTCTGACTGCGGGCCAGTGCCATCGATCCTTGACTCTGAGAAGGAGGTGACCCTCTAGATCTCTTACTCTGACTACCTGCACCACTAGATTGACTCGGTTTCCTTTTCTGTTGGAGCCGAGCCTGTCTATCAGCTTCATCTGTCTGTGCTGCCTCAACTTTAATAGCAGCTGCCACTAATGATCTCAAATCTAGATGTCTCTAGCCTCCAACTATCTATTTAATGCGGCTATGAAGACCCGGTTCAAATCTCTCCATCAGTCTGTCCTCTGTCCTCAGAACATCATCCAAATAGGCATTCAACCGCTCAAAATCTCTCCCAGATTCTATAACTACTTTACTACCTTGTCTTAATTTCCAGAAAGCGTCTTGCATTGAAACTTTATACTCTGCTCCAATGTATTTCTTCTCAAACTGAGCTAGAAAATACTCACAAGTCAACTGGTCGGCTGGAGTATGCTTTCTCACTGAATCTCACAAAAAATAAGTCGGACCCGGTAGCAAAGCAATGGCCCCCTCAAACATCTCCTCCGGTGGACTATGTGTAATCTCAAACAATCTCTTTATGCAAAACAGCCACTCTTCTACTTGCTCGGGAGTCATCGGGTCACGCCTAAAGAAATCCTCAACTCCCATTCTTTTCAACTGCTCTAATATTGGCTTCCTTTGCGGCGGAGCAGGTGGTTGCACTGGCACTAGCGGCTGTTGACCCTGTTCAGCTCGTAGGCGATGCTGAATGTAATCCGCCATCATATTTAAAAAGTCAGGCTACGACGGAGGAGGAGCCACTGGAGGAGTAACTTGCTGCTGTGGAGCCCCGGCTTTACCAACACTGGCCAAAGCCCCACTCTCACCATCACCAACACTAAAACTTTGATCGGATGCCATTATACACTATAAACAAAGGAGCAGCATACATCAGTATCACAATCTACTATTTACACTTCATTGGCATGTATATACATTTAAACAAATCCTTAAAACCCCACTTCGATCTTAGAATCGACTAAATCATCGCTCTAATATCAAAATAAATGTAACACCCTTATACCATACGTACACTGCCGACTTAATGCTACTGTACGATTACCATGATTGTTTCAAAGTCAACTTAAGTTTAATTACCAATTTGAGGCTAATTTTTTTTATTCTACATTAAACATTAAACTTACTATTCCATTAGTATTATTATAACTTAACTTGCCGATTGACCTACAACTGTCTAATATTACTATTCATTTGGTCAAAATTTCGGCAGCATAACGGCTTGTATTTTTAGCTACCTAAACCTGCAAATCAAACAACCATAGCCCTGGTAAGGGCACAACAATAATATCTCATCCACTTCCATCAAATTCATCCATACACTATATTATCCATCCATTAGAAGGTCATACAAATACCATCCATACACACATATATCATTATCCAAATCCATAAATATATACAAACCAAAATCGCAAAACATACATAATAATTTAAATCTTAAATCCTCTTCTTTGCTGCTCCTAAAACACCTGAGGTATGCTGCTCCACTCCTAAAGCATACCTACACACAGTCAAATAAGACTACGTGCTGAACATTAAATATGCCCCATGGTGGTTACAAATCCATAAATTTCCATTACCTAGCTATATTATTATTAATTAGATACAATATTATGTTTTTATTCTATTATATGTATTATTATTAATTACACACTATATTCATCAATTTAAAAACACTTTTTTACTAAATTAACCACATATTTCACATTTACACTTTAGTCCTTTAATTAGCCTTACAAATTTATTAATTACATTTAAGTTCTCATCTTTTTTTATAATTCCAATTATGTCCCTATCTTTTTCAATAATTTCATTTACGTCCCTTATTACAATTATTTACCAAATTACCCTTATTTATTCTTATTTTCCATCTTTACCTTTTTATAACTTACCAAATTACATTTTAGTCCCTATTTTTGCCATCTTTACGCTGAATTACCATTTAGTTCTCATTTTTCAATTTCTTTACACTATTAACATTTTAATTACATTATTCACCCAATTTACTCTATTTTCAAATATTAATTGTAAAATTACCGTTTTACCTATAATCTTTCTATTTCTTTCAATTTAGTCTCATTTTCTTATTTATCACTATTTTAATCAGTTTTAATGCATAATTACCATTAAGCCCCTAGTATACACCAGGTAGAAATGTAACACCCCCATCGCCGTTCCCGTTGGAAGAACGCCGACGGACGCGTTACCTGACGCTCACTCACACAGATATGCACATGCACAATACGGAAGCATACTTTCTTACATAACATACATACGAAAATACAGGTTAATTAAAAACTTGACTTAACTTGCAGGCACAGACTGATCATGCAATAACTCACACACGCGCAGGCACTAAGCGGAAGCATAAAGCGAAGGACTAACTAAACATAAAAACATACTAAATATTACATTTCCAAAAGTAATCTCAAGAACTTTACATAATTAATTACTTATACAATAATACAGAAATACAAAAGCTGAAGTACAGAAGCTGAACAAAATACAGAACTTCTAACTCCTATGTGGCCGACCTTGCAGAAGCGCGACTTGAACAGAACCAAACCTGCCACCTGCACGGAAAGGAAATCCGTGCTAAGCGATAACACTTAGTGGGGAAAGCACAAAAATATAGACGACCATTCACAACGGTCGCCAAGGCATACCACATACACGAAGGTGAATACATAAAATCCTGACAGATAAATATACATGCTTGTATAAAATAGCCATGCACTCGAATATTCTTAACCACACTCATACACTCATACTATTAACACACCCAATTGTTTTGCCAAAATCATTATTTTTATCCAAACCCAAGAGATGATGTCAAAACACCACACTTCCACTGCGTAAACTTATTACAAATTATCATGCCATGAAACGTAAACACATAATAACATACCGTAATTACTACAATAGCTAATAATAAGGAGCTATATAGCATCATATTAAATTTGTTACATATGTTGGTTCAAGATCACATTCCTAAGTATACAAATCAGTATACTTAATCTTAGTAATTAACAATACATATTCACGTTTATATATGTAGACTTCAACCATAGTATTCAGTAATTCAGATTCGCATTCACATACATATTAATTTATCACATTACTATACAGAAGTGTAGTATCCATATTATGTGATACACAGACTTCACATACACATACTATACACAAGACCATTTACAGATAACCACAAAGGTGCAATATACAGGTCAGAGTTACACTTAACCCAATCAGAGATTTATAATCACATTCGAATTCACAACTGGTTCACATGCCCGAAATCTTCCACATTCGGATATCATATTCTCATATTCATTTCAGATAGAGCAAACGAAATACCTGCTGACTCAAAATAGTGGATAACGAGTACTGAGGGGGAGACCTCATGAGGGAACACATAGCCCGATCTCTGATCGGGGAAACCTCAGAGGGAACACATAATATAATGTACCATACAGGTACAAGTCGGAAGGCAATATTGCATTGCACAGGATCTTAAACAAGATCCATACACATACACATACACATAATAGGGGTTCACGAGGAACCATTCGGGGACCTGATCAGGGTCCAAATCGTTCAAAGGGTGCTGCAGCTACACATACATAGACTCTATTAGGCATGCCTAACTATCCACTAGACTGACTTTCGCAGGTCATGCATCATTCAAATCAGGTGTCATATCAGACAGTATATAAATATCATCATATTTAATCCAGAGTACAATGGACAGATTCACATTAATATACACATACTTCAGCCGCAGCATTCAGTAATTCAAACTCGTATTCATATACATATTAATTTGTCACATTACTATACAGAAATGTAGTGTTCACATTATGTGACATACTGACTTCATATACACATACTATAAACAGGACCATTTACAGATAAAAACAAAAGTACAATACGCAGGTCAGAGTTACCTTTAGCCTGTTCAGAGACTTGTAATCACATTCGCATATCCCAAAAATCATACTCATATAGATATCACATTCTTGTGTTCGTAACTAATCAGAATCCAATATAGAAACATCATTATGCCAATCATTAACTGAACATTCAAATTATGCTTTTAACCATTAACCACTTTTTATAAAAACAGAGTAGGTCACGGTCACAACCAGATTGGTTGTCACCGTGACATACCAAAGAAACCAAACAGAAGCAAAAGTCTGGACACCTCACGGTCACAACCAAAATGGTTGTCACCGTGACATGTCCAGAACCCATAACAGAAGCAAAATCTGGACACCTCACGGTCACAACCCAAAATGGTTATCACCGTGACATGCCCAGAACAAAATATTATTCCATAAACACTTTATCATACCATTCATACCAACTATTGGAGCATTTATATAAATACTTACTTACCCGATTTGTCGCATTATGGCCTCCATTAAAAAGAGGAATTCATAAGCTAAAAGCATTAGAGCACATTTACCATTATCAATATATATAATCACTCAGCAAATTCATTTCATGTGACGTCTTTCATGAATCTATAACTTAGATCTTAAGTCGTACCTATGCATATTTGTTCATATCATACACGTTTATATAGATTAAAGTATTATAATGTTCAATAATGTCGTTAGACTTGACTTGATTCTAATACATACAATTAGACATTATTACATCATTAGTTTGCTATTAATCTTACTCCTAATCATGTTTATTTTCCAAGGGATAACCATTCTTATACTCATTTAATAGTCCTAAACATACATCGGATGGATCCTAGAAATTTCTGGTGCAATACGGGTTCAATTCGGGAAGAAAAACACCTAAAATGGTCAAGACAGAAGGGGTCACGGTGGTAATGAATTCATTGTGACCGTGAGGTCCAAAAATTTACATTCTGCCTAGCATTTTGGTATGTCACGGTGGCAATGAAATTCATTGTGACTGTGACATACCAAAAATTTGCAAAACAGAAAGCAAAACTCAGGACTGCTGCACTACACGTTTTTGTTCATCCTAAACGGGCATCTAAACGACATTTGTAGCCAAAACGTCCTTCTTAACAAATGTTGCCTAAGATGTTAACTTTCAAATGCAATAAATTACAGGTCAATTGGACATCTATAGAGTCAGATATGATCTAAACAACTCACAGTGCTTCTCTGAACCCGTCCAAAGAAGATAGGTCTACTTCTTGACCAATTTTCGGACACTTAGAGTTACAATTAGCTCAAACCTATTTCTAACACATTTGTAGACATATATCTTAGATTTCTAAAGGTACTGATTTCATATCATTTGGAGTTCTATAACTCCCGAAACAGTGTAATAACCGAAGAAAGGTCCAGTGTATTCTAATCCAGTTTTTCACCCAAAAACCTATTCACATGCAACAATGAGTCATTTGAGCCAACACTCACTACCATCATCACAAATCATCAACAACACACTCAAGAAGCTTAAATCATACATGAATATACAAAAATTCATATACATATAAAAGAAAGTTCCCAAACCTTAGCTCCTTTGCTCCACTAGCTTAAATGGTAGTACTTCCTTGCTCATATACTCTTCCATAGATTCACCACTCCAATTTCCTCATCAAGAAAATACATAACATTACTTAGGGTTTCTAATTAACCAAAGAGGGATTGCTGAAATTAAAAAGTTATAACTTACCCTTCAATCTCTAATCTCTCATAAAAGTACTTGAGCTACAATCCATTATACACAACTTGGGCTTGCAAGAAGAGAGAGAGGGGCTGGCGTGGGATGAAGAAGAAGAGAAAGGGAAAAGGAGAAGGCAAAACGTGAAGGAGATGGGAAATGAGCTGAACTCTGCTCTCACTCTCTCTTAATCAAGTCAAACTTATCTCAAATGCCACATGTCCTCCTCCTATTGGCCCTCAATAGATTTTTTTATGGTATTTCCCCTTTTTGGTCCCTTAATTCCTGTTTAATCCTTCCTTCATATAATACATAAATATAATTTTACATTGGCCCACAATTAAATCTTATCCCCTTCAATTAAGTCCTAAATTAATACCTTACAAATTTGCAATTGGCCGCACTTGCCGAAACTTTTGCACTAATGCCGAATTCGTCCTTTCGACACACCTAAAACCACAACTTACATACATTCGGCATAACAATGATCCATTCTCAAAATTTAGCCCTCATATTTATTTATTCCACTCAATTAAATCCCTATATGTAAAATTACCGAAATACCCTTGGCTTTCTTTTTTCTTAATTCTGATCATATGTTTTCCTACTACTTAATCACTCCGACCATCACATCACACGTTTTCGATCGTCAAAATCCCCGGAAATACACAAATCCTTCTAGGGTACATTTCGGGGTGTTACAATACTCCCCCACCTAATAGAATTTCGTCCTCGAAATTCACTTACACTAGTAAGAAACCCCAAAACTACACTTCGAATCACTCTTAGACTCATACACTACATTTCCAAACTATTCACTTGCTTACACTTATTATCATTGCTGTGCTCTCAAATCACTTCCTTATATTCGAATCAAACACATTCATCAGAACAATCATTACTCAAATGCTCGATTGAAATCATAACCCGAACACTTTGCACATAAACTAATTAATTTCGCCAATTGCTACATAAATCCTTCACTACTTAAGAGATGTCCGTCATACTTACGTTTCTCTTTACCATTAACACTCCTGTCAATCTCTAAAATTCTTAGTAACAAATAGTACACGTATACCCTGTCAGCTTCCTTTCCATCAAAACACGTATGCAAATGTTTATCATGTATGGTTGAAGAAATGATGATGCAATGAGCATGTGATGATTCATGTATGCAGAATAATGCGAAAGAGATGCAATTGATGATAACATGATGCACTTTATCCCATCCCCATGATTCAAGATGCTTTTATTCAAACACTTTTCTGGAGGTAGCCACAGGTATATAGAGTACTACCAAAACCTTATAGAATCCAAATACTCATCCACTTACTTGACACCTTGCTTTACTGAGGTACACTCTGAACAAAACCTTGAGAAACCCTAGGAGCAGTCAGCCGATCCAAAATTCGAATCAATCCTTGCACTAATATTCTATCATTAGAAACAGGACCGGAATTCTAACCAAAAGGTGCACAGAAACGAAACACTTTGATCAGTACTAATTGGGTTCACACTTTCTGTCGTCTCATTCACCTTCTCATTCGAGTCAGGCTCCATCTAACATAACACACACAGGACAAGACGCATCTGCATTAGGCCACGACACAAAATCGACTTATCCACCAAAACATGACACATACCAACTAGCATACAAAGACCTGACACTCAAACAAACAAAGACAACCAGAATCGTCAAACCGTGCTCTGATACCACTAAATGTAACACCCCCATCGCCGTTCCCGTTGGAAGAACGCCGACGGACGCGTTACCCGACGCTCACTCACACAGATATGCACATGCACAATACGGAAGCATACTTTCTTACATAACATACATACGAAAATACAGGTTAATTAAAAACTTGACTTAACTTGCAGGCACAGACTGATCATGCAATAACTCACACACGCGCAGGCACTAAGCGGAAGCATAAAACGAAGGACTAACTAAACATAAAAACATACTAACTATTACATTTCCAAAAGTAATCTCAAGAACTTTACATAATTAATTACTTATACAATAATACAGAAATACAAAAGCTGAAGTACAGAAGCTGAACAAAATACAGAACTTCTAACTCCTATGTGGCCGACCTTGCAGAAGCGCGACTTGAACAGAACCAAACCTGCCACCTGCATGGAAAGGAAATCCGTGCTAAGCGATAACGCTTAGTGGGGAAAGCACAAAAATATAGACGACCATTCACAACGGTCGCCAAGGCATACCACATACACGAAGGTGAATACATAAAATCCTGACAGATAAATATACATGCTTGTATAAAATAGCCATGCACTCGAATATTCTTAACCACACTCATACACTCATACTATTAACACACCCAATTGTTTTGCCAAAATCATTATTTTTATCCAAACCCAAGAGATGATGTCAAAACACCACACTTCCACTGCGTAAACTTATTACAAATTATCATGCCATGAAACGTAAACACATAATAACATACCGTAATTACTACAATAGCTAATAATAAGGAGCTATATAGCATCATATTAAATTTGTTACATATGTTGGTTCAAGATCACATTCCTAAGTATACAAATCAGTATACTTAATCTTAGTAATTAACAATACATATTCACGTTTATATATGTAGACTTCAACCATAGTATTCAGTAATTCAGATTCGCATTCACATACATATTAATTTATCACATTACTATACAGAAGTGTAGTATCCATATTATGTGATACACAGACTTCACATACACATACTATACACAAGACCATTTACAGATAACCACAAAGGTGCAATATACAGGTCAGAGTTACACTTAACCCAATCAGAGATTTATAATCACATTCGAATTCACAACTGGTTCACATGCCCGAAATCTTCCACATTCGGATATCATATTCTCATATTCATTTCAGATAGAGCAAACGAAATACTTGCTGACTCAAAATAGTGGATAACGAGTACTGAGGGGGAGACCTCATGAGGGAACACATAGCCCGATCTCTGATCGGGGAAACCTCAGAGGGAACACATAATATAATGTACCATACAGGTACAAGTCGGAAGGCAATATTGCATTGCACAGGATCTTAAACAAGATCCATACACATACACATACACATAATAGGGGTTCACGAGGAACCATTCGGGGACCTGATCAGGGTCCAAATCGTTCAAAGGGCGCTGCAGCTACACATACATAGACTCTATTAGGCATGCCTAACTATCCACTAGACTGACTTTCGCAGGTCATGCATCATTCAAATCAGGTGTCATATCAGACAGTATATAAATATCATCATATTTAATCCAGAGTACAATGGACAGATTCACATTAATATACACATACTTCAGCCGCAGCATTCAGTAATTCAAACTCGTATTCATATACATATTAATTTGTCACATTACTATACAGAAATGTAGTGTTCACATTATGTGACATACTGACTTCATATACACATACTATAAACAGGACCATTTACAGATAAAAACAAAAGTACAATACGCAGGTCAGAGTTACCTTTAGCCTGTTCAGAGACTTGTAATCACATTCGCATATCCCAAAAATCATACTCATATAGATATCACATTCTTGTGTTCGTAACTAATCAGAATCCAATATAGAAACATCATTATGCCAATCATTAACTGAACATTCAAATTATGCTTTTAACCATTAACCACTTTTTATAAAAACAGAGTAGGTCACGGTCACAACCAGATTGGTTGTCACCGTGACATACCAAAGAAACCAAACAGAAGCAAAAGTCTGGACACCTCACGGTCACAACCAAAATGGTTGTCACCGTGACATGTCCAGAACCCATAACAGAAGCAAAATCTGGACACCTCACGGTCACAACCCAAAATGGTTATCACCGTGACATGCCCAGAACAAAATATTATTCCATAAACACTTTATCATACCATTCATACCAACTATTGGAGCATTTATATAAATACTTACTTACCCGATTTGTCGCATTATGGCCTCCATTAAAAAGAGGAATTCATAAGCTAAAAGCATTAGAGCACATTTACCATTATCAATATATATAATCACTCAGCAAATTCATTTCATGTGACGTCTTTCATGAATCTATAACTTAGATCTTAAGTCGTACCTATGCATATTTGTTCATATCATACACGTTTATATAGATTAAAGTATTATAATGTTCAATAATGTCGTTAGACTTGACTTGATTCTAATACATACAATTAGACATTATTACATCATTAGTTTGCTATTAATCTTACTCCTAATCATGTTTATTTTCCAAGGGATAACCATTCTTATACTCATTTAATAGTCCTAAACATACATCGGATGGATCCTAGAAAGTTCTGGTGCAATACGGGTTCAATTCGGGAAGAAAAACACCTAAAATGGTCAAGACAGAAGGGGTCACGGTGGTAATGAATTCATTGTGACCGTGAGGTCCAAAAATTTACATTCTGCCTAGCATTTTGGTATGTCACGGTGGCAATGAAATTCATTGTGACCGTGACATACCAAAAATTTGCAAAACAGAAAGCAAAACTCAGGACTGCTGCACTACACGTTTTTGTTCATCCTAAACGGGCATCTAAACGACATTTTTAGCCAAAACGTCCTTCTTAACAAATGTTTCCTAAGATGTTAACTTTCAAATGCAACAAATTACAGGTCAATTGGACATCTATAGAGTCAGATATGATCTAAACAACGTACAGTGCTTCTCTGAACCCGTCCAAAGAAGATAGGTCTACTTCTTGACAAATTTTCGGACACTTAGAGTTACAATTAGCTCAAACCTATTTCTAACACATTTGTAGACATATATCTTAGCTTTCTAAAGGTACTGATTTAATATCATTTGGAGTTCTATAACGCCCGAAACAGTGTAATAACCGAAGAAAGGTCCAGTGTATTCTAATCCAGTTTTTCACCCAAAAACCTATTCACATGCAACAATGAGTCATTTGAGCCAACACTCACTACCATCATCACAAATCATCAACAACACACTCAAGAAGCTTAACTCATACATGAATATACAAAAATTCATATACATATAAAAGAAAGTTCCCAAACCTTAGCTCCTTTGCTCCACTAGCTTAAATGGTAGTACTTCCTTGCTCATATACTCTTCCATAGATTCACCACTCCAATTTCCTCATCAAGAAAATACATAACATTACTTAGGGTTTCTAATTAACCAAAGAGGGATTGCAGAAATCAAAAAGTTATAACTTACCCTTCTATCTCTAATCTCTCATAAAAGTACTTGAGCTACAATCCATTATACACAACTTGGGCTTGCAAGAAGAGAGAGAGGGGCTGGCGTGGGATGAAGAAGAAGAGAAAGGGAAAAGGAGAAGGCAAAACGTGAAGGAGATGGGAAATGAGCAGAACTCTGCTCTCACTCTCTCTTAATCAAGTCAAACTTATCTCAAATGCCACATGTCCTCCTCCTATTGGCCCTCAATAGATTTTTTTATGGTATTTCCCCTTTTTGGTCCCTTAATTCCTGTTTAATCCTTCCTTCACATAATACATAAATATAATTTTACATTGGCCCACAATTAAATCTTATCCCCTTCAATTAAGTCCTAAATTAATACCTTACAAATTTGCAATTGGCCGCACTTGCCAAAACTTTTGCACTAATGCCGAATTCGTCCTTTCGACACACCTAAAACCACAACTTACATACATTCGGCATAACAATGATCCATTCTCAAAATTTAGCCCTCATATTTATTTATTCCACTCAATTAAATCCCTATATGTAAAATTACCGAAATACCCTTGGCTTTCTTTTTTCTTAATTCTGATCATATGTTTTCCTACTACTTAATCACTCCGACCATCACATCACACGTTTTCGATCGTCAAAATCCCCGGAAATACACAAATCCTTCTAGGGTACATTTCGGGGTGTTACAAGAAATCTACTGACCGGATATTCAGGACGTGGATCCCATGGATCCACTACACTATAAAATGATCCTGATACCATTCAATGCTGGCACTGCCCTATACTGATCACTTAAAATACTATACACTAGGATAAACCGTCATTAGCCTATCAATATTGAGTCGTCATGACTTAGACGGTGGTGTTGAATCCCTATGGCTAGCCAATTATATCCTAAACTAGATTTCACTATCTGACTACTACTAAGGGCAATTATTATCAAAATTTCACTTAAATCACATAATATATCAACATGCAACATTCGGCCATGTAGTGGCCCAAATACCGGTGTAGAAGTGTTAGTGTAAGATTGCAATGTTTCGAGTGTGATATCAGTGTAAAGTGATGTCATAAGTATGATTATGTAGAATAATATTAAGTGCAAAGTGTGTTTCTAGTATAAAAATTCCAAGGCAGGCGTCTGTCAGCCAAAAAATTCTAATTTAGTAAAAATGATCTATAAATCGTCAGGAGTCTAGTGGTAAAATCAGGAGTGAAAATGGAGTTAAATTGGCCTCCAAAAGTCATTCTAAATTTGGCCTCCAGTTCGGTTCAAATTGAACCGGGGTTTGACTGAAATTTGACTGAGTATTTAAAAATAATTATTGAGCTCTAATGGGTTTGTAGTGGGGAGTATAAAGGCATAGAATAATTTTTTGTAAGTTTTGTCAGCATTAGAATTGGATTTTATGGTAGAACAAAAAGTGGTTAAATCGGACCGGTTTAAGTGAACCGAGGCCCAAATGAACTCCGATTGAGCTAAAAATTTTAAGGGAGGCTACTTTTGATATTTTATGAATGATGGAATTAGTTAGAAGTGAAAATAAGGTGAGGAACATATAGATTCTTTGAAACAGTGGAAATGAACGAAAAACTAAAATTTTGGACCAAACCGGTTGGACCGGTTTGGTTCATTTATGGCCTATATAAGGGAGAGGGAAGGCCAAATTTTTCTAGATAAATCTGGCCAAAACTGACATCCTTCTTCTTCCTCAAAATCGAATCCATTTTTATTCACTTTTCTCCTTTTTTCTTCTTCTTTTCTCCAATTTTCCCCATCTTAGCCTCTTAAACAAACTTCAGCCCCTCTAGAAAATAGACATAGTGATTGGAGTCCATTTAAAGCTTTGGAAGTGGGATTTTTCAAGTGTTCAAAGGTTAGGGTTCATTTTGAGGTAAGAGATTTAAGTGGTTTTAATTAGGTTTATTGGTCCCATGGGGGTTTTCAAGGGTGTAGAGTTAATTTATAATGTTAGTTTGCAAAAAGAAAGCTTGGTTTTGATGTTATGTGGATATTTATATTCGGCTATGGTAGGTTATCAAGGTGAGGAGGAGTTTTCTCCAGCCAAAATGAAGGAAAAGGAATCTTAAGGGAGTGTAGAGCAAGAATTTGAGGTTTTTAGTTACAAAATCCCTTTATTTCCATTGTTTTATGTTGAACATTAGGTTATGTTTAAGTATGACTATGTGATTAAGACATGATAAATTAAATCTAACTTAATATTTATGTTTAGTGGACTTAAAATAGTGTATAAATATGGTTAAATTAAATTAAAACACATTGGTATGAAATCTCTAAGGTAGGCCGAATAGTAACTCAAGATATTCATAATGTATATATGAGTTTTATGGCATATAAATGATGGTTATAATGTATAAAACATGTTTAACATATAATGGAACAGTTAAAAGATTGAAAAACAAACCTAATGAATTTATATAAGCTTGGCCGAATGGGTTATTATGAAAATTAATGGGATATGTTGTGTAACATGGCTTATAATTGGTATTTATAACATATATAGTATGTAGAGAGGATGATTAAGGGGTAAATGAAATTAAAATGAACCTAATGGAAATCTAATCCTTTGGCCGAATGGTTAACTAGGGGTTTAGTTGAGATATATAATGAATTATGGCATATAATTTGTATTTATAACATGTATAACATGTAAAGAGAATGATTCAGTGATTAAGTTAAATTATAGTGCAAGCTATAAAAATATGTCATTTGGGCCGAATAGTATACCTGACATATATTATTGTATTTTGATGACATATCTCATTTAATGGCATATAATGGCTAAACAATGATAAATGAGTGTGTATGTAAAGTGGTAAGTTAAAATGAAGTGCATGTCAAAATATGTGTGTTGGCATAATATGATATTTATATGAACTTTGATAAATTATTGCCCTTAGTAGTTGTCTGGTAGTAAAATCTAGTTCAAGATATATATGGCTAGCCATAGGGAAGTTAGTGTAAGCCGCGGTGGCAAGTCATAGCGACTTGCAAATTTAGACCAATGACGGTCTATACATTAGTGTAGTATAAAGTGTATGTATAGAGTTGTCGGAGTGTAATTTTCACCTAGTGCCACTCCAACACTACCGAAGTGTAATTTTGCCTACTAGTGGCCACTTCGGTAGGTTAGGGCTATAGAGCCCAGTCTCGCATATCCAGTCTAATGATAGCTACCAGGTGTTACTAAGGGCAAAGTTGAAAAGAATTGATTAAAAAGAGATTCATTGTAAAATATAATAAATAAAGAGTAAAGAAATAACCAATTTGAAGAAAATAAAAGTTTAAGGGTAAAAATGTTATTTACCCTGAAAATGAGTGATTAGTGGATTAATTAATATATATTATAAAATGAAAAGTAAATAATTATGGAATTATAATTAGATAATGGCATAATTGTAACTAAAGTGAAAAGAAGGCAATATCACATTCCAAATATGGCCTAGTTGGAAATAACAGGATTAATTGGACATTAAGGGTATAGTGGTAATTTATGCAAGTGAATTAAGGACTTAATTGAAGAGTTATTTAAAGTATTTAATGAAAGAATTGTTGTTAGTGAGTGATATGTATTTTGCCAATGATTTATAAGGGAAAAGCCAAGGACTAAGTGTAAAAGTTAAGAAAGTTGTAAAGAGGTTCAATGAATGTGTGACATGTGGCTTGGTTGTTGGGAGCATATATGGAGATTTGAAAGGAAGAAGAGAGAGGGAGAGCAGGAAGTGGTTACTTCCCGTGGAAGCCAACCTCTTTGGCTCACTCTCATGTTCTCTCTCTCCCACTTCCTCCCTTCTCCATTTTTGCTCTCAAGCTTTGCATGTGGGTGTTCCTCAAGAGTTGAGCTAGGGTTTGTGATCAAGAGTTTTCCAAGAGGTAAGTGGCTGTTGTTTAGTGGCTTGATTCTCCATCTTCTTCTCCATTTGGGTCTTCTGGTTATATGGTTTTAATTGCATGGGTTAATTGGGTGTTTGTTTTGATTGGATTATTTGCAAGAATATGAAGAAAGGAGAAGGAAGAGTAAAGGGAAAGAGAAGATTGGGTCTTGAAGTTAGAAGGAGATCTTCAACGGGTTTGGGAGTTATATTTGAATATGTTTGATTGGGAGCTTTATATTTGACTGTGTACTTTGGCATTGGTTGTCCATTTCTCTTTGAATCTAGGGTTGATATGTGAATCTCTATCATTTGTGTGTTTTGATACATGTAAAAGTATGTGTTAATACATTTGTGTATTAGAGTTATGATAATAGAGTTATAAGTGTTTACATGTCCATTTTGAATAAACGTACATGAACATGGGATGAATTTCTGGGTTTTTGCAACCTCGATATATGTTGATTTGATTTGTGTAATTGTTGTGTAATCTGAGTTGTTGTTGTTATGAGCATGATTGGAGAGCAATGGACGTACGTTTTTATGTGATTTTACATGTTATATGATTTTGGGAAAAATGGGTTATGATTTTTAAGTTTTGAAGTCTCAGCATTTTCATTGGGTTTGGGAATTACGATTCTGTTGCGATCGCGACTTCCATCGCGAGCGCGACAGAACCGCAATTTCTACTTCTCAAAATACCGGGATTTCGCCTGTGCTGCAGAACATTGATCCGAGTCGTGATGGTGTAGCATGACTCGGAGGGGTTGTTTGTCATCTTCACATGTCGTGAAGATGACTCACGACTCAAAGGAAGTCGTCTTCCATCTTTACGAGTCGTGAAGATGACTCATGACTCATGACGATTTGTGAGCAGACACGAGTTGTGAGGGAGGATCACGACTCGTGCCTGCTCCCTTCCTGCTGAGCAACGTAGTCACGAGTCGCGACAGCATGCGCGACTCGCAACTTGTCTCTCTTCCTCGGCAACTGTTGCGAGTGCGACAGTGATGCCTTTCCTGCCTTGTTTTGGAAATGAGTTTCAAGCGTCTTTTACATGGGTTTTTATTACATGACACATGATTTGTCTTATATGGCCTATTAAATGATAAATTATATGATTATACTTGATTTATTCTTGGTTATTTGATAATAGTACTAGAATATGATTGAGTTGTTATTTGAGCCTGATAGTCATAGTAGTGGATAGATAAGCGCTTATCAAGGGTCAGGGTGTGAGTGCAGCTGCTATATGTTATATGTTACATGCGGGCCCCGTTTGGGTCTTTGGTTCGGCCCCGTTTGGGTCATATAAGATGTTTGAGACCTCGTTCTCCTGTATATCTTCGGGTATATATGATTATAAAATGTTTTGAGACTCATGTCTCCATATGCTTGGGATATTGTATCTTACCAGTATCATTAGTACCCATATCCACTAGTTAGCGAGTAATCAGGCTTTTACTTGAGGTTATTACATGAGATTGATTTATGAAGCCATTATATTTATTTAAATGGATATATGTTACATGTATACGTATATGCATTATGACACGATGAAATTTAATACTTGTATTCGGACATGAATGGTTAATTGTTGTATTGTGTAGATGCATATGAATATTGATTACTTGGATATGAATGGTTCCTTTTCGGTATACATGTGTATGATGAATATTTGTTATAAGTATGAGTAGTATGTGTTTATATGCTTTTGTTATTGTTAAGCTTATATATATATGTTTATTGCAATTATATGTACATGCATGTTTTGTTCCTCCCCACAAAGCGTTATCCTTAGCACGGGCTCTTTTCCCATGTAGGTGGCAGGATCTTTTTGGAGTTGGACATCTGCAGGTTGGCCACTAGAAGTCTATAGTTGGAGTTTATTTTGTCTTCTGTTGTATTTTTGTAAAGGATTATTTTGTATATGTATATGTTAATTATTTACAAGTCCCTTTTGTAAAACGATATGATTATATGTATATGGATTTGTTATCTTTATGATTATATGTATTTGTTTTAGCATGCTTGAGTATATATATATGTATTTGAGTTGTATATGTATGTGTGTGCGTGGCGCAACCGGCATCCCTTCCAACGAGGGGTGTCGAGGGCATTATAGCTTGGTATCAGAGCACCGATTTAGTCGGTTCTGGTTTTATGTGATTGTTTGAGTATATATTCTTTACATGAGAGTCTGTCTAGAGTCGTGGCCTAATGTAGATGTTGTTTTGTGTAGTGTTTAGATGGAGTCGGATCCAAGTGAGTATATGGGCGACACGATGGAAAGTGTTAATCCGATCGGAAGTAATTCGGTCGGACAGAATAGACCTGCACAGGAGCGTGCACCAGCAGGAGGTCAGGGTTTTGGTTGTGATCCGGCATTAGTGCAAGGTTTACTTCAAGTGGTAGACAGATTGACTGCTCTTAAGGCTCCTTCTGAGCTTTTGAGGAAAAGGGGAGCAGAGGAGTTTCATGGAACCTCCTTGGATTAATCGGATGTGGCGGAATTTTGGTTAGATCGGATTTTACAAGAGATATCTTACCCTCCGCATCAGCGAGTTGTGTGTGCCGTATCACTTTTGCAAAGATCGGCATATGATTGGTGGAAGCTTATGCTTCTCAATCCACAGAGACCGGCTGAATTGAAATGGGAATTTTTTATGCAACAATTTGAGCAAAAGTATGTTACTAAGGCCTATCGAGAGGCAAAGTGGAAGGAATTTATAAGTTTGAAGCAAAGGAATTTGTCGGTTAGTGACTATAAGAAAGAGTTTGGTCGTTTGAGCAAGTATATGCCTACTACATTGTTGAATGAGAACTTTAAGTGTCAACATTTTCAAGATGGATTAAGAGAAGTGATAAGAGGTGCGTTGTCGGCCATGGCAGTTATGCATCCATTGGGTATTATCAGTTGGTGGTTGCAGCGATAAAGTTAAAAGAATCTGAGATAATAAAGCAAAGGATAGAATAGAAGAGGAGAGCTCCGGATAGTGGCATTGTCAGTAACAAGAAGTCTAAAGGTGTTCCGATCGGACAAGTAAGTAGAGGGACTGTTCAAGTGCCTTCTGAGGTGGGAAGTGTATCACCGCCCACAAGTAGAGGAAATAGAGCACCGGAGTGTGAACATTGCCAAAGGTATCATTACGGTACATGCTGCAAGATCACTGGGGCGTGCTTCAAGAGCAGAAGTATGGAGGATCGATTTGCGAATTGCCCCGATCGACAAGAGAATAAAAGCCAACAAGAGAGTAAAACTGGTACTGGTAAAACGAATACAACAAGAGGCAACCGGGATAGAAATAGAGCTCCTCAGGCACCATCGAAAATTGTGCATCGGCCAGGGACTACGGGAGAATATGTTTCGGCTAGAGTCTATGCAATGATTAGAGAGGATACTCCAGAGGCTGCAGGTCCTTCCGGTAAGTGTTGACTTGTTAAGTTTATATTTGAGTTCGATTTTGGTATTTGAGATATAAGTGAATAGTGGGGAAATTTTGTAGATAAAATTTCTTAAGGGGGAAAGAGTCGTCACATTCCAAATATGGCCTAGTTGGAAATAAAAGGATTAATTGGACATTAAGGGTATAGTGGTAATTTATGCAAGTAAATTAAGGACTTAATTGAAGAGTTATTTAAAGTATTTAATGAAAGAATTGTTGTTAGTGAGTGATATGTATTTTGCCAAGTATTTATAAGGGAAAAGCCAAGGACTAAGTGTAAAAGTCAAGAAAGTTGTAAAGAGGTCCAATGAATGTGTGACATGTGGCTTGGTTGTTGGGAGCATTTATGGAGATTTGAAAGGAAGAAAAGAGAGGGAGAGTAGGAAGTGGTTACTTCCCATGGAAGCCAACCTCTTTGGCTCACTCTCACATTCTCTCTCTCCCACTTCCTCCCTTCTCCATTTCTGCTCTCAAGCTTTGCATGTGGGTGTTCCTCAAGAGTTGAGCTAGGGTTTGTGATCAAGAGTTGTCCAAGAGCTAAGTGGCTGTTGTTTAGTGGCTTGATTCTCCATCTTCTTCTCCATTTGGGTCTTCTGGTTATATGGTTTTAATTGCATGGGTTAATTGGGTGTTTGTTTTGATTGGATTATTTGCAAGAATCTGAAGAAAGGAGAAGGAAGAGTAAAGGGAAAGAGAAGATTGGGTGTTGAAGTTAGAAGGAGATCTTCAACAGGTTTGGGAGTTATATGTGAATATGTTTGATTGGGAGTTTTGTATTTGACTGTGTACTTAGGCATTTGTTGTCCATTTCTCTTTGGATCTAGGGTTGATACGTGAATCTCTATCATTGGTGTGTTTTGGTACATGTAAAAGTATGTGTTAATAGATTTGTGCATATGAGTTGTGATAATAGAGTTATAAGTGTTTGCATGTCCATTTTGAATAAATGTACATGAACATGGGATGAATTTCTAGGTTTTTACAACCTCAATATATGTTGATTTGATTTGTGTAATTGTTGTGTAATCTGAGTTGTTGTTGTTATGAGCATGATTGGAGAGCACTGGAGGTACGTTTTTATGTGATTTTACATCTTATATGATTTTGGGAGAAATGGGTTTTGATTTTTAAGTTTTGAAGTCTCAGCGTTTTTGCTGGGTTTGGGAATTATGATTCTGTCGCGATCGCGACTTCCATCGCGAGCGCGATAGAACTGTAATTTCTACTTCTCGCAATAGCGGGATTTTGACTGTGCTACAGAAGATTGATCTGAGTCGTGATGGGGTAGCATGACTTGGAGGGGTTATTTGTCATCTTCATGTGTTATGAAGATGACTCACGACTCGGAGGAAGTCATCTGCCATCTTCACAAGTCGTGAAGATGACTCACGACTCGTGAGGATTTGTGAGCAGACATGAGTCGTGAGGGAGGATCACGACTTGTGCCCGCTCCCTTCCTGCAGAGCAACGTAGTCACGAATCGCGATAGCATGTGCGACTCGCAACTAGCCTTTCTTCCTCGGCTACTGTCACGAGCGCGACTTCTTGTTGCGAGCGTGGCAGTGTTGCCTTTCCTGCCTTATTTTGAAAATGAGTTTCAAGCATCTTTTACATGGGTTTTTACTACATGACACATGATTTGTCTTATATGGCCTATTAAATGATAAATTATATGATTATACTTGATTTATTCTCGGTTATTTGATAATAGTACTAGAACATGATTGAGTTGTTATTTGAGCCTGATAGTTATAGTAGTGGATAGATAAGCGCTTATCAAGGGTCAGGGTGTGAGTGCAGCTGCTATATGTTATATCTTACATGCGGGCCCCATTTGGGTCTTTAATTCGGCCCCGTTTGGGTCATATAAGATGTTTGAGACCTCGGTTTCCGGTATATCTTCGGATATATGTTACATGTATACCTATATGCATTATGACATGATGAAATTTAATCCTTGTATTCGGACATGAATGGCTAATTGTTGTATTGTGTAGATGCGTATGAATATTGATTTCTTGGATATGAATGGTTACTTTTCGATATTCATATGTATGATGAATATTTGTTATAAGTATGAGTACTATGTGTTTATATGCTTTTTTTATTGTTAAGCTTATATATATATGTTTATTGCGATTATTTGTACATGTATGTTTTGTTCCTCCCCACTAAGCGTTATCGCTTGGCACGGGCTCTTTTCCCGTGTAGGTGGCAGGATCTTTTTGGAGTCGGACATCCGCAGGTTGGCCACTAGAAGTCTATAGTTGGAGTTTATTTTATCTTCCGCTGTATTTTTGTAATATATGTATATGTTAATTGTTTACAAATCCCTTTTGTAAAACGATATGATTATATGTATATGGATTTGTTATCTTTATGATTGGACGCATTTGTTTTAGCATGCTTGAGTATATATATATGTATTTGAGTTGTATACGTATGTGTGCGCGTGGCGCAACCGGCATCCCTTCCAACGGGGTGTGTCGGGGGTGTTACAGGCAATATCGTAATTTTGATAATAATATAGGGGCATTTTGGTAATTATGTAATTAAAGTGAATAAGATAGTGATAAATAAGAAATTAAGGGAAAATAGGATTAAAATGATAGAAATAGAAAGTTTGAGGGCAAAATTGTAATTATGTGTTTAATGGGTTAAAATAGTGTTAAATAGGTGAAAAGTGTAATTAAAAAGGGTATTTGTATAAATAACTGAAAATATAGGGACTAAATGGTAATTTTACAATAACTTGGTAAAAAGTAGTAAAATTAGGTAAAAAGTGTAAAAGTAAGGGCAATATGGTAATTTTGGAAAAATATGAGGTTAAAATGGTAATTTGGTGATAAAGTGATAAAGTAGGGACCTAATTGTAATTTTGAGAAATTATAAGGTTAAAAGTGGAGATTTGAAGTAAAAAGGGTATTTTGGTAATTAAAGAAGTTATTAAGGGGTAAAAGTGGAAAATAAGTTTAAGTGAGGTTAAAAATGTAAATAAAGAATAACTAGTAATTATGTGTAAAAGGGAGGACATAAGTGGAATTAGTGTAAAAGTGGGGACATAAATAGTATTAAGTGAAAAGTGAGGACATTGATGTAATTAATGAAAAAGATAAGGATAAAATTGGAAACCAAGGAAAAGTATTAAGGATAAAAATGTAATTAAGGGAATAAGAGTTAGAATGAAAGAATTAAACTGTAATTAGTGTGTAATACGTTTAAATGTTTAATTATGTGATTAATTGATGAGTTAATTGAGTAATTAAGTTAAAGATAATAAATAAGAAATAATAGTAAATAAAAGTATAATTTTAATTATAAGGTAATTAAGGATAAAAGTGAAATTAGTGGAATAGTAAATTTAATAAAAGGATTTAAATGTAATTAGTGGATAATGAGGTTTAATGCTTATTTATGTGGTTAATTTAGTGGATTAATTGATCAAATAATAATAATAATAATAATAATAATAATAATAATAATAATAATAAACTTAATAAAATAAAGTCGTATAGTTAATTGAATAAGTAGTAGTAGTGGAAATTTATAGATTTGTAACCACCACTGGGCATATTAATGCTCAGCACGTAATTGTTTTGATTGCGTATAGGTACGCGTTAGGTCGGAGCAGCATACCTCAGTCCAGTTGGAGCAAGCACCGAAGAAGGATTGAAAGCTATATTTTGTATGTTTTGGCAATTTTGTATTGGCATGTATATAAAGATGGGATTTAATTATGTAATGGTTTATATGTATTTATGTATGTGAATGATGTGACTTCATCGATGGATGTTTTAGACTGTGAATGGCATGGTTGTGAATGATATATTGTTGTGCCCTTTCCAGGGCTATAGAGTTTGAGATTTGCATGTTTGGGTAGGGAGAAATATAAGCTTTTATACTGCCGAAATTTTGATTAAATAAATAGTAACTTAAGACAGTTATAGGTCAATCGGCAACTAAATCAATAAGTGATATTGATAAGTGAAATTTATTAAGTGAAATGAGTGATTCAGTGAATAAAAGATTAAGTGTAAGAAAGAAAAAAAATATTTAGCCGCAATTGGCATTAAACTTAGATTGACCTTTAAATGAGCATGGTAATTGCACAGTATATTGTTTTAGGTCGGCAGTATACGTATAGGGTATAAGGGCGTTATAGGCCATGTTATCATTTCCACCAACAAATTTACATACACACTCATGTATCAATATTTATTCATTTTTTTTTATCATTATACATAATAAATGTAACATCCCGATACCCCTGTTGGAAGGACAACGAAGCGCTACGCGAGACACTCACGGCACAAGCATACATAAACTTATAAGCGAAAGCATACAAAAACTAAAACATATATAATCTTAACATATAATCAAAATATATTATATACATCATCCAAAAATTACATAACCATCCTTGAACATAATTACATAAACTATACATACTGAGATTCATATATACAATAACAAACGGTTATACAAAAATAAATTACATATACAAAATACAGGAGGAGAATACAAAATAAAACAAAACTCTACTCCTATGTGGCCGACCTGCAGATGCGCGACTCGTACGGAACCGAAATCCTGCCACCTACATGAGAAAATAACCCGTGCTAAGCGATAACGCTTACTGGGGAGAAACAAAGATAAAAGAGCAACATACATAAATTATAATCACTGTAATAAAGCAAAGCTTAATAATAGTATGCATAAAACAAATACACTAATTGAAATCACTCAATAATCATAACACATCACTAAGCAAAATGCCAAACACTTAAAACAATAGCCTGAATTTCATTTGCTGTGGATACGGGAACACTACACTACAGGGGACACTGAAAGCAGTGTCAAAGTGGAGATCGAAGCCTCGACACTATCACTAATCACTAAGACCATAAGCGGGGTCATCGCAAGGCCCAAACGGGGCTAAAATAGGCAGCTGCACTCACTATCCCTTTATAAGCATGCTTGTCTATCCACTACTATGACACTTCAGGCTTAACTCACTCACTCAAGACATTCATCACTAGACAATGCCAAAACAAGAATCCAAACACTAGCATATCATTAATTATTTAAACAACTCTAGAATATCATTACACACTTGTATAAAATACAAAACATAACTTATACAATACTGGAAAACCATACAAAGAAAGAGAGAAGAAAATGCTTCAGGCAAAATAGAATCAAGCAGGAGAGGCTCACTATCGCGATCATGACTTATGTCGCGCTCGCGATAGTAAGCGCCACTTGCCAGGGGAGTTATCACGAGTCATGTCGGGGAGCATGAATTGTGACAACCAAGCGAAGACTATTGCGAGTTGTGTCGCGATGCACGACTCGCGACAGCTACACAAGCTGGCACGAGTCGTGCGATGGTGCATGACTCGTGCTGGCCACAAATGCTTGGCACGAGTCGTGCCTTGATGCACGACTCGTGCATAAGCCCAGCTGCCGAGTCGTGCTAGCCTGAACGACGCGAACGAAATACTTCCCCTCTCTGAAATCTCGTGTAACACGAGAGGAAGGAATTCCTGGCTCAGGAATTCAAGGATTAAAATTACAATTTACCCTAACTCAGGAATTCATGTAAAGACCATACTCATTCACTTCAATATTACATGCAATTCATCTTCATAACACTACATATAAACCCAATTTCACTACTCAAGCATACACATACACTTACACATACTCAACACTCAAAATTCTCCAAGAAAATAAAGACACAACACACACATAATCGAAAGAGAGAACTAGGGCAAACAACTCCCAAATAAAACACATCCAAAGCAGAACTCCCAAACCTGACAAAAGAAGCTTCAATCCGATCCCTTCAAGATCCCACTTTCTCCTTACCCTTGCTTTTCCTTTTCTCCTCCGATTCTTGCAAAAAAACCCAGCCACAATACACACTTAATCAACCAAACATTAACCCAAAATCTGACAAAGAAGAAGGAGAAAAAGAACCCAAGCTTACCTCTTCAAAACCGAGCTCAAAACTCAGAAATCCTACTCAAAGATTGAAGCACCAACTCATGCAAAGATGAAGAGCATCAAAATGAAAAGAAAGAGAAAAAAGGAATGGGAATTGAGCAAGCAAAGAGGAAAAACATAGCTTCCACGAGAAGCTAATCCTTTTTCTGCCACTCCCTTCCCTCTCTCTTCCTTTTGCATTAATTACCCAACCACCAAGTCCACATCACATGCTCCAATTGGACCCTCAACCCAAATTCCTTGACTTTCATCTTAATCCTTGACAAATTACACATCACTCACTAAACTTATTTCTTCACTTAAAAACTTTGATTAAATCTTCAATTCAGTCCTCAATTACTCAAATTCCCACATGCACAATTACCAAAATACCCTTAATTTTTCGATTTACATGCAAATTCCGACTAGGCCCTTTTTGAGTTGTTATAATAAATCATCAAAATACATTTTAATTACCCAACATGTTCAATTTGGCCAAGGTATCATCTTGATACTATGATCATATTTAATTCATTTAATCACTTAATCATGCCAATTACATGTTATACTCATCATAACTATCATTAATATGCCTTAGTTACCAATTTACACTAATAATTCCACCATAAATCAATTCGGCCAACCTTACATTACTTCATTATATTTGTTTTTCATCCTTTTAACCACTCAATCACACACTACACATGTTATACACATCATAAACATCATTTATATGCCATAATTACCCTAAATACATTATGATTTTCCTCACTTTCCCATTTGGCCAAGGTTAGGGTTTCCATACCATGTTTCTTTAATTCACTTTAAAAACATGGACATTCTTATTTAAGCCCCCTAATCATGTTTATCAAGTTAGATTCAATTAATCATCCCTTTATTACAAGTTCATGCTAAAACATAACCCAAAACTCAATTAAAATCATTGAAAATAAAGGGATTTTGTAACCATAAATCTCAAATCCTTGCACTAGACTCTTTAGGCTTCCTTTTCCTTCCCTTTTGCTTTGGAAACTTCTTCCTCACAACGAGAACCTATGGCCAAAATCAAACAATGAAATAACATCAAATCTATCCTTCCTTTTTACAAAATAACTTCATAAATGCACTCTACACACTTGAAAACCCCCACAGGAACCAATAAACCCAATTAAAAAATACCTAAAACACTTACCTCAAATTCACACCTAAACCTTGTATACTTAGATTTCCTCACTTCCCAAGCTCCAAATGGACTCCAATTATTGTCTTTATGTTATAGAGGGTCTGAACATTAACTAGGAGGCTGAAATTTGGGGCGAGATTGGAGAAATAATGAAGACAAATGGAGAAAAAAATGAGAAGAAAGGTTCGGCCAAAGAGAAGGAGCAGAGAGGTGGTGGATGGTAGGATTTCTCAAGACAAATTGGCCTCTTAATGCCTTATATAGGCTGAAATTGAATCGAACAGGTCCAACCGGTTTGAAGCAAAATTTCAATTTTATGGCCAATTTTCACTGTTTAAAGGTATCTATGTGTTCCTCAACTTATTTTCACTACCAACCAATTTCATCATTCTTAAAACACAGAAAATAGCTTCTCTGCAAAATTTTAGCTCAATCGAAGTCCATTTGGTGCCCGGTTCACTTAAATCAGTCCGATTCAATCCTTTTCGGTTCTGCCGTAAAACACCATTCTAATACTATAAAAAATTACTAAAAAAAATATTTTATGCCTTTACACTCCCAACAAATACACCCTTTTGAGCTCAAAAATTATTTTAAAAATTTGGTCAAAATTCGGTCAAATCCGGTTCAATTAAGCCGAACTAGAGGCTAACTTCTATTTAACTTTTGGAGTCCTACATGACCTCATTTTTACTCCAAATTTTACCAATAGACTCCTGATAGTCCACATATCAATTTTATCAAATAAAAATTATTCAATATCTGCTGTCAATTTCGACTGTATAGCTACCCCGAGGTCACCCATCCCCGGATTATTATACCTCGAGCACACTTAACTTTTTAATTCTACTGTAGTATGAAATACTACACACATTACTCTAAACCAGAATCACACTACAGACTCTATAAAATTCACTACATACTACTAACCCGATATTGAGACCAGTACAGTAAATTGAAGATAGAAAAGTAAATTAGAAGATTAAAATATGATTGACAGGTAAAATAAATAATATAAGAATTTCAAATATTACTGTAATAATAGTATTGAAAATTTAGGAATATGATACGAAATATAACTGAATAAAATTAAGTATGATAAATAGTGCAAAATGTATTATGAGTACAGCTCTAATATCAGTACTATAAAGAAAGTTATTTAGTGACTGATTATTAAATTAGTGGATTGGTCATAAGGGTAAAAATTTGTAAAATTTACAGTATAGACAATAATGATACTAATAAATAAAATGAGAATGTTAAAATATAGATACGGAAATGATACTAAAAGACATAACGATAAATGATTGAAATAAAAGATTTAATAAGAAATTAAATGAAGGCATAAGTTAAGAAAAAGATTAAAAGACTAATGTTCATATAGTTTAAATGAAGAAAATACTTGTGTGCTGATGCATGTATATATTTAATTAGTCATGTAAAATTTAGGATATGTACCCACAACAGGGCATTTTTAATGCTCAGCACGTAGTGCGGTTACTGTATGTAGGTTATAGAAAGAAAAGAAGTGGTAGTGGCCGAGGTTTACTAATGAGCGAAAGAATATTCGACAGCAAGGATAAAGGTATAGGCATGGCATGTATACGACTGCAATGGATGAACACGAAATTATACATGATAGGTATATGAATTGTGCATCTGTATGTCTATTATATTGTTGTATTTGTATGAATGTTATTGTAGAAAAAGAAAAAAAATAATAATTTCCATGGAGTCTGATAGTGCATTACAGGGTATTCTAGTGTAGTGTTGTGACATCCTATATCTGTATCATTTACGGGTATAGGGTGTTAGAGTTTTATTGGTATTAGAGCAAATGTTTAGGCAATCCTAAGATCGGAGATAGTGTAATAAGAAGGAAGTGATACGTATACATGCCATGAATAGGTATTAATGACAAAAGTGAGTAAAGGTATTTGAGGAGACATAAGGATAGCTTAAATTTTCTGAATTGTAAGGGATTGTAAGGCATGATGACTGATGGAAAGTAAATGGATCTCCTGAATTGAATATCCTCACAGCATAATGGTTGTGATCTATGATTATGATACACAAGGAAAAATTTCGAGGACGAAATTTTTATAAGTGAGGGAGAATTGTAATGGCCTGAAACTGGTATAGTAGTGATCAGTGAATTCTGTAGAGTTTATAGTGTGGTTTTGGTGTGAAAACAACAGTGTTAGTGTCCTGAATTACAGAAGAATTAAAAGGTTAAACGTGCTCAGGCTAGGGAAGCCACCTGATGGGTGACCTCTTGAGAACCCAAAAGTGAAAAATATTTTATTAGATCATTGGAAAGTACAAGTTATAAGGAGTCTGGTGGTATAATATGGAGTGAAAATGAGGTCAAATAGGTCCCTGAAAGTCAAACTGAATAAAAGCCTCTAGTTCGATTCAAATAGTAATTACGTTTGACTAAAGTTTGACCGAGCCTTTAAAAAAAGTAAATGACCTCTGAAAAGCTATCTGAAGGTATAGATTGACTCAGAATAATGTGTAGAACAGTTTGATAGTGAAAAGGTAATTTTATGGAGACACTGAAAAATAAATGAATCGGACCGGTTCAATTAAACCGGAGCAAAAAGGTGTAACAATCCAAAATAGGCCTGGTCGAAATTTGCATGCGAAGTCGGGAACTGAAGGGTATTTCAGTAATTAGTACATGAGAAAGTTTGGATAATAGGGACTAAATTGCATAGAAAATAATTAAATAAGTTTAGTGGAGGAATTTTTGGTGTGCTTGTGGTGTATGGAAGTAGGGTATAAGTGGATTAAGAGGTTTTATAGTGTGGTTTGTATGTATGGTGCCATGGATGTAAGTGGGTTTTAAGGAATGATATGGTGTGAGTGGTGTTTGGTGCCTTGAAGATATTTATTCAAGACATGGTTGTGTGTGGTTTGTGTATGGTGCTTAGAGTGGAAAGTCAAGTGAGTGCGAATTGTGGTCCATTAGGAGCTTGCCATGTGGCAATGGTTGGTGGGAGCATTGAATGAGGAATTGAAAGAAAAAGATAGAGGGAAGGGAATTGTAGCTTCCCGTATGGCCCTCTCTTTTCTCACGCCCTCTCTCTCTCTTTCTCACCTCCATTTTTCTGCTCTCTCAAGTTTTGCTTGTGGGTTTTATTCCATCTTTGAGCTAGGGTTGAGTTTTGAAGGATTTTGAGGTAAGTGCTTGTGTTTGAACTTGAGTTTCTCCATCTTCTTTTGCTCTTAGAATTCTGGTTTTGGATGTTTGAGCTTGGTTTGATTTATGTGTTCTTGGTTGGGTTTGTGCAAGCTTTAGGTTTCAAGAGCAAGCTTAAAGGAAAAGAGAAAGTGGGCTTTTGAAGGTTGAAGATTGAAGCTTCATTTCAGGTTTGGGAGTGTGATTTGAATGCATGCAAGTGTTTGGGATCTATGTGGTTTGTGTTTTCAAATTGGATGTTTTGTCTCTACCCCAATTCTCCTTGGATCATGATTTTGTATTGTGTTTGTTTTTCAGAAATTTGAGTGTTTTGATATGAGTTTATGCATGATTTAATTTGGGTAAATGTGTTAGTAATCTATGTTATTGATTGAGATGAATGTATATGAGGGTTGGCATTGAAATGCATGAGTTTGGGGATTTCTTTGATTTTGATGTTTTATGGTGATTTTAGTAATCCTGTTCAGTTCTCTTTTGACCTCTGTGTATTGTTTTTGTCATAGCTGTAGTTATAGAGCTCTAAATCGTGTGATTCTTAAGCCATTAGAACCATGATTTCCATGGCTTTAAATGTCTCAGAAATAGCCTTGGGCAACTTCTTGCTCTAAGATCCTGAAATTTGGATAAAACCGTAGTGTCTCTTTTTGTATCGGGTTGTCTGACCAGTATGGGTTGTGGAGATCATATCTAGAGTTCTAGATGTCTTTTTGATCTGAAATTTGTTGCATTTGAACGTTAAAATCCTAGGGAACATTTTTTAAGAGGAAGTTTTGGATAAAAATGAGGTTTAGAGCTTGGTTTAGTCAATGCAAATCTGGGGCGTTAAGCAGTCTTTTGTGAGATCTGAGATAAGCCTCTGTCGCGAGCACGACAAGTGTCACGACCTCGCGACAGAAAAACTTGTATTAGCCTTTATTTCTTCATTTTTGAGCCCTGGGTTGACCCGGATCAATCCCGTACCTTCCCCTCAGCTTATTATGCATCTTTAGGGTAATTAAATGGCTATATAAGTAGTTGTCTTCGGGAAAAACTTAGGAGTATGATTAAGATTGGTGATTTAGCTAGTAAATAATAATAGATATAACTTTGTGAAGGATGAGGATTAATATGTGTTGATCTCATGAGTAACCTTAGCATGATGTACCATATGTATGAATGCATTTAATGTGGGTGCGATTGTGATGGTTGATGAATAATGTTGTTATTATAGATTGTGTAAACGGATATTGTTAGTGGCATGTTTTATTAAAATTCTTGATACGGATGTTGGGTTTATGTTGTCAATGATGTGTGGCTTGCTGGAGATGAGGTAAGAGACCTTGGATATGTTTCGTGTGTTTGTGGGTGAGTTTGAGGAAGGAAAGATCTTGCAGAATTCTGCAGATTTTCAGAAACATGACTCTGTCGCGAGCGCGACAGAGACCGGTGATTCTGATGCTGTGCCATCGCGAGCACGCGACGCTGTCGCGAGCCCGCGATAGCAATAGCTTGTGTGCTCTCTGTCGCGAGCGCGACAACCTTCGCGATTGTGACAGAGCACATCGTTGGCCTGTGCTATCGCGAGCACGCGACTTGTCGTGACCCCGCGATAGCAATGCTCGCCCTCTGTCACGATCGCGATAACATCGCGAGCGCGACAGAGCCAGGCCCTTCTCTCCTTCCCGCGATCGCGAAGTCCGTCGCGCGAGCGCAGCGAAGAGACTATGGTCTCTGTCACGAGCGCGACAGATGTGTTGTGTTGAATGAGTTTTCTTTGGTGATTCCAATGTTTGAATTCCGAACTTGTGGTACCTTTAGGTTTATAATTGGACTATTTTATGAAGTATGTTAATATAATTGGATGTATTATGCATATCTATACTTATGATCTCTCTCTAAGATTATTATGTTATGCTTAAAGTGTAAATTGTATGATGCATGATTGACTTTATGAAATTATTCATATGTCTCACCTATTGCTGATTATGCATAATGATATAAATTATGTGATTTGAAATATGATTTGTATCATGCATGACCTGCGAGAGTCAGTCTAGTGGATAGTTAGGCATGCCTAAAAGAGTCTTCCTGCTGCAGTTTTCGTTATCGTTTGGACCCCGATCAGGTCCCTGTTTGGTTCTTCGCGAACCCCTTTATTGTGTTTGGATCTTGTTTAAGGTCCTTCCGAAAAATGTTTGTGAATGAAAATAGAAATGGTTTTCGATTTGTACCCGTAAGGTACTTTCCGTAATTGGCTTGTACCCGTAAAGTACTTTTTGTATACTCGTTATCCACTATTTTAAGTCAGCAGGTATTCTGTTTGTTTTGCCTAATATGAACAAGAGAATGTGATATTTGATTAAGCATGATTCTGGACACGTGAATCAGTTATGTATCCGAATGTGATTATGAATCTCTGAATGGGTTAAGTGTGACCTAAACATGTGAATTGGACATAATTATATGCATATATGAGTATATACATAACATATTGTGAAGGTATGGTATGCTAACGGTTGTGAATATAGGTGCGGGAATTCAGATGTGTGTAACTATGACCATGATCTTTTGAATGCCATGAGTTCGATTAGTTATGCCTATTTTGAATGCTATGATTAGTAAGTATGTGCACAAATGTGATTTTGTACTTTTGGCGGTTATAGTGAATTATATGAACCAAGATACGTAACGAATGTGCTCTTGACCTTGGAATGTATATATATTGTGTTATGTTACGTGCCTCCTCTCTCTAGTTTTCCTATTGTAGTGATTTCAGCGTGTGGGCATGTATTTACATTTCAAGGCATGATAGAAGTATGTTTAGTTAACTAGCGTTCTCGGCATAATAATTGGGTGTGTATTTGCCTGATAATTGTATTGCATGTGAATGGGTTTTCCGTTAAATGCATGAATCCTTGGCATGATAGTCGTATGTATATATGAACTTCCGAATGCATGGCTTTCCTATGCAGGTTTATTTATCCATCTGTTGTGATTATTTGTATATGCCATTTGTGTATGTAATTTGTTCTGGCGACCATTGTGAATGGCCGTCCATCTTGCTTGTGTGTTCTCCCCACTAAGCGTTTATCGCTTAGCACGGGCTCTTTTCCCGTGCAGGTGGCAGGTTTGGTTCGGTTCGAGTCACGCGTCTGCAGGGTCGGCCACATAGGAGTTAGAAGCGTTATGTTATTCTGTTCAGCTTCTATATTTTGATTTCTGTAATTGGTAGCCTTCTGATTATATAAGGATCTTATTGTAATTAAGTTTCAGTTATTTCTCCGCTGAATGATCATATGTATGCATGTGTATATGTTTCGGCTTAGTACCTGCGTGTGTGTGAGTTAATGTATGTCCGGTTTTGCTTCTCAAGATAAGTTTTTAATTTTTCGTGTTTTTGCATGAACGTATGCTTTCGCTTAGCTTATGCGTGCTTGTATGTGAGTGAACGTCGGTAGCACACCCGCGTCCTTCCAACGGGGATGTAGGGGGTGTTACAAAAGGACCCTGATTGAGCTGGAATTGGAGTCAAATGAGCTATTAAGAGCAAAAATAATGTTAAGGATGAAAAGTGAACCGAATCGGTTCAATTAGTGAGTCGGACCGATCGGACAGTTTGACTAGTTTGACGAAAGTTTAACTGAGCTCTAAATAATGCTATGGACCTCTGAAAAATTATCTGAAAGCTTGGATTTTCTTGAAATATTATGAGGAATTAAATGGTAATGAAAAATAAATTTTACGGTGAGACAGAAAATTGAGTTATTGGACTGGTAAGAAATTACTGAACTGGAAAACGGTCTCCGATTAGGCTAAAATTTTATGTGGAGAATAAATTATATATTTTAAGAATTATGGAACTAATTTTGTAAGAAAATGGGTTTAATAAGTTAGAGAAATAAATTTGATTGCTTATTGGGCCTAATTTCTTTAATGGGCTTAGAATTGGGTTGGCCCAATTGGTTGGACCAAGCCCAACCCATCAAAACCACATATATAAACCGCTAAATATCAGAAAACCCTAGAAATCTCTCCATTTCACTCCCCCTTTCTCCATGGCCGAATAGAATACATATTCTCACTCCACCATTTTCTTCTCTCCTCCTCCATTTTTCCACCAAATCAAAGGTTCCTGAGTAAAATCCAACCTCTTATTTCATTGATGATGACCTCTAAACCCTATTTGAGGTAAAGGATGCATAGGAAATCAAATGGAAAAGGTTATGTGCTAAAAGTGAGGTAAGTGATTTAGGGCTCTATAATTTTATTTAAAGGTTCCAATAGGTATTTTAGGATATGTAGATGATGTTTATGTAAATATATTGCAAAAAGGAAGCAAAATAATCATGGTTTCTTTGGATTGTATATTTGGCCACTTGAGAAAACCAAAGGAGATGATGGTGTTTCAAGGAGCAAAGGCATGGAAAGCATGCTTAAGATGTGGAGAACAATAAAATAAGGTTAGTGGATACAATATCCTCCTTTTTCCATTGAAAAAGCCTGATGTTAGGTTATGTCTAAGTAGAAAGTATATGATATATGAATGTATAATTGAATCTAACCTTATAGCCATTTTTAAGAAGGTTAATAATGATGTTTTGAATGCTTAGATTGAAAAGATAAAACTTTGGTGGAGTGTTCACACTTGGGCCGAACTGTATATATAGTATTAATTCAAGTATACTTGGTTATTATGGCATGTAAATGATATTTAGATAATGTTTAACATGATATTTACTAAATGGAATGATTGAAGGAAAGAAAAATAAAGTTAAAGTGTAAAGGAAGCTTTGGCCGAATGGTATACTTAGGGTTTCATGTGAATATTTTATGATATAATATTATTTAATGGTATATCTAAGTAAATTAACATGTAATCTAACTAATTAAAAGATAAATGAGGGAAAAATAATTTTGAGATGAAAATAGTAAGGTGGCCAAATGGTGATCATGGTTGAAATGATGTGTAATTTGATTATTTATTAAGTATAATGGTATAAAATGAATAAAGAATGAAAAATAAGTAAGGGTGAATTTACTTGTAATAAATGGAGTATAATTGTACATATTAAAGTGTGACATTGCTTTATGTTTATAATAAAATTGATAGAATGTTTACATTTAAGTGAACATATGGTATGAATGAAGTTTATATTGAATATTGAGAATTTAGAATGGAACTGATGGAGAGAGAATGAACTGAAAGTGAAACTGTATTGTACTGATTAATATTGTGGATTTATTTCAAATTGTATTGTAAGTGGAAAATGTATTGAATGATGATAATGTATTACCCTTAGTGATCTAGTAGTAAATCTAGTTCAGGATATAGATGGCTGGCCATAGGGACGTTACTATATACCGTGGTAGCAAGTCATGACGATTTGCAATAATAGACCAATAACGGTCTATTTATAAGTGCTATAGTATAATGTATAGTGTAAGTGTACTATCGTCGGAGCGCAATGTGGCCCCCAAGTGCTCACTCCGACACTACCGAAGCGTAATCTAGCCCCCAAGAGGCCACTTCAGTAGGTTAGGGCTATAGAGTCCAGTCTCGCATATCCAGTCTAGTGATTTCTATTGGATGATACAAGGGCAAATGTAAAGAAAATTATTAAAATGTGATTATTTGTGATATATAGTGAGAAAGTGTAAAGAAATGACTAAATTGAAAGAAGATAATAAGTTTAAGGACTAAAATGTGACTTACTATGAAAGTAATTAATTGGGGGACTAATTGGTAAATTATAAGTTAAGAAGTGAATAAATGTGAAAGTTTAATTAATTAATGGCATAAATGTAAATAAAAGTAAAAAGAAGGGCAATATTGTAATTTGATAAAAGTTTAGGGGCAAAACAGTAATTGTGTGTAAAAGTAAATTAATAAATTAAATTTGAAAGAAAAGTGAAGTTAAAATTTTAATGGTGTAAAAGAATGTAAAGTTTAGGGACTAAAGTGTAATTTGACATGCAAATGTTAATTTAAGGACTAATTTATAATTTGTAAGTCAAATGATGATTTAAGTGAATGATAAGAGTAATTAATGGCATATTGATAATGTAAAGGAAGTACGAGGACCTAATTGTAATTTTACAATAGTATGGTAAGTTAAAGGACTTAGATGTAATTATTGAATAATTTTTAGGTCAAGTATGAGAAAAATAAATTGAATGGGAGAACAAGCTTAAATAAGGGTATAACTATAATTATGAAAAAGTTAAGGATAAAAATCATAACTTAGTAAAAGTATAGGGACTTAATTGTAAATTGACCGTAATAAAGTTAATTATAGGATTAAAATGTAATTAATTAGTAATATGAATGCTTCATGTAAATAAATTTCATTAAATGAATATCTAATGGTATAATTGTAATTAAAGTAAACAAGAAAAGTAAAATTGTAATTTGAATGAAATTGAAGGACCCTAATGTAAAAAGATTAAAACTCTAAATGGATTAGAAGTCTATTTGGATTATAACACTAAATAGATTAAAACTCTACATGAATTAGAAGTCTATTTAGATTAGAAATCTAATTGGATTAGAATTCAAATTGAATTAGAATTTCAATTTGATAATTAATTAAATTATTTATGGAAATATTGAATAAGGAAAATAATGATAGTATGATGTGAATATGTTAGATAAAAAAATAATGGGTTAAATAAGTGAATAAAATAAATTGGTGGCATTATTGTAAATAAGTGAAAATTGAAGGTAATACTGTAATTTAGTGAAAGTTTAGGGACTAAATTGTAAATTGACGATAGAAAAGTAAATTACAGGATTAAAATATAATTGACAGGTAAAATAAATAATATATGTATTTCAAATATTACTATAATAATAGTATTGATAATATAGGAATATGATACGAAATGTAACTGAATGAAATTAAGTATGATAAACAGTGCAAATATATTATGAGTACAGCTCTAATATCAGTACTGTAAAGAAAGTGATTAAGTGACTGATTATTAAATTAGTGGATTGGTCATAAGGTTAAAAATTTGTAAAATTTACAGTATAGACAATAATGATACTAATAAATGAAATGAGAATGTTAAAGTATAGATACGAAAATGATACCAAAAGACATAATAATAAATGATTGAAATAAAAGATTTAATAAGAAATTAAATGAAGGCATAAGTTAAGAAAAAAATTAAAAGACTAATGTTCATATAGTTTAAATGAAGAAAATACTTGTGTGCTCATGCATGTATATATTTAAATAGTTATGGAAAATTTAGGATATGTATCCACCATTGGGCATTTTTAATGCTCAGCATGTAGTGTGGTTACTGTGTGCAGGTTATAGAAAGAAAAGAAGTGGTAGTGGTTGAGGTTTACTGATAATCGAAAGAATATTCGACAGTAAGGATAAAGGTATAGCCATGGCATGTATACGACTGCAATGGATGAACACGGAATTGTATAGGATAGGTATATGAATTGTGCATCGGTATGTCTGTTATATTGTTGTATTTGTATGAATGTTATTGTAGAAAAAGAAAAAAAAAATTTCCACAGAGATAAGTGTATTACAGGGTATTCCAATGTAGTGTTGTGACATCCGATATCCGTACCATTTACGGGTATAGTGTAATGGCCCGGATTATACCCTAGTAGCAAATTGGCCTAATTAGGATAATTGGGTAAGTTTAACTTTGAGTTTGTTAATATTGGATCAAAGAGTAATTGAAAGAAGGACCTAATTGAGAAATTAAATAAGTTTAAGTGACTAATTGGTAGATGTGTATGGTTAGTTATTGGTGGGTTAATTAACATTAATAAAATGAGATTAAGCAAATTTGGACTAAGGGATTTTGAGTGGATTCCGAGTGGCAAGTCTTGGCTCTGCCAACCCAGTCAATCTATGCAATATAAGGATTGAGGAAAGAGAAAATCCTCACTTGATGCATGTGGGTTTCGGCTGAACTCCTTCTTTTTCTATTCATGTTTTTTTGTTCATCTTAAGGGTTTATCATATCAAAATTCAGTTGGTTTATTAGTGGTTAAGTTGGTTGATTGAATTCTGAGTATTGTGTTCTTGTTGAAGGTAAGTAATTTAGTAATTGCTTCTTAATCTTCTTCTACTCTTTTCTTGATACTGAAATTAAGATTGAATTGGCTTTAATCCCTTGTTTCAAATTCGGGAATTTGGATGTTGGCTGTAGAGGTTGAAACAAGGAAAGATAAGGGCAAAGGAAAGGTGGGTGAGCCTAGCCCTAAGTGACCAAAAGAGGAGCTAAGGAGAAGAGGTTTGGGAACTAATTGACTTGTGTATGATATATGATTGTGTATGTGTGTTTAGATTGTGTTATGAGATGTGTTGAATGGAAGGAATGAGCATATTGAGTTATAGTGTTTCTTAAACTCTAATTTCCGATGATGTGTGGAAATTACTATGTTTAATGAACCAATGAATTGTTTGAGAATTTGCTAGTGGTATAATGTGCATGTTGGAGTATATATATATATATTGTAAATGAATGATTACTATTGAGAAGTTGTTAAGTGCTATAATAGTTTTGGATTGCTTAGAAAGATTGGATTGAGCATGATAAGTCCAAGTGTAAAATTTATGGAGGTGTTTCTTAAGCTATTAAGTGGTTATGTCATAAAGAGGAGTTTCATAATTTAAGTAGGGATGTGATTATGTTGGTTTATTTGGCATTTTGTTAAGTGCTCAAAATCATGTTTTTGCAAGGGGGAAAAAAAGGATTTTGGAATGGTAGGTTGAATGCTTGAGTTTGGCATTCTGTCTCAAGTTTGGCATGTCACGGTGACAATGAATTGGTTAACACCTTGAGGTATGCCAAATTGCATTCTGCAGGATTGAATTTGCATGTCACGGTCACAACCAAATTGGTTGCCACCATGAGATGCACTTGGTTTGCATTCTGTTTTGGGAAGTTAGGTATGTCACAGTGACAACCAATTGGTTGTCACCGTGAGGTACCCTTGAAATGCATTATGTTTTGAGTTGAGCTTATGTCACGGTCACAACCAATTGGTTGTCACTGCGAGGTACCTCTGTTTTGCTAAATGAACCGATCGAAGGTGACCAATTTGAATATGAATTCCCGAATGAAGATGTGGCAACCGTTATAATGCAAATGTGGTGGATGTACTTTGATGGGGCAGTGAATAGCAAAGGAGCTGGAGTAGGAGTAGTTTTGGTAACCCTAGAGGGTGAGAAGCTTCCTTTAGCTAAGAAGTTGAGATATAAAGCCACCAACAACGAAGCTGAATATGAGGCCTGCATTTTCGGGTTAGAAGTGCTCTCAACCGTGGGGGCAAAAATAATAGAGGTCTTCAGAGATTCAACCTTAGTGGTGCATCAGGTCAGGGGTGTAACACCCCGATACCCCCGATGGAAGGATACCGGAGCGCTACTGCGACACTCACGCACACACATACATGCATCACAACGGAAGTGCACAATAACAAAAATAAATCTTAACATCTTAAAATATAATCAGAAATATATTATATACTTCATCAAAACGTACATCACTGTATCCAAAAAGAATTACATAAATATTTAACCAAAATGATGTACAAAGGAAATACAGGAGGAGTACAAAAAAATAAAACAAGACTCTACTCCTAGTGGCCAACCCTGCAGATGCGTGACTCAAGAGGAACAAAACCTGCCACCTACACGGGAAAACAGCCCGTGCTAAGCGATAACGCTTAGTGGGGAGGAACAAAGATAGCAAAGCACTATACAGTAATATCATGCAATAACATAATTAAACATCAACATACCGAAGTCTCTAAGTAATAGAGAAAAGAGATATATGTCATAATTACTATAAGAAAGCAGAACTTAATAACAGCATGCATAAAGCAGATACACTAAACGGAATCACTCAATAATCATAACACTTTACTAAGCAAATGCCAAACACTTCGAAACATATCCTGAATTTTAGTGGTGGTGGATACGGGAACACTACACGGGAGATCGAAGCCTCAAAACATTTTCACTAAGACCATAATGGAGGTCAGCCGTAATCATTAAGACCCTATAAGCGGGGTCATCACGTAGCCCGAGGGCAAACACTGGCAGCTGTAATCACTATCCCTTTATAAGCATGCTTATCTATCTACTACTATGCCACTTCAGGCTCAACGACACACTCACAATTCAATACCTTAAATTATTCAAGTACACGAATCAAACACTATCATTAATATTCACTAATACAACACTAGGACAATATACCACCAAGGCATAAGCAAAACCGTGTACCATGCAATAGTGAGAAACCGTGCAAAGTGGGACAAAAAGAAACAATTCAGAAAACAGGGTAGGCAGGAAGGGTTTCTATCGCGATCGCGACATGTGTCGCGCTTGTGATAGAGAGCAAGGTACCCCGTCGCGCGGTCGCGTGTGAAGGCACACTCACAACGAAGCACGCTCGGCAAACGCACTCTTATTCGAACTCTGTCGCGCTCGCGACAGAGACCAGACGCTCCCTATACCGAGCTCTGTCGCGCTCACGACAGAGACCGGGCTCTTCCCCATCCCATTCGTGCTCAAAGGCGCGCTCATGCTGGGGCTCTACTTACTGCCGCTCGGCCTACCAAGCTCTTTGTCGTGCTCGCGACAGAGGCTCCTCAGCACTAGAAAGGCCATTCCGCACTCTATCGCGCTCACGACAGAACCCAGAATTGCCCAGAAACTCAACATTCTGCACTTCAATTCAAGCCCAACAATTTCAAAACCACTCATTCATGAAATTTCATGATAAATCATCACTCCAAATACCAAGACATACTTATCATCAATATACACTCAATTTACCCGACTTAAGCAAGAAATCACAATTAAATCACAAGAACCCGCAAAATCATAATTTACACTAATTTATGCTATTTCACTACCACTTTACATGCAAATCACTACAACTTGAATCATACCAAACCAACAATCCAACTCAATCAAATACATGCATTTACACATAATTTAACACTCAAGGTCATCAGAAATTTAAGCACAACACATAAATGATCCAAAGAGAAAAGAGGGCAAAAACACTCCCAAACCTCAAAATGAAGCTTCAAACCATCCACTTCCAAATCCCACTTTCTCTTTTCCTTTGCTCCTCCTTCTCTCCTCCGATTCTTGCACAAAAGCTAGCCAAACACACACTTAAGTCAAGCCATTCAATCACTCATTCAAAACAAGAAAATAAAGAAGAACAAGGAGATGAAGAAATCCAAAGCAAACCCAAGCACTTACCTCTTCAAAACCCCGCTCAAACTCAGAAATCCTACTCAAATCTTGAAGAAATCACACAAGGAAGGAGTGGAGAGCAGAAAATTGAGGGAAATGAAAGAGAGGGAGAGAACAGAAAGAGGAAGAGAGGAGAGGGTAGCTTCCACGGGAAGCCAACAAATTCTGAATTTCCCTCTCTCTTCCCTTCACTTCCTTTCTTTTCCTCATTAATTGACCTCAACTACCATGCCATGTGTCACTTTCCAAGGGTCCCAAGTGTCAAAATCTTGACTAACTCTTTATCAAGGCACCATACACAACACACACTTGATAGACTCTTCATTAAACACTTTAATCCTTGTATAAACTCCTCACTTTAAAACTTTGCTTAATTTCTTCAATTAAATCCTTAATTATCCAAATTCCCACATGCGTAAATTACCGAAATACACTTTAATTTCCGACTTAGCTTGCAAATTTCAACTAGACCCTTTTTGGGTCGTTACAATCAATCCCCCTTAAGAAATTTCATCCTCGAAATTTCCCCGCTAACCTCAAAACCAACAACCCAAAAACCGAACATAAACAAAAGCTAATAGTACAAACTTACCGAAAGGTCCTGCTTGTTCAGCCGTATCCTCACCGATCATTGAATACACTCGTGGTCGCACATACACTTCTTCAGTTCGCGGCTTTTGCACTGTTTCCGATGGTGGCTGTGAAGGTCGTCCACTATCTCTATCACTTCGATTCCCTCTCGATTTATGTCCACTCACTCTACCCTCGGGTTGATCCTGAAGCTCTCTTCGCTCCGGACAACTGGCTACCATATGCTCTTTGCTTCCACATCTGAAGCACGCTCCAGAGATCCTTCTACACTCCCCCCAATGGCATTTCTGACAATGCTTGCACTCCGGAATCACACTTCCCCTACTAGAGGGTGGCAACACTCCCAACTTTCGAATGCACTGGAACCAAACCCTTCGCTCCTTGGCCACTCGGAACTCCTCTTGATTTCTTACCACTCCGAGTCTGCTATTCGGTGCCTTCCTCTTTTGCTCAACCCTCTGCTTAATCAACTCAGATTCCTCTAACTTAACCGGTCCCGCCACTAACTGATAGTGAATGATCGGTTGCATGACCGCTATGGCCGACAATGGTTCTCAGATCACTTCCCTCAATCCATCCTCGAAGTGTCGACACTTAAGCTCTTCCATCAAAAGCAACTCTGGCACATACTTGCTTAATCGGCTAAACTCCTTCTCATACTCACTCACTGTCATACTTCACTGCTTCAACCTGATGAACTCTTTCCACTTGGCTTCCCGGTATGCCTTCGTCACATACTTCTCTTCAAATTCTTGCTTGAAGAACTCCCATGTCAACTCAGCTGGCCACTGAGGGTTGCGAAGTACAAGCTTCCATCAATCATACGCTGGCCCTTGAAGAAGCGACACTGCACAAGATGCCCTCTGATTCTCGCGACAGTTAATCTCTTGCAAAATCCGATCCACTCTCTCAATCCAGAATTCGGCCACATCCGATTGATCCAACGAAGTCCCATGAAAATCTTTGGCTCCTCTCTTTCTCAACAACTCAATAGGAGCCTTAGGAGCCGTTAACTTATCCACTAGCTGAAGCAAACCTTGCACTAAAGCCAGATTCTCAAATCCCATACAAGGTATATCATGACGCTCATTACGCTGATGCTGCAAAGCAAACTCGTCAACTCTAACTGCATTAACACTACCAGTTGTCTCGCCCACATTCTCACTTGGATCGGACTCCATCTAAACACTACACGAGACACATCTGCATTAGGACACGACATAAAACTGACTCGCATGCAACGAATAAACACACAAACAATCAAAGACAACCAGAACCGCCTAAACCTCGCTCTGATACCACTAAATATAACATCCCGATACCCCCATTGGAAGAATACCGGAGCGCTACCGCGACACTCACTCACACATATGCATGCATCACAGCGGAAGCACACAATAACAAAAATAAATCTTAACATCTTAACATATAATCAGAAATATATTATATACTTCATCAAAATTTACATCACTATATCCAAAAAGAATTACATAAATACATAACCAAAATGATGTACAAAAGAAATACAGGAGGAGTACAAAAAAAAAATAAGACTCTACTCCTAGTGGCCGACCCTACAGATGCGCGACTCAAGCGGAACAAAACCTGCTACCTACACGGGAAAATAGCCCATTCTAAGCGATAACGCTTAGTGGGGAGGAATAAAGATAGCAAAGCACTATACAGTAATATCATGCAATAAAATAATTAAACATCAACATACCGAAATATCTAAGTAACAAAGAATAGAGATATATGTCATAATTACTATAAGAAAGCAGAACTTAATAACAGTATGCATAAAGTAGAAACACTAACTGGAATCACATAATAATCATAACACTTCACTAAGCAAATGCCAAACACTTCGAAACATATCCTGAATTTTAGTGGTGGTGGATACGGGAACACTACACGGGAGATCGAAGCCTCAAAACATTTTCACTAAGACCATAATGGAGGTCAGCCGTAATCATTAAGACCCTATAAGCGGGGTCATCACGTAGCCCGAGGGCAAACACTGGCAGCTGTAATCACTATCCCTTTATAAGCATGCTTATCTATCTACTACTATGTCACTTCAGGCTCAACTACACACTCACAATTCAATACCTTAAATTATTCAAGTACACGAATCAAACACTATCATTAATATTCACTAATACAACACTAGGATAATATACCACCAAGGCATAAGCAAAACCGTGTACCATGTAATAGTGAGAAACCGTACAAAGTGGGACAAAAACAAACAATTCAGAAAATAGGGTAGGCAGGAAGGGTTTCTATCGCGATCGCGACATGTGTCGCGCTTGTGATAGAGAGCAAGATACCCCGTCGCGCGGTCGCGTGTGAAGGCACACTCACGACGAAGCACGCTCGGCAAACGCACTCTTATTCGAACTCTGTCGCGCTCGCGATAGAGACCAGACGCTCCCTATACCTAGCCTTGTCGCGCTCACGATAGAGACCGGGCTCTTCCCCATCCCATTCGTGCTCGGAGGCGCGCTCACGCTGGGGCTCGACTTACTGCCGCTCATCCTATCGAGCTCTCTGTCGCTCTTGCAACAGAGGCTCCTCAGCACCACAAAGGCCATTCTGCACACTTCGCGCTCGCGACAGAGCCCAGAATTGCCCAAAAACTCAGCATTCTGCACTTTATTTGAAGCCCAACAATTTCAAAACCACTCATTCATGCAATTTCATGATAAATTATCACTCCAATACATACCAAGACATACTTATCATCAATATACACTTAATTTACCTGACTTAAGTAAGAAATCACAATTAAATCACAAGAACCAATAAAATCATAATTTACACTGATTTATGCTATTTCACTACCACTTTACATGCAAATCACTACAACTTGAATCATACCAAACCAACAATCCAACTCAATCAAATACATGCATTTACACATAATTTAACACTCAAGGTCATCAGAAATTTAAGCATAACACATAAATAATCCAAAGAGAAAAGAGGGCAAAAACACTCCCAAACCTCAAAATGAAGCTTCAAACCATCCACTTCAAAATCCCACTTTCTCTTTTCCTTTGCTCCTCCGATTATTGCACAAAATCCAGCCAAACACACACTTATGTCAAGCCATTCAATCACTCATTCAAAACCAGAAAATAAAGAAGAACAAGGAGATAAAGAAACCCAAAGCAAACCGAAGCAGTTACCTCTTCAAAACCCTATTCAAACTCAGAAATCCTACTCAAATCTTGAAGAAATCACACAAGGAAGGAGTGGAGAGCAAAAAATTGAGGGAAAGGAAAGAGAGGGAGAGAACGAAAAGAGGAAGAGAGGAGAGGGTAGCTTCCACTGGAAGCCAACAAATTCTGAATTTCCCTCTCTCTTCCCTTTCTTTTCCGCATTAATTGCCCTCAACTACCATGCCATGTGTCACTCTCCAAGGGTCTCAAGTGTCAAAATCTTGACTAACTCTTCATCAAGGCACCATACACAACACACACTAGATAGACACTTCATTAAACACTTTAATCCTTGTACCATACACATTCTCCACTAAATAAACTCCTCACTTTAAAACTTTGCTTAATTTCTTCAATTAAATCCTTAATTATCCAAATTCCCACATGCACAAATTACCAAAATACCCTTTACTTTCCGATTTAGATTGCGAATTTCGAATAGGCCCTTTTTGGGTCGTTACAAGGGGTGAATGGTCCATTAAGGAAGAACGACTGTTACCATATGTGGAGTGCTTGAAGGAATTAAGTAGCCAATTTGAAGTCTGCACTTTTATCTATGTGCCTCGAGATGAGAACCAATTAGCAGATGCCCTGGCCACCCTTGTATCTATCTGGGATAACTCAAAAGGAGTAGTCATAAAGCCTATATTGGTTTTTAGTTCAAACAATCCATACTTTGAGACCAAGCGAATCATGGATCTTCAGATTACTGATGGAAGGCCGTGGTATTATGATGTCCATAATTATTTGGAAAAGTCAGTATTCCCAGAAGAAGCCACTTCACTAAGTGGGTAGAGGCAGAATCCTTCAAAAAACTGGGCGCTCGAGAAATGGATAGGTTCATCAAATGACATCTGATTTGTAGATATGGACTTTTGCATCACATTATGTCAGACAACGGGGTATAATTCAAAGCTAAAACCAAGCAGATGCTCAAGAAGTATGCCATCCAGTACTACAAGTCCTCTCCCTATCGACCACAGGCCAATGGGGCGATCGAGGCACCTAATAAGAATGTAAAGAGGATACTGGCTAAGATGGTGCGGACCTATAAGGATTGGGCAGAAAAGGTACCTTTCGCACTGTGGGGCTACAGGACCACTGTCAGAACTTCAACAGGAGCTACCCCCTTCTCTTTGGTTTATGGGACGGAAGCAGTTTTACCAGTGGAAATTGAGCTCCAATCATTGAGGGTGATATTGGAGGCCAAGCTACTAGAAGCAGAATAGGCACAACAACGGTTGCTACAGTTAAACTTATTGGATGAGGATAAGATGCGGGCCTATTACCACAATCATATTTACCAGAAGAGATTAGCCTGATCATTTGGGAAGAAAGTCAGAAAGCACCCCCTAAAAGAAGGGGATTTAGTCTTCAAGCAAATGAGGCCAGGGGTTCCGGACTTTCGAGGCAAATTTAGACCAACTTAGGAAGGACCTTTTGTTCTATAGAAGATATTGTCCAAAGGAACTATAATCTTAATAGACAGTAATGGAAACGAGTTCAAGGAACCGGTCAATGTCAATAGATTGAAAAGGTTCCATGGCTAAAGGGTCAAAATCAAAAGAAGAGAATAAATGCCTCGCGGGTTGAAAACAGAAGAAAGCAGCCTTGCTAAACGCTAGGGTGAGAATAAAAAAGGTACCCTGGGCAAAAATTAAGGGCTGAGAGAAAATGTTTAATCATGAAAACCCGGGAGGGCTGATTGATAACAGGAGTTTTGATGCTTTCAGGATCCATCTCGAGATTAGATATGGTCTTGTTTTTTTTTTTTGAGCCTAATGTTAAACAATGATCATGTGTAATGAAATCATGCGGAAACGTATACATGTATGCAATGATATGCTCAAGCTAATTCATTTTGTATGATTAATGTCATCTAGCTCCCTTATGAAAGGAAAATACATCGTTTTCCTTCGGATGCATTCAATTTATCCGTTGTTGCTTTTGCTGGCAAGGGGCTTTAGCTGTCTTACCTTGAGGAACATCAAACATCACAAAAAAATAAAGAGAGAGGGCCGGTAGAGATGAAAACCATGATTGGCTCTCTAAGAAAAAATTAGGGCACAGGGCAAGGTGAAAACTTGAAAATAGGCAGTCTGTCCTAAAAAAATGATAATAAATAATAAAATAAATTTAATAAAAGCCACTGGATTGGGTTAGGTCTATTCCAAGAAAAATTTAGGCACGGGTCATTTGAAAATCCCCAAAGGAACGCATTTCCCACTAAGAAAAGCTAATGTAAAAATCCACCAGGGGCATGCCACCTTTAAAATAATGATGAATGGCACTAAGAGTAATCAGAGGCTTCTAGGTACGAGTTGAGGAGTCAGCGCAGAGGGAACCCAGGCCACGAATCATATCAGTGGAGGTTATCAAAGAATGATATTGCGCCCCGACACTTGGGCCACCCAAATGAATGGTGTCACTCGCATTTCGCATAGCATATGCACATTCACCCATAACTTACCCTTACATATGGATTTTAATTTTGCAGGAAACATTGGCGATGAAGGTTACCCGGAGAAGTATCCCCAAAGCATTCAGGGAGTATTCCAAAAATAATAAATAAATGACTGTTCAAGTTTCCTTTTTTTAGGGATGCCTCCGCAACGCGGCCCGCCTAGGGAACCAAAAAATATTTCGCCCCCAGCATGGATGACCGATGCACAGAGAGAAGGCGGTTTGAGGTATTATGTCGCCCATAGTTTTTGTCGAGTAAGTTTTTGTCCCAGGCATTCTTGGAATGGATGAGCATGTGGGAGGAAGTTCGCATGCTGTTAGCAGCCGTGGGCTGAATTGATTTCCTCACACCAGCTTTCCTCACATACCCAAAGGTTACTAGAGACTTCCTGGCTACTCTTAAGTATGGGGGGTCCTCGAGATCAGACACAGATCCTGATGCCATATCATTTCGGGTCGGAGACGTAGGGCATACGATGAGTCGCTGGAGTTTTGCAGAGATCATGTGTCTTCCGATCGGAGACCATTACAGGTACCAGACAAGGCTAATCTGGCACACTGATGGGAGGTAATCACAATACCAGGGGCCCATTATGACCATAACACAACCAAGAGTATTCTATTAGCTTCATAGGTTTATACATATACTCAGAGGGTTTTGGCTAGCAGCTATTCGAGGTGTCACAAATCTATCCTCCATAAAAGAATTTTGTCCTCGAAATTCACTCACTTATATCCGATTTTATAAATATCAGAATCTTTATCACTAACATTCACACACACTTACATTATGCTATCATATAATATTTACACTTTGCTTCTCACGGAAGTCTTCTTCTGCCAGTCGATTGGCCTAGGGACGGCAATCGCTCACATAATTTGTGCCATCCTAAGGCTCTCCATTCCCTTTTCTTTACTATTTCATGATTTTTCTTATTTTGACTTAATTTTCAAGGTGATTTTCCTTTCTTTTTTTAGTTTTTATCCATTTTTATTAATCTTGCCCATTTTTTTTTTTTTTTTAATTATTTTTACTAACGTGCTCTCTGCTTTTATGAGTGTAATTTTTTTCTTGGATTCAGAGTGCTGGGAAAAGGAGATCCCATTGGAACGATCCGGGGACACCGATCGGGTTTATTTCCTTATCTTATTTCCTTTTGTTTCAATTTTCAATCTTATTTATTGTTTATTATTTTTTTGAGTCCGCTAATGTAAAAATGGCTAAACATTTCTACAAATAAATGGGATTTTCCTAAACAAAATAGGACCAATGTCCTGATTTTTTTTTAACAAAATAGATATTTTAATGTTATTTTTCTTTAAATATGCATGCGAGAACCAATGTCCTCATCTTCAATAAATACCCCATTTTATGCATAATTCGCATTTATTTAATATTGGGGGTTGTATTCCGCCCCTAGTTTTGTTGCAACTTATCTTTTATTTACCCTATTTTAATCCTGCTTTATTTAATTCTTTCCGTTATATGATTGATTTGAGCTTTAATTTTCTGCATTGAACTGAATGAGAAAATGGAATGAAAATTTTAAATTCAAAACTCAATTATAATTTAATCAAGGAATGAATAAATGGGAAGTCCCGAACGATATCTGGTCTTAGGCTCAATGAGGTTAGATGAACCTTTCCAATGTTCTATTGGTGACGGAATTCCAAAATATCTCTTGTTGCCAAAAATAGGCCCAAGTTGCATTATCTTAGGCTCCATGAGGTTAGACAAACCATCCCAATGTTCTATTGGGGTGGGGACTCCAAAATATCTCCGGCTTGCCCAAAATAGACGTATATGCATCGTTTTAGGCTTTACGAGATTAGATTAATCTTTCCAATAGACACACCTGCGCTGTCTTAGGCTCAGTGAGGCTAGACGACTTTTCCCAATGTTTTATTGGGCGGCGACGCTAAGAAACCTCCTTGTTGCCCAAAATAGACGCCCTTGTAATTCCTTACAAGTTCTTTGAACCTCTCCTGAATACTCTAAAAGTAGGTCTTCAAGGTCCCCGGGATTCGGCGAGCGTCACATGCCCGCTAACCCTGTCATGCTCGCGACAGAGCCTGAACTTTGTGTTTAAAGCTCCACTCCACATACCTTTATGAACTCTACCACAATCACACATATGACTTCCAAAACCCATCCTAACATTGTTTTATGTTATCATGACCTTCTAACCTATTATTTATCTACATGTTAAGTCTACAATGGCACAATTCTCATTATTTTTTGTCTTAATATTAAGTAGTTATGGCCAATGGAACACCTCTCGCTCCAAAGGCACTCCTATAGGATTTAATCAAACTTATGTACACTTTTGGAAACATTTGAGTACCCAAATCAAAGTGACCATTTCTATAACAATTATAGGCACATATCTTAGGAACTTGATCCCATTAACCTCATTCAATTTAGAGTTTACACAACTCAACTTATAACATAGAAAAATCTAATTGGTTAATTACCCTACAAATCTAGTTTACTATTTCAAGCTAATCAAGCTTGAATTCAACTAAATTGGATCAACCAATTCTCCAAACTCACCCAACTCTACCCTAATATACACATAGACTCCTCGACACTTCCAATACCACATAAGATATTCATACACATACAATTTACATGGCATTATCTCAGGTCCCTTAAAAACAGAACATCATGCTTTATTCAACAATTATGGCAATTAACTAACTCATCAGTTCCTCATTTCAATTCAATTCATAACATCACATAATTACACATTTTATATTCATTTAAAACACACAATTCAATCATGGATCTCAAATTTATATTATATCAAAATAACGCATAAAAACAGTGTTTCCCAAACCTCACTATCCTTTGCTCCTTTGAGCTCACTTCGCACTTGGCTCTTCCACTTTCTCCTATCCTTTATCTATTCTTGCATCTACCACTACAATTACAGTCCAATTCCAGAATTGCAACCAAAGATCATTATCCCATCCAAATCAAAAAAAAGGAAAAGAAGGAGAAGAAGACCAATCTAAATACTGCACTTACCTTGACTAGATAAAAATACCAAACATGCAAACACCAATTGACCATAAATTAGTAGAAATTTAAAGGATTCTAACTAAAGAAAAGGGGAAACAGAAGAAGAAGAGAAGAATTAAGAGAATGGCCGATTACCACATGCAAAAAATGGGAGTTTCTCTCTCCTCTAAGCTATATATTGCATGAACAATGTTGAGGTGGCAAGACCATTTGGTGACACCTGAAATTCCACTACACCAACTCCTACTCATCTTGTTTTACTTAATTAAATCTCACTTAGTGTTAATTAATCCACTCTTTAACTTAATCACGCACAACCACTTTTCAGCCACTAAACTAATTTCTTTTATTCAATTAGGTCCACATTTCCAATTGCATTTAAGTCCAACACTAGAATTCTCAAATTAAACTTACCCAAATACCCTAATTATGCCAAGTTATTACTAGGGTATAGTTCGGGCCATTTAATTTTCCCCTCCTAAAAAGAATTTCGTCCACAAAATTCATGCTTGAATAAAACAACTGAGGATACTGATCTCGTATTGCTATTTTCGGTTCACATATTAGTTCTTTAATCCCATTATATTGCCAAAGTACTTTCACCAACGAAAATTGCTTATTCCGAAGTTGCTTCACTTCTCGTGCCAATATTGTTTTATGCTTCTAATCATAGGAGAAATCCGGTTGCACTTGCACATCTTGCACAGATAACACATGTAACTCATCTGAACGATATCTTTGGAGCATAGACACATGGAAGATATCGTGAAGCTTAGCCAAAGCTGGAGGAAAAGGTAACCGATAAGGCACTATTCTAACTCTTTCTAACACCTCATACGGTCCTGTAACACCACCTTCCCATACATAGGAGAACCCATCCGCAATGGAGTGAGAACCCGTACAAGAAGCGGTGTCACAACAAACAGGACGAAGAAAACATACAGTCGCATATAATAAACATACATATAATCAGCGAAAATTAAAACTTTAAATCAAGCTGAGCATTCATTCATGATATAACAATATTCAATTACATAACTATTCTGATACCAATATAATTACATCATTTAGAGATACATAGCGGAAGCTTAACAAAACTAATTACAAAGAGAGATCACTATTACAAAATAATGATAATATAAAAAGAACTAAGTCCTATCAATAATCCCACTATGTTGGCTTGACTGGCGGTGACTCTCCCAAAAGCTATACACCTTCCGCACCTGTACGGGTGAAAACACCGTGCTAAGCGATAACGCTTAGTGGGGAAACAAACAATAATATATGGACGGCCATTCACAATGGTCTTCAAGGCAAATCACATACAAAATGGCATATTGAATATCATAAGATATAATCATAATAGAATTCCATTCATAACCATTCAAAGGTTCAATAAACATATTCATATGCCAACTGATTCATATGCTCATATTAGAGTCATTCAGATTCTAATAATTACAATCATATCCATTCTCATAATCATATTAGGACAAATCATAACACCTGCTGACTCACAGTAGTGGATAATGAGTAAACGCATAGCAGTACCTTACGGGTATGAATTGATGCATAGTGGTACTGTAGACACCGGGTCTTGAGGCAGTCCAGGTCAGAGTTACCCAATGAAGAGATCCACGTTGGTTTCTGGATAAATGGATGGAATTCAGAGGTTTTCGTCTTTCGGTTTCATAAGGATTAAAATCTTTTTCTCTATAGCGTGAGGTTTAGAAAGGGTTTGGAAAATTTTGCTTTAAATTGGAAGTTTTGCTCCAAAAACGGGATGACCGTCTGAAGTAGGGACGCCCATCTCTACTTGGGGTGATCCCCGTCTTTATACATAGTAGGGACGGCCCATCTGTAGCTAGGGACGGACACGCGTCTGAGCAGGGAAGCCCGTCCCTAGTCCCGCGTTACGGTCCGTCTGTAGCTAGGGATGGACAAGCATCTGAGCAGGGAAGCCCGTCCCTAGTCCCGTGTTACGGCCCGTCGGTATCAAATTTCCACGCGTGCCCTTAGTAGGGACGCCCGTCGGTAGTGGATCTGATCAGATAACGCCGGTTTTGATAAAATTTTATCTCTTATCTTTCAAATTTTGGGTGAGATTGGTTAAAAATTGAATTTTAAAACTCCTTTCAAAATTCAAACTTTAAACTAATGCTTATCTAATTTTATCTCCAAAAATTCTATAAATTGAGAAGTAAAATTCATTATTTTGGGTTAGATAATTTGACAAATTTTTGGTGGAGAAAATTAAACAATTTTTGAGAGATTGGAAATTTTTTTTATAAAAGATTTCTTTGTGAGCAATTTATCAAAAATCTATAAAATCTCTGTTTATTTTCATAATTATATTTGATAATGATTCTTCCAATTAATTGATTTATTTAAATCTTTCTTGGAATTAAGCCAATTTGAGGTAACGAAATTTATTCGTTTCCATCAATACAGCTAATTCAAACATTCGATCGCTATCAAATTTTCAAGAAGGGGAAATACAAATTTTCTTATTTTGATCTATTTTTATTTAATCCTTGTGGAGCGTGCGGGGACCGAAACCATTCGATATTCACCCAAAAATGTAAAATCCGAGGGTAAACATTCTGGATTAATACTTGTGTGATTTAATTAACTTATATTAATGGTTTTCATTTTTTACTTTTTTTTTTATCTTTTAACTCATTTCTTTTACAGTTTCCTATTATTTTCCTTTCTTTACTTTCTTCACCAATTTTGGCACTGACATGTTTATTCCTATGAGTTATTTTCTGACCATTTGGAATTGGAGTTGTAAATGACGAGGGTCGAGCCAATATGAGGATCTCCATACGGGTTTCTTTCTCCACCCTTGCTTTTTAATTCATGCTATTATCAAGATTATTTCAATGTCGTTAAAGTAAAAAGGGCCAAATATTTTATAGTAATTAATTTGGGGTTTTCTTGAAAGCTGTTGACCAATGTCCTGTTTTTAACCAACGAAATTGACACTTCTTAAAATTAGTTTGTAACAAATATGCATGGCAGGACCAATGTCCTCACTCCAATGAATATCCCGTTTTCTGTATGATTTATATACTGCTTTTATAATGGGGGTTGTATTCCGCCCCTAGTTTTATTGTAATTTATTTTGAGGATGTTTATTTTAATAATGCTTTATTTATTGCTTTTGACGTGAATGATTGCGCCTTAATTAAATGCATCGTGTGGAAAGTTGATGAAACAATAAATTCAAAACTTAATCATAATATTGATCAAGGTATAAATAAATGAGAAGTCCCGAACTCACTCTGGTCTTTGGGGCTCAATGAGCGAGAGGTCTAGGACTTCCAACACACCTCTTGAGTCTCACCAAAAGACTGAAATTTACAATCCTAAGCTCTAGGGGGTAGAGGCAGAGGCCTCCAAGATCTATCTGGCTAGCTCAAGATGGATATGTATGCGCTGTCTTAGACTCGCTGAGGCTAGACGACCCTTCCCAATGTTCTATTGGGTGGCGACTCCAAGAAACCTCATTGTTGCCCAAAATAGATGCACTTGTAAATACCTTACAAGTTTTATGAACCTCTCCTGATCGCCCTAAAGCGGGCCCTCTGGAGGCCCCGAGGTTCGGCGTACGTCACAGGTACGTTACGGGTACGAATCGAAAAATAATATCATATTTTCTCTTTTCAAAACATTTTTCAAAAGGGATCTTAAACAAAATCTGTACACATAGAAGTTTGCTAGGAACTAAACGGGGACCTGATCAGGGTCTAGAACAGTGCAGACGCTGCAGGTAAAGGACTCTTTTAGGCATGCCTAACTATCCACTAGACTGACTCTTGCAGGTCATGCATAATACAATCATGCTCAAAGCATATCATATAATTCATCATGAAGAAATCATAATAGTGCACGTAAATAAGTTTATTTATTCCCATACAGTAGTAAAAACTCATGAAGAAATCATACAAAAATCATTTTAGAAGAAATGGAAAAAATCGAAAAAACAGGGCAAAAGGGCTCACTGTCGCGAACGCGACTGCTGTCGCGCTCGCGCCTGCACCAGGGGAAGGGGCGAAGGGCATGCGAGTCGTGAAACAACCTTCATGACTCGTGAAGGTTGTTCATGACTCGTGAACAGCGTTCACTACTCGTGAACTCAGTTCACGTCTCGTGAACTCTCAGCCTTCCTCTACCGACGTGTGATTCTATTGCACCACTCGCGCATACCATGCTTCACGAGTCGTGCTGCCCAATCACGAGTCGGATGCCTTACAAACCAACATAGCAAAATTGGAATTCACCCTTCTGTTGCACTCGCGATAGCATCGCGATTTCCAGTTTTCCAGCAAAGCGCAGAAAACACATATTTCCAACCACAAAACCATTTTGACCCAAAATCAAACCAAACCTCATCTTACCTTCAAATCAGCCTTCCACCATCACAAATAACATAAACACAACTTAATTCAACACTTTACACAATCAAAATCATGCATTAACAAAATTAAGCTCCTCAAGAACACAAACCTAGAAATTTACAAGAAACATTCATCAAACATCAAATTTTGCTCAACACTTAAACATTCATGCATCATAACTCAAATCAATAGAATACCCATAACATTAACACTATAATATGCCTCATCAAAAATCAATTTTCCAGAAATTACATGCAAAGGCATAAATCACAATATGAACATCAAACAATCAAATTCCAGACAAAACCCAAACAAAAATCTCAAACCTGTAACTCCTATGCTCCAAATCAATGAGCACCACTCCCACTAGCCTTCTCCTTTCCTTTGGGATTGCGAGGAGGCTCAACTAACCAAGAACACCCAACAAAATCACACAAATACAAAACCTAAATTAAAACCCAATCTAAACAAAACAATAACAATGGAAGAAGAAGATGAAGAAGAAACCATGAAAGACTTACCAATCAAAGCTAAGGGATTTATAAATTCCCACCACCACACTTGAATCCAAGCTAGGGTACCCAAGTAAAGAGAAAAGAGAAAAAAGATGAAGAGAGGAAGAGGAAATGGGAAAGAGACAACAATTTGTTGTTCTCATTTCTCTCTCCTTCTCTTTATTTCTTTTTTCCTAATTCCTAGCCACATGTCACTCTTTGGTTGGTGGAACTTGACCACTCACACCCAACAAAAACACATGCTACTACACACAAGACCAACCCATATAATTCACACACTACAACCATATGCTCATGCACACACTATCACAACCCAATGCACATACACCCTACTAACAAATATGCACCCACATAATATTACAGCCCATAAAACATGCTTTTTACCCAAAATGCCCTTAACACATGCCAAAACTCTCACACATGCATGCATACACATGGCAAACATGGCCCAAACTGATAGGGGGGAATCGGGGTATTACAGGACCAATGAACCTCGGACTTAGCTTTCCTTTCTTCCTAAACTGAAGCACTTTCCTCCAAGGAGACACTTGCAAAAATACTTTATCACCCACTTCAAACTCGATATCCTTTCTCTTTAAATCCGCATAAGACTTCTGCCTATAACTTGCAGCTTTGAATCACTGCTGAATAATCTTAGCTTTCTCTTCCATATCTCTTACTAAATCTAAACTAATAATCTTATGCTCATTTAATTCCGTCCAACATATTAAAGTTCGACATATTCTACCATACAAAACCTCATAAGGTGCCATGCCAATACTCACTTGATAATTGTTATTATAAGCAAATTCCATCAATGGATTGTACTTATCCCAACTCTTGGAAAAGTCCAAAATACAAGCCCGAAGCAAATCTTCTAACACCTGAATTACCATTTCTTATTGCCCATTAGTCTGCGGATGAAAAACTGTGCTGAAATGCAGTCTTATACCAAGTGCAGATTGCAAACCCTTCCAGAACTTAGAAGTGAACCTCGGATCTCTGTCAAATATAATAGACAAGGGAATACCATGCAGTCTCACAATCTCATTCACACAGTTTAGCCAATCGATCCATGGAGTAATCAAGTCAAATCGGTATAAAATGAGCTAATTTAGAAAATCTATCAACTATTACCTATACTGAATCGTGCTGTTTCGATGTCATCGGAAGACCAGTGATGAAATCCATTGTAATATTGTCCGATTTCTACTATGGAATCGGAATAGGATTCAACAGACTAGATGGAACTTGATTTTTTGCTTTCACTTGCTGATAACTCAAACACTTAGAAACATACTACACAACATCTCTCTTCATACTAGGCCACCAGTAAAACTATCTCAAATCCTCATACATCTTATTGCCACCTGGATGCATAGTAAAGACTATATTATGCGCTTCATGCAAAAACATCTTTCTCAACTCTTTATCACTAGCAACACATAACCGATCCCGATAATACAGTACACCCTCTTCATTCACTAAATAGTCAATCTTGTCACAATTCTAGACTAACTGCAGAATCCATTGCAACTTAGGATCACTTTTCTGCACATCCACTATCTCACACCTCAAGTTAGGTCTTGCTTTCAACTGAGCAACTAAAGCTCCATCAGAAGCAAACCTCCATTTGGCTCGCTGTAATGACAAAGTCAAAATTGACTTCCTACTCAACGCATCAACCACTATATTGGCTTTACTCGGATGGTAATCCATAATACAATCATAGTCTTTAAATAGTTCAAGCCACCTTCTCTATCTCAAATTCAGCTCTTTCTGAGTGAGCAGATATTTAAAGCTCTTGTGATCAGTGAAGATCTTACACTTCTCACCATACAAGTAGTGATGCCAAATCTTTAAGGCAAAGACTACCGCAGCCAACGCCAAATCATGCATCGGATAATTCTGCTCATGCGGTTTCAACTGCCTCAATGCATAAGCTATCACTTTTCCATCCTGCATTAGCACACATCCCAATCCAATTCTAGAAGCCTCGCTATACATAGCATACTCCTTGCCAGAAATAGGTTGAGTTGGGATTGGTGCCTCAATAAGAATCATTTTCAACTGTTCAAAGCTAGCTTGGTACTTATCCGACCACACAAACTTGACTCCTTTACGAAGCAACTTGGTAAGTGGAGAAGCAATCACTGAAAATCCTTTCACAAAGTGCCGATAATAACCAGCTAATCCCAAGAAACTCCTAATCCAAGGCACATTTCTGGGCAGTTTCAAATTCACAACAACTTCTATCTTAGCTGAATCAACCTTAATACCCTCAGAAGAGACAACCTTAATACCCAAAAAGACACTTTCTTAAGCCAGAACTTACACTTACTTAGCATATCATACAACTGATGCTCCCTCAAAGTCTGAAGCACTATTCTCAAATGTTGTTCATGCTCCTTCTCATTCTTCGAATACACAAGGATGTCATCAATAAACACAACCACAAACTGATCCAAATACGGCCTGAACACTCTATTCATCAAATCCATGAATGCTGTAGGCACATTAGTCAACCTGAATGGCATTACTAGAAATTTGTAATGACCATACCGAGTCTTGAATGCAGTTTTAGGAATATCCTCCTTAACTTGCAACTGATAATATCCATATCTCAGATCTATCTTAGAGAAGACACCAGCTCCTTTCAGCTGATCAAACAAATCCTTAATCCTCGGCAAAGGATATTTGTTCTTCATTGTCACTTTATTAAGCTGTCTATAGTCAATGCACATTCTCATCGTGCCATCATTTTTCTTAACAAACAACACTGGAGCTCCCCATGGGGTACACTCAGTCTTATAAAACCCCTATCTAACAACTCTTGCAACTGAGTCTTTAATTCTTTCAACTCAATAGAAGCCATTCGATAGGGTGTCTTAGACACAAGTGTTGTACCAGGCACAATATCAATTGACAACTCCACTTCTCTTACAGGTGGTATACCAGCCAACTCTTCTGGAAACACATCCAAAAATTCCTTCACTACTGGTATATCCTGTATTCTAACTTGTTCCCTCTTTGAGTCTAATACAAGGGCTAAGAATGCCTTACATCCTTTACTCAGACAACGATATGCTTGCATAGTAAAAATCACATCTACTAAGGGATTAGACTTTACACCCTTCACAGTCACCTTAGACTGTCCTGAACTACCAAGCACAACTATTTTTTTTATATTTAACTACAGCTCGGTACTTACTTAAGCTAATCCATACCCAATATCAAATCAAATTCATCAAAAGGCAACTCATTCAAATCTATAAGAAAAACTTGACCTTGCACCACTAAAGGGCAATCTCTAAACACTTTATTCATATTAACACTTTTCCCAATGAGCTAGTTACGCATATATCATAATTTAATGATCAACAACAGTCATCTTATCACATAATTTCTTAGAACACACATATGAATGCATAGACCTAGGGTCAATTAATGCAAATATTTCATATCAAAGAGTAGAAATGTACTAGCTTTGACCTCTAGCGCATCCTTCTCCTCACGTGCCTTTATTGCACATGCCCTACCTAGTGCTGTAGGTGGTCGATCAACAGATTCTGACACTACACCACCTCTGGACTCACTACCTCTGCCACATCCTCCACCTTTTCCTCTGTTAGCTGGAGGGAAATTAGATTCAACTCTACTGGCTTCCTGCTGGTTCCCTGTTACCTCAGAGGCCTTAGGATAGTTAGCCAAAAAATGCTCAGTACTCCCACATCTGAAATAAGCACTAGTCAATTTCCAACAATCTCCTTTATGTCATTTGCAGCAATGGGCACACTCAGGTGCATCATTTATGTTACCAGACACACCCCTACTAGTACCTGATGCATGAGAAGATCCTCCTCTTCTACCTTTAGTAGCTAGATTGCTAGCTGACTCAACTGGAGGTGCCACTTGTGAATCTCTTGATCTCTTCCCCAAATGTGCCCTACCTCTATTAGAATTCCTTCTTTGCATTCTTTCTCTCTGAATGTCTTGTGACCTTTCAACTCTCATGGCTGCCAGAACTATTTGATAGTAGCTCACAGTCTGAGATGTAGTCATAGAGATCAACAATTCCTTAATTGGCTCATTCAAACCTTCCTCGAATTGTTGGCATCAGAATTCTTCTGTAAGCATTCCTTCAGGTGCATACTTGCTAAGCATAAAAACACCTTCTCATACTCAGCTACTGACAATGCTCTCTGCCTTAAATTCAGAAACTACTACAAATTAGCTTCCCAATATGCCTTAGTAATATACTTATTCTGGAACTCTTGTGCAAAGAATTCCTAAGTAATCAGGTTCGGATGCATCAGATGCCTTAAAACCAATTTCCACCAGTCGTAGGTCGATCCTTGAAGCAGGGACACAACACATTCCACCTTCTGTTTAGAAGGGCATCTAATCTCATCCAACACCCAACCTTCTCAATAAAAAATTCAGCCTTATAAGACTCATCCAAACTAGTGTTTTAACACCCCTTACTCGTACACAGGGGTTGATTTCACTAACGGTCACTCAACTTATCACTTATCGTGCAAAAGTAATCGACTTTTTTTTCTTACTTAAATGTCACTGAACTTTTAACATTTTTTCAAAAAAGTCATGTTGACCGAAATCCGGTGAGGACTATCGCCGGATTGATGACATGGCATGCCATGTCAGAAACTACATGTCGTTTAACAATATTTCCAACAAATGCTACATCTAAATCAATTTCACTCACGGTCACTAAACTTATCATTTATCGCGAAAAAGTAATCAATTTTCTTCTTTTCCAACTTAAATGTTACTGAACTTCTAACATTTTTGCAAAAAAGTCATATATTTACTATTCGTTGCCACGTGTCATATGCCATGTCATCAATCCAACAAGAGTTCTCGCCAAATTCCGGTCAACATGACTTTTTTGAAAAAATGTTAGAAGTTCAGTGACATTTAAGATAGAAAAAAAAGTCGGTTACTTTTGTGCGATAAGTGATAAGTTGAGTGACCATGAGTGAAATTGACCCCCGTACACAGTAAACCCTACCGTGATCTGGCGGGTTCACGACGTCGGTCAAGGGAATTACTGACACAAACATTTAAAACTTATAAAGCTTTATGCCAAAATCTGAGTTATAAAATTTCTTTCATTTTCAAACACACTTGTACTTTAACTATAAACTTATTACACAAGCACAATGCAAAATATACTTCTTCCGAACTTACTATAGATAGTTCAATTGCATAGCTATAATAGCTTTTACAAAACTTATATTTCAAAAATATAAATCATATACACATTCTTAAGACTATATAAATCCTACACTAAGATCTCTTCATATACTTGCATTGGCCTGGATTGCTACGCATGACCCTCAAAAGAGATCCGATCACTTGCACCTACATGGATTAAAAGAAAATCCGTGCTAAGCATAAAGCTTAGTGGGAAATACATAAAGACGGACGACCACTAAAAATGACATCAAAAAGGTTCAAAACGAATGAACAATATAGAAAATATAATCGTGCCGATTATAACAACTTAGGCAATTTCAAAGAGTTCAGCAAAACATAAACACGTACTTCGCCTATACATCTATTTAATTAACACATAATTTTTTCACACATCAATGTTAGCAGATCACTTACACATTATTTATACCTTCACGCATGTTATACATTTCTTTTTGTTCATTTGTTCACATTTATTCAGGCTTACAAAATTCACTTAACACATCTCGCTTAACAGTTACCTTATCACATTATTTTATCCATTCGTAAAAGCTATTAATTCACAACAACAAAAATGCATCTTTATCATAACATTCTCTTTTTACACTTGCTTTAACAATTTGCCTATAATTCCAAAGCAATGAATAACAAGTATCAGAACACATAGGTACCCGTAGGTACATTCCTTTCTGTGACAGAGGGAGATCTACCACGATACAGAAACACATAACGATCCAATTCAGGATCAAGAAATACATAAGGACCGTAAACCAGGGTCTAATAGAGGCATTATTTCAAATCATCACGTAACATTATCACATAGCATTACCATACTATTCACTTATTCTTAAACTGCCCGCATTTTTTCGAAGTTGTGGATAACGGGTAAAAACACATTGGTACCCGAATGTACATTCATTACTGAACAAAGGTGGATCTAGCGCGATCAAAAAACACATTGGTACCCTTCTCGCGCCCACGATAGACCCCAATATAACTTTATGTCGTGCTCGCAGCATAATTCGTGCACGTGACAGGACACAAAAGACTTCTGTCGCTCTCGTACTCAATCTCGTGCTTGCGATATAATGCAATTGAGTAATTTGTGCCTTACGGAGCCTGTAACACCCCCTAACCACCTGTAGAGCTTTACTACGATGGCTATAGAGTGTTACAACACATCACATGCGTATAAATCAGTATTCCATATAATGTTCAGGTTAAATAAATTTCTTTCAAACGCAACATACTTATCTGTTTGAAATTCCATGCATAATATTACAAAACACTTAATATTTTACAGTAGTTTTCGCTTTACAAAATACAACTTTGCTAATATAAAATTTAGTTTATTACACATACTTTCTACAATACAATTCTTACACTTATTACAAAATAACCTACATCTATAGCGGTTCCTATGTGTTGGCCATTGATGATGCAGGACTGTCTTCAAAAATACTATCTTCGGATACCTACATGGATTAAACATCCATGCTAAGCGATAACCATTAGTGGGGAACAAAATACAACATATAATAACCTAATCATACATAACAACCATTACATCAAATCTTGAACAGGCCTTGCATTATTACATACATATGATATGTTATCTATCACATCTAAGTGATCATTTATCATCACACATATTTAATTTCATATTAACCATCAATGACTACATAATATGTAATTATCAATATCATTAAAGTCATTCATTTTGATTCTATAAGTCTTCTCTTTACTTGTATCACATATACAAATTCATATATATATATAACAAAATAACCATTAGCACTTGCATATGCATAGACTTACATTACTATTTTCACAACATAATATTCATTCTATACTTTATTTCCATCATTCTTAGAAATGGACAATGATATTTACCATGCACACAAGAATACCTCTTTCACAAATATGTCTGAACATACATACACTTTGGGATCAACTTAATATAAACATAGCGTATCATACATCTTGATTTACACATAGCCGTACTAATGAATCATGTTCATATTGTTGTATCACAAGTTAGAATTTAACGCATCGCATTCACATTTCCAATAATATCACATTCTTTATAAATGCTCAACATTTTCATTAGCCTTGCCAGCAATTCAAGGATGCAGATAACAGGTATCGCATTGGTACCCCATGGGCACAATAATCACATTAGTATCAGTGGATACCTCACATTCGCATTGGTACCCTAAGGTACAAAATATCAACATAATTTTGCATTGGGAAATCCAGTAAGGATTTAAATCGCATTGTGATTCCAAAAGAATCGGACGCATTGGGCTGCAACACTTAGACCCCATATGCATGCCTATCTATCCACTACTTGACTCGGAGGCTAAATTATTAATCCGATTATTTGCTCATTTGATCCAACTTAATCTTATTCATATCATAAAACATAAAGAAACATAGTATAAACTGTAATTTACACATTCACATGGCTTATCAAGCAAGCCCACATTCATCAATCACATTCATTCATCATACTTAATCATAGCATTTAACACATAATAATCCACATCGGATGATGCTAGACATGCTTGCATTATTGAGTATACATATATATATCATTTATTCAAGTTCTATAGTTCATTGTGTAAAACAGGAGTACCTCACGTTGGCAAACATTTGGTTATCACCGTGACATACCAACCCAATTCGGTAGAATGAAATTCAAGGTATGTCACACATCATTATTTAATTCATACACATTGCTTATACATTTAATGAGGCACACATAATCACCCGATTGCCACCTTATTAGTCTCCATGTAAATAAAAATTCATAAGTTTAAAACATTAAATCACCTTTATTATTATCATAATATATAATTACTCATATATCCATAAGAACCAATATAATATCATTAAATATCTTATGTAATAATATACTATAGTAACATCTATATCAATTCATGCATCATATAATAATATTTGGCAAATGCTTCAATCACACATTCATTGAATAAATCACATTTATGCATATTCACATTAAGCAAACTCATTTCATTTGATATCCTTCATGTGTGTATAAGTTAATCTCAATTCATAATTATGCATACTTATTCATGTTATACATGCTCATACATATTAAGGCATCAAAATCCTCAAATGTCATTTAACTTGACTACATTCTATTTCATATAATTATACATTATTACTTCATTAGTTTATTACTAATATCAATCATATTCATGTGTATTTCCCCAGTGATAACTATTCTTATACTCATTTTATAGTCCAAAATATGCATCGGATAGATCCTAGAAAGTTTCGGTACAATGCAGGTTCAATTCGAGAAGAAAAACACATAAAATAGTCAAAATATAAGGGGTCATAGTGGCAATGACTTTGTTGTGACTGTGAGGTCAAAAAATAAGCATTTTGCCTTCTCTAGACATTGGTCATGGTGGCAATGCCTTTGGTTGTCACCGTGACATACCAAAATTTAACAAAATTTATCAATTGTTCCATAGGATGTTAAGTTTCCAATGGGACAAGCTTTAGGTCATTTGGACATCTGAAACAAAAGATATGACCTAATCATTGTATACTGTTCAGATGAACCCGCTAAAATAGGGATACCTATGTTTGGACCACTTTTTGAGACAATTAGAGCCAGAATTAGCTCACCCATATTCTTAGAAATTTTTAGGTGTGGATCTTAGGTTTCATCTCCATTTTGAAGAAACCAAATTGAAGCACTAAAACTCAATCTATGGGAAAAATAGTCAAAAGGTCAAAAGAGACTTACCCAGAAACTTACTCTATAAGCACATTTTTCCTACTATATACATATGACTTCTAAATTCAACTTTAATGACATTTTGAACCAACATGCTCTACTAATCATTTATTAATATATATGTTAACTTATATTAGGCATAATTATCATCTCAATTTGATTAAAACACAAGGAGTTATGGTCCAAGGAACTTAACAAGCTCCAAAAGGCCCTCCTACAGAATTAGCTACACTTTAATTCACTTTGACAAACTTTAAAGCCCTCAATTCATTATGATCATTACTAAGAACATTTTAGAAACATATTATAGGAACCTAATCCCATCATCTCCTTTCATTTTTACAGTCATTTAACTCAAGTTAAAACACTTATAATTAAAGCAAGTCAAATGGACCCCAACTCAATTTTTGCACTTCCAACTCATTAACTACAAACAAACCTATTTAGCATCACTTTATCATCACACTCATAATACACTTTCTGAACATAATTATGCACATCACGACATAAACACTTTCTTAGAAAATTCATTCATTAGCATAAATAAAGCAATTCACAATTCATTCAACGTTAGGGCTCAATCTTAGGTCAACAAAACTCATGATATTCATTATCACTCAACATAATCATTTCTTCAATCCAACACACCATAAAACACTATTTACATACTTAATGTACATAAGCAATCAATTGACACGCACTCAACTAATTAGTTCCCAAACCTCCTCTCCTTTGCTCCAATGCTCACTTGATACTTGACTCATTAATCTCCATCTTTCCTTTCCCTTTTCTCATAACCACCACCACATGCACAACCAAATTCCAGACTTATAACACCATAATCAGTCCTCAATCCCATAAATTTCAGAACAAGAAGTGGGAGATGAAGAACTATAATTAGTCACTTACCTTTGCAATAATCAACAATTTAATTAATCAACTAAACACTTGATTAACCAACAGGATTTGTAGAACCAAAAGTGGTAACTTTGAAAGGAACTTCACGTTGAAGAAGAAGAAGGAACAACAGATTTTAGAGAGAGGAAGAAATGGCTAAATGCACATGCAAAACTAGTGGGTTTTCTCTCTCTCCTCAAGCTTTATATTGCATGTAGGAGGATGAAGTAGCAAGGGCAGAAGTTAACAGCTGGATTCCACCACTCAAATCCTCCATTGCATGATAATGCTAAGTTGGCAAATCCAGCAATTGCCACTTAGAATCCACTCCCACAATCTTAATTAAGATTAACCTAATTAATCCCTACTAACTCTTAATTAATCCCTCCTTAATCTAATCATACATATTTACCCATAAGTCACTTAAACTTATTTATTCTCTTAAATTAAGTCCTCCATTTCCCATTTACTCTTAAATCCAAATTAGCAAACTCACTATTAAATTCACCCAACTAGACTAGTCAAGCCAACATACTACTAGGGTCAGTTTTGGGGCATTACAGAGCCCTCTGTTGTGCTCGCGATAGAGCCTATGTAACACCCCCAACTCCCAGACATAGCATATCGAAGGACAAAGAGCTATGGTGAGTGGAGGGTGCTACCAGAAAAACACTCTTAGAAATAACGAAAAAGCAGAATAATAAAATTTTTAAAAACAAAACCTCAAGGCATGCACATCCTAAACCTATATCATCACTACACCATCATTCGTACTAGAGAATATTACAACTTATTACAAATAGTAATAAATAAACTTAATTACAATCCAAAAACAATAATAACTTCCTATAAATTTCTATCGACTTGTTGGCAAAAGTCACAGCGGACCGCTGCGCTACTCTGATCTCCTAACCTGCACAAAAAAACACCCGTAATAAGCAATAACGCTTAGTGGGGCGAAACAAATAATATCCAGCTACTCACAGTTGCTGGAACAAACACATGCATAAGAAGTATATACATACATAAACATAAAGGAATAACGGCGAAAATCATTACAAATTCATATCATTGTTCTGTTATGAAAACTTAAGCAATACACATGCATTTGAATCTATAGACCATACACAAAAATACTTTATTACTTTCTAACTATAAATACATTACGCATACTCATTATTTATCTAAATCATTTAATTAACCATATTAATAGCTATACCTCATTGGTTACCAAAAATGCATTTTACTAGTCAGAAAATATTAAGTCTTACCAATTCCCATTATTCCTAATAAATCCAAAATCATTCAGATTATAGTATCAATGCTTAAGTCAAAACATTTCATTTTATCAAACCTCTTACTTGTTCAAAGACTAAACAAAACACTTCAATTTTCAGATTTGGTTCGGGCTCGAAATAAATATTCCAAGCTTCCTACGTATCCCTATGGTTGGGGAATCAGAACCACCTAGTTCTACAGAAAACCTCTATACACACATATTCCAAAACTAATCTTAACTCATTCCCTAAGTCCAATTATCTATATCATGCTTACTACTTTATTTCCCTTAACTAATATATGCACATCATTACCGTACTCATGGGGCACCAACAAACACTGCACATAAATTCCTTACCAATATACTTACAGTAGATATCCAGGCTACAGTCCAGTGGGCAAATAATATATAACATACATGTATTGTCATGTTAAATATATAAACGAATATATTCATAACATCCATTTATTAACAAATTAACTATAGCAGATACGCATATCAAATACATCAGTAAGTCTCTACCAAGACATCATATAGGCACTCACACTCATAACTTTTAAACAGATTAATAACATACATTTTCACATACAAATTCTTATGCAGTCAATATTCAGGAATACACACTTATTAGTATAGACATTATCTGTTACATCTCTTTTCATTTACGTACATTGGCTAATCATGCAAAACACATAGGTACCCGAGGATACCACACAATTCCACATAATTGTCCATTATGGATCCATAACATATGAGTGCGTAAAGCACATGCTCAAAGGATATATATATATATATATATATATATATATATATATATATATATATATATATATATATATATATATATATATATATATATATATATATATATATATATATATATATCCACAAACACATTCGATGCTTATTCACATATCTTTTATTCATTTAATTGCCTGCTAAGTCAAAACGGTGGATAAACGAGTAACAGAACACATTGGGGTACCCGAGGGTACAATCGAAAAGCAACTTCTTTATTTTCTCATAAAAACATTTTCATATTGGGGGATCTTAAATAAGATCCGTACACATTGAGGATTGCGAGGACCCAAACGAGGACCTGATCAGGGTCAAGAACAAAACAAAAGGGTTGCAGCTATCAGAACTCTATAGGCATGCCTATCTATCCATAGCTTGACCGATGCAGGCTAAACACATAGGTTTAATTTCAGTATTTATAACGTTCATTCATTTTCATATAGGCATATGCATCTAAATACTTGCATATCACTAGCACTAATTACATTTATCATGTCTATAATATTAGGTATCAAGCACTTATTTACACATAAAAAATCAATTTGCATTTATTATACTCAAAACTAATCACATATTGCATTATAAGTTAAAGTAATCATATGAACTTAGTAAACGTAATCATATTATTAATCATCATGTGCTCGTTTAAACTAAACAGATAAACTTACATTTCGATACACATATACATTTATAACACAATAATGGAGGATCAAATTCTCATATTTCATTAATTACTATGCCAAAGAACATATTGAATAATTCACATTTTAAATCATATATGCATAATATAAGTGAGAAACCATGCAAAGAAGAAATCTTTTTAAAAACATTTTTAGGCAAATAGCGCGACAAACGAGCCCCAGGAGGCAATCACGAGCCATGCTCACTGTCGCGACTCGTGAAAGCAACACATCAAAGCATAACAAAGAACAGAGGGAAAACAGGTGAAGGGGCGAAAGCTTGCATGATTCGTGCTCTCTTATATGAGTCGTACAACGACTTGTGCAAGCTTGCATGACTCGTGCTCGCTTGTAAGACTAGTGCTAGCTGCCACCCAACTCCTAAGAGTCGTGCAATTCATGCCGAGTCGTGCTGGTTGACACAACTTGTGCAATCCTCCTCTGAAAGCTTGGCTGCAAGCAAAGAACCCGTCTCTGTCGCGATCACGATAAGTATCGCGCTCGTGATAGAGTCACATTTTTTAGATTTTCAGCGAAAGTGCAGAAATTCTCACAACCCAAAATCCACCACAATGCAATTAACTCACAAAGCTCTAACATACTTCAAAACCAACATTTAATACACTTTATACCACATAAAACCCATGTTTCAAACCAATTATCACAATCGAAATATCTAATTAAAACAATCAAAAACCATAATTCTTCAAACCCAGAAATTTTACCCTAAATTCATACAAATTTAATTTGATCCAATAATTCACAAAATCCCTAACCTCATCTCCTTTGCTACTAATAGCCTCTTTAGATGATCTTTCTAGCTCCCAAGGTCATCCAAAATCCTCATCAAAACACATAAATACACAAAACATAAATCTAGTGTTTAAAAACCAATCAAAAGAAATGGAAGAAATCAAAACTTAAATGTACCTTTCCTTAACAAATTCTTCACTTAAATCACTTGAGCTAATCAATTCCATGAGCAAATCTTGGGCTTTGTTCTTAAGAGGGAACAATTGGCGTTGGAAAAAGAAGGAAAGGAAGAAGAAGAGGAAGAAGGAGGAGAACGGGAGAAAAGGAAAGGGGGAGAGGAGATTCTGCCTCTCCCTCTTTCTCTCTCTTCCTTTTATACCTCTTCCTATTTCCTTACCACTTGTCACCTTCCTATTGGTCCAATCTAGATATTTATGTCAAATTCTCTTTTTAATCCTCAAACTCTTATAACCTCAAACATTGACACTCATAACTTACTAATTTATCACATTGGCCCACTTACTTAATCTTACTCCTTCAATTAAATACTAAACTCACACTTCACAATTTTACCCTTGATTGTACTTGCCGAAACCTTTACTTAAATTCTTAAATTTGTCGAATTGGCATACCAAACACTTCAACTTACACAATTTCGGTCACTACTCATCCTCAATATACACAAATCCCTCTAGGGTACTTTTCGGGTTGTTACAGCCTAAACCACTCACCCATATCCACCAAACATAATCCATATCAACATAACACCTATGCACACTTCAGAACATTCATTATTTAGACCATCATTTAAAAACCCTTTCATATACAAAAGATTCAATTCATTTTCAGTTCATGTCACACTTAACAAAATCATTTAATTCAACCTTAACATCACATAACAATTTTAAACAATAATTAAACCTACTCGAGGCTCAAATCACTAATAGCACATATGAACTTCCTATAAATCGGCACATACATGCCGCATTCATCTTTTATACATAAATAGGTTTCTATGATTTTGTTCGGACTTGGGATGGTATTCTAAGCTTCCTACCTATCCCAAGAGTTGGGAATTATAACTCCTTAGTTCTACATGTTCAATATACAATTTAGGGTATTTTTGCTTGTAAACCTATTAACACGTCATGTCATGTCACTTATGGGTTTATTTGGACATGTTCGACTAATTATGCCTTTACGTACCGTAGTAATTATTAATATTTATAACCTTAATCACTTGTATTCCTAAGTGGTAACCATTCATTTACTCTTTACAAAACTCTAAACATGTGTCAGATAAGTTCTGGATAGTTCCGGCGAAGTTCGAGTGTATTTCTAGAGGGAAAACACCCAAAATACACAAAATAGAGAAGGGTAATAGTGGGAAATGATTCCTGCAAGCCATGAGGTCCCAAATAAGATGAAAAACCCTCATCTATCATGCTTTGTCACGCTCGTAATAGAGCCATCTATTAGGTGCCTATTAAAAATCGGAATCGCAGGACAACTTTTTTGCTCCAACTTTGCACCGCAAAAACCATCCTATAAACCTCATTTTTAGACAAAACATCCACTTAAAAAATGATCCCTAGGATGTTACCTTTCATTTGGCACAAGTTTCAGATCATTTAGACACCTAAATCATCCAACATGATGAAAACAACATGTACTGATCCAATAAGCCGGCCAAAGTAGAGGCACCTCTGTTTTGGCCAATTTTGAAGTGCATAGAGCTAAAATTGGTTCATGACTATTTCTAAGACATTTGTAGGTATGTGTCTTAGATTTCTAATGAAAACTCCAACTACAGCCTAATAACAAAAGAGCGGTCAAGTGTGTCCCAACACAGTTTTTTACCAATCCTATTCAAATGCACCATTTAAACAATTTAAAGCCAACACTCACTACCATCATCATAGATCAACACATATCATTCAAAAAAATCTCAAATAACATTATTTATCATCAATACTCATAAAACAAATATAGTTTTCAAACCTCTTTATTTTGCTCCTTCTTCTTTAGTAACCCTTTTCTTTCTTGCTTTCTCACTCTTTCATGGTCATCATCATCCAAATCCCTCATCAAAACCCACAACATTACATGTTAGCATCCCTACTGAACCATACTTCCTATATAAAACCTCAATCTCACAATTAGAAAAAAATAAGAGATACAACTACAGAACCTTACCTTTTTAACTTGATTCATACACTTGAATTCTAAAACATCTATTTGGGGAAGCAGAAGCATGAGAGGGAGAGCAGAATTTTTGAAGAAATTCAAGAGGAAAGTTGTTGTTCCTCTCTTTCCCCTTATGGCCGGTCACTTTGACCTTTTATACATGGCCATTAATTTGTAATTATCTACAATTCCACTTATCAACCATCTATTGGCCCCTTTTTGATTTTTATGTTCAATTTCAATTTGGTCCCTTCCTCTTTTGTTTCTTCATAAATTTGGCATACTACTAATCCATTCTCATACATTGGCCCACATAATTACTTAATTCCTTCCATTTGATCCATAAGTGTAAAATGACCAAATTACCCTTAACCTTTTCAAGTAATACCGATTATATCCTTTACTAAAATTAACCATTTTTATCCTCCCATTATACATTTTTGGTCACCAAATAATTATTTTAATGTCGTTTGAGGCATAACAACATAAGTGTCCAATTTGCAGAAACTTGCCGAAACTTTTGAATTAATGATGGTTGTGTCCTTTTCGACACTATCGTCGGTAAATCAAACACATTCGGTTTTCGTTTCACCCTAAACATGCCTTAATGCAGTTAGGGTGTATTTTGGGTCCTTACAACTCTCTCCCCTTAAAAGAATTTCATCCTTGAAATTATCTCATATCCGATTATCTGAATACCAAACTCTTTATCACTAATATTCATATACGATAACTCTACACTATCATATAACATATACACTTTGCACGTAACTTCTTATGTATAACACATTTCACTATTTCCTTTGAACAAATCTCCTTATTCAAAATAATCATAAGATTTATAATATGATCTTATGCACAATTGAAATTAAACCTATGAAAAAACTATCTTATCGAATCGTATATAACTCTTTTCATCCAATCAATACAATTATATAACACAAATATTCCAAATACTCAATTCATTTCTATATCTTTACACCTATTTTTATCCTATTCTTATAACGTAAACTTTTCCACATAACTCTTTACATTCATTTTATTCTTAATACACTTTACATCCCTTAGCTTCAAAATACTTTAATTCGTTATTACATTAAGCAGTTTCTTTCAATCAAAATAACCATAAAATTCATAACACATTTCTTATCCACCGTTATACTCAAACTTATGAAAAACCAATTTAATCAAACCCCATATAATTTTTCTTTCATTAAATTACTTCCAAATCAATCATAATCATCATAACAGTTGCCGTCTTTATCACTATTTAGAAATCCGATCATATACACTTTACTTTTCACATAATCCACCTTACTACTTCCTGTCTCATAGCACAGTTATAAACCATTTCGATGTTTACTTAAATTTCTTATTTTCCTTGCTCCCCAATTACTATTATCTAGAAATAATGGTGGCCTACATGGAAAATCATCGACGTTGCTATCCAAATAGCAAGTCATCTCACTCAAATCAGCATCAACTCTCATTGTTACAATATGCCACCTTGCATCATCATCATACAGTCGAAATCATTCTTACTAATGTCATTATATATCAGAAAATCTTTCTCTAAAAGTAGGAATCCCCAAAATTTAAGTTAAGAATCATTTACGTCCTATCATAATCATTACCCTAATGTCATTCTCAATCTATCCCTTTTAATTAACATTAACCTCACAGAAAAAGGAATTCAATAAAATTAGCTAAGGCAACATATCCTTATGCACTAACGAGACAAGCTCTATACACTTTCTGTTAGTGGTTATGCCCTAGGACAAAAATTTAGACCTTGATGTAATCATAACATTTTTCATTTATATAATGGTTTTCTTCACATTAATATTATTGGCATGTTACATTATTGTAATGTTTATGAATAACAATGTTATTCATGTCGTCCCTAGTCATTTATCACTAAAGGGCATAAAGATAAATTAAGACTAGTATAGATATGTATTGATAATCATGGGATGATTATATATGATGATATAAATCGAATATATAGGTATTTGTTAGAGAACAAATTACTGGATAGACCCACTGTAAGATCACTACATGGGATAGTGTCATAAGTGATCTTATAATAGATATGTTATTGAATCCTTTGACCTGAGGTTATCATAGTTTCCTACATAAGGAACATTATGTTTTGACATAATCAAACGTTATCTTTAATTGGATAATTATAAAGTTTATGATCAGACATAATGAGAATTATGCAGAGGAAAGTGAATAATCAAGATGGAATTTGTCCCTCTCTAATGAGAGAGATATCTATTGGGCACCTCGATAAGTAGGACTGTAAAAATGAATGGCCATGCTCGAATGAATTGATAGTGTCATCAATGTCATTTGAATTTATCAGTCTACTTAGTGATCGGGAAATTATATGTTTGAACAATATATATAAGTTTGACATGGACCATGACTTATGTTCAAATAAGATATCGTGTGACAAAAGGATAATAGCATATTCTGTTGTCAGGTTAAAATTGGACTAACGATATTTATATTATTTGGGTAGTCATAATGTCTTGCTAGAGACCAATTATGACTTGTGGGCTTATTATGAGATTAGGCCCACTGCCAACTTAATATAAACCTATTGGGTCACACACTAAGACCAAAAATGAACAAAATGGATTTTTTTAGGGTATTTCGGAATAATATAAATATAGGCATTTATATTTAATTTCGAAATTTCATATTTATATATGTACATATACATATATCTCTTATTTTGAATATGAGATAATAGTATGTATTAATATAATATTTCTTATTATTTTGAATAAGAAATATATATATATATATATATATAATGTAAATATCTCTTAATTTTGAATTGAGATAATATCATTATTTACCTATTAGGGTTTTAAACTTATTTACATATATATATATATATGTTAAGAAAAGAGATCAACATATATGATAACTCTAATCACGTTCTTCAAGTAGGGAATAGATTTAGAGTGGTTGTACACCTCTTTTCTTGTGAGAATAAGAAAAAGAAAACCTAGCCACCTTTTCTTTGATAAAAGAAAAAATCAAAAATCCATTTGCAACATAAAGGAGCTAGCACCCCTGCGAGTTCTGTTCGTTGGTTCGTACGTGTGGATACCGATAGAAGGTGTTCGTGATTAAAGCAGCACCTAAAGTCCGAGATAAGGAGTTATTTTCGTTCTAAGGTCAGTAAATCTTAATCTCTTCCTTTTGAATCAATTGATTATACTTGGATCCTATCTTCGGTTTTTGGTTTTATTCCGCTGCGTTTAATTTGAATTATTCCGTTGAAACCCAACACTTTATCCATTGTAACACTATAACTTCTAGACTTTCTCACTAATGTATTCCGGTTTACCTGTGCACTATTCAAACACTTTTCAACACCAAACACTCGATGTACATCTTATCAGCTTCCTGTCACTTGAGGCAAATGCACATGTTTGATGTTCATTATAAATAAACAACTGATGTTAATGCAATGGATGTTGAATGATTCATGTATGCAGAATGATGCAATGTATTAACACTGTTCACATAATGATAATCCAAGTTGCCTAACCCCCATTATGTATCACATTCAAATATTTGCTCTCATTAGTAAGGTAGCTGATAGGTGTACAGAGTGTCACAATCCTCAAATTACTTCTAATCATCAAAAATCTGGCACTATCTAAACCTTTATTCCATATTTCCCCTCAGGGAAACTTACATATAACTTATGCTATACTATAGACAATCTCTAATTAGGATCTCTATAACTACATCTAATACCTTATTAACAGAAAACAGATTCATAATAGATTGATCACAACTTATTGCATACCACACATAACCATCTCATCGACGATATCATCAACATCTATTCATTCCTAGCACATCACTTATACGAAACCTAGGGCATTAGCAATGGCTAATGCAAACACTGTACAAACTCATCTCTAAACTCTAGTCGTCCAGAACCAACAAAGCCTACTCTCTAATACCACTAAATATAACACCCCTTACTTGTACGCAGTAAACCCTAACGTGATCCAACGGGTTCATGACATCGGTCGAGAGAATTACCGACACAAACATTTAAAACTTATAAAGCTTTATGCCAAAATATGAGTTACAAAATTTCTTTCATTTTCAAACACACTTGTAGAGTTAACTGTAAACTTATTACGCAAGCACAATGCAAAATATACTTCTTCAAAACTTATTACAGATAGTTCAATTGCATACCTAAAATAGCTTTTACAAAACTTATATTTCAAAATTATAAATCGTACACACACACTTAAGACTATACAAATCCTACCATAAGATCTCTTCATATACTTGCATTGGCCTGGACTGCTGCAGATGACCCTCAAAAGAGACCCGATCACTTGCACCTACATAGATTAAAAGAAAATCTGTGCTAAGCATAAAGCTTAGTGGGAAACACATAAATACGGACGACCACTAAGAATGACCGTCAAGAAGGTTCAAAAGGAACAAAAAGGTTCAAAAGGAATGTACAATATAGAAAATATAATCGTGTCGATTATAACAATTTAGGCACTTTCAGAGAGTTCATCAAAATATAAACACGTACTTCGCATATACATTTATTTAATTAACACATGGTTTGTTCACACATCAATGTTAGCAGATCACTTACACATTATTTATACCTTCACGCATCTTATACATTTCATTTTGTTCACTTATTCACATTTATTTTGGTTTACAAAATTCACTTAACACACCTCCCTTAACAGTTACCTTATCACATTATTTTGTCCATTCTTAAAAGCTATTAATTCACAATAACAAAAATGCATCTTTATTATAATATTCTCTTTTTACACTTGCTTTAACAATTTGCCTGTAATTCCAAAGCAATGGATAATAAGCATCAGAACACATACGTACCTGTAGGTACATTCATTTCTGTAACAGAGGGGGATCTACCACGATCTAGAAAAACATAACGATCCAATTTGGGATCTAGAAACACATAAGGACCGTAAACCAGGGTCCAATAGAGGCTTTATTTCAAATCATCACGTAACATTATCACATAGCATTACCATACTATTCACTTATTCATAAACTGCTCGCATTTTTTTAAGTTGTGGATAACGGATAAAAACATGGTGGTACCCGAAGGTACATTCATTACTGAACAAAGGTGGATCTAGCGCGATCAAAAAACAAAGGTGGAATTCCTAAACGGGATTCCGTCTTGATCCACAAAGGGCCATCAAGACACATAGGTTGCAGCACTCAAAGGTCCCTATAAGAATGCCTATCTATCAATGACTCGACTTGTAGGCTAAGTTATTAAGCCATTTCATGTTCATAATATTGCATTGCATGACATCCATATGCATAATCATTCATAAGCCAAATACAATAGTTTGCACAAAATAAGACAATCAATAGGCATTCATAACACATAGCTCTATCGCGCTCGTGACCCTTGTCGCACCCATAATAGACCCCAAAATAACTTTCTGTCATGCTCTCGGCATAAGTCATGCACGCCACAGGACACGAAAGACTTCTGTCGCTCTCATGCTCAATCTCGCGCTCTCGACATAATGCAGTCGGGAAATTTATGCCCAATAGAGCCCTCTATCACGCTTGCAATAGAGCCTAAACTATATGTTTAACTCCCATTCCTCTTACCTATATTCAAGCACTCACCCATATCCACCAAACTTAATTCATATCAACATAAAACTGATACACACTTCAGAACATTCATTATTTTCACCATCATTTAAAAACACTTTCATATACAAAAGATTCATTTCATTTTTAGTTCATGTCACACTTAACAAAATCATTTAATACAACCTTAACATAGCATAACAATTTAAAACAATAATTAAGCCTACTCGAGGCTCGAATAACTAATAGCACATATGAACTTCCTATACATCGGCACATACATGCCGCATTCATCTTTTATACATAAATAGGTGTAGACATCGGGTCCTGAGGTAGTCTAGATCAGAGTTACCCAATGAAGATATGAATACCCATTTTTGGGCAAATGGACGAAAGTTACGGGCTTTCGCCCTTCGAATTCACAAGGATTGAAGATTTTTCGATAATAAGTTTTGTGCATTAAGAGGAGTTCATTAGTGGGAAATTTTTTGGTTTTGGTTGATCGATGGGAGACCCGTCGATCGAGAAAGATGCTCGTCACTTATGCAGAGAGACAGCCTCCCCTCGCACAAGCGGCGCCCGTCGCTCGTATGGGATGCGCCAGTCTCTTGCGGGAGCGATGCCAGTCGTTCCCGTGGGAGGGCCCGTCACTCACGAGGAGCGATGCCCGTTGCTTGCGCGTGAGGCGCCTATCCCTTGTGAGCGACGGTTGTCCCTCATTACCCGTCTCTCACGAAATGGCCCGCTGCTTGGAAGATCAAGAGTATCTCGCGACCAACGCTCGTCGAACTCCAAGGGACGCCCATCAGTGGGGGATCTACGGTGTTATTTCACGAGATTCTCCCAAATTTCCCAAGATTTCAAAATCTCTTTGTCACACCCCAAAATGTACGCTAGAAGGATTCGGGCATATTGAGAATAAGAGGTGACCAAAGTTATTTGAGTTTTGGCATGTGTTATTCTAAATTAAGTTTTGTACAGGAGTTATGAGTTTTGTTAGAGTGCGGTTGCATGTATAGTAGTAGTGTATGTGTGAGAGGGCTTGGTTATAGTGTGGATGCATATAGGGAGTTAGTATATGTATTAGTGAGATTAGAATTGGGTATTTGTAGGGTGTATTGGGTTAGATTCCTCTAATGGGTTGTTGCCATGTGGATAGTGAGGGTGATTTAATTGGTTGGAGAGAGAGAGAAAGGTAGCCCCTTTTTCTGCCCTTGCTCACCCGTTCTCTTCTCCCCTCACGCCTCTTCTTCTTCGTTTTTCTTCTTCCTCTTGCTTCAATATTGCTCTCTCTTATGATCTAAACCCAAGTTTGAGATGATGAAGTTTGTGAGATCCAGTGGGTTAAGTGAAGAGTTTGTTAAGGTAAGTTTAAGTTTTGATTTTCTTTGTCCCTTTGGTTAGCAATAAAACCCTAAATTTATGTTTTGTGTAATTGTATATTTGATGAGGATTTTGGAATGAGAAAGATCTTTGGATGGGTTTTGGAACAAGAAGATCAACCAAGGAAGCTACTAGGAACATAGGATTTCCAAGTTTGGGAATTATGTGCACTTTGGTGATTTTTGTTCTTCTTTGATTTTCTGGAAATTCGTATGGTCAATGATGTTCTTAATGATTTAAATGTCATGAGTTTTGAGTATGTTGAGTTAAGGATCTTGGATTGCGATTTTGTTGGATTAAATGTGCATTGGATTGAAATGGGGATTATAAAATTGTTGGGTTTTGGTTTAGAGGATCTAATGATGCTCATTGCATGATTCACTTGAGTTAATTCATATAATAGTTGTGTTTTATGTTGTTCTTTGTGGATTGAAGGCATGTTGAAGTTTAGGGTTAAGGTTTGGGAGTGTAATATGTATATTTTCTGGGTTTCTGGCGAATTACACGGCGGTAAGGAGTTCCTCACCAACGTGTAATCGCGTTCTGGGTTCTAACTTTTGCTTGTTCGTGATTTTACATGGCGGTAAGAACTTTCCATACCGCCGTGTAAAGTCATTCTTCCTTGAAAGAATTTTGGGTTGTGCATTTTACACGGGCGTATGGATTCTCCATACCGCCGTGTAAAAGCATTCTGCCTTTTAGGGTGTTCCGTGTTGGGCATGTTACGCGGTAGTATGGTTTTACCTTACCACCGTGTAAGATGTCTTACACGGCGGTATGGGTAAGTCATACCGCCGTGTAAAACGTCTCTTTCTCCAATTTTAGTGAAGTTTTGAATTGCATCTTTTTCGATCCTTTTTCATTTATTATGGGTTTTTAATCTTATATGGTGCCTTCTTAATTAGCAAATGTTATTAAATGGCATTTTAATTTGGTCAAATTATATTAATGTGAACTGTATTGAATGTTACATTTCGAATGCGGATTGGATTATGTATGTCTAAATTTTATGGTTCTTCATTATAAACAATATGTTATGCCTTTATAAAGTTAAAATGAGTTATTCAAATGCTTCTATACATGATAATAATTGAATTTTGAGATCTTTATGTAGCATTATTATTTAAAGATTGTATGTGTGTAATGCAAAACAATTTAATTGTTAAGTCTAAATGATGCATGATACCCAGTAATATGGTTATGTTCAGTATGTTTATATGAATATTTTATGCATAAAATAATACATGATTAGTTTTTTAATTTGATGAATATGATTAGTACATATGACATGCATTTATCTATATATTAATGCATGTGTCTATGTGATCGTAAAAGAAGGATGTAATTGTTTGATGGAATGGGTATATATGTGATAGAATGTGAAGCATATAATAATAATATGGAAAATCTAGCCTGCATTAGTCGAGTCGTGGATAGATAGGCATGCCTATAGAGTTTTGTTGGCTGCAGCCCTCTGTTCTGTTTGGACCCTGATCAGGTCCCCGTTTGGTTCCTTGGGAACCTCAATGTGTATGGATCTTGTTTAAGATCCCCTCTGTAAAATGTTTTGAATGAGAAAATGTAATGTTGCTTTTCGATTCGTACCCGTAAGGTACCGCCATGCGTTCGATTGCTTATCCACCCCTATAACTTAGTAGGTAGCTGAAAGAGTAAAAATTAATGTGAATTAAATCAATAAGTTTTGTGATGATTTGCAAAATGATTATGTGAATAAACATTTGATCCGATTGTGATAAATGCCATTTGACTGGTGCTTTACGCGTCTCTTTGTTCTGGAGCCTTTATGAACTTGAATGTGAAATTGTGTGGTATCTCGAATACCTAATTGGTTTTGTATCTAAACCTAATGTCAGTTAATCGAAAAGAGATATAGCAACTAATGTTGTGCTAATAAGTATGCATGAAAGAATACTGTTTGCATAAGAATTCGTATGTGAGAAATGCCTGTTATTAATCTGTTCATAAGTTATGTGTAGCACCCCCTACGTCCCCGTTGGAAGGACGCGGGTGCGCTACCGACGCACACTCACATACATGCACACATGCGCTAAGCGAAAGCATATATTCATGCAAAAACACGGGGAAAATAAAAACTTACCTCGAGAAGCAAAATTGGACTTACATTAATTCATACATACATAGGCCCGAAGCCGAAACATATACACATGCATACAGATGATCATTCAGCGGAAGCAGAAAGCGGAGAAATAACTGAATGCTTAATTACAAATACCATAATACAGGAATACAAAAGCTGAAATACAGAAGCTGAACAAAATACAAAACTTCTAACTCCTATGTGGCCGACCTTGCAGATGCACGACTCGATCCAAACATAACCTGCCACCTGCACGGGAAAAGAACCCGTGCTAAGCGATAAACGCTTAGTGGGGAGAACACAGAAGCAATATGGACGACCATTCACAATGATCGTCAAGGCATAACACATACACAAATGGCATATGCAAATAATCACAACAGATGGATATACAAGCCTGCATATGAAAACCATGCATTCGGAAGTTCGTATTCACATACCTATACATATTTCATGCGTGCTCATCTCAATATCATAATAAGCAAAGCCCCAAGCAGACAAAGGATCACAGTAGATACAAATATTCATGTAAAAATACATACAACTCTCATGCATATAATTACCGGCTCGCCGAGGTATCAGATAGCAACACTTCACCATGTATAATCTCTTGCAAATTTACACATGCAAATACCATACTAAAGCACCTTTACTTTAGCGATACCCGTTCAAATGCAACACAATTACTAAGCAATAATACACCCAACCACCACGCATCATTATTAGGTTTCAAAACATACTATTATCTTGTTACAAGAGGCGTACACTAAATGGAACCCAAGCTATAACATCAACCACCACACTTCCACTGCGCAACTCTAATCCAGACAATATCATGCCATGAAATGCAAACACATAACAACGTACCAGAACACTATGATAACTGAATTCAAGGAACATATAGCATATCAATACATTATGGCACATGCACTTACCGGTCGTCGATCCAATTGCATGGTATCATAATAGTACATATACTCATTCACACATTCAACCTTAGCATTCAATGATTCAAGTCAGAGTACTTATACATATTAGTTCACATACTTACAATTCTAACCAATCAAGTCAAACATGTTCACAATACGATATATATGTGTACGGGAAAACAGATACAAAATACATATTGAGTCACATTTAGCCCACACCGAAATTCATAATCTTATTCAGAAAAATAGCTGATTCACATTACTGAAATCTCACCCATTCGGTTATCATATTCTCATATTCATATCAGACAAAGCGAACAGAATACCTGCTGACTCAAAATAGTGGATAACGAGTATACTATCACCACCTTACGGGTGCGAATCGAATACTATCATATAATTTTATTCAAAACATTTTCTGAAGGGGGATCTTAAACAAGATCCAAACACATTACAAAGGATCGCGAGGATCCGAGCACATAAAGGGTTCATGAGGAACCAAACGGGGGACCTGATCAGGGTCCAAACGTTCAAAGGGCTGCAGCTAAGAGACTCTATTAGGCATGCCTAACTATCCACTAGACTGACTCTCGCAAGTCATGCGTATCACCAATCATGTTCCGAATCACATAATATAATTCAACATGCATAAACCAGAGTATGGTAGACCTATACATAAGTTCACAATGTCAGTCATGCCTCATACAATTCATACCGCAAAGCATATAATATAATGCAGTTAACACACTTTAACATTATTCATAATTCTAAACCATATCAGAGTTGAGTATAGAAACACTATCATGCCAGTGATTACAAATATAAAATCCTAATCATGCGATAGCTGAGGATAACTAAGTATAAGCCATTCAATTCATTACATAACATTCCAAAAATCCTCAACATACATGTAAATGATAATGTTATAGTTCCGCATTCATATAAATCATAAAAATAACAAGTATCAAACTCGTATACACTTGAAGAAAATTGGAGTTCAAAATCGCACACGACAAAAGAAAACTCATTCAGCATACAGGACCTCTGTCGCGCTCGCGACAAAGACCGTAGTCTCTTCGCTGCGCACGCCCGATGGATTTCGGGTCCACGAGGAGAACGGAAGGCCCAGGCTCTGTCGCGGTCGCGACAGATGTCGCGATCGCGACAGAGAACAAATGTTGCTGTCGCGGGCTCGCAACGAATCGCGTGCTCGTGATAGCACTCGACCAGCATCGCGCTCGCGACAGAGAGCCCATCAACTTTTGCTATCGCGAGCTCGCGACAGAGTCGCGTGCTCGCGATAGCACGGGCCAAGATCACCGGTCCCTGTCGCGCTCGCGACAGAGTCGGGATTTGCAAAATCTGCAGAATTCTCCAGATTTTTCCCCCTTCCGAAACATACCCACAACTCACAAATCACATTCAAATGGTCTCTTACCTCAAATCCAGCCACTCATTAGCATCAATTTACACAATATAACATTTATCAACAAATAATTTCACACCAAACATCAATTCAAACTCACAATATCAACAATTTCCAATACCCACAAATTTGCAGCAAAACCGCACCAATCCTCAAAATCACTACAATAATCCCATACTCATGCAAAAATTACCTTACCCAACAAAAAACCCATAACATATATGCCTTGACAAGAACATATCACAACCTAAATTCCGGAAATTATCAAGAACACATGCTTAAACACATTTACATACAAAACATTACATTTCCCAAACTCACATACCTTTAATTTAATCTTAATCATGCATTACTAACTCATCTACCCACATCAATCATACATTTACACATACCAAAACACCCAAATTCCAGAGATTTAAACAATACAAACTCATTTACATCCTAAGTGAGAATTAGGGCACAACAACTCACAAATTCCAATTTATAAATCAAAGCTCCCAAACCTGATTTCTTTGAAGCTTCAAAACCGGGTCAATTTCACTCATGGTCACTCAACTTATCACTTATCGCGCAAAAGTAACTGACTTTTTTTTTCTTACATAAATGTCACTGAACTTTTAACATTATTGCACAAAAGTCATGTTGACCGGAATCCGGCGACGACCCTTGCCGGATTGATGACTTTTTTGCAAAAATGTTAAAAGTTCAGTAACATTTAAGTTGAAAAAAAAATAAGTTAATTACTTTTTCGAGATAAATTATAAGTATAGTGACCGTGAGTGAAATTAATTTAAATGTAGTATTTGTTGAACTTATCAATCCGGCAAGAGTCGTCGCCGGATTCCGGTCAACATGACTTTTGTGCAATAATGTTAAAAGTTCAGTGACATTTAAGTAAGAAAAAAAAAGTCGGTTACTTTTGCGCGATAAGTGATAAGTTGAGTGACCATGGGTGAAATCAACCCCTTCAAAACCCCATCTTCACCTTCTCTTTGCCCTTGAGCTTCTCTTACCACCCAAAAATTGCACAAAACCAAAACCCAAAAACCTCTTAATCCAAAAACATAACCTTCAAAAACCCAATCCAACCCGAAAAAGAGAAGAAGAAAAACCCAAAAACAAAAATAGCCACTTACCTCTTCAATCTTGCTTCCAAAACTCCATCAAAACACCACCAAGCAAGCACCAACATCCGGCCAAAAGAGAAAGAAAGGAAAAGCAAAGAAAGGAGAAGAGAAGAAGAAGAGGAGGCGTGAGAGGGAGGGAGAACGGAAATGCCGTGTTCTCTCTCTCTCTCTCTTTTCTTCTTTCCCTCAATCAATGCCCACCAACCATGCCACATGGCAGCTCCCTATTGGACCAAACATCCACTTTTGACTTTTCAACCCAAGGCACCATACTCTCACATACACCATATCATCTCTTGAATAAATATCTTCAAGGCACCAAACACAACTCACACCATATAATTCCTTATAATCCACTTACATCCTACTTCCATACACTACAAGCACACTCTAACATTTCCCTCACTTAACTTAATTAATAATTACCTTGCAATTAAATCCTAATTATCCAAAATCTTCATTCACAAATTACTGAAATACCCTTCACTTATCCGACTTAACTTGCAAAATCCAACTAGGCCCGATTTGGGGTGTGACAACTCTTCCCTCCTAAAAGAATTTCATCCTCGAAATTCACTTACACCGGAAGAATTCTCAACACAACATTCCAAGTCACCGCCAAACTCATACACTTCACTTCCAAACTACTCACTTGCTTACGCTTATAGCCATCGCTATATTCTTAAATCACTTCCTTACTTCCGAATCAAACACGTTCAGCAAGATAATCCCTACTCAGCTGCACATCAGAAACCAAACACAAACACTTCACGTATAATCCATCCGACTTTCGCCGATAGCTATACAAATCCTTTTAATACTTCAAAGATGTCCGACGCACATACTATTCCCTCTTACAAACAATACCTCTGACAAACTCCAAAATCATATCACCTTCACTCGAACAAGGTTCCGAAATACTCTTTCTACTTCGCTTAAACCAAACACAAAACACTTTCCTTAACAGCTGATATACTCGTCACTTGTCACCCTTAGTCATAATATCAAATACTCCAGTACACTCTGTCAGCTTTCTCTCAAACAAAACACATATGCAAATTTTTCTCATGTATGGTCAGAGGGATGATGATGCAATGAAGATGCGATGGCTCATGTATGCAGAGTGATGCAGAGGAAATGCAATTGATGCTATAGTAATGCACTTTGTCCCATCCCCATGATTTAATATGCTTTCATTCAAAAACTTTTTCTGGAGATAGCTGACAGGTATACAGAGTACTACCAATTCCTTACAAAATCCAAATACCCTTGCATCCAAAAGTACCAAACAAACTTCACTCAAACATGTCCAAACAAACTTACCGGAAGGCTCTGCAGGTTCAATCTTTTCACTGCGGTGCGCAACAACTCCGGTTGGCACACGGGCGGCCCTATGCAGTTCCTCTACATCCTTTCTAGCTTGCCGAGCTAGATTCTCATTCATCTTTTTAGGACAATCGATTATCTGATGTTCTATGCTGTCACATCGGAAACAAGCTCCAGTCATCAATCGACACAAACCCCCGATGTCGCTTCTGATAGTGCTGACACACTAAAGGTTCTCGAATCCTTTTTCCCCCTGACATATCCGACACTTTCCCTTTCTGAGGCACGTTCCGAACAAAATCTATAGGAAACCGAGGAGCAATCAACTTATCCAAAATTCAGAATCAACCCTTGCACTAACATCCTATCATCAGAAACAGGACCAGAATCTTCAACTGGAAAATGCTCGGGAACATTCTGATCAACACTAACTGGGTTCACACTTTTCGTTGCCTCGCCCACATTCTCACTAGGATCAGACTCCATCCAAACATGACATTAGGCCACGACACATCTGCATTAGGGCTCGACACGAAACTGACTCACATGCAAAGACACGACACATATCAAACAATACAACCAGAACTGCCAAACCGGCACTCAGATACCACTAACTGTAGCACCCCCTATGTCCCCGTTGGAAGGACGCGGGTGCGCTGCCGACGCACACTCGCATACATGCACACATGCGCTAAGCGAAAGCATATATTCATGCAAAAATACGGGGAAATAAAAACTTACCTCGATAAGCAAAACTGGACTTACATTAATTCATACATACACAGGCCCGAAGCCGAAACATATACACATGCATACATATGATCATTCAGCGGAAGCAGAAAGGGGAGAAATAACTGAACGCTTAATTACAAATACCATAATACAGGAATATAAAAGCTGAAATACAGAAGCTGAACAAAATACAAAACTTCTAACTCCTATGTGGCCGACCGTGCAGATGCGCGACTCGATCCGAACATAACCTGCCACCTGCACGGGAAAAGAACCTGTGCTAAGCGATAAACGCTTAGTGGGGAGAACACAGAAGCAATATGGACGACCATTCACAATGATCGTCAAGGCATAACACACACACAAATGGCATATGCAAATAATCACAACAGATGGATATACAAGCCTGCATATGAAAACCATGCATTCGGAAGTTCGTATTCACATACCTATACATATTTCATGCGTGCTCATCTCAATATCATAATAAGCAAAGCCCCAATCAGACAAAGGATCACAGTAGATACAAATATTCATGTAAAAATACATACAACTCTCATGCATATACTTACCGGCTCACCGAGGTATCAGATAGCAACACTTCACCATGTATAATCTCTTGCAAATTTACACATGCAAATATCATACTAAAGCACCTTTACTTTAGCGATACCCGTTCAAATGCAACACAATTACTAAGCAATAATACACCCAACCACCACGCATCATTATTAGGTATCAAAACATACTATTATCATGTTACAAGAGGCGTACACTAAATGGAACCCAAGCACTACAAGAAAATCAGCATTTACCGACGGAAAATGTACCGTCGCTATTTAGAGACGAAAAAGACATTTTCGTCGCTAATTAGCGACGAAAAATAATTCCATCAGTAATTAGCGACGGAAAAAATATTCCGTCGCTAATATAGCGAAGGAAAATCTAACCGTCGGTAAATTGGGCGCGTAAATTTGGCGGCATAAATTGCTACAGCAATTCCCGACGAAAATTAAATGCCGTCGCTAATTTTAGCGACGGCATTTAATTTTCGTCTCTAATTCCCGATGGAAATTAAATTTCGTCGCTAAAAATATTTTAATTAATTTATTTTATATATTGTAGCGACGGAAATTAAATTCCGTTGCTATTTTAGCGACAGAATTTAATTTCCGTCGGGAATTAGAGACGAAAATTCAATGCCGTCGCTAAAAATATTTAATTATATTATTTTATTTTATTTAGCGACGAAATTTAAATTCCGTCTCTAATTCCTGACGAAAATTAAATTCCTGATTTTCGTCGCAAAAATATATATATGTATATAAATAAAGTTTTTTGATTTTTTTCTCTCTCCTCCTCTCTCCCTCCCTCTCTCCCTTCATCCCTCTCCCCACGCAGATCTGGTTCTTCTTGCCTCCCACCCCGCGCCGCCCCGTGGTCGCCGCTCGCCCCTCGCCGCCCAGTGGTCGCCGGTCGCCCCTCGTCGCTACGTTTGTTCCCTTCCCCGCTCTCTTCCTCTCTTCCCTTCCCTGCTTCTCTAGCAGATCTGGCCACCGCCCGCCTCAAGCAAGCCACCGCCGAGCAGATTTGCTATGCTCGCTCGCCCAACGCCGGCGCCGTCCCTCTCCGGTCAGCCGAAAAAAGGAGGTTAACATCCAGATCTAGTTTTTTCATTTTATTTTAATTTTTTCTGTATATTTTTTGCATTAAGTTTTTTTCTTATATAATTTTTTGTAATTTATTTTATTAGTAGGTTAACCATTAATTTTGATTTGTTGAGTATTTATATATTTGTTGAATATTTTTCTTTATAAGTTTTTGTATATTATTTTGATTTGTAAGTTGACCATTAATTTTGATTTGTTGTGTATTTATATATTTGTTGAATATTTTTCTATATAATTTTTTGTATATTATTTTAATTTGTAGGTTAACCATTAATTTTGATTTGTTGAGTATTTTTATATTTGTTGAATATTTTTTGGTATATTATTTTGATTTTTAGGTTAATCATTAATTTTGATTTGTTATATATTTGTATATTTGTTGAATATTTTTACCGGATATTTGTGGGCCAATTTTGATGTTATATTTATTTTTTTTATTAATTTTTTTAAAAATTACCGACGGAATACTGACGAAAAATTCCGTCAGTAAAAATAAAAAAAATAAATAATTTCTTTACTTCCCGATGAAAATTTCATTTCCGTCGGAAAAATTACCGACGGAAATGAATTTTTCGTCTGTAATTTGCAGACGAAAAATAAATTTCGTCGGGAAATTCCCGACGGAAAATCAAATTCCGTCGGTAATTTTTTCGACGGATATGAGTTTTCCGTCGGCAATAATAAATTTTCCGTCGGCATTTTTAGCTACACATGAATTGCCGACGGAATGTTCTTCCGTCGGCAATTTATTTTTTCGACGGAAAATCCTTACTTTCCGTCGGGAAATGTTCATTTTCTTGTAGTGAAGCTATAACATTAACCACCACACTTCCACTGCGCAACTCTAATCCAGACAATATCATGCCATGAAATGCAAACACATAACAACGTACCAGAACACTACGATAACTGAATTCAAGGAACATATATCATATCAATACATTATGGCACATGCACTTACCGGTCGTCGATCCAATTGCATGGTATCATAATAGTACATGTACTCATTCACACATTCAACCTTATCATTCAATGATTCAAGTCAAAGTACTTATACATATTAGTTCACATACTTACAATTCTAACCAATCAAGTCAAACATGTTCACAATACGATATATATGTGTACGGGAAAAAAGATACAAAATACATATTGAGTCACATTCAGCCCACACCGGAATTCATAATCTTATTCAGAAAAATAGCTGATTCACATTACTGAAATCTCACCCATTCGGTTATTATATTCTCATATTCATATCAGACAAAGCGAACAGAATACCTGCTGACTCAAAATAGTGGATAACGAGTATACTATCACCACCTTATGGGTGCGAATCGAATACTATCACCACCTTACGGGTGCGAATCGAATACTATCATATAATTTTATTCAAAACATTTTCTAAAGGGGGATCTTAAACAAGATCCAAACACATTAAAAAGGATCGCGAGGATCCGAGCACATAAAGGGTTCGCGAGGAACCAAACGGGGGACCTGATCAGGGTCCAAACGTTCAAAGGGCTGCAGCTAAGAGACTCTATTAGGCATGCCTAACTATCCACTAGACTGACTCTCGCAGGTCATGCGTATCACCAATCATGTTCCGAATCACATAATATAATTCAACATGCATAAACCAGAGTATGGTAGACATATACATAAGTTGACAATGTCAGTCATGCCTCATACAATTCATATCGCAAAGCATATAATATAATGCAGTTAACACATTTTAACATTATTCATAATTCTAAACCATATCAGAGTCGAGTATAGAAACACTATCATGCCAGTGATTACAAATATAAAATCCTAATCATGCGATAGCTGAGGATAACTAAGTATAAGCCATTCAATTCATTACATAACATTCCAAAAATCCTTATCATACATGTACATGATAATGTTATAGTTCCGCATTCATATAAATTGTAAAAATAACAAGTATCAAACTCGTATACACTTGAAGAAAATTGGAGTTCAAAACCGCACACGATAAAAGAAAACTCATTCAGCATACAGGGAGCTATCGCACTCGCGACAGAGACCGAAGTCTCTTCGCTGCGCGAGCCCGATGGATTTCGCGTCCGCGAGGAGAATGAAAGGCCCAAGCTCTTTCGCACTCGCGACAGAGAAAAAATGTTGCTGTCGCGTGCTCGCGATAGCACTCGACCAGCATCGCGCTCTGTCGCAATCGCGACGACGTCACGCTCGCGACAGAGAGCCCATCAACTTTTGCTATCGCGAGCTCGCGACAGAGTTGTTGATTTCAATAAATACGATAAGTTATATATGTATTGATTGGTGAGTAAGGGATAATAATGTATTAAGCATGATATAGATAATTGAATTTAGGAAATGAGTTAAGATTAAATTGGGAATATGTATGCATAAGTTCCTGTAGAACTACGTGGTTCTAATTCCCAACCATGGGGATACGTAGGAAGCTTGGAATGTATATTTCAAGCCCGAACCAAATCTGAAAATCTAAATATTTTGTTTAGCTTTGAACAATAAATGGTTTGAACATATGGAATGTTCTAACATAAGTACTAATACTGTAATCTGCATGATTTTGGAAATGTTAGTAATAAAGGGAATTGACATGACTTAATTTGCCCGCTAGCAAATGTATCTTTGGTAACCTAGGAGTTATAACTATTCACATAGTTAATTAAATGAATTAAGCAAATAATAAGTATGCATGATGTCATTGTAAATTACTAAGGTAATAATGTAAATTCTGGCTATGGTATGTAAACGAATGTATATAGGAAATTGTTTAAGTTTCGTATGAGAAAAAGAATATGAATTGACGATAGCTTTAACCGGGGTACTTTATGTTTATGTATATACATATAATTTAATTTACATGTGTTTGCCTCGACAACCACTGTGAGTGGCCGTCCATTATTTGTTTCGCCCGACTAAGCATTATCGCTTAGCACGGTTGTTTGTCCGTGCAGGTTAGGAGATCAGAGTAGCGCAGCGGTTCTCTTTGACTTTGGCCAACAAGTAGGTAGAAGTTATAGAATGTTATTATTGATTGTCGGTTTGTAATTAAGTTTATTGATTTAGCATTTGTAATGAGATGTAATAATCTTTAGTGTGAATGATGATGTGTGTGAGTTAAGTTTAAAATGTGCATATCTTGAGGTAAGGATGTTAGAAATTTTATTACTCTGATTTTTGTATTACCATGTGTGTGTCTTTGTCTGGTAGCACCCTCCGCTCACTGTAGCTCTTCATCCGTCGATATTTTCAGGGATTTCCAAATCTTTTCAAATATTGTCAAATTTTGGATTTGATTTTGAAAATATTCTGCAAATCAATCGATTTTGATTCTTATTTCATAAATCTTTTTCATATTCAAATTTAAAATTTAAAAGAATTTGAATTGTTTTTCTTAACCTATAAATAGGGAGGTAAGGTTCATTTTCAGGGGTTAGCAATTTTTATCAAACATCGGAGATTTCTTACTAAAATTCTAAAAGAGTTTTTTTCTTATTTTTTCATTGGAAATCTTATCAATTTTTTTCAAACTAAGGTCAATCCGAAAAAACGAAATCAATTTGTTCTTACTCGATTTAGCCTTTTTCACATTTGTAATTACTACCAAAAATATCGAGAAAGAAAAATATAATTTTCTTTTCTTGATCTAATTTTAAAAATACAATTTTGCGGTAGAAAATTTCTCAAAATTGCACATTGTTGATTAATCCTTGTAGAATTCAAGGGCAGAAACCGTGTGACATACGCCTTCAGAAGGTAACATTACAAATTCATTTTATTATTTTATATTAATTTATTGTTGTCTGATTTGCTCGAAACGGTAATTTTGATTGTGAAAATTAAAATTTTTTAATTGAATTTCTTCTTTTTCCGGATCAGGGATGACCGACAGGCTGAGGGTCCACCGACGGCTATCGCTCACCCGAACAAGCAACAGGCCATTGAGAAACTCTCTCCGCCAGTCAGTCGGCCCAAGGACGATCATCGCTCACGCGATGTGGGCCGTCCCTGGGCCTTTCATTCCTCATTTTCTTTTACCTTTTTTACCCCCTTTTTGTATTCTTCTTTTTTCTTTATTTTCCCATGCTGATTTTTATAGATTTTTCATCTTTATTCATTTCATCATTTTTTATTTATTTATTGTTTAATTATTGCACTAATTGCTCTTTGTTTTTTTTTGTGAGTTTAACTGTTTTTCTTGGATTTGGGGTGTTAAAAAATGGAGAACACCGGAATGATTCGAGGACATTATTCGGGTTTATTTCTTTATCTTATTTCCTGTTATTTCAATTTTCACGTACCATTTATTGTAAATAGCATTTTGAGCCCGCTATTGCAAAAATGGGTAAAGATTTCTATAACTAAATGGGATTTTCCTGAATAAAATAGGACCAATGTCCTTATTTTTGTCCAAATAAATTGGATATTGTAATATTATTTTTTTTAAATATGCATGCGAATACCAATGTGTTCGTCCTTAATCGAATATCCCGCTTTGTGTATGTTTCTTTTTTTTTTCATTTATAATAGGGGTTGTATTCGACCCCTAATTTTTTGTAAGCTATCGTATTTTTTATTTAATTTATTTTGAGCTTACTTTATTTAATGCTTTCATTATATGATTGATCTAATGCTTTAATTATTGCATTGAACTGAATGAGAAAATATGATAAAATATTAAATCCAAAACTCAATTATAATTTAATCAAGGTATGAATAAATGGGAAGTCTTGAACCAGCTCTGGTCTTGGGCTCAACTAAGTTAGATGAACCTTTCCAATGTTCTACTAGGAAGGGAATTCCAAAATATCTCTTGCTGTCCAAAATAGGCCCAAGTTGCATTGTCTTAGGCTCCATGAGGTTAGACGAACCATCCCAATGTTCTATTGGGATGGGAACTCCAAAATATCTGTGGCCTACCCAAAATAGACGTATATGCATCATCTTAGGCTCCACAAGGTTAGATGAATCTTTCCAATGTCCTATTGAAAGGAGGATTCCAAAATATCTCTGATTGCCCAAAATAAACACACCTGCCCTATCTTAGGCTCAGTGAGGCTAGACAACGTTTCCAAATGTTTTATTAAGTGGCAACTCCAAGAAAACTCCTTGTTGAGAAAAATAGAGGCCCTTGTAATTCCTTACAAGTTCTTTGAACCTCTCCCGAATACCCTAAAGGCGGGTTTTCGAGGCGCCCCGGGTTCGGTGCCCATCACAATAGGTTTCTATGATTTGGTTCGAACTTGGGATGGTATTCCAAGCTTCTTACATATCACAAGGATTGGGAATCAGAACCCCATAGTTTTACAGGTTCAATATACAATTTAGGGTATTTTTGCTTGTAAACCTATTAACACCTCATGTTATGTCACTATTGGGTTTTTTTGGACATGTTGGACTAACTATGCCTTTACATACCTTAGTAATTATTCATATTTATAACCTTAATTACTTGTATTCATAAGTGATAACCATTCATTTACTCTTTACAAAACTCTAAACATGTGTCGGATAAGTTCCGGATAGTTCCTACGAAGTTAGGGTGTATTTCTAGAGGTAAAACACCCAAAATACAAAAAATAAAGGAGGGTAATGGTGGGCAATGATTCATGCCAGCCATAAGGTCCCAAATAAAAAGAAAAACCCTCATCTATCATGCTCTATCATGCTCAAGATAAAGGTAGTGCTCGCGACAGAGGTATCCATTAGATGCCTATCAAAAATCGGAATCCCAGGATAGCTTTTCTCCACCAACTTTACAACGCCTAAAAGAACATCTAAACCTCATTTTTAGACAAATATTCCTCTTAAAAATGATCCCTAGGATGTTACCTTTCATTTGGCACAAATTTGATATCATTTGGACACATAAATCTTTCGATATGATCAAAACAACATGAACTGCTCCAATAAACTGGCCAAAGTAGAGATACCTCTATTTTTGCCAATTATGGAGGACATAGAGCTAAAATTTGCTCATGACTATTTCTAAGACATTTGTAGGTATGTGTCTTAGATATCTAAAGGAACTAGTTCCATACAATGTGGAGTTATAAAACTCCATCTATAGCCTAATAACCAAAGAGCGGTCAAGTGTGTCCCAACACAGTTTTTCACCAATCCTATTCACATGCACCATTTAAACAATTTAAAACCAACACTCACTACCATCATAATAGATCAACACATATCATTCAAATGCATCTCAAATCACATTATTCATTATCAATACTCATAAAACAAATATAGTTTCCAAAGCTCTTTATTTTTCTCCTTCTTCTTTAGTAGCCCTTTTCTTTCTTGCTTTCTCACTCTTTCATGGTCATCATCATCCAAATCCCTCATCAAAACCCAATACATTACATGTTAGCATCCCTACTGAACCATACCTCCTTTATAAAACCTCAATCTCATAATTAGAAAAAGATAAGAGATACAACTACACAACCTTACCTTTTTAACTTGATTCATACACTTGAATTCCAAAACATCTATTTGGGGAAACACAAGCATGAGAGGGAGAGCATAATTTTTGAAGAAAATCAAGAGGAAAGTGGCTGCTCCCCTCTTTCCCCTTATGGCCGGCCACTTTGGCCTTTTATACATGGCCTTTAATTTGTAATTATCCACAATTCCACTTGTCAACCATCTATTGGCCCCTTTTTGATTTTTATGTTCAATTTCAATTTGGTCCCTTCCTCTTTTGTTTCTTCATAAATTTGGCATACTACTAATCCATTCTCATACATTGGCCCACATAATTACTTAGTTCCTTCCATTTGATCTATAGGTGTAAAATGACCAAATTACCCTTAACCTTTTCAAGTAATATCGATTACATCTTTTACTACAATTAACCATTTCCATCCTCCAATTATATATTTCTGGTCACCAAATAATTCTTTTAATGTCGTTTGAGGCATAACATAATAAGTGTTCAATTTGCCGAAACTTGCCAAAACTTTCGAAATAATGACGGTTGTGTCCTTTTCGATACTTCCGTCGGTAAATCAAACACATTCGGTTTTTGTTTCACTCTAAACATGCCTTAATGCGGTTAGGGTGTATTTTAGGTCCTTACAAGTGCCATAAAATTCCTCTGCACTATGTGTCCTCAATGATTATAACAATGCCTTTGGTGTTGTGATACGATCTAGCACTCTCGCCATGTCTTGAGACATCTTAAACCAAGCTTTCATTGGAACCATTAGAACATCTCGTCCCACACCTGCTGGTATAGATGGGCGAAATACTGATACTTCAGGTTCTCAAGGATTAACGCTTTCAGCAGTCTCTTCTCTCCGCATTAGGTCAACATAACTATACGCATCCTATTCTACACTATGCCTAGAAATGACTAAACCTAGGCTCTGATACCACAACCTGTAATGCCCATTCCCAACCACTCGCTTAACTTTACTAAGGCAGTCGAGAACGGTCATCACACAACACATTACGCATGCACATCACATAACATAAACACACGCAAATCATGAACTAACAAATTTCTTTCATTCACATGCAGCGAAATTAATTACAAAATGTATAATCATACTCATTCATGTATATTGTTAACTTATATTACATATCAAGTTCAGTTGTTACATTATAACTACTTACATGCCAAAATACTTAACTACATTATATAATACAAAATAACAAAACCTACACTAAGCAAAGAATCCTAGTGTGTGGACCAACAAGATGCGGGACCGTCATTCAAGCTCGTTTCGCTTCGGAACCTACACGAATTAAAAACCCGTGCTAAGCGATAACGCTTATTGGGGAAATAACATACAGTATATAATATCCACAAATATAGCATGCTTTGAGCAATAAGATATACATACTTAATAATCATGCCTCATTATTTACATATTTTATAAACATAGCATTAAGCAGATATTGATATAAAGATTGCATCATTAGCAAATCATGTTCAGTTATAAAAACATTGCAAAATAATCTTATAATGCATCACATTCATACTCTTTTGTTGCATACAATTCACATTGTCCATTATTATTTACTCATTCATTATTTACCTTACCTGCAATCATGGATGCGGATAACGGGTAGCACTTCAGTACTCGAGAGTACATCAATCACTTTTGTATCCTAATATACACACTTTCGCATCAGTACCCGTATGTACAGAAATAATCAATACGATATAATATATAAGGGAACCCAAGAAGGATTCAATACGCTTTGGGGATTCCAAAGGAATCACCCTATAGGCATGCCTATCTATCCACTACTCGACTTGCAGGCTAAATTATTAATCCGGTTAATGTTCGTGTTGTCACGGAGTATAACATCATATAATCTCCATAGGCAATATCACATAATAACTTACTTATACATATGGCTTATTTCACAATTCACACATCATCACACATGTATTCACATGGTATAACAAATTAATAACTTTCATATGCATAATCATTCATTAGTCAAACACATTAGTTCAACCAAAATAGGTCAACTAAAAAGTTTTTACCAAACATAGGAGTGTCGCGCTCGTGATCGACTCAAACATACCCTTATGTCGCGATTGTGATACAAGTCGCGCACGCGGTAGAACCAACCGATCACTTCTGTTGTGCTCATTGCAATGTACGCACCCCCGCAATAGAACACAGCCTCATATCTTTGCCCATTGGAGCACTCTATTGTGCCCACGACCCCAGTCGCACTCGTGACAAAGCCTAAACTTTGTGTTCAAATCTCCACTCCATATACCTCTTGTTCATGCACTCTGCCACAATCACACATATGACTTCCAAAACCCATCCTAATATTATTTCCTGCTATCATGACCTTCTAACCAATTATTTATCAACATGTTGAGTTTACAATGGCACAATTCTCACTATTTTTTATCTTAAGATTAAGGAGTTATGGCCAATGGAACACCTCTTGCTCCAAAGGCACTCCTATAGGATTTAACCAAATTTATGTAAACTTTTTGAAACCTTTGAGTCCCCAAATCAAAGTGACCATTTCTATAACAATTATAGGCACATATCTTAGGAACCTAATCCCATTAACCTCATTCAATTTAGAGTTACACAACTTAAATTATAACATAGACAAATGTAATAGGTCAATTACCCTACAAATCCAGTTTACTATTTGAAGCTAATTAAGCTTGAATTCAACTAAATTGGATCAACCAGTTCTCCAAACTCACCCAACACTACCCTGATATATACAGACTCCTTAACACATCCAATACCACATAAGATATTCATACACATACAATTTACATGGCATTATCTCAAGTCCCTTAAAAACAGAACATCATGCTTTATTCAACAATTATGGCAATTAACTAACTCATCAGTTCCTCATTTTAATTCAATTCATAAATCACATAATTACACATTTTCTATTCATTTAAAATTAACAATTCAATCATGCATCTCAAAGTTCATATTATATCAAAATAACACACAAAAATAGTATTTCCCAGACCTACTATCCGTTGCTCCTTTGAGCTCACTACGCACTTGGTTCTCCCACTTTCTCCTTTATTTTACCTATTCCTGCATCAACCACTACAAGTATAGTCCAATTCCAGAATTTGAACCAAAGATCATTATCCCATCCAAATCAAAAGAAAAGGAGAAGAAGACTAATCTAAATACAACACTGACCTTGACTAGATGAAAACACCACACATACAAACACCTATTGACCCCAAATTATTAGAAATTTAAAGGATTCTAACTCAAGAAAAGAGGAAACGAAAGAAGAAGAGAAGAATCAAGAGAATGGCCGATCATCACATGCAGAAAATGGGAGTTTCTCTCTCCTCCAAGCTGTATATTGCATGAATAATGCTGAGGTGGCAAGACCATTTGGTGACACCCGGAATTGCACTACACTAACTCCCACTTATCTTGTTTTACTTAATTAAATCTCACTTTGTAACACCCCTTACCTATACGTAGGGGAGCTCACCCGAACGGAGGATTGAGTACCCGTATAGATAAGAGTTGTTACCACACTGAACAAAGCATACCAATCATAATTGAAGAACAGGCATACATAAAAAAAGAGTCAGAAACCAAAATTGATAAACTATCATACATTCAAAGAGAAACACAATAGAGCCTAAACTTAATTTATCAAAACTCATTCATTGATAAAACAAAATATTTACAATACATCATTATTTATAATATCACTTTACATAAATACAAATTGAGAGTTTACATAATATCAAAATTGGTTACAAACCAAAAGCTATACATCTAGAATTATAAAATACAAAACAAACTGTGCTACTAACAAAACCCTCCTATTGTGTTGGCCTAAGCTGTTGCGGATTGAACATGCAAAAAACTTCCATTGCTTCCACACCTGCACGGATAAAAACCCATGCTAAGCGATAACGCTTAATGGGGAAAACACAAAAGATGAACAACCACTCACAGTGGATGTTAAGGCAATACACATATATATGGCACACACATATATAAGTATAATCGGCTTACATCCTAAATTACAATCGTCAGAGACTTAAGATTCAAACATTCATATTAAATCAATAATGATAAATCACAGTATTTCGCATCCAAGTCAATTTCATAAAAATGCTTGCAAACTCAAAGTAGCGGATAACGAGTGAACATATTAGCATCAATGGGTACAAAAAAAGTAATTTCTTTCATTTTAATTTAAAATATTTTCACATTGGGGGATCTTAAGCAAGATCCAACTTGTAAGGATCGCGAGGACCCAAACGGTGACCTGATCAGGGTCCAAAACACATTGGAGCTGCAGCTTACAAAACTCTATAGGGATGCCTATCTATCCACTTACATGACTTTTGCAGGCTAAACATTAAATCAATTGAGAATCACATAATGAAGCATGATATAAACATACATTGATATATTACTAGATCACAAGTGAGAAACCATACAAAGAGAATGAAATAATAAACATTTGAAAACAAGGGAGCGTCGCGCTCGCGACAAAGGCTGATCGCACGTTAGGATGCGCTTGCGACAGCCAATTGAGTTCACGAAGGAACAAAAGAAAGGCCTCTATTGCATTCGCGACAGAGAGTGGGAGGTCACTACAGTGATTAGCCTGGTAAATTTCTCGACAATCGAGCTCTCTGTCATGCTCGTAATAGAGACACTCTTCGGCAAAAACTCGAAAGACCAAGCTCTATCGCGCTCGTGACAAAGTCAAGTTTCCAGCTCCCTTTGCCGATCTGCACAAATCCAACAACACACAAACCATCCAAAATATGCAATTAATCCTCCAAACTTGCACATAATCCAAAACAAGCATCCAAAACATATTACCCATCATAAAACCAAATTTAAATTCTAATTAAAAGCAACTAACAAAAGATCAAAAGAATAATTGAACAAAAGATAAAAAAAAAAAACCCAGAAAATTTACCCATAATCCATACAAAATCACTTCTAAGCTTCAATCTCTACCTTTCCATACTAGAATTTCACTACCATTCATCCAAAACACACCTCAATTAAGCAGTCATACATATTTCCACTCTCAATTTCCAGAAATCATAACAAAAAATGAAAAGGCAAAGCATGCAAAAAATAAAGCAATTCCCAAACCTTTGGCTCCTTAGCTCCACGAAATCAAAGGGCTTCGCTACCACTAGCTTTTTCCTTCCCCTTGGGATCTCTAATAGGAATCTCTAATAAACAAAACTCAAAATCCCAAACACAGCCACAAAAGGGAAAACAGCGAAAAGAAAAGAAGAAAAGAGCAAAACACATTCCTAAAGTTTAGAATTTGCCAAAACCACTTCAGCATTTCAAGATCTTGAGGAGATGATCAAAGAGCAAGAAGGAAGAAGAAGAAGAAGAAGAAGAAGAAAAGAAGAAAATGAAGAGGAAGAGAGTTGAACGGGAAAGAGGGCAAAAATCTGTCCTCACGTTCTCTCTCTCTCTCTCTCTTTTAGTCAACTCTTCTTTTCCCCTTTCCTTCATCTCCACCATCCAAGTGTCAAGATCTAATGGTGGGTTTGGCAAATTCCCTTCCAATCCTTCATCTTTTCCCCACAACACAACTTAGCAACATAATTAAGACTATCATGCAAAATATACCCTTAAACTTTCTATAACACCATAACCACTCAAGACCATAGACACACAAGCTCAAAACTACTAGGATGAAAATCGGGGTGTTACAACTCTCCCTTCGATACAAGATATATACCGACGAAGCATCGACACGTGAAACACATCGTGTAGCTTGGCTAATTCCCATGACAATGCTAATCGGTAGGCGATGGGTCCAATCCGCTCTAAGATCTCATACGGTCCTATAAACCTCGAACTTAACTTTCCTTTCTTGCCAAAATGGGAAACCTTATGCCAAGGCGACACTTTCAAAAAAAATTTATCCCCGACCTTTTACTGAATATCTTTCTGTTTCAGATTAGCATAGGATCTTTGTCGGTCTCTTACTGCTTTTAGATTCTGTTGAACCAACCTGATCTTTTCTTCAGTGTCCCTAACCAATTTCAGACCAACAATGGAACGCTCAGTTAATTCAGTCCAACATACTGGAGTCCTACATCTCCGTCCATAAAGAGCCTCGTACGGTGTCATCCCGATACTCATCTAATGACTGTTGTTATTTGTGAATTCTATCAAAGTTACATATCTGTCCCAACTGCCTGACAAATCCAACACATAACCCCGAAGCATATCCTTTAGAATCTGAATAATTCTCTTTGACTGACCGTCGATCTGAGAATGGAAAGTAGTCCTAAAATTTAATCGAGTACCTGAAAAAATGCATTATGAATGACAAAAGGATTAAATGATGTGATTGAAATAAATAAAACATGCTAATGAACTAATACATGATAATAATAATAATAATAATAATAATAATAATAATAATAATAATAATAATAATAATAATAATAATAATAATAATAATAATAATAATAATAATAATAATAATAATAATAATAATAATAATAATAATAATAATAAACAAATAAATGAATAAACAATAAATATATAACAATAGCAATGAAAAAAATGATAAAAAAAATAATGAATGAAAGAATGATGAAAATAATTAAATAAATGACATGATTAATTAATGTTGTCACAAATAACATAAAACATTTACATGGTAAAAAGATCAACCAAAATGAATTAATTAATTACATGTTAAAAATAATAAGGAACCAAAGCAAAATAAATTAATTACATGTTAGAAATAATAAGAAATCAATATTTACATGAACAAAAATAATATATATATAAACACATTAAATGAGACAAATATAAAAATAATAGAATAGATAAATAAATGAAAATAATAAGAATATACATGTTAATCAATTAAATATGAACAAAATAATATAAAATAAAAGATCAAGCCCAGAATGTTTACCCTCAGAATTTCGGATTCGATGAAAGTAAAAATGATTGATTTCCTTGTCTTTGATTTGCAAGATTAGAATTGAATATGATGAAAATGTTGGAATTTTATTCCAAGAAATAAATTTTATAAAAAATGATGAAGAAAAAAAATAAAAAAAAGTAAAAAAGTTCTCAAGAACAAACAATTATCTTGTTTGTCTCAAAAAGAATTATTCATGAGAAAATTTATTTTTAGAAAATCAAATGAAAAATTAGATTTCAAGAACAAACAATTATTTTGTTTGCCCCAAAATCGATTTTTCATCAAAAAAAACTCAATATCAAAATCTTTAAAAAACTTAATTGAAAAAAATATGTAATAAAAAAAAAGAGTAAGAAAATTGGATTTTGAGAACAAATAATCACTTTATTTTGTCTCAAAATTAATTTTTCAACAACAAAACTCCTTCTAAAAAAGGTTTCAGAAGAAATTCCATTGAAAAAAATAAGTAAAAGAACTGAAATTTTTATTTTATTTGAGGGGAAAACCTAGAGAGAATTGTTCAACAAGAATAAGAGAAACTTTAGAAAAACCCTAAAAAATGAAAATCCCCCCTCCATTAGTTTCATCATTTTTTATTTATATGAAGAAAAGATAAAAACCTAACTAATTAATGAAAAAAAAATCAATTAAATCAGATAATATTAAATATGAATTTTAAAAATGGAAACAAACCTTTAAAACCCTAAAAATGGGATAAAATAACAAATTTAGGTAAAAAAATCGGAAAAAAATGATTTTGGGGCAATTTTCAGCGAAATTGGGCGTCTGCTGCGAAAAAGGGGCGACCGACACTTGTCGGTGTGTGCGACGGGCGTCGGTCGCACACGCTGGGTGTGTGCTCTCGCCCAGCGCACGGGATGGGCCGCGCGTCGCTCTCGTGCGAGCGCCGCGCGGGGCGCCGTGTGCAGGCGGTACGTGCAGCGCCCGCAGACGAGCTGCCGCGGCCGACATTCGCAATTTTTTTTTTAATTTTAAAATTTAACTAAAAAAACTATAATTTTTAAACCCCATTTTTCAAATCTAATTTTCATAATACTTTTTTATTTTTCATTCTAAAATGCAAATTTGACACGGAAATCATCATTTTTAACCTTTTTGCCTGTGAGCAGGCATCTTATCATCATTGGGTAACTCCGATTTGGGCTAGCTCAAGACCCGGTGTCTACATTCTGCTTCTACCCGCTTAGTAAAATAGTCGATAGCAACTATGATAAACCTATGTCCATTAGAGGTTGTAGGGCGTATCTCTCCGATAATGTCTATTCCTCATGCTGCGAACGGCCAAGGTGACGTCAAGCTGTGTAGTTCCGAAACTAGTAAATGACTCAAATCTGCATGCTGCTGGCACAATTGGCATTGCTTCATGAATTTCGAGCAGTCTGTATCCATTGTAAGACAGTAGAACCCTTATCTCATGATCTTCTTTGCCAATGTTAATCCGTTCATGTGGGCCCCACAAACTCCAGCATGAGTTTCTCCCATTACCTTCTCGGCTTCTTTCTCATCCAGACATCTCAACTAAATACCATCGACTTATCATTTGTATAGCACGCCATCTATGCAGATAAACTGAGTGGATAGCTTACGGATCAGTCTTTGGTGTTTTTCAGTAGCCTCTTCCAGGAATACTACCCTTTCTAGGTAATTCTTGATGTCATGGTACCATGACTTCTCGTCAACAGCTTCAACCTCCATGATGGGATTAGACTCAAAACTGGGCTTCTCAGAACTAGAGATTAAAACAGGCTTCATGACTACCCCCTCTGAGTTATCCCATATTGATACTAAAGTTGCAAGTGCATCGGCTAACTGATTTTTATCCCTCGAGACAAAGTGGAAAGTGCATATCTCAAACTGACTGTTCAGACCCTTCAGATGCTTCACATACAGTATGAGGTGCTCTTCCTTCGCAGCCCATTCCCCCCGGATCTGATTGATCACTAGTGACGAATCTCCAAAGACTTCTATGCTCTTCGCCCCTAAGGCTATCAAGGCTTCTAACCCGAAAGTGCTAGCTTCATATTCAGCTTCATTGTTAGTGGCCTTGTATCTCAGTTTCTTAGCTAGTGGGAGTTTTTCATCATCTGGGGTTGTTAGAATGACTCCTACTCCTGCCCCCTTGCTGTTTACTACTCCATCTAAATGTAATTGCCAACCCTATACTGCAATGGCCGCAACGTCCTCGTCCGGGAAGTTAAATTCAAACGAATCTCCTTCGATGGGGTGTTGTGCCAGAAACTACGCTACTGTACGTCCTTTAATGGTCTTTCGGGTGATATATTCTACATCAAACTCTTGTAATAGTAGCAGCCACGTCCCCATTTTTCCTAACAAGGATGGAGCCTCCTGTAGGTATCAGAGAGGGTTCTGCTTTGTGACTGCTTGTACCCTGTAAGAGTGAAAGTCGTGCCTCAACTTCTTAGAAGCCCAAATCACTGCAAGGCAGATCTTTTCAACCTCAGTGTATTTGACCTCGTATGAAAGGAACTTCTTACTAAGGTAATAGACTGCAAATTCTACTCTGAACTCATCCTCTTGAGACATCATGGCACCTACGGAACTATCCTTTATGGCTAGGTACACGATTAATGGTTTTACAGGTTAAAGTGGTCTCAGAACTGGGAGATTCAGCAAGTATTCTCTGATGGTGTTGAATGCCTCCTGGCAATCTTTATTCCATACCACGGGCGGATCTTTTCTAAGCAACTTGAAGATCGGCTCACAAATTGAAGTGAGCTTGGCGATGAACCTACTAACATACTGCAACTTACCAAAAAAGCTTCTAACATCCCTTTCCTTTTGAGGCACTAACATCTCCCTGATGGCCTTGAATTTGTCTTGTTCGATTTTGATCCCTCTTTGATTGACTACATGTCCCAACAGCTTTCTTGAGTTGACGCCAAAAATGCACTTCTTGGGGTTCAATCGCAAATTATACTTACTGATCCTCTGAAAGAACTTCTCTAGAGCCTCAAAGTGACCTTCTCTAGTGGTTGACTTGATCATCATGTCATCAACGTATACTTCCACCTCCTTATGGATCAAGTTGTTGAGGATCCGAGTAGCCATCCTCTGATAGGCTGCGCCTACGTTCTTTAATCCAAATGGTATAACTCTGTAGGCGAATGTTCCCCATTCAGTTATGAAGGCTGTCTTGATCCGATCGGCTGTCTTGATCCGATCGGCTATCTTCTTGAGGATCTGATTGTATCCTACGTATCCATCCACGAACCTGTACATCATGCCAGCAGCTATGCTATCTACTAACACATCGATGTTGGGTAGTGGAAAGTCATCCTTCAAACACGCTTTGTTCAAATCTTTGTAATCCACACATATGCGTACTTTACCATTCTTTTTTGCTACAGGCAAGCGTACTGGACCATAATAATGAATTTAACCTCAATTTGCTTGTGGATTTCTTCTTTCACTTTCTCTGCCCAATCTGGTCTAAGTCTTCTAAGCTTTTGTTTGACCGGCCAATGAGATAGATACGTCGGGATGGCGTGTTTGGCAATTTCTCGATCGACTCTGGACATGTCTTCGTAGGTCCAGGCAAAGACTTTTTCATATTTTCTTAAGATTCTCTCAAATTTTAATCTCTCTTCAAGAGCTACGTTAGATGCCATTAAGATTTCCTTCGAGTTTTTTGAAGTTTCGAGATTAAATGGAATGGCATCAGTTGAATCAATGTCAAATATGAATGAATTGTGATCATGATTATGCATTGTGAAATCACTAGAAACATCAAACAAGTAAGTAAAATTGTTCATATTATTAATTGAACTGGAAATGTCATCAACATTATTAAAGAGTTCTGGCATAAAAAGAAAATCTAAATTATCATCAACTTCTTTCTCTGCCGACGCATATGATGCAACCGACAGTTATGGATTGAACTTGCATTTTGGAGGTACTGCAGTAACCCCATGTGTAGCTTTACTCAGTTCTCTTGTAGCTTCATCTTCCATCTTTCCTTTCCCCTTCAGCTTGGTAGCCATCACCCTCTCTATGATGATTTCTTTGGGTGATTCTCGGTTCCAGACTGTCCCCTTGGTCATGATTTCTTCATCCAAAAAACCCTCTACTGGCTTGATCATTCCAATGTCCTAATTAAAGACATTATTAAAGACCTTGAATCCCTGTACTATTCTTCCATCCACCTATTGAGGCTCATCTTCTCCTGCATAGGCGCATACTGAGGCAGCTAGCACAAAACTGTCCTTAATATGAGGGATCCCACCTACTACCTTCTTGCTCTTCATTGTAGTGCCCTCATATCAGAGGCCTTTCCTATTCTTCTGACCTCTTGTAGCAATGGCAGCTCGCGACCCCTGAGAATTCTTGCCCAAACCGGCTTCGGGCAGAAAGGACATTTTCTTCATCATGTTAACCACTTGAGGGCTCCCTTAGATGTGCTCTTCCTCTTTAATCATGACTACATAGAACCCATTAAAAGGATGCCTTACAATTTCCAAAATGGACACCTGATTCTCCCTTGAAGCCCTAATTGTTATGACTTGCCCCTCATAAAGAATCTTGATCATCTGATACAGGGTGGACGGTACCCCTCTGAGCTTGTGGAACCATGGCCTGCCCAAGAGCGCTGAAAAGTTGGCCGGAATGGGGAGAACTACGAACCTCCACTTCTATTTCAATTGGTCCAGTCCTAACCATTGCCTTGAACGTCCCTGATACCTGTCGATGAGAGTTATCGTAGGCTATGATTGTGAGGTCAGATTTGCTCAATATCTCCTCTGACACTCCGAAGGCTGCCATCGCCACTAAGGGGAAAACATTTATGGAGGAGCCATCATCCACCATGACACAGGCTATACGCTTCTAATTCACTTGGGCCCTTATGTACAATGGGTGGTTGTGGTTACGGCCTTCAGCCAGCAGATCAGCACTTGAAAACACTACATTCTCTCCAGCACTTCCCTTTACTATATCCAACAGTTTTATGGGGGATATAGTGGTTGCCACCGTAAATTTGCATAAGGCTTCCACTATCTTCTGCCTATGCGAGGAAGACTGTCTCAAAAGATCCCATATTGAAATCAGAGTCGACCTCCTTTTCAATTGCCTTTTTATCGGGTCTTCCTTCGACTCCTTTTCCTTCTGAATTGCCATAAGATCTTGTGGCTTCTCAACCTCTAAAACTACTCTCCCGCTCCGGATCATCGCTCCGACCTTCTCATTCCTTTTATCATTATCCTTCTTCTCATCATCCTTCTCTTCCTCCTCATCTGAACCCCATAGGTCTACAGACTCTTCATTATCAAATTTATTATTTTCATCTCCACTATCGTCAGTGGACCAACAATCTACCATTGCCACAGGAATGCCTTCTTCATTTGCCCCCTCTGGGCAAATGATAACAACGTTCTCACTTTCGTATAAATCCCTCAACACATACGACTCGGGCAAGCTCGACCCAATTATAAATATGGGCAGGGGCACATTATTGTACCCAGGCTTCTTCTGGTTTCCCCTCTTCTCCGGATCTGTGATTTGCTTCGAGTCAATAAGATCCTAGATGGCATGTCTCAATGCCTTACAGTCATCAGTCGTATGGCCGGTGTGTTGATGGTAAGCACAGTACTCATTGTCTTTATGCCCCAATTGTCCTTCAGCATGATCTTTTTGTGCTATTGTATTCCGCTTATTTGTATAAATTCTTTGCCATTTTTACAATAAATAAAAATGAAATAATGAAATAAAAGAAAATAAGATGAAGAAAAAAACTCGATCGGTATTCCCAAATCGTTCCAGTGGGATCTCCCTTTCTCAACACCCCAAATCTAAGAAAAAATAATTTAACTCAAGAAAAACAAAGAGCACGTTAGTGCAATAATTAAAGAACAATAAGCATGAAGAATAAAAAATGAATAAGCTATAAAAAAAAGAAATTACCTTAAAAATAAAAGAAAATAAGAATAACGCCAACAAAAGAAAAAAAAAGAAAGAGTGGAAGGAAAGGCCCAAGGACGGCCCACACTGCACGAGCGACGGCCGACCGATGGGCAAAAGATGAGCTTCACGACAGCCCGTTGCTCGGGTGAGCGATGGCCGTCGATGGACCCTCAGCCCATCAGTCATCCATGATCAGGAAAAAATGAAGAATTTCAAATGGAACTCTAATTTTTTCAATTAAAAATTACCTTTTGAGCAATTGTCCACAAATAAATTAATATGAAACAATAAAAAAAATTAGAAGTCGATCCAGAATATTTACCATCGGAATATTACCTTCTGAAGGCGAATTTCGATCTTTGCCCTTGAATTCTACAAGGATCGATTAGCAATGCACAATTTTGGGAAATTTTCTACCGCAAAATTATACTTTTCAAAATCAAATCAAGACAAGAAAGTTTATTTTTCTTCCTTGATGTCTTTTGTAGTAATCACGAATATCAAAAAGGCCAAGTCGAAAAAAACGAATTAATTTCACTTTTTCGGATTTGCAATGTTTAGAAAAGATTTGATAAAATTTTGATAAAAAGAAAAGAAGAAAAGCTTTTGAGATTTTCTAAAAACTCTTTCTGATAAATTTTTCAATCCCTTTTTAATGAAAATTTCCAACCCCTAAAAATGAAACTTAGCTTCCTATTTATATATTAAGGTGAAAAATTCAAAAAGTTTTGAAATTTAAATTCGAATTTGTAAGAGATTTATAAGATCGGAATCAAAACCACCTGATTTTGGAGAATATTTCAAAATCAAATCAGATTTTTGAGAATTTTTGAAGAATATTTGGAAATCAAACAAAATATTTGGAAAATATTTAGAAAATATTTTGAAATCCCATGAAATCGACTTGAAAATCCCTCAAATCCATCGTAGATCGTCGAAGCATGGGCGTCGTTCGGAGCTCCGACGGGCATCAGTAGGTAGGGTAGCCTTTGTCATTTTGAGCAATGGGTAGCCACGAAAGATTAGCACAAGCGACGGATGGCGCTTACATGAGGGACGGTCCATCCCTCCCGAGAGACGGGCATCGCTCCCGCAAGGGATAGGCATCCCTGAAACGAGCGACGGACATCGCTCACTCGAGGGACAGGCGTCCCTCTAGCACGAGCGATAGGCATCACTCACACAAGGGATGGCCTGTAACACCCCTTTTCCCATCCTAGTAAACTTGAGCAATTTTAGTTGTATTATTTCTTACGTTATTTTAGTTTTGGAGTCAATCGCATGAATTGTTTGGTTTTAGGGCATGGTTGAGTAGTATTATTTTATTTTATTGTGGAGTTAGTTTTGGGGTTTGAGGAGTTAAAAGGGGACTAGAAGGATTTTTATCAAAACTGATCAATCATTAGGTGACATGTGGCAAGGGAAAGGTGGGATTATAAAAGCTGGGAGAGAGAAATGAGAGAGAAACCAAAATCTGCTTCTCTCCCGTTCCTCTCCCCGTTCTGCTCTTCTCCTTCTTCTTCTTTTGCCCTAAGTTTACTCAAGTAATTTTTGGTGGGATTTGATAATTCTAGAGCTAAAATTGGTAAGTTTATGCTCTTCTTGTTCTTGTTCTTCTTCCTTTTTACTCTTCTTCCCCTTTGACTTCTATTATTTATGTGTATGGTCATTTGGGTTTTTGAGTTCTTGGTTTATATGGGTTGTTTTTCAGAAATTTCATCTAAGGATCCTAAGGGTAAGGAAAAGGTTGGAGGAAGTGCTGTGGAATGATCAGTTAAGGAGCTTAGGATTGAAGGTTTGGGAATTTGTGATTTTGTGTATTTTATTGATTTTGTGTAATTTCATATGTTTTGCTGGAAATTTATGAGGTTAAACTTGTTTATGTCTATATAAATGTTGTGGGTTTTTTTTATTGATTGGAATAGAGATGCCATGGTTATGGTGATTTGAATCAAAATGTGAAATTGTATGAGTTTTGGAACAAAATTCTGGGTTTGATGAACCCTTGATTTTGATTGTCTAAATTGGATGTTTTAATTGTAATAACTGGTATTATGTTATATGATATGTATTGAATGCTTGATTTAGATTATGTTGAAGTTTAATGGGTTTGTTGCATGTTAGATGAATTTTGGGCATGAGTTTTCTGTAGATTTTCGGCAGGGGAACTGGAAATCGACTCTGTCGTGAGCACGATAGAGCCCAGTGTTTCAAGCTCCTGTAGTGGTGACTCTCTGTTGTGCACATGACACCCATCGCAAGCATGACAGTGAGCTCAGTTTGGCCGGGCCGATTGCCGTCGCGAGCACTCCTGCGCGTGCGAACGCAACAGCAACCTCCCCGCCCTCTGTCGCGAGTGCGACAGAGACCGGTCTACTCCTTCTCGTGCAAGCGCGAGGGATGTTATGAGCGCGACAGCTGCCCTGTTTACTTTTGTAATTTCTTTTATAATGATTGACTTGGATGATTTCTTTTGGGATGTAAATACTTTTGCGTATGAACTATTATATGCTCCAATGGATGCCTTATATGAAATGTATTATGCATAGCCTGCAAGCGTCAAGTTAGTGGATAATTAGGCATGCCTAAAGAGTTCTGTTAGCTGCAGCCCCAATGTGTTCCAGACCCAGATTAGGTCCCCGTTTGGGTCTTCGCGATCCTTAATGTGTTCGGATCTTGTTTAAGATCCTCAATGTGAAAATATTTTTGGATGAAAATAAAGAAATTGCTTTTGACCGTACCCACGAGTACTAATGTGTTCACTCGCTATCCGCTACTATGAGTTTGCAGGTGCATGTGTGATTTTATTGTGAACGTGTTATTGTTCTATTAATGAACATATGTTATGGAAATTTTGATATGCTTTTGACATATGCATGTGATTTGCCTTAACGGCCATTGTAAATGGTTGTTCATCTTTTGTTTCCTCACTAAGCGTTATTACTTAGCACAGGTGTTTTATCCATGCAGGTGCGAAAGCTGTGGAGTTTTGGGATGTCAGCAACAGGCTAGGCCAACACAGTGGGGAAGCTTTTTGAAGATTTATATTTTGTTAATTGTGGCTTTTTGTATAATTTTGTATCCATTTTCTATAAATTTTTAAATAGATTTTTTTGTACTCCTTTTGTAAATACATCTTTTGTAATGAATACTCGGTTTTATTGATGAATGGTTTGGATTTCTTTTAGCAATTTGAGCCTTGTTCTTTCAGTTGTGAATGTTTTAATTTATTCTGTTTATTCCGTTATTTACATGCCTGTTTGTGGTCTGGTTTGGTGACATCCTTATCTATTCTGAGTCTCATCCTCTCTTGTGGGTGGACTCCCTTACGTATAGGTGGGGGGTGTTACAAATTTTGGTATCAGAGCCTAGGTTTAGGCGTTTCTGGGTGACTGAAGGTTATAAGTGTATGTGTTTAGGACTATGTTGGCCTAATATCAGTGTCTTTATGTTTTGTAGTAGATGGAGTCTGCGCATGGATCCCTCGAGGGGTCAGCAGAGAGTGCTAATCCCCAAGAGTAAGATCCATCAGTATCTGGTCCTGTTCAGCCAGCTAGGGTGCAACCTGAGGCACTAGCCATGCCTTTTGAGGCTATGTTAAAGATTTCCCAGGAAATGGCTAGGGTCTTAAAGAGGGTGACCGCACTGAGAGCTCCGATTGAGAGTATGAGGAAAGCTGGGGCGAAAGATTTCTATGGGACGAGTTTGGATGAGTCTGAGTTGGTGGAGAAGTGGATAGAAAAGGTAGCAAGGGTTTAGGAAGAGATCCGTTGTCCACCCGATAGGCAAGTGGAGTGTATAGTCTCGCTCCTACAGGGTTCTGCCTATGACTGGTGGAAGTTAGTCTGTAGGCATCCTCAATTGCCCAGTCCAGTTATGTGGGAATTCTTTGAGTGGGAATTTAATAGTAAGTATGTGACTAAGGCGTACAAGGAGGCACGTTGGGCACAGTTTCTAAGTCTCAAGAAAAGGACCTTATCTGTGGCCGAATATGAGAAGGAATTTAATAGGCTCAGTAAGTATACTCCTCTGGGTATCCTAACTTAAGATTTTTGTTGCCAACACTTTGAGGCTGGTCTGAATGAGACTTTGAAGGCAATATTGATATCCTTGATGAGTACCCCTACAGTCAGTTATTATCATATTATGCAAGCAGCTTTGTGAGCGGAACGCTCCGAAACCATTTTGAGAGAGAGAGAGCTCAGAGAAGAAATCCCCCTCGTGGAGATTCATCCTCAGGTAAGAGATCTAGGAACCCACATGCAAATTCTCTAGATGAGTCCAGTCCTCCACTAGTCCTGCAATAAGGGGTAGAAGGCAGAGATCTTCGAATGTATCTGGTAGAGGTGGTTCAGGTGCTAGGAGTGAAGGGGTGCTTGAGTGTTTTCATTATAGTAAGCGCCATAAGGGCAAGTGTAGATGGTTGACTGGAGGTTATTTTCGATGTGGAATCACGGACCATTTCTTAGCCAATTGTCCTCAAGTTAGTCGGGGTAGAGGTAGAGGAAGAGGTCGTAGTGGTCAGCTTAAAGAGGGAGATCCATCTGAGTCAATAGATCATCCCCAAGTAGCGCCATCACGAGCCTATGCGATGAGAGCTCGGGAAGAGCAGGATGCACCTGAAGTGATTGCAGGTAAATTTCTACTCTGTGACACTGAGTTATATGCTCTAATAGACCCTAGGTCCACACGCTCATATTTATGTTTAGATAGTTTGCATGCTAAGTTGCCTGAGGTTAATCAGTTAGAGTATGAGATTTGTGTGACCAGTCCTTTAGGGCATAGTGTCAATATGAGTAAAGTGTATAGAAATTGTCCCCTAATGGTTCAGGGTTTAGAGTTTCCAGCTGATCTGATTGAATTGCCTTTTTGGGAATTTGATCTCATTTTTGGAATGGATTAGCTATGTAAGCATCGGGCTATTGTGGATTGCCATAGGAAAACAGTGGTACTTCGGAATAAAGATCAATTTTCTGTTGTAGTGAGAGGATTGGGGTATGGCTCTATGGGTAATGTTATTTCAGCTATGCAAGCTAAGCGTTGTCTGAGGAAGGGGTGTGAGGCATTTTTAGCAATAGTGTTGGATCCTAGGCGAAGTCAAGTAAGAATTAAGGACATTCTTATGGTTAGAGAGTTTGAGGATGTGTTTCCGAGAGAATTGCCTGTTTACCTTGGGAGAGAGAGGTTGAGCTATCCATAGAGAATATGCCGAGTACTACTCCTCTTTCTAAAGCACCTTATCAAATGGCTCCTGTGGAATTGAGAGAGCTTAAGACTCAATTACTGGAGCTATTGGATAAAGGCTTTGTCAGACCTAGTGTATCTCCGTGGGGTGCTCCGGTTTTGTTTATTAAGAAGAAGGATGGAATGCTAGGGATGTGCATTGATTACTGTCAGATTAATAAGGTTACAGTGAAGAACAAGTATCCATTACCTGGGATTGAAGACCTTTTTGATCGGTTAAGAGGTGTCGGAGTCTTTTTTAAGATTGATCGGTTAAGACATTTTTGATCGGTTAAGAGGTGTCGGGGTCTTTTTTAAGATTGATCGGTTAAGACATTTTTGATCGGTTAAGAGGTATCGGAGTCTTTTTTAAGATTGATTTACGGTCTGGTTATTATCAGCTTAGGGTTAAAGATTCGGATCTAGCTAAGACTGCTTTTGGGATGCGATATGGTCACTATGAATTTCTAGTGATGTCGTTTGGGTTAACGAATGCACCAGCGGCTTTTATGGATCTGATGAACTAGGTGTTTCGGCCATATCTCGGCCGTTTTGTTATTGTGTTCATTGACAAAATTTTGGTATACTCTAAGAATGAGAGTGAGCATGAAGAGCATCTTTGAATTGTACTTCAGGTTTTGAGGAATCTCCAATTGTTTGCAAAGTTAAGTAAGTGTGATTTTTGGCTTAAGGAGGTGTCCTTTTTAGGCCACATCGTGTCTTCTGAAGGTATTCAAGTGGATCCGTCAAAGATAGAGGCTATTGTGAATTGGCAGCCGCCGAGAAATGTGCCAGAAGTAAGGAGTTTTCTGGGTTTAGACGGATATTACATGTGTTTTGTGAAAGGGTTTTCAGTTTTTACTGCACCAATGATAAGACATCTTCGAAAAGGGGTGAAATTTGTTTGGTCCGACCAATGTCAAGCAAGTTTTGATCAGTTGAAGAGTTTATTGGTTGAAGCTCCTATACTTACTCAACCCATTTTGGGCAGAGAGTATGTTATGTATATCGATGCTTCAGGTGTAGGACTTGGTTGTGTCCTGATGCAAGAAGGTAAAGTAGTAGCTTTTGTGTTCCGATAACTGAAGCCGCATGAGCAGAATTACTCGATGGTGACAACCAAATGGTTATTATATATTGGAATACATTTCCAAAACTCATACTTAATACATATTGTCAACTTGTATTACATATAACATTTAGTTATTACATCGTTACTTTTACATGCCAAAACTGGTAATTTACATTATACATTAAAAAACACCTACACAAAGATATTAGCGAACCCTAGTGTGTTGACCAGAGATAATGTGGGGCCGTCTGTCACATATGCTTCGCTTCAGAACCTACACGGATTAACACCCGTGCTAAGTAATAACGCTTAGTGAGGAAACAACATACAATATCCATTCATAACAATCATTATATAACAATAAATACATGCCTTATATTCATGCTTCATCATATACATGTTTCATTATCATACTTCATCGCATACATGCTTCATAAACATAACAACGAACATACCCCGGTGTGCATATAATACCATCAACAAATCATATTCATATATTCCGGCATCACATGACAATTTCATAACACATCACATTCACATTCTTATAACGCATAATATTCACATTGTTTATTGTTAAATTATCATTCATTATTTACCTTGCCTGCAACTCATACATGCGGATAACGGGTATTGCATTAGTACTCGTAGGTACCACATATCACATTAGTATCCGTAGATACAACACTTTTGCATTAGTACCCATAGGTACCGATTATATTCATTTATATATATATATATATATATATATATGTATGTATGTATATATATATGTATGTATGTATATATATACATATACATATACACATATATACATATATATACACATATATATATACATATATATATATATATACATATACATACATATATATACATATATATATATATACATATATGTACATATATATACATATACATACATACATATACATATATATATATACATATATGTATATATATATATACATATATATATATACACACACACACTTATGTGAATCCAAATGGGATTTTATACGCATTGGGGATTCCAAACGGGAATCAAACCCTTCGGCTTCAGCACTTGACCCTATAGACATGCCTATCTATCCACTACTCGACTTGAAGGCTAAATTATTAATTCCAATTAATGTTCATTTATTCTCATTATAACATCCATTCATTCACATGGAGCAATATAATTTCATTAGATGTCTCACATCCACACATGGCTTATCAAATAAGCGCACACTTCATTATACATATTCATATGGATTAATACATTATAGATCCAATCAAATGTTGCTAAACTTGATTAAATTCCATTTTATACACTTATACAACATTAGATAGTGTTTCAGAAATAATTATAGAAAATTTAGGTACCTCACGGTGACAACCTAATGGTTATAACAGTGACATAAGGAAATACAAAACATAATGGAAAGCAGATTTACCTCATGGTGACAACCAAATGGTTGTGACCATGACATAAGAACAACCCAAAATAAATTGGAAATCAAAAGCACCTCACGGTGACAACCAAATAGTTGTGACCGTGACATATAAACAATTCGAGGCAGAATAGAAAAATAGGCATACCTCATGATGATAGCCAATGTCTATAATTTTTGAGGTAGAATAGAAAACAAAAGCATTTAACCTACCTCTTTCAAATGCTTCTTCTTACCTCAATATACATGACCACTAAAACTCATCAAAACACCATTTTGAACTAATATAGCCTTCTAACCAAATGACAACCTACATGTTAACTTTCAAATGACACAATCTCATTACATTTGAACTTAAAATAAAGGAGTTATGGCCAAGGGATCACAACCTGGGTCAAATGCCTCCTACAGAATTTTGGCCACACTTATAGACATTATTGAAGACCTTAGAGTCCTCAAAACAATAGAGCTATTTCTACAACAATTTAAGACATATACTTTATGGCATTAATTCAATTGGCCTCCCACATTTTAAATTTGTAAAACTCATTTTATAACCTAAACTTTCTAAGTAGGTCAAAATGGAACCTCAAACCAATTCTACACTTCTAACTCATCAAGCTTCAAACTAACTAATTTGGCATAACTTTATCATCAAAGTCAAGCTAAACTTTCCTAACACAAGCATGAACACTATGACACATGCAATTTCCCATTAGGAAATCATTCATTCACAAATACTCAACAATTTCTCAAGTCTCCAAAAATTAGGGTTCCATGCTTATGTCAATAAACTCATGGCAATCAATTTAGCTCAACAAGCTCATCTCTTAAATTCAATTCATCACATAACATAAATACACTTTTCAGATACACAAGCAATCAATTTAACACATATAACATTTAGTTTTGCTCCAATGTGCTCACTTGGCACTTGGCTCACTAATCTTGTAATGGCCCAAATGCTAGCTTAGTAGTATTCAGTGAATTTTATAGAGTCTGTAATGTCATTTCGGTATAGAGTGATGGCTTGAACACCTTTAACTACAGTTGAGTTAAAAAGTTAAGTGTGTTCGAGGTATAGCGATCCCGAAATGGGTGACCTCGGGATAGCCATATAGCTGAAATTGACAGTAGATACTAGAAAATTTTTATTTGATAATATTGATCTGTGGACTGTCAGGAGTTTAGTGGTAAAATTTGGAGTGAAAATGAGGTCATATAGGCCTCCGAAAGTTAAGCTAAAATTTTGTAGGGAGGCTATTTTTCATATTCTAAGAATGATGGAATTGGCTAGGGGTGAAAATAAGTTGAGAAACTCATAGATACCATTAAACAGTGGAATTTGGCCAAAAAATCGAAATTTTGGTTCAAACCGGTTGGACCACTTTGGTCATACCAGTTTAGTTCAAATTCAGCCTATATAAACCCCTCAATACCATATTTCTCTAGAGAAATCCCTAGAGAAACTGACCTTCTCCTTCGCCTCCTTTGGCCTAATTGAGTTCTTCATCTATTCCTCTATTTTCTTCTAATCTCTCTTCATCTCTCCCAAAATCCAAGCCTCCTAAGCAAAGTTTAGCCTCTCTAAAATCTTATGGTGGTGATTAGAGTTCATTTGAAGTGGAAGAAATGGGAGAAAACAAGTGGAAAAGTTTATGTGTCAAATTGAGGTATGTAAAGTTGATATTTTTAAATTAGTTTAAAGGTTCAAATAGATATTTTAGGATGTTTGGAGTATGTTTATGTAATGTTATTGCATAAAGGAAGCAAATTTATGGTGATTTCTTTGATGTTTATAATCAGCCACTATTTGAGCATAAGGAAAGTGATGGTGTTTTAAGGAGCCATGGCTATGAAAAGATGTTTAAGATGTGAAGAACAAGAAAATAAGGTTAGTGAATACAATATCCTTCTATTTCCATTGAAAACCTATGATTTTAGGTTATGTTCACATTGTATGTATGTGAAATATGCATGAATAATTGAACCAAACCTTATAAACATGATTAGGAAGGTTAAAAATGATTATGTATGTGTTTAAAATGAGAAAACTACATCTTGAAGATGAAACCCTACTTTGGCCGATTTGAACCTTAAGGAAAATATTAAATTTCTTTGGTGATTTAAGCATGTAAATTCTATATTTGAAGTGTAAAACATGCAATCCAATTAATAAAGTGAGAAATGGAATGAAAAATAACCATAGTGAATTTTTGGAGGTAAGGCCAAATGGTGATTATATTTTAAATGATGTGTAATTTGATTATTTATAAAGAATAATGACATAAAATGAAAAAGGAATGAAAAATAAGTGTATGTGAGTTCATTTGAAATTAATGGAGTATAATTGTATATATTAAAGTGTGATATTGTATTATGTTTACCATGAAAATGATAGAATATGTGTACATTTAGGTGAAATTATGGTATAAATGAAGTTTATATTAAATATTGAGTGAATTGAAATGGAACTGATGAAAAAAGAATGAACTAAAATGTGAAATTGTACTGTACTAATTAATATTGTCGATTTGTTCCATATTGTATCGTAAGTGAAAAGTGTATTGAATGATGATTGTTCTTTGCCCTTAGTGATCTGGTAGTAAATTTAGTTCAGGATATAGATGGCTAGGCATAGGGACGTCAGTGTATGCTGCGGTAGCAAGTCATGGCGACTTACAATTGTAGACCAATGAAGATCTATTTATAAATGTCACCGTAGTGTAAAATGTAAGTGTAGTTGTAGACACCAGCTCCTGAGGCAGCCCAGATCAGAGTTACCCAATGATGATAAGGTACCTTATCATAGGCAAAAAGGTTAAAAGTGGTGATTTTTTTGTCAAAATTGCATTTTAGAGTGAAAAAATAAAAAATTATAAAAAATATTTTTTAAATTAGATTTTAAAAATGGGGTTTGGAAATTGTAGTATTTTTAGTTAATTTTTAATAAAATAAATAAATAAATATATATATATATATATATATATATATATTCAACGAGTGTCGCCTGCGGCAGCCGCGCGGACTGCCCTCGCAACGCTCGAGCGTGAGCGACGGGCTGGGCGTCGCCCGTCTCGCGTGCCGATGGGCATCGGTTGCCCCTGTTCTGCCGCAAAACGCACATTTCGCCCCAAAAATCATTTGTTTCCAAACAATTCGATTTTTTATCACTTTTTTAAGGGGTTTTCAGGTTTTTTTCAATTTTTAAAATTTAAAATAGTTAATATCTGATTTAATTAGGTCTTATCCCTTTAATTATTTTTATTTTCCTATTTTCTTCATATAAAAAGAAAAATATGAAAATATTAAAGGGGGGAATTGTTTAGTGTTTATTTTTTAGTTTTTTCTCTTCTTCTTCTTCAAAAAATTCTCTCTAGGTTTTTAGAGTTTTTTTACCTTAAATAAAATAAAAATTTCAGTTCTTCTTCTTTTTCCAATGGAATTTCTTCTAATACATGTTTTTAGAAGGGATTTTGTTGATAGGAATTGATTTTAAGACAAAAATAACAATTGTTTGCTCTCAAAATTCATTTTTGATTTATTATTTTTTTAGTTTTCAATTAAACTTTTTTCAAAGATTTTTATTTAAATCCCTTTTTGATGAAAAATAGATTTTGAGACATTCAAAATAAATGTTTGTTCTTAAAATTTAATTTTTCATTTGATTTTCTAAAAAACAAGTTTTTTCTCATAAATCATTTTTTCTTTGGAACAAACAAAATAATTGTTTGTTCATGAGAATATTTTTATCAATAAAAATCATTATTTAGGCAAAGAAATTGATTCTTTGTTCTTAAAGAACTTTTGATTTTCTTCCATCATTTTTTCAAGTATATTTTTCCTTGGAATAAAATTCCAACATTTTTATTATTCAACTCTAATCTTGCACATCACAAACAAGGAAATCAATCATCATTTTTACCTTCATCGAATCTGAAACTCTGAGGGTAAACATTCTGGGTCTAATCTTTTTATTCCTATTTTTATTATTTTGTTCATATTTAATTTACTAACATGCATATTATTATTATTTTATTATTTTCATTTATTTATTTATTTGTTCTATTGTTTTTATATTTGTCTCATTTAATATGTTAATATATTATTTTTGTTCATGTAAATATTTTAGGCACAGGGTTATGTGAAAATCCCTAAAGTGACGCATTTTCCGCTAAGAAAAGCTAGTGTGAAAATCCACAAGGGACGCACTACCTTTAAAATAATGACTATTGACGCCTTGAGCGATAAGGCGGCATTAGTCCGAGTGACTTTCCTTTGGGCAGAACTTGATTCAGAGTCCTGGGGGAAAAATGCTCATTGACCAGGGGGCAAAGATACGTACGGGTCAATTCTCCTTGAAAAGATTATGGGTCAAAGCCCGTAAAGGCAAGACAATGCTTTTCTACAGCCTTGGGAGCATCAGACAATGTGAGCAACCGAGCAGTACCCTCAACAAATCCCTTAACCACCTGGGATGTGGTCTATTCATTTTTGCATATCACATGCATGTCACGTGCATTCACTCTTTTACACGTATAGATATGCAGACACAAGTCTTGTACATTAATCCTTTGCATGTGTTTTTTGTATATAGTTTTGTATGTATATTTCACACACATAATTTCATACGCACACACAATCTTTTGTATATATTGTTGTGCACATGACTCAGAAAGAAAGGTCCGAATAAACCTCATGAGCAAGGATGGTCCAAAGGACGAATTCAGCTTAACATTATCGGCCACTGTATCCAGTATAAAATCAGGTGAATACGTACAGAGGTGGAATGGCCAGAAGAGCATGCCTATCCGAACACACCATGATCAGGGCAATCCGAAATCATACAAATCTATGGAAAAGAAGATCCGTTGAGAAGCCGGACTACCCACACATACTTTAGTTGGAGGCAATTAGAAGCAAAAATGGGCCAAGGTACATTTTCAACACTACATCGACGCTCATCCACGCCGAAAAATCAGATCAAGATGAAGTCCTCACGAGAATGGAACCTCACAGACCTGCTCCCGAGAAGACATTTAAAAGAGTAAGCCTATTCATGCATACCATGCCAGGGGCAATCAGGTAAGTTTCTCTATCAGAAGATGTATGCTCACACACATCACACAAAGTGTACAAAATCCAAATTCAAATGAACAAAGAATACAACTCTTCAAAAAAAAAAACAAAAACAACAAAAAAAACAAACAAGAAAACAACAAAGACAAACAAACCAAAACAAAACGAATACAAAAAGAAGATATTTTCAAGGCCTTGAAAATCCAACATACTGTAAAACTTTAAATACATCCAAAATGTGAAAATCCCAGAAATCAGGTTAAGAGACACTAAAGACATTAAAACCTATCCGCCTGCAGGCAAGCAACAAAACCTCCAATCTAATTTTTCTCTGAGGAGGCACAAATCTATTTTCCTCTCTGGAGGCCCAACATCAAATTCTCTCACCCTCTTGAGAAGTACGCAGGTCTTTTCAACCAGGAGGCTACATTGGAGATGATAGAGGAATCGATATTTGGGGAAAAACCAACCGTGCTTCAGGGGGGCACCTGTCTGACATCGGCCCCAACAGGTATGTACTGTCACAGGTAAGTACCTCTTTTATATACCCTGCATATTTGCTTTGTCCTTTATTGTAGAAGAAAGGTTCACGATAAGCACTAGTAAAGAAAATGACGAGTGAGTCACCATGCTGACCTAAGGATGGTCGACAGTCAGAGTATTGTACTAGCAGGATGGGGGTTAGCAAATCAAAATATTCTACTAACTGGAGGGGGGTTAGCGGAGCAGAATATTGTAATAGCCGGATGGGGGTTAGCAGATCAGAATATTGTACTAGCCGGATGGGGGTTAGCAGATCAGACATTGTACTAGCCGGATGGGGGTTAGCATATCAAAATATTGTACTAGCCGGATGGGGGTTAGCAGATCAGACATTGTACTAGCCGGATGGGGGTTAGCGGATCAGAGATTGTACTGGTCGGATGGTGGTTAGCATAACACATGCGGTAGAATAGATCGCAACGGGATTGTAGTTAGAGAATACTACAACTCACTGACACTGCGCGAGCAGAGACGAGGCCAGCAGAGCACACACGATAGAACAGATCGCAACCGGGTTTGTAGTTAGAGAACACTACATCTAACAGATACTGCGCGAGCCGAGATGAGGCCAGCAGAGCACATGCGGTAGAACAGATCTGTAACACCCCGTTACCCCTATTGGAAGGATACCGGGGTGCCACGCGCACAATCTCATGTACACAACTCGAATACATATACATATGCTCAAATAGGTTAAGAAAACAAATACATTTAATTAAAAGATAATAAATCCATAAATATAACCATATAATTTTTACAAAAGGGATTTGTAAACATAAACATATGCATATACAAAATAATCCTTTACAAAATTAAATTTCCAAAATCAAACTCCATATACAAAAATATAGCGGAAGACAAAATAACTCCAATTCTAGACTTCTAGTGGCCGACCTGTAGATGTCCGACTCCCAAAATGAACCTGCCACCTACACGGGAAAAGAGCCCGTGCTAAGCGATAACGCTTAGTGGGGAGGAACAACACATGCATGTACATATAATTGCAATAAACATATATATATATATATATATATATACATATATATATATATAAACTTAATAATAACAAAAGCATATAAACGTATAAACATATACTACTCATGCTTATAACAAGCGTTCATCATACACGTATACCGGAAAGTAAGCATTCATATTCAAGTAGCCCATATTCATGTATCAACATGAATATAATCATATAACCATTCATACCCGAATACAAGTATTACATTTCATCATGTCATAACGCATATACATATACATGTAACATATATTCGTTTTATATAACTAATAGCTTCATATATCAATCTCATATAATAAATCCAAGTAATAGCCTGATTACTCACTAACTAGTGGATACGGGTACTAATGATACTAATAGGGCACAGTATCCCAAGCATATGGAGACATGGGTCTCAAAACATTTTATAATCATGTATACCCGAAGGTATACCGAAGACTGAGGCCTCAAACATCTTATATGACCCAAACGAGGCCCGCATGAAACAAATAACATATAGCAGCTGCACTCACACTCTAACCCTGGATAAGCGCTTATCTATCCACTACTATGACTACCAGGCTCATAAAACAACTCAATCATGTTCTAAAAAAATCATCATATAATAGAGAATAAACCAAGTACAATTATACAACTGCATGTATACATGTGTATTTAATCAAGATGAAGACATATAAATCATGTACAAATCTAATTAAGATCATATAATTTATCAATTAATAGGCCATGTAAGACAAATCATGTGTCATTTAGTGAGAACCCATGAAAAATAAGCTTAAAACTCTTTTTCCTCAAAACAGGGCAGGAGAGGCCTCACTGTCGCGCTTGCGACAGTGAGGGGAAGAGAAGCCAGTCGCGAGTTGCACACGCAATGGCGACCCGTGATGCTAGTGCCTCCCGCCTCACAGGAAGGGACGGTCACGAGTCGTGATCCTCCCTCACGACTCGTGACGCCAACGCTTTGCAGGAGAGTAAGTCACGAGTCGTGATCTTCACTCACGACTCGTGATGCCAACGCGTCTCGCCTCGCAGACAAGGGATGGTCACGAGTCGTGATCCTCCCTCATGACTCGTGACTGCCAAGGGAAGAGGGTCTCGCGCGCCGACGGGCATCGGTCGCCCCTGTTCCGCCTCAAAACGCCCATTTCGCCCCAAAAATCATTTTTTCCGATTTTTTTCCAAAAAATTCGATTTTTTATCACTTTTTTAAGGGATTTTCAGGTTTTTTTCAATTTTTAAAATTTAAAATAGTTAATATCTGATTTAATTAGGTCTTATCCCTTTAATTATTTTTATTTTCCTATTTTCTTTATATAAAAAGAAAAAGATGAAAAAATCAAAGGGAGGAATTTTTTCTTCAAAAAATTCTCTTTAGGTTTTTAGAGTTTTTTCCCCTCAAATAAAATAAAAATTTCAGTTCTTCTTCTTCTTTTCCAATGGAATTTCTTCTAATACATGCTTTTAGAAGGGATTTTGTTGATGGGAATTAATTTTAAGACAAAAATAACAATTGTTCGCTCTCAAAATTCATTTTTGATTTATTATTTTTTTAGTTTTCAATTAAACTTTTTCTAAGATTTTTATTTAAATCCCTTTTTGATGAAAAATATATTTTGAGACATTCAAAATAAATATTTGTTCTTGAAATCCAATTTTTCATTTGATTTTCTAAAAAATAAGTTTTTTCTCATAAATGATTTTTTCTTTGGAATAAACAAAATAATTGTTTGTTCATGAGAACATTTTTATCAATAAAAATCATTCTTTAGGCAAAGAAATTGATTGTTTGTTCTTAAAGAATATTTGATTTTCTTCCATCATTTTTTCAAGTATATTTTTCCTTGGAATAAAATTCCAATATTTTTATTATTCAACTCTAATCTTGCACATCACAAACAAGAAAATCAATCAATTTTACCTTCATCAAATCTGAAACTCTGAGGGTAAACATTCTGGGTCTAATCTTTTTATTCCTATTTTTATTATTTTGTTCATATTTAATTTACTAACATGTATATTATTATTATTTTATTATTTTCATTTACTTATTTATTTGTTTTATTGCTTTTATATTTGTCTCATTTAATATGTTAATATATTATTTTTATTCATGTAAATATTTATTTCTTATTATTGCTAACATGTAAATAATTTATTTTTGCTTTGATTTCTCATTATTTTTAACATGTAATTAATTAATTTAATTTGATTGATCTTTTTACCATGAAAATGTTTTATGTTAATTGGATAACATTAATTAATCACGTCATTTATTTAATTTTTTTCATCATTCTTTTATTCATTTTTTATCATTCTTTTTCATTGCTATTGTTATATATTTATTGTTTATTCATTTATTTGTTTGTTTTCATTATTATTATCATGTTCATATTTTTATGTATTAATTCATTGACATTTTTGATTTATTTCAATCACATCATTTAATTCATTTGTCATTCATAATACATTTTTCTCATTTATTTTAAATTGTTAACATGGTAATTCATTTGTCATTTTGATGTCATCTTATTTTATCTTACTCTATTTTATTTTATCATTTATTATATACTTAGTTGATTTAATTGATTTAATTACTATTATTATTTCATTTGTGTTTTATTTTTATTTCACAACTTATTTTCTTTATTTGGGCATTTTTGCGAGCACACGAGGAGATCCAGAAGGCTCATTTGGGTTAGATATTTAATTGCTTTATTTGTAATATATCATTTATTTGGCTTTTTCATTTATTTTGCCATGTAATCTTTAATAAAATTGTTTATTTTAGGCACGCTAAAAAGAAAATCACAAAAATATTTCTATTAATTAATTTGGCATTTTCTCTAAATAAAAATGGGACCAATGTCCTAGTTTTTCATACCCAAATAAACCATCACCTTTAATACTTTTTTAAAGTATGCATGCGAGGATCAATGTCCTCATTCTTAATCAATATCCCGATTTATGTATGATTTGTATTTTATTTACAATGGGGGTTGTATTACGCCCCAAGTTGTATTGTAATTTATTTTCATGCACTTTACTTTAATTATGTTTTATTTTTTTACTGCTTTCCCTTGAATGGATAATTTGCGCTTTAATTTAATTGCACCGAATTGAATGAAAAATGGGATGAAACGCTAAATTTAAAACTCAATTATAAACTTAATCAAGGTATGAATAAATGGGAAGTCCCGAACCTACTCTGGTCTTTGGGCTCAATGAGACGAGATGGCCATCTCAATATTCTATTGGGATAGAGCCTCCAAGATACCTCTTGTGTCCCGTAAAAGGCTCAAAATTGCACAGTCCTAAGCACCACGAGGCGAGAGGGCCATCCTAATGTTCTAGTAAGGTGGATACCTCCAAGACACCTCTGGTTTGCCCAAGCGTGAGGCTAGAGGACCATCCTATCATTAGGGTGGAAGCCTCCAAGTCACCTCCGGCTTACCTATAATGGACATAGCAGCGCTGTCTTAGGCTCACTGAGGTTAGACGACCTTTCCCAATGTTCTATTGGGTGGCGACTCAAAAAAACCTCATTGTTGCCCAAAATGGATGCACTTGTAATTTTTTTACAAGTTTTCATGAAGCTCATCCCGAAAGCCCTAAAAGCGGGCAGTTCGAGGCACCTCGGGGTTCGGCACGCGTCACAATGGCAACTCCACTGGGGACAATACTCGAGACTTCGCTTCGAAAGTACCTTGGTTAAAAGTTATATTTGAGTTTTAATTTAAAAATTTCATCCTTTTTCGAAATTGCATTGCATCTCATTACGGCCTTAGATCTATGTTAGTTTGGTCCCTCTTTCAACCTCGGTACGTTCCCGAAGCACGACCCTACGTTCACCCAATGTAGGGAAGTGTTAAGGATAATTACCAGCCCAAGTATCGTACCTTTATGGTATATTAAATGGAGACCCAACCGGTCGTTACGCTCGTGATGAGTTAGACCCGTTGGCAAGGACCATGCTTGGGTAGCCCTAAAGTAACGTCACCCTGGCTAAAGCTCATATAATGACAATAGATACTTCCCCTAAGTGGTATGAACCATAATACCTTGCTTTCTATATGGATCATTTTGTACTAGACAAACCCAAATAATTTGATTGGTCACCTAATCAAAGGCTTTCATGCCCAGATAGGCCCATGTTAACTTATTCGGACTGCCTAAATGCACAATGATCACAACTCATACGCCTATGCATTAGTTAAGAGAGGTTATGTTGTCGGTTTTTTGCCGTCCACCATGCGCATCCATCGGGTTCCCTGTTAACCCATGGGCCAAGCCCACCTAGGACAGAGACCGCACGACCTCATGTGTGGGGGCAATAAGGTTGGAAGGATCTATCTGCTTGCATGTGGTTGTGGATGATGCATTGCATATTCATGTCATTCATGCACAAATAAAATTTTTTATTTTCTCCCTATGTATACATCCTATTCTTTGCATATAATTATTACATGTACATATCATCGTGTGTATAGTTTTTCACATGTTTTGCATGTATCATTGTAATCTCTTTTAGCCATTATATGCCATTTGTTGCACAGCATAACCATGCATTGCATATTATTCATGCATCATCCTAAATCCTTGCTTTTCAGCCATTGTAGACCATTTGCTTGGGTGGTTAGGGGATCCCAATAATTGTCTAAGGAGCGATCAGAGTTCATGTGGGCTGACAAAGTTTTAGCATTCTTACCAGAGCATCTAGAGGCATCAGAAATGGCAAGCCCTTCACAATTAATAGAAGAGACTCGCGCCCTGATTGCCCAGGAGATAGATAAAAGGTTTGAAGAGCTGGAAAAAAGGATGCTGGTTGTGATCAAAGAAAGAATGGATGCCATGGCGCTGGTTCTCCAAGCTCAGCTTATGGCAACAGCTCTCAACCAAGTAAGACCGGCCACGGTCAAGAGGGCTCATACAGCGACGGCTGCAGTACCTCCATTTTCTTTCGAAACTAGAGGCAAGGGGCCACTTAATTCACCAGTTGAACAAGGAGGAAATAGGAGGCCCACTTTAGAATATAGTATTGTGCCTGAAGAGGAAGTGGACCTCGCAATCATGCATATTCTAAAAGGTGAAAGCTTCGGAAGCCATAACATCAATGAGGCAAATGTTAAGCCTACAGAAGTTTCAGCCACTAGAGCAGTTCAGTCACACCTCACTATTTTGAGTAGGCCATTATCCTGGCACTTCACCCGTCTCGTCAAGAAAAGGAAGTTCCCTTGCCGACCGGGCCTGCCCCAAGTCAAGGATGCCCTAGACATAGAACAGATTGGTACTGCGCATATCACCAGTATTTAGGGCATAGAACGGACTACTGTCGTCCCTTGAGAGATCGCATTTAAGAACTGATGCCAGGCCAGAAAAGGAAAAGATTATAGAAGCACCAACCACGGAAGTAAAGCAAAGGCATATTTCCAATTTGGGTAGATCTTTGTCCTGGGTCCTCAAGAGGTTGATAAAGGAGCGGATATTACAGCCATTGCCGGCTAGGCCCGCTAAAAGCCAGTATTGCACCTTCCACCAGCACACCGGGCATACCACAGACGATTGCAAGACCTTAAGACATGCTATTCAAGATCTGATTGACTCCCAGCAGATCTCCAACCCAGAAAAGCGAGAGGGAAAGAATAAGATGGACTAAGTGCCTAAGTGGAAAGGTAGGACAATTCTTAGGGATGATAATGGGCCATCAACTGCAACAGCTGTGTTGGCAAGACCGAAAGTTGATTAGCTGTTTAGAATGTTCTTTTTATTTTTGAACTGTTTAATAATGACATTTTAGTTTCATTAATAAGATGAACGCTTTTGCTCACTTGTGCCATATTTCTTATGATTTCACTATGCATAATCATAATCATGACTCATTCATATTTGATATTGATTCACTCAATTTAATCTCAAAATTTTTAGAGAACCCAAAGAAAATTTTGATAGCATTTGTTATAACTCCTAAGGAGAGATTAAAACTTGAGAGAAATTCAACAAAATATAAAAAAGGTCTTTGCCTGGACATATGAAGACACGCTAAGAGTTGATCGTGGAATCACTAGGCACATCATTCAAACACACCACGATCATGAATCGGCCACGCAAAAGCTCATAAGATTGAAGCTGGAAGGGGCAGAAAAGGTCAAAAAGAGGAATCCACAAGCAGAAATGAAGCCAAAATTTCTAGTCGAAGCTCAATGCCAGACTCAGTTGGTCAATGTTGTCCCAAATCGAGAAAATGAGGAGTGTGTGTACGTTTAAACTATTAGGATTTGAACAAAGCTTATCCTCGAAAAAAGAACAGAAAAAAGAACAAAAGAAAAAGAACAAAAGAACAAGGAAAAACAAAAGAGAAAAATAAAATACAAAAAAGAGAGAAGGAAAAAAATCAATATGTAGATTGGAAAACCATCATGGGGGGCAAGCTTTGTTCAAATCCCGCTGATCTACACATGCCCGTACTTTGCCATTTTTCTTGACTTTCGAAAAGGACCATAAGAATTATATCGACTTGCAATGGATATAGGTTGCTCGAGCTTGGAAATAGACATCATAGGGGAGGTGCGCCCTACAGCCCCAACGGACAGGGTCATGTCAAGATGGTCTTCCGCACCACGCAGGGTTCAAGGATAGAAGGACACCTTATGGTTAAGGCTAGGGAGTTGCTCCAGACGTATGGCATTAAAGACCACAAGTCCTCTCTGTATTGCCCTCAAACTAATGGGGCACTAGAGGTTGCTAACAAGAAGATCTTGATAAAGATGGTTCAAGACTACAAGGACTGGGCAGAGAAATGGCCTTTTGCACTTTGAGGCTGGAGAACCACCATTGAAACCTCTACAAGAGTCACCTCCCAGTTCTCAATATATAGGGGGCAGAAGCAGTATGGCCATTCAAAGTGGAGCGCAAAACTTTAAGGACAGTCATGGAAGCCCAGATTTTGAAAGCCGATAGGGCGCAGCAATGGCAGCAGCAATCAAACATGTCAGACCAGGACTAGTCATGGGATTATTACCACAGTCAAGTCTATCAGAAGACACTCTGCTCAATCATCCTAGAAGAAAGACAGAAAGCACCACTGAATGAGGGAGATTTAATCTTTAAGCAGGTGATTCCGAATGTTTCGGGTGAATAAGGTAAATTCATACCAGTGTAAGAGGGCCCATTTATTTTTGAGAAGTTATTGTCCAAGGGAACAGCATTTTTGATAGACGGCAGTGAAGATGACTCAAGAAGTCCATAGCTAAAGATTAAAAATCAAAAGAAGAGAATAAAAGCCCTGCCGGTTGAAAACCGAAAAAAGGCGGCCTTGCTGAAAATGGGCGCCTCGTCAGGGTGAAAATCGAAAAAAGGCACCCTGGGCAAAAATTAGAGGCTTGAGAGAAAATATCCAATCAAGAAAACCCAAGAGGGTTGATTGGAGACAGGAGTTTGATGCTTACAAGTTCTACTTTGAGATTAGATGTAGTTTTGCATTTCGAATCGATGTTAGATAATGATCATGTATAGAGAAATCATACTGAAACGTACATAATCTTTGCAAATGCGCGTATTCATTATTTTCTAGTTCATTTATAAAAAGAGAAATGTTGTTCATTGCTGAATGCATGAAATCTAAATGACTACGCTCTGCCACTACTCTCACCAACTGCAAGACTAATCACCTACCTCTTGAATGCATTAGTGGGAGTAAAGGAACGATCCCTAAAAGATGGTATAATAATCTTCACCGACAGCTTGCACAAAGGCTATGGTATCTGGAGGTAAAAGCCAAAGATAAGGTCCACCTTGAAAAGATAGGGATGCCTGACTACGTTATTAATCCCTCTGAACTATCGAGCACAATGGGTGATAATGTAAAAAGCAGCCCCATAAAGCCCTAAGGAACCTGATCCTTATCCGCCACCTCACCTAATCTGGCAACACATTCATCCAGAAAGTCAAAGGAATGCAATTGATGCCTAAAGAGAAATACCTCAGAGAATAACTGCTGATTACCCTAGGAAGGGGCACTGATAGTAGCTTTAACTTTCTTGCAGCCGTACCAGAAAGGCAAGAGAGTCTAAAAAAAAAAGGCCGTTACAGATGAAAACCGTGACTGGCTCTCTAAGCAAAAGTTAGGCCAAAGGGCAGGGTGAAAACCTGGGAATAGACAGTCTGTCCTTCAAAAAATGAAAATGAATAAAAGCCGCTGGATTGGGTTGGGTCCATTCCTGGCAAAAATTAGGCATAGGGTTATGTGAAAATCCCTAAAGGGATGCATTTCCCGCTAAGAAAAGCTAGTGTGAAAATCCACAAGGGACGCACTACCTTTAAAACAATGACTATTGACGCCTGGAGCGATAAGGCCACATTACTCCGAGTGACTTTCCTTTGGGCAGAACTTGATTCAGAGTCCTGGGGGCAACAAGCTCATTGACCGGGGGGCAAAGATACGTACAGGTCAGTTCTCCTTGAAAAGATTATAGGTCAAAGCCCGTAAAGCCAAGACAACGCTTTTCTACAGCATTGGGAGCATCAGACAATGTGAGCAGCCGAGCAGTACCCTCAACGAATCCCTTAACCACTTGGGATGTGGTCTATTCATTTTTTCATATCACATGCATGTCACGTGCATTCAGTCTTTTACACGTATAGATATGCACACACAATTCTTGTACATTAATCCTTTGCATGTGTTTTTTGTATATAGTTTTGTATGTATATTTCACACACATAATTCCATACGCACACAAAATCTTTTGTATATATTGCTGTGCACATGACTCAGAAGGAAAGGTCTGAATAGATCTCATGAGCAAGGATGGTCCAAAGGATGGATTCAGCTTAACATTATCGGCCACTGTATCCAGCATAAAATCGGGTGAATACGTATAGAGGTGGAACGGCCAGAAGAGCATGCCTATCCGGACACACCATGCTCAGGGCAATCCGAAATCATACAAATCTATGGAAAAGAAGATCCGTTGAGAAGCCGAACTACCCACACATACTTTAGTTGGAGGCAATTAGACTCAAAAATGGGCCGAGGTATAGTTTCAGCTCTATATCGACACTCATCGATGCCGAACAATCAGATCAAGATGAAGTCCTCACGGACCTACTCCCAAGAAGACATTTAAAAGAGTAAGCCTATTCATGCTTACCATGCCGTGGGAAATCAGGTAAGTTTCTCTATCAGAAGATGTACGCTCACACACATCACACAAAGTGTACAAAATCCAAATTTAAATGTACAAAGAATACAACTCTTCAAAAAAAACAAAAAAACAAAAACAAAAACAACAAAAAAAAAAAACAAACCAAAACAAAACGAATACAAAAAGAAGATATTTTCAAGGCCTTGAAAATCCAACATACTGTAAAACTTTAAATACATCCAAAATATGAAAATCCCAGAAATCAGGTTAAGAGACACTAAAGACATTGAAACCTATCCGCCTGCAGGCAAGCAGCAAAACCACAAATCTAATTTTTCTCTAAGGAGGCTCAAATCTATTTTCCTCTCTGGAGGCCCAACATCAAATTCTCTCACCCTCTTGAGAAGTACGCAGGTCTTTTCAACAAGGAGGCTACATTGGAGATAATAGAGGAATCGATATTTGGGGAAAAACCAACCGTCCTTCAGGGGGCCACCCGTCTGACATCGGCCCCAACAGGTATGTACTGCCACAGGTAAGTACCTCTTTTATATACCCTACATATTTGCTTTGTCCTTTATTATAGAAGAAAGGTTCATGATAAGCACTAGTAAAGACAATGACGAGTCAGTCACCATGCTGACCTAAGGATGGTCGACAGTCAGAATATTGTACTAGCCAGATGGGGGTTAGCAGATCAAAATATTGTACTAGCCGGATGGGGGTTAGCGGAGCAGAATATTGTACTAGCCGGATGGGGGTTAGCAGATCAGAATATTGTACTAGGCGGATGGGGGTTAGCAGATCAGACAATGTACTAGCCGGATGGGGGTTAGCAGATCAAAATATTGTACCAGCCGGATGGGGGCTAGCAGATCAGACATTGTACTAGCCGGATAGTTAGCGGATCAGAGATTGTACTGGTCGGATAGTGGTTAGCATAACACATGCGGTAGAATAGATCGCAATAGGATTGTAGTTAGAGAATACTACATCTCACTGACACTGTGCGAGCCGAGACGAGGCCAGCAGGCACACACGGTAGAACAGATCGCAACCGGGTTTGTAGTTAGAGAACGCTACATCTAACAGATACTGCGCGAGCCGAGACGAGGCCAGCAGAGCACATACGGTAGAACAGATCTGTAACACCCCGTTACCCCCGTTGGAAGGTGTAACACCCCCACCGCCGCCCCCGTTGGAAGGGCACCGGCGGGCGCGCTACAGCACGACACTCACTCACGACACGACAAAGCGTACAGAGGAAACATACATGCGCTAAGCGGAAGAATTCAATAACCATATAATAGAAATATACTTCAACATAATTAAGATATAGAGTTATAAATACAATATTTCAAAAAGATTACAATTTTAAAATCCTTTACAAAAATAATCCATATACAAAAGGAATTACATCAGGAAACAAAAAAAAGAAATAATAAACTTGACTCCTATGTGGCCTGCCTGCAGATGCACGACTCGAGCATTCCCAAAATCCTTCACGCTACCTGCACGGGATAAAAGCCCGTGCTAAGCGATAACGCTTAGTGGGGAGAAACAAACACAACATAACACAATACAAGAAAACATGCACTACTTTACATAAATCATTATGCATTAGAGTACAGAAATATAACTATATATATAGGATGAAATAATACAATGCACTAAACCATTACACTATTCAGAGTCACACAATAATCAGAACACTTCACTGTATCAAAACCAGACAGTTCACACAATAGCCTGAAATCAATGGTTGAGGATACGGGAACACGGCACGGGAGACCGAAGCCTCAAAAACACTTTAATACCCGAAGGTAGCGCGAGAGACCGGAGTCTCAAAACATTTTATCACTACACGATAGATGACCATCTCGGAGGTCGACCGCTTCGCCCAAACGGGGCGGACAGAACAGCTGTACACTAACCCTTCTTAAACATGCTTAATTATCCTATACCTTGACACTTCAGGCTCGACAACACAATAAATCTCAAGACAATACATAACCAAACAATATTCAAATTATGACTCTTTTATAAATAAATCCATATCAAAGACACTAGTACAATAATATCACTAGTCAAAGGCACACACATATACCATGCAATAGTGAGAAACCGTGCAAAGTGGAACAAAAGAAACACATTCAGAAACCCAAGCAAGCAGGAAGGGCCTCTGTCGCGATCGCGATAAGTGTCGCGCTCACGACAGAGCACGGGGTACTTGCTCGCGAGGTCGCGCCAAAGGGCCTCCTCGTGACGAAGCACTCGCGGCAGGATTTCTCGGAACCGAGCTCTGTCGCGCTCGCGACTAGTGTCGCGATCGCGACAGTGACCAGTTCTTTCCTCCTCGCGCGCACGCCCGCACGGAGGTTTCCGCGACCGAGCTCTCTGTCGCGCTCGCGGCAATGCCGCGATCGCGACAGAGGGCTCTTCAAGAACAAGGGGCCAAGACCGCCTTCTGTCGCGATCGCGGCACTTGTCGCGATCGCGACAGAACCCAGATTTGCCCAATTCTGCACTTTTTCGTACTCTTTTCACACACAACTCTTCATACATACACACAACATATTCAAAACACTTACCTCTCGCCTCCAGCACATCACCGCATCATTCACAAGCCACATAAACACATTTACACTATAATCAACTATAATTTCCACAAGAAATCACTCACAATCAAACTCAAATACACTAACAGGGCATGCTCAAATTCTGAAAACGCATAACATCGTCACTATATCACTTGCACTTCACTATAAGTCACTACACAATTTAAACATGCATTCATAAAATACTCAAGATTACCAATGACATGCAATCACCACTTAGAGTTGATCCAAGGAGTAAATTAGGGAAAACCCACAATCCACAACACAGCTCACAACACTTACATGCACTTAAACCCAACTCAAGCACTACAAATCAGACTCCCATACCTAGAAAACGAAGCTTCAAACCGAGCTCCTCACGAATCCACTTTATCCTTGCCTTTGCTCTTCCTTCTCTCTTCCGATTCTTGCACAACCCAACCAAATACACTTAATTCAAACTCAATCACAACAAAACCAGAAATCAAAGAACAAGAAACCTCTAACCGAACTCAACCACTTACCTTCCACAAACCCAGCTCAAACCTTCCAAGATCCCACTCAAAACTCAAGAGATCACAAGAGAAGAGAGATGAGAGTAGAAGAATGAAAGCAAGAGAGAGGGGAGGACGGGAAATGAAGAAGAAATGAGGGAAAATGAGATAGCTTCCACGGGAAGCCTCACCCAAAAGCTGCCCCTCCCTTCCTCTCTCCTACTTTACATTAATTACTCACCAACCCTTGCCACTTGTCACAATCTAAGAGCATCCATCCATCATCTTAACATAAACACTTAAGGTACCACACACCAACCACACACAAGCCCACACCACACAAATATCTTCCAATGCACCAAACACTCACTCACACCTTAACAATTCCAATAATTCCACTTACATCCAAGGCACCATGCTCACAAACCATACAAAAACAGCCCTTAGACCACTAACACCCTACAACTATACACTACTAGCACACACTATTATTTTTCCTTCACTTCACTTAACACTTAATTAATTAATTCCTTTAACACATACTTCCTTATTAACCAAAATTCCTCTTATACAAATTACGAAAATACCCTCACTTATCCGACTTATCTCATAAATTCCGACCAGGCCCTATTTGGGTTGTTACAAATCACTCCCCCTTAAGAAATTTCGTCCTCGAAATTTCCCCGCTAAATCCCTTAAACAACAACCCAAAACTCAAACCGAAACATAACCGAAAGCTAATAACATAACTTACCAGAAGGTCCAACTCGATCTGCTATATCCCCTACTTGCATCGCATAAACTCTCGGATGCGAAGGCACTTCCTTGGTTGGCGACATATGCACTGTCTCTGATGGTGCTTGCGACGGACGTCTACTGCCTCTTCCACTCTGATTCCCTCTCGCTCTCTGACCACTGGCTCTACTCTCTGGTCTATCCTGAAGCTCTCTTCGATCCGGACAATTCGCCACCATGTGCTCCTGGCTGCCACATCTGAAGCACGCTCCAGAGATCCTTCTACACTCGCCCCAGTAGCGCTTATAACAATGCTCACACTCCGGAATAACACTTCCCTTGCTAGAGGGTGGCGCTACACTCTCGACTTCCGAACGAACCGGAATCGAACTCTTCCCACTTTGGCTACTCGGAATTCCTCTCGACTTCTTGCCACTTCCAAACCCATCACTCGATGCTTTCCTCTTACTCTCAATCCTCTGCTTGATCACCTCCGATTCCTCTAACTTCATCGCCGCTGCCACAAGCTGATAATACCCCACGGGTTGCAAAACTGACAATGCCGACAACGGACCTCTATACACCTCCCGAAGTCCCTCTAGGAAATGCCGACTTCTGAACTCATCCGTCAACAAAGTCTCAGGCACGTACTTACTCAACCGGCTGAATTCCTTATCATACTCGCTCACTGTCATACCTCGCTGCCTCAGACTGATAAACTCTCTCCACTTAGCCTCTTGATACGCCTTCGTCACATACTTCTGCTCAAATTCTTGCTTAAAGAAATCCCAAGTCAACTCGGCTGGTCGCTGAGGATTTCGCATCACTAATTCCCACCAATCGTACGCTGACCCTTGAAGCAACGACACTGCACAAAGCACCTTCTGTTCTGCAGGACATCTTATCTCTTGCAAAATCCGACCTACTCTCTTAAGCCAAAACTCGGCCACATCAGACTGGTCCAAAGCAGTACCATGAAAATCCTCGGCTCCTCTTTTCCTTAACAATTCAGTCGGAGCCTTAGGAGCAGTCAGCCTCTCTACCAACTGAAGCAAACCTTGCAATAAAACCGGATTCTCTTGACCAAAACCCACACCAGGAATCTCCTCTCGCTGACGCTGCGGAGCAGGCTGCTCACCTCTCACTACACTTGCACTACCAACCGTCTCACCCACATGCTCACTTGGATCAGACTCCATCTAAACACTACACAAAACAAGACACATCTGCATTAGGCCACGACACAAAACTGACTCGCATGCCAAGACTCAACACATAACAAACAGAGGCATCCAGAACCGCCTAAACCGGTGCTCTGATACCACAACCTGTAACACCCCCACCGCCGCCCCCGTTGGAAGGGCACCGGCGGGCGCGCTACAGCACGACACTCACTCACGACACGACAAAGCGTACAGAGGAAACATACATGCGCTAAGCGGAAGCATTCAATAACCATATAATAGAAATATACTTCAACATAATTAAGATATAGAGTTATAAATACAATATTTCAAAAAGATTACAATTTTAAAATCCTTTACAAAAATAATCCATATACAAAAGGAAATACATCAGGAAACAAAAAAAAAGAAATAATAAACTTGACTCCTATGTGGCCTGCCTGCAGATGCACGACTCGAGCATTCCCAAAATCCTTCACGCTACCTGCACGGGATAAAAGCCCGTGCTAAGCGATAACGCTTAGTGGGGAGAAACAAACACAACAGAACACAACACAAGAAAACATGCACTACTTTACATAAATCATTATGCATTAGAGTACAGAAATATAACTATATATATAGGATGAAATAATACAATGCACTAAACCATTACACTATTCAGAGTCACACAATAATCAGAACACTTCACTGTATCAAAACCAGACAGTTCACACAATAGCCTGAAATCAATGGTTGAGGATACGAGAACACGGCACGGGAGACCGAAGCCTCAAAAACACTTTAATACCCGAAGGTAGCGCGAGAGACCGGAGTCTCAAAACATTTTATCACTACACGATAGATGACCATCTCGGAGGTCGACCGCTTCGCCCAAACGGGGCGGACAGAACAGCTGTACACTAACCCTTCTTAAGCATGCTTAATTATCCTATACCTTGACACTTCAGGCTCGACAACACAATAAATCTCAAGACAATACATAACCAAACAATATTCAAATTATGACTCTTTTATAAATAAATCCATATCAAAGACACTAGTACAATAATATCACTAGTCAAAGGCACACACATATACCATGCAATAGTGAGAAACCGTGCAAAGTGGAACAAAAGAAACACATTCAGAAACCCAAGCAAGCAGGAAGGGCCTCTGTCGCGATCGCGACAAGTGTCGCGCTCGCGACAGAGCACGGGGTACTTCCTCGCGAGGTCGCGCCAAAGGGCCTCCTCGCGACGAAGCACTCGCGGCAGGATTTCTCGGAACCGAGCTCTGTCGCGCTCGCGACTAGTGTCGCGATCGCGACAGTGACCTGTTCTTTCCTCCTCGCGCGCACGCCCGCGCGGAGGTTTCCGCGACCGAGCTCTCTGTCGCGCTCGCGGCAATGCCGCGATCGCGACAGAGGGCTCTTCAAGAACAAGGGGCCAAGACCGCCTTCTGTCGCGATCGCGGCACTTATCGCGATCGCGACAGAACCCAGATTTGCCCAATTCTGCACTTTTTCCTACTCTTTTCACACACAACTCTTCATACATACACACAACATATTCAAAACACTTACCTCTCGCCTCCAGCACATCACCGCATCATTCACAAGCCACATAAACACATTTACACTATAATCAACTATAATTTCCACAAGAAATCACTCACAATCAAACTCAAATACACTAACAGGGCATGCTCAAATTCTGAAAACGCATAACATCGTCACTATATCACTTGCACTTCACTATAAGTCACTACACAATTTAAACATGCATTCATAAAATACTCAAGATTACCAATGACATGCAATCACCACTTAGAGTTGATCCAAGGAGTAAATTAGGGAAAAACCACAATCCACAACACAGCTCACAACACTTACATGCACTTAAACCCAACTCAAGCACTACAAATCAGACTCCCATACCTGGAAAACGAAGCTTCAAACCGAGCTCCTCACGAATCCACTTTATCCTTGCCTTTGCTCTTCCTTCTCTCTTCCGATTCTTGCACAACCCAACCAAATACACTTAATTCAAACTCAATCACAACAAAACCAGAAATCAAAGAACAAGAAACCTCTAACCGAACTCAACCACTTACCTTCCACAAACCCAGCTCAAACCTTCCAAGATCCCACTCAAAACTCAAGAGATCACAAGAGAAGAGAGATGAGAGTAGAAGAATGAAAGCAAGAGAGAGGGGAGGACGGGAAATGAAGAAGAAATGAGGGAAAATGAGATAGCTTCCACGGGAAGCCTCACCCAAAAGCTGCCCCTCCCTTCCTCTCTCCTACTTTACATTAATTACTCACCAACCCTTGCCACTTGTCACAATCTAAGAGCATCCATCCATCATCTTAACATAAACACTTAAGGTACCACACACCAACCACACACAAGCCCACACCACACAAATATCTTCCAATGCACCAAACACTCACTCACACCTTAACAATTCCAATAATTCCACTTACATCCAAGGCACCATGCTCACAAACCATACAAAAACAGCCCTTAGACCACTAACACCCTACAACCATACACTACTAGCACACACTATTATTTTTCCTTCACTTCACTTAACACTTAATTAATTAATTCCTTTAACACATACTTCCTTATTAACCAAAATTCCTCTTATACAAATTACGAAAATACCCTCACTTATCCGACTTATCTCATAAATTCCGACCAGGCCCTATTTGGGTTGTTACAGAAGGATACCAGGGTGCCACGCGCACAAACTCATGTACACAACTCGAATACATATACATATGCTCAAATAGGTTAAGAAAACAAATACATTTAATTAAAAGATAATAAATCCATAAATATAACCATATAGTTTTTACAAAAGGGATTTGTAAACATAAACATATGCATATACAAAATTACATTTCCAAAATCAAACTCCATATACAAAAATATAGCGAAAGATAAAATAACTCCAATTCTAGACTTCTAGTGGCCGACCTGCAGATGTCCGACTCCCACAATGAACCTGCCACCTACACGGGAAAAAAGCTCGTGCTAAGCGATAACGCTTAGTGGGGAGCAACAACACATGCATGTGCATATAATTGCAATAAACATATATATATATATATATATAAACTTAATAATAACAAAAGCATATAAACGTATAAACATATTCATGTAGCCCATATTCATGTATCAACATGAATATAATCATATAACCATTCATACCCGAATACAAGTATTACATTTCATCATGTCATAACGCATATACATATACATGTAACATATATTCGTTTCATATAACTAATAGCTTCATATATCAATCTCATATAATAAATCCAAGTAATAGCCTGATTACTCACTAACTAGTGGATGCGGGTACTAATGATACTGATAGGACACAGTATCCCAAGCATATGGAGACATGGGTCTCAAAATATTTTATAATCATGTATACCCGAAGGTATATCAGAGATTGAGGCCTCAAACATCTTATATGACCCAAACGAGGCCCGCATGAAACAAATAACATATAGCAGCTGCACTCACACTCTAACCCTGGATAAGCGCTTATCTATCCACTACTATGACTACCAGGCTCATAAAACAACTCAATCATGTTCTAAAATAATCATCATATAATAGAGAATAAACCAAGTACAATTATACAACTGCATGTATACATGTGTATTTAATCAAGATGAAGACATATAAATCATGTACAAATCTAATTAAGATCATATAATTTATCAATTAATAGGCCATGTAAGACAAATCATGTGTCATGTAGTGAAAACCCATGAAAAATAAGCTTAAAACTCTTTTTCCTCAAAACAGGACAGGAGAGGCCTCACTGTCGCGCTCGTAACAGTGAGGGGAAGAGAAGCTAGTCGCGAGTCGCACACGCAGTGGCGACCCGTGACGCTAGCGCCTCCCGCCTCGCAGGAAGGGACGGTCACGAGTCGTGATCCTCCCTCAAGACTCGTGACGCCAGCGCTTTGCAGGAGAAGAGGTCACGATTTGTGATCTTCACTCACGACTCGTGACGCCAACACGCCTCGCCTCGCAGACAAGGGACGGTCATGAGTCGTGATCCTCCCTCATGACTCGATCGCCCTTGTTCCGCCTCAAAACGCCCATTTCGCCCCAAAAATCATTTTTTTCGATTTTTTTCCAAAACATTTGATTTTTTCTCACTTTTTTAAGGTATTTTCAGGTTTTTTTCAATTTTTAAAATTTAAAATAGTTAATATCTGATTTAATTAGGTCTTATCCCTTTAATTATTTTTATTTTCCTATTTTCTTCATATAAAAAGAAAAAGATGAAAAAATCAAAGGGGGGAATTTTTTAGGGTTTATTTTTTAGTTTTTTCTCTTCTTCTTCTTCAAAAAATTCTCTCTAGGTTTTTAGAGTTTTTTCCCCTCAAATAAAATAAAAATTTCAGTTCTTCTTCCAATGGAATTTCTTCTAATACATGCTTTTAGAAGGGATTTTGTTGATGGGAATTGATTTTGAGACAAATATAACAATTGTTCGCTCTCAAAATTCATTTTTGATTTATTATTTTTTTAGTTTTCAATTAAAATTTTTTCAAAGATTTTTATTTAAATCCCTTTTTGATGAAAAATAGATTTTGAGACATTCAAAATAAATGTTTGTTCTTGAAATCCAATTTTTCATTTGATTTTCTAAAAAACAAGTTTTTTCTCATAAATGATTTTTTCTTTGGAATAAACAAAATAATTGTTTGTTCATGAGAATATTTTTATCAATAAAAATCATTCTTTAGGCAAAGAAATTGATTTTTTGTTCTTAAAGAATATTTGATTTTCTTCCATCATTTTTTCAAGTATATTTTTCCTTGGAATAAAATTCCAACATTTTTATTATTCAACTCTAATCTTGCACATCACAAACAAGAAAATCAATTATCAATTTTACCTTCATCAAATCTGAAACTCTGAGGGTAAACATTCTGGGTCTAATCTTTTTATTCCTATTTTTATTGTTTTGTTCATATTTAATTTAATAACATGTATATTATTATTATTTTATTATTTTCATTTATTTATTTATTTGTTCTATTACTTTTATATTTGCCTCATTTAATATGTTAATATATTATTTTTGTTCATGTAAATATTTATTTCTTATTATTGCTAACATGTAAATAATTTATTTTTGCTTTGATTTCTCGTTATTTTTAACATGTAATTAATTAATTTAATTTGATTGATCTTTTTACCATGAAAATGTTTTATGTTAATTGGATAACATTAATTAATCACGTCATTTATTTATTCATTTTTATCATTCTTTTATTCATTTTTTATCATTCTTTTTCATTGCTATTGTTATATATTTATTGTTTATTCATTTATTTGTTTGTTTTCATTATTATTATCATGTTCATATTTTTATGTATTAACTCAGTGACATTTTTTATTTATTTCAATCACATCATTTAATTCATTTGTCTTTCATAATACATTTTTCTCATTTATTTTAAATTGTTAACATGGTAATTCATTTGTCATTTTGATGTCATCTTGTTTTATCTTACTTTATTTTATTTTATCATTTATTATATACTTAGTTGATTTAATTGATTTAATTACTAACATTATTTCATTTGTGTTTTATTTTTATTTCACAACTTATTTTCTTTACTTGGGCATTTTTGCGAGCACACGAGGAGATCCAGAAGGCTCGTTTGGGTTAGATATTTAATTGCTTTATTTTTAATATTTCATTTATTTGGCTTTTTCATTTATTTAGCCATGTAATCTTTAATAAATTTGATTATTTTAGGCACGCCAAAAAGAAAATCACAAAAATATTTCTATTAATTAATTTGGCATTTTTTCTAAATAAAAATGGGACCAATGTCCTAGTTTTTCATACCCAAACAAACCATCACCTTTAAGACTTTTTTAAAGTATGCATGCGAGGATCAATGTCCTCATTCTTAATCAATATCCTGATTTATGTATGATTTGTATTTTATTTACAATGAGGGTTGTATTCCGCCCCAAGTTTTATTGTAATTTATTTTTATGCACTTTACTTTAATTATGCTTTATTTATTTGCTGCTTTCCCTTGAATGGATACTTTGCGCTTTAATTTAATTGGCCTAATTGAATGAGAAATGGGATGAAACGCTAAATTCAAAACTCAATTATAAACTTAATCAAGGTATGAATAAATGGAAAGTCCCGAACCTACTCTTGTCTTTGGGCTCAATGAGGCGAGAGGGCCATCCCAATATTCTATTGGGATGGGGCCTTCGAGACACCTCTTATGTCCTGTAAAAGGCTCAAAATTGCACAGTCCTAGGCGCCACGTGGCGAAAGGGCCATCCTAATGTTCTATTAAGGTAGATACCTCCAAGACACCTCTTGTTTGCCCAAACGTGAGGCTAAAGGACCATCCTATCATTAGGGTGGAAGCCTCCAAGACACCTCTGGCTTGCCTATAATGGACATAGCAGCGTTATCTTAGGCTCACTGAGGCTAGACGACCTTTCCCAATGTTCTATTGGGTGGCGACTGCAATAAACCTTCTTGTTGCCCAAAATGGACGCACTTGTAATTTTTTTACAAGTTTTCATGAACCTTATCCCGAAAGCCCTAAAAGCGGGCGGTTCAGGGCGCCCCGGTGTTCGGCGCGCGTCACAGTAGTGTTATCGGAGTGTAATTTGGCCCCCTAGTGGCCACTCTGACACTAGCGAAGTTTAATTTGGCCCCTTAGTGGCCACTTCGGTAGGTTGGGGCTATAGAGCCCAGTCCCGCATATACAGTCTAGTGATTTCTATTAGATGATACTAGGGAAAAATTTAAAGAAAATGATTAAAATGAGATTAATTATGATATATGATGAAAAAGTGTAAACAAAGGACTAAATTGAAAGAAGATAAAAAAGTCTAAGGACTAAAACGTAATTTATCGTGAAAATGATTGGTTAGTGAATTAATTGATAAATTATAAGTTAGGAAGTGAATAAATGTGAAAGTTTGATTAATTAATGGTATAAATGCAAATAAAAGTAAAAAGGAAGGGCAATATTATAATTTGATTAAAAATTTGAGGCATTATGGTAAATATGCAATTAAATTGAATAAAATAGTGATAAATAAGAAAATAAGTGAAAATGGGACTAATTTGAAGGAATTAGAAAGTTTAAAGGGTATAGTGGTAATTTGATCATAAATAAACTAATAATGATTATCTTTTTTCATTTAGAAGTCAATTTGGATTATAACTCTAAATGGATTAGAAGTCTATTTGGATTAGAACTCTAAATGGATTAGAATTCAAAGTGAATTAGAATTTTAATTTGATATTTAACTAAATTATTTATGGAGACATTGATTAAGGAAAATGATGATAGTATGATGTGAATATTTTAGATAGTAAAATAATGTTTAAAAAGGTAAATAAGATAAATTGATGGTATTTTTTATAATTTTGGAAAACTTTAAGGACAAAATGATAATTTTACACTTAATAGTTAAAAATGGAGTAAATTAAGTGAAAAGTGTAATTAGAATGATAATGGTGTAAAGAAATTGAAATATAGGGACTAAATGGTAATTTGGCATGAAAATGGTAAATTAGGGACTAAAATGTAATTTGGTAGGTTATGTAATGATTAAGATGGAAAATAAGAGTAAATAAGGACATTTTAGTAATTAAGAGAAAATAAGGGACATAATCGTAATTATTGAAAAAAAGATGAGGACTTAATAGTAATTTTTAAATTTGTAAGGTTAATTGAAGGACTAAAGTGTAAATAGTTAGTAATTTGACTATATGAATGAATAAGTGATTTTTCATGATGAATTTAGTATTTAATCGTAATTATTGAATATGTAACACCCCTTAGTCGTACGTAGTAAACCATACCGTGATCCGATGGTTCACGACGACGGTCGAGGGCATTACCGCCACAATATGCAAAATTAATAAACTTCCAAGCTGAAAACAGAGTTAAAAATTTCTTTCATTAACGAAAACATATTTATAGTTAACCATAAATTCATAACACAAACATATTACAAAAGATACTTTCTCGGAGTTTACTATAGATACATTAATTACATAACCAGTTGCGCTTTTACAAAACTTATAATTCTAGAATTACAAATCTGACATACATTCTTAAACCTAAACAAATCCTATCCTAAAATTTCTTCATAACCTTGCATTGGCCAGGACTACTGCGGGAAGACTCTCGAACGATTCGATCAATAGTACCTACACGGATTAAGAGAAAATCCGTGCTAAGCATAAAGCTTAGTGGGAAACACATAAATATAGACGACCACTAATAAGGGCCATCAAATAAGTTCAAAGAAAGCCATAATGTAGAAAATATAATTATATCGATTATAACAAATTAGATACTTTCAAGGAGAATATCAAAATAGTCACTTACTTTGCATATCAGCGTTAACAAATCAATTATACAAATACACACCTTTTCCACATCTTGTACATGTCACTTTGTGCACTTATTCACATCCCTTTCGGTTTCCAAAACTTATTTCACACATCTTACTTAACAGATGCCTTAGTATGTAATTATTCAATCAACAAGGCATTTAGATTGCAATAACAAAATACATACTTTCACACAAGTATTCACATATGTATTCATCAATTCATAACTTATTGTATGATTCACATATTCTTGTTCATTTAATGCCTGCTAAGTCAAAGGGGTGGATAACTAGTAACACATAGATACCCGAAGTTATTAACACTATTCTCATAACGCATAGATACCCGAGGGTATCAAAACAATCTTTTATTTTTGTTCCAAAAATATTTTCGCGTAGATTCGGTACACAAGGATCACGAAGATCCAGTCGGGGGACCGGATCAGGGTCCAAATCATTCGGTAGCTGCTGCAACAGTAACACTATTAGGCATACCTAACTATCCACGACTCAACTAATGCAGGCTAACACATACTTGTTTCCATTAATAATGTTCATGCTATAATTTAATACCTTTTTTTCTAGAAGAACATACTCTTATTATAATCGCATAATAATCCTACGCATAATTTATTCATAAATTAAAGCAATGGTTCACATAAAATATAACAATCCATAACCTTTAATGAAGATCACATTTTAATTTTAATACATGCTCAACAATTTATTTCAATGATAGTTTGTATGGTATAGCATATCTTAGTTTATACACTATGTCATATGTAAATCACAACTCAAACCCATGTCAAATAGCTCCATTAACACACATTCATTGCATAGCAAAGAGTTGCGCTCACGACCGCGACAGATAGTTAAATAGCCTCTGTCGCGCTCGCGATAGAACCACGCATCACATTCCAATACACATATCTCGGACTATTCAATCTATTAGGAATCATTGATTATTTAAATGATCATATAAAAACATTTGAGGTACAAAATATTCCTTTCAATTTCAGTTTAAGACACACCTAAAACAATCATTAATTTCATCTTAATACCACATACAAATTTTAAACTGTCAATTATCTTACTCAAAACTTGAGTCATAAATAGCTCTATCAACTTATAAATCGACACATACCTATCACATTTATTTTTAACAAGTATCCAGGTGTCTAACAGAATTCAGTTGAAACACTATCTTTTATGTTTGAATACGTCTCGAGGCTTTGGTTTGGACTTGGAAGAATATCCCAAGCTTTCTACGCATCCCAAAGAATTGGGAATCAGAACCCCGTAGTTCTACAAGATCAAAGTACATATTATAGAGTTTCGCCTCCAATTTCTCAACAGAATTTAGATTAGGTTAATGTTGAACGAATTCAAAGGTGTTCGACTCATTAGACTTTGAAATACCTTAGTCATTACTCTTATTTACAACCTTAGTCTCATACATTCTTAAGTGATATCTACTTATTTACTCATTTACAAACACTAAACATATGACAAATATGTCTCATGAAGTTCCGATGAAGTTCGGGTGTATTCCGGAAGAGAAAACATCATAAAATATACAAACTAGAAGAGGGTAAAGGTAGGCAAGGGTTCCTACCAACCAAAAGGTACAAAAGAAGGAGAAAAACACTTGTCAAGCATATTCTGTCGCGCTCGCTATAGAAGCTCGCTTCAGGTTCCTCATACAGACTGGTCACAAGATTGCTTTCCGCTTCAAACTTCAACCTCCTAAACCGATCTCTAAACCTCATTTTTAGACCAAATGTACTTGATAAGTTCAAATCTATGTTGTTTTTATGTGAATTTTCAGCTCACTTTTGAGTTTATAAGTCCTTATTTCAGCGTGTTTTTGTTAAAGTATTTTTAGATTTTGTTTGATACACTAAAGTGAGTTTTTATGTTGTTTGAGATTGATCTACCGTGATAATCTTTGATTGTAATTCGTTTCATGAACTTACACATACTCTGTTCTATTTCTATCGATTTTCATTGATTTAATGAATCCGAGATGGTAATTAAATCTGTGGACTTCTATTTTAATAGGTTCGGAATGGTGGGAGATAATTGAGTTTTGATGTCTGAATCTGGGATGGTAGGATCATCTAAGCTCAGGACTTAAGACCTGTTTTTATTACCAATTTATGTGCTGAATCCAAGATGGTAGGTGCATGTTTTAGAGAAGCTGGATCCGAAAGGCAGGCTAGGGTATACGCTAGGTTGTTCACTGAATTGCATATGAAATTATTATGTTTAAGCATTTGCATGGTATTATGGGGAGAATGGGTATTCCTTAGCAAGATCTGTTAATCATTTTATCAAATCTTTATTAAAATTGATTATTTTAACGTTGTTGAATTAATTATTTCATCGATTATTTGTCTTAATTTTGCATTACATAACTTATCACTCTCAACAATTGGCAATTCTTTAGCATACATTTATTTATCAACACTTGTACAATTCAGTCCCTTGGGTACGATAACTCGGGGTCTTAAAAATTACCCCACTGTATTACTTGCCGATTCAGTACACTTGCTGAGGTCGCATCAAGTTTTTGGCGTCGTTGCCGAGGACTGGCGTTGTTAGTAAGTTTTGGTTTTTATTTGTATGTGTTTTTAATCTTCTGATTTTTTTATTTCTTATTTTTTTTTCAAGTAGTTGTGGTGTATAAGCAGATTGAGGCAAGAAAAAGTAGCACCCTACGACCCTGAAATCGAGAGAACTTTGCATCAACGCAGGAGAGCTAACAGAGATAACAACATGGAAAACGATCCTCTCCCTATTGATGAATTTCCTCCTAAGAATGAACAAGTGCCACGAGCACAAGAAGAGATGCCGGGTAATTATGGAGAAGAAGTCCCAAGGCAAAGGACAATAAGAGACTATGCTATACCAAGATGGAATGAGGATCACAGGACAATTGTGTTGCCTAGGGGAATGCAATTTGAACTTAAACCAGCAACTATTACTATGGTACAAAGAAACCAGTTTTCAGGATCAGAATTGGAGGATCCTTCACAGCATTTAGATATATTTTTGGAGGTCAGTGACACAGTTCAGATCCCGGGTGTCACTTCTGATGCAGTAAGGTTGAAATTGTTTCCATTTACTTTGATTGGAAAAGCAAGGGATTGGTTGCAGATGTTACCAAGTCAATCAATAAGATCATGGGAGCAATTACAAGAGAAATTCTTAATGAGATTTTTCCCTCCTACCAAGACCGCAAGAATTTGTAACAGTATTATGGGATTTGCTCAAATGAATGAAGAGCCTTTTCATGAGGCTTGGGAGAGATTTAGGAGATTATTGAGAAGCTGTCCGCACCATGAGATAGTTGTATATCAATTGATGACTTTATTCTATGCTGGAGTTACCCCACAGACAAGGTCACTTTTGGATGCATCATCAGGAGGTTCCTTTTTGAATAGGCTGCCAGAAGAAGCTTTTCTTATTTTGGATGAGATGGCATCAAATGATGCTCAATGGGCTGCTCCTAGAGCAATTCCAAAACGGCAAGGAATACATAATGTGGATGAAGTATCAATGCTGAAGGCATAGATAGAATCAATGCAGAAGGAGATGAGTGGATTGAAGGTTTGAAATGTGTCCTCAGTCTCTCAAGAGAGTGGGCAGTATGAAAGCGGTCAATATAGTCAAGAAGGTGGAGCAATGGGAGATGTAAATGTTGTAGGAGATTACCGCAGGAATGATCCTTACAGCAACACCTATAACCCAGGTTGGAGGAACCACCCTAACTTCTCTTGGAGGGATGGAAATCAGAATGCTTCATCTTTCCAACCACAACCAAGAGCCCCTTTCAACCAAAACAACCAGTCATACTAACCGCAACCTTCCAATAATTATCAAAACCGCTATCCACCATATCACCAAGGGCAGGGCCCAAACCAATCCCATTCTCAAGCTTATCACCCACCGAGTTATCAACCAAGGCCACCTGTACAAGAAAAGAAGCCAAATTTGGAAGATATGTTGGCTAACTTCATGAATAGTCAATAACAGTTTGTGAACAGCCAGCAATAATTTATGGCAAATCAAGAAACAAGGTGGAAATCCCAAGAACAATGGAACCGGAATCAAGATGCGTCCATGAGGAACTTGGAAACGCAATTAGGCCAACTTGCAACTTCAATGTCGAATAGACAACCAGGAACTTTTCCTTCAAATGTGGATCATAATCCCAAGGAAGAGGCAAAGGCAATTACATTGAGGAGTGGCAAGAAGGTAACACAAAGCAAAGCCCAAGGTAAAACATCTTCACCATCTTCAGGTAAGGGAGAGCCTACACGAAAGGTAAGTAATTCTAACTCTATGTTGGAAGTAATTGAAAATGCTCCTACAGTTGATAAAGGTAAAAGTCTGGTGAATCCCAGAGCAGAGGATCTTGATATTAATAGGTTGCCATTTCCTGCTGTGGCCAGAAAGGAAAAGAAGAATGAGCAATTAGCTAGATTTTTAGAAATGTTTAAGAAACTGCACATTAACCTACCATTTGCAGAGGCCTTAGCTCACATGCCCAATTATGCAAAATTTATGAAAGAAATGTGCTCAAATAAAAAGAAATTAGAAGGGCATGGAACCGTGCAACTTACAGAAAATTGTAGCGCTTTAATAATGAATAAGATTCCTGAAAATTGGAGGATCCAGGTAGTTTTACGTTACCATGTGAAATTGGTGAAAATTTTTATGGGAGTGCTCTATGTGATTTAGGTGCTAGCATAAATCTGATGCCATATTCTATTTGCAAGAAACTTAATCTTGGAGAGCTCAAGGAGACGGGCATGAGGCTCCAACTTGCAAATAGATTAGTGAGGAGACCTAAGGGGTTGATAGAGGATCTGCTAGTGAAAGTGGGAAAATTCATTTTCCCGGTGGATTTTGTAGTAATGGAGATGGAGGAAGACCATAAGATACCACTTATTGTGGGGAGGCCATTTTTGAACACAGCAAAGGCTTTGATCGATGTACATGGTCAAACTGTTACCCTACGATTCAATAATGAAAAGCTAGTGGTGGATATGAATAAAGCTCAAAAATACCCATTAAACGATATGGAGGAATCTATTTATTTTGTGGATGCAGTAGATAAATGTGTGGAGGAAACTCAGGAAAAGGTGTTGGTAGCTGATCCACTAGATGAAATTGTGGTGCATTCATTGGATGATGACAAATTGGAAGATGAGATGGAGAGAAAAGCGATAGCAGTTGTAGAGGAAGAACAGCAAGAAGAACCTGATCCAAAAAAAAGGGGAGTCAAATTCTGAACTTAAACCTCTTCCTTCTCATTTAAAATATGTATTTCTGGAGAATGAAAAAAAATCGGTAATCATTTCTTCTTTGTTGTCAGGTGATGAGGAGAAAATGTTGATGGAGGTACTAAAAAAACACAAGGAAGCTATTGGATGGGAAACATCAGACTTAAAGGGGATAAATCCAATCTACTGCACCCACCGGATCCTCATGGAGGAAGAATGCAAACCAATAGCTCAGCCAAAAAGGAGACTTAACCCAGCCATGCAAGAAGTGGTAAAGAAGGAGGTACTTAAGCTCCTTGATTCAGGTATAATCTATCCTATTTCCGACAGCATATGGGTTAGTCCAGTGCAATGTGTCCCTAAGAAAGGGGGAATGACAGTGGTAAGGAATGAGTTAGATGAGTTAATTCCAACTCGTACAGTTACGGGTTAGAGAGTCTGTATTGATTATAGAAGATTGAATAATGCCACCAGAAAAGATCATTTTCTATTACCATTTATTGATCAAATGTTGGAAAGGTTAGCAGGGAATAAGTTTTATTGCTTTTTAGATGGGTACTCTGGATATTTGCAAATTCCTATAGCCCCTGAAGATCAAGAGAAAATAACTTTTACCTGCCCTTATGGCACGTTTGCATATAGGAGAATGCCTTTCGGGTTGTGCAATGCACCGGCTACGTTTCAGCAGTGCATGATGGCGATATTTCATGAATTCATAGAAAAATTTATGGAGGTATTTATGGACGACTTCACCATTTATGGGAGTGATTTTGAGAGCTATCTAAGGAATCTGAATTTGGTGCTAAAGAGGTGTAAGGAAACTAATTTAGTACCAAATTGGGAAAAGTGTCATTTTGTGGTGAGAGAGGGCATTGTGCTTGGGCACAAAATTTCTGAGAAGGGAATAGAGGTTGACAAAGCCAAGGTGGAGGTAATAGAGAAGTTACCACCCCAAACTAGTGTGAAGGGCATTAGAAGTTTCTTAGGACATGCAGGATTTTACCGCCGTTTTATCAAAGATTTTTCGAAAATTGCTAAGCCTTTGTCCAATTTGCTTATGAAAGATGTTGTTTTTAATTTTGATAGTGAATGCATGCTAGCTTTTGAAACTTTGAAGCAAAGGCTCATTTCAGTCCCGGTGATTATATCTCCAGATTGGAATTTGCCATTTAAATTAATGTGTGACGCTAGTGACTTTGCAGTTGGGGCAGTGCTTGGACAGCGGCGGGATAAGGTATTTTGTGCGGTTTACTATGCAAGACATATTTTGACAGGAGCTCAAGTTAACTACACCACAACTGAGAAGGAACTTCTTGCAATCGTGTATGCTTTTGAGAAGTTCAGACCGTACTTGCTGGGTGCAAAAATCGTGGTGTGGTCGGACCATGCGGCTTTGAGACATTTGTTTGCCAAAAAGGAATCTAAGCCAAGATTGATCAGATGGGTACTCCTATTGCAAGAATTTGACTTAAAAATCAAAGATAAAAAGGGAGCAGAGAATTTTGTAGCGGATCACTTGTCAAGACTGGAGAATGAACACATTGAGAAAGGGGAGATTTCAGATTTATTCCCTGATGAACATATTTGCGCTCTATTTGCAAGTGAGCTTTATGTTCCCTGGCTTGCTGATATAGCTAATTTTCTTACAGGAGGATTCATGCCAAAGGACTTCACGTGGTAGCAAAGCAAAAAGCTGTAAGCTAATGCCAAACATTACATCTGGGATGACCCCTACCTATTCCGTTTGTGTGCTGATCAAGTGCTGAGAAGGTGTGTCTTAGATGAAGAGACGGGTGAGATCATCAAGGCATGTCACAGTGGGGAAGCCGGTGGGCACCATGGGCCAAATAGAACGGTATCAAAAATTTTATCTTATGGTTTTTATTGGCCTACTATGTTTAGGGATGTCCAAGTTTTTGTGAAAATATGTGATAGGTGCTAAAGGGTAGGCAATATTTCCAAGAGAGATGAGATGCCTTTAACTAATGTGCTTGAAGTAGAATTGTTTGACTTATGGGGGATAGATTTTATGGGCCTGATATCCTTTGGATTTTAGTATATATTAGTGGCAGTGGATTATGTGAGCAAACGGGTAGATGCCATAGCTGCTAAAACTTGTGATGCAAAAATTGTGCTAACATTTTCACTAGGTTCGGCACACCAAAGGCCATAATCAGTGATGGGGGCAAGCATTTTGTCAATCATCAATTTACTGCCCTGTTAAAAAAATTTGGTGTGAGGCACAAAATGACCACCCCATATCACGCTCAAGCTAATGGACAAGTTGAGGTATCTAATAGAGAACTCAAATCAATCCTAGAGAAAACTGTAAATTCATCTAGAAAGGACCGGTATTTGAGGTTGGATGAAGCTTTGTGGGCTTATAGAACTGCATTCAAAACACCTATAGGATTATCCCCGTTTAAGCTTTTCTATGGTAAGTCATGCCATCTCCCTGTCGAACTAGAGCACAAGGCTTATTGGGCAACCAAGTTTCTTAATTTTGATGTTAAGAGTGCAGGTGAGAAGAGACTTCTCCAGATGAATGAGCTGGAAGAGATACGTTATTGGTCATATCAACGAGCAGAGAGGTACAAGGAGAATACAAAGAAATGGCACGACAAGAAATTGGTCAGGAAAGAATTCACTCCAGGTATGAAAGTTCTCTTATATAATAGTCAATTAAGGTTATTTCCTGGAAAACTGAAGTCGCGATGGATGGGACCATTTGAAGTCATAAGTGTGACTAATTTCGGAGCTATCAAAATCCGAAAGCAACCTGGGAGTGAGGAATTCAAGGTAAATGGCCATCGATTAAAATCATATTTTGAGAACCGCGCTGAATTTGCAGCGGTGACCATTACCTTCGAAGACGAATGAGATAAGTTCAAAGTCGAGCTGAAGACACAAAAATCAGAACTAAAATAATTTCTAACTCTATTCTCTTTTGTTTTGATTTTTTATATAGTTCCAGTTATTTTCAGTTTCAGGAAAATTTTATTTTCATTTAGTGGTCAAAAATCAGTTTTAGGGATAGTGTATATTGTTGTGGAGTGCTTGGTATAATTGTTGCTTGTTTCAGGAATTTTTCTCTCTTCAAATTCATTTTACACGGCAGTGAGAGTAAATCATACCGCCGTGTAGATCGGGCTTTAAAAATACCTTATTCCAGTAGCATTTTACACGGTGGTATGGTATCTTCATACCGCCGTGTAAATCGTGATTTAAAATACCTTGTTCCAGTGGCATTTTACACGACGGTATGGTATCTTCATACCGCCGTGTAAAATGAAAAACCCTGTTTTTAAAATCCAAAATCGCCAGTTTCTTTTTGGCATTTTTAAAACACCAAAATTCCCTCTCTTGTCTCTCTCTACCCAGTATCCCAAAGTTTTTGAAATTCCTCATTCTCATTGGTCAAATCACATTTCAAACACATCTTTTGCACATCTGATTTGCACTCCTACGATCCAAGTGAGTTCTCTTCATTCTTCTCTTCTTATTTTTATTTCTTTCCTTCTTTTCTTTTTAATTTTGTTTCTATGTTGTTCTAGGGTTTAGGTATTTTTCAATTCCTTTTCTCTTGATTCTTTCTTTCTTTAAGAAATGAGTGGATTTTATGTGTTAATTTTCAATTAATGGCTGGATTTTGTGTCTTAATTTGAAATTATTGGCTGGAATTATGTTGAATTCTTTGGATTTGTGGCTGGATTTAGGTTGCATTTTTTTTATTTGTGCGTTATGCCTTTAATTGATGACTAGAATTGTGTTTTATTCCCTTGAATTCTATTGCATTATTGAATTGGTGGTTTGTTTATGATGAGTGAAAAAAAAATGGGGTGACAATTGAATGAGAATTGCTTGTTTTACATAAAAAAAAGTGTGCCCACCAAGTGTTTGACGAATTGCCTGAATGAGTGTATATCTCATTCTTTCTTTCTCTGTCAAATAGTCTGCTGTCAACATTGGTCAATCTTTTGGCTTCTATATACTATGCAATATGTTTGTCTCAAGCTGTGATTAACAGTTGAGTGGGAATTTAAGCATGTGAATGATGGCAGTATGGTAATGCAGTGAGAATGTTGTAATTTTTCCCATTCTATTTCTTTTTGTGCTTTTGCTAGTAAGGAAACTTGGGGGTGCATTGTTATCATAAGTGCTGGCCTTTGTCATTTTTAAAGTTTATCATTGTAGCATTGATTTCTCAATGTTTCTGCACATTGTTTTTAGCTCAATTTCGACTAGCCTACTATTTTGTTGCAAAATTAAGCCTTTGTTTCCCCCTCTAATTGTGTTTATCTATTGATGCAGTGGCTCCAAAAAGATCTAGAATGGACCAGGCATCATCTTCTCGGGATAGCTCGATACCCTCTTGGGTCCTAACCAGGTGCCACACTGCGTTCTAATGTCTAACAGAGGCAACATTCCTGCCCTCCACCTTTCTAGATTTTGATTCACTACGGAGCCTGGGGATAAATGAAGAAATTAATGAGTTGATTGCTGGGATAGGGTGGACAGAATTTTTTCAGAAGAATGAGCGAGTTCATCCGAAGTTGACCCGGGATTTCCTTGCAACCGTAAGTTGCAAGCTTGATAATGAAGATGAGGAAGACCCTGGGGAGGTAACATTTTGGTTGAACAAGAAGAAATATACATTGATATTTCACGAGTTCGCAGACGCTCTGGGTTTTCCAGTGGATGGTGCCCGATATGTGCCAGACTTGGATAAACAAACAATTTGGGAATCAATTTGAGATCCAGTCACGGCTACACGATATGTTACTGGGCAGTCTAAGGCACATCATCTTCGAGAGGATCTTGCACAGATTTTTCGCGCTTTCATTCTATGGACACGTTGAAGCAGCAGGAGTGGTGAATCAGGCTGAAGCCCTGTTTTTACACTGCATGGTCCACAGGATCAGGTTGAATGGAGCTTATTATTTATGGAAGAAGTTGGAGGATTTACAGGGAAATCCGAAGAAGGTGAAGAAAATAGCAATTGGATGGATTGTCACTGTTCTAGCCAAGAGAGTAGGCCACAGTCCGTTAGGCATAGATCTGGGAACTAGCAATCTTATGGACTTCAAGATGCTGAAGAACTTGAGGATTATTGTGGATGACCATCATTTTCATGATTAAGTCAGATTGTCCACCCGGGAAGAATACTTGCAACTCATTGAAAAGGGTCGAATACAGTTACCAGTGGAAGGGGCTGAGGATGAGGATGAGCAGCCAGAGGAGGCTGCAAGTGCAGCTGCTGCAGGACCCGCCCAAGCAATGCCAGCATATGACTTATCGCAGATTACTGAGCATTTAGAAGCCTTGCAGACTGGTCAAGCTCAGATTAATTCTCGATTGGATCAGTGGGTTAGCTTTATGGAGGATACCCATGCTGAAAATGTTCAGATTATGGGGCATTTGGACATGCATGAGCAGCAGTTAGCCATGCAAGCACAGAGTTTGGCGAGGCTGGAGCATTCCATACACCTTTCTCGGCAGGAGCAGGAGCAATTTTACCGGACCATGATGGATCGCTTTCCTCCACCACCACCTCCGCAAGAGTGAAAAAAGTTTCTGGGAGTTTTTCTAATCTTACATTTTGTAACTTCAGTACTTCTTACTTTGGATTTCTTTTTGGTTAGATTACTTGCTGGGGACAGCAAGTTCGTAAGTGTGGGGTGGGAACTTGCTGTGAAATTATAACTGAATGTGTCTAACCTTTAGTATTACTTTAGTATTTTAGTTATTTGTGTTTGATTTATTTACACTTTTGCACTTTATTTTTGCTTTAGTTATGCTTTGTGTCATGCTGTGTGTTTCTTGTTTTAATTATTTAAGTTGTTTGATTTGAGCTGGTTGATTTCTCTCATGATTAGTTTAGTAAGCCCTTAAGTTGTTATTCCAGCTTAATTTTCAAACTTGAATAAGTTATTTAAAGCATTTAGTTAACAAGAGAGTAAGTTTCTGTTTAAGAATTTTTCTTCCTAACATTGTTCAAACTAGAGCATACAATTAAAATTTCCAATATTTTGCACTCAGACCAGTTTTTACAAGTCGAGAAAACTCAGCCATGAAATCTCTTGATCAGAAAGTCTTTAGAGAACTAGAACCTTCCTCATTGCCCTTCGAAATGATATAACAATGAAGGCATGAATTTTGACATGATTTAGGCATCTTTCTTTGTTAAGTCACTTTAAATAAACTTTCTCCTACCTATGGAATTAATTACCCTTCTTAGCCAATTTTGAGCCTAATTGAGTATGTTAAATGCGTTTTTCGATAATTTTCTTGTTTACACAACTTATTGTTACCATTAAACCTAAAATGCCTTTAGCTTACCCTTATAGGAGAGCTGGCCACTCTAGGATTGTGGGAGGGTTGCTGTTGGAATGTTTGGGTGATTGAGTTCATGTGGTGGTGTGAATGAGTTTCAATTTAATTGGCAAGAGCAAGTTAGAATGAATGTTTTAGTAAGTTGGAAAGAAAAGAAAATGAAGATAATGCCCTTTGTGATTTGGTATGAAATTTGTAGCTGATTATAAGTTACTGAAATATTCAAGTGTGGCGTAGTTTATCTTCTCAAAAAATAATAATAATAATAATAATAATAATAATAATAATATCATGAAAGGATTGGGTAGGAGTGGCTGCTTACTTATTGTTGAACTATTCTATTTTTCTTATAGCCATCATACCTTGAACCTTGCATTACAACCTGTTGAAAACCTAAGGATCATGTTTATGTCTTGAATTGTTTAGTGGAGATGACTTTCGGGTTCCGGTACCAAAGGAGAGGCCTATGGTGTTTCTAGTGTTTCAATTGAGAAACCAGAAGTGCATTCATGCACTAACTTATTTGGTCATTGATTGATTGGTGCTGGAATTTTAATTTTGAAAATTATTAAAACTTTGGTTTTGGCCCTTGCACACACACACGCTGGAAATTTATTTGTATTATCTTCATTTGAATTTTATTTGAGTAAGAATTTCTCTCAAGTGAAATTTGCTAAGTGTTCTCTTTGTGTTTTGAATTTCTGGTTTCTTGCTTGAAAATTGAGAAAACTGGAATTGAAGAGGCATTTTACTCGAGGGCGAGCAAAAGCTATGTGTGGGGTATTTGATAAGTTCAAATCTATGTTGTTTTTATGTGAATTTTCAGCTCACTTTTGAGTTTAGAAGTCCTTATTTCAGCGTGTTTTTGTTAAAGTATTTTTAGATTTTGTTTGATACACTAAAGTGAATTTTTATGTTGTTTTGAGTGTTTTAAGTGGATTACACGGCGGTGAGGAAGTTTCATACCGCCATGTACAATGAAAAGTATAAGGGGAGCAGAAGAACCTTACACGGCGGTAAGGAATTTTGTTACCGCCGTGTATAGCGGGAAATTTGATTTACGTAGGAGGTTACACGGCGGTAAGGTATTATCATACCTCCGTGTAAAGCGTGATTTACCAAGATTTGCGGCACTGGACACGGGGAGCAAAAATTCAAGTTGTTGACCAGAAGACGTTTACACGGCGGTGAGAGATTCTCATACTGCCGTGTAACCCGGAAATCATGCATGTGAATAAAATCTGCACAAAATCAAAGATTGTCATGCCACCGTTTGACTTTAACTGTTATATAGGGGCTGAAGTTAGACATTAAGAGGGATCTTTTGAAACGGAAGTCAGATATTATTTTCTTTCTCTGCAACTTACGTTTAGATTTTTCATATATTTTTACAATTAATTATTCAGTTGGGATAGATCTGGAGAATTTGGAGATTGGAGAAGTTATCATTCATTTTGGAAGTCTTATTAGCTGATTCAGTTTGAAGAACGTCATTTTTTATTATTGTAAGAATTTCATTTTCAGATCTCAAATGGGTAATATCAATTTCTCTCTATTTAATTCAGTTTTTATTTCAATCATGAGTGATTAGTTCCTTTTCTTGTTAAGGGATGCCTTGAATCCCTAATAACCATGTGAATGCTTTGTGTGGATTGATTTATGCATATGCTTCAGTTTTATCTTCTCTAAATTAATCTGTTTGTTATTGAAATTAATGCAAGTTTGAGATTGATCTACCGTGATAATCTTTGATTGTAATTTGTTTCATGAACTTACACATACTCTGTTCTATTTCTATTGATTTTCATTGATTTGATGAATCCGGAATGGTAATTAAATCTGTGGACTTCTATTTTAAAAGGTTCGGAATGGTGGGAGATAATTGAGTTTTGATGTCTGAATCCGGGATGGTAGGATCATCTAAACTCAGGACTTAAGACCTGTTTTTATTACCAATTTATGTGCTGAATCCGAGATGGTAGGTGCATGTTTTAGAGAAGCTAGATCAGAAAGACAAGCTAGGGTATAGGCTAGGTTGTTCACTGAATTGCATATGAAATTATTATGTTTAAGCATTTGCATGGTATTATGGGGAGAATGGGTATTCCTTAGCAAGATCTGTTAATCATTTTATCAAATCTTTATTAAAATTGATTATTTTAACGTTGTTGAATTAATTATTTCATCGGTTATTTGTCTTAATTTTGCATTACATGACTTATCACTCTCAACAATTGGGAATTATTTAGCATACATTTATTTATCAACACTTGTACAATTCAGTCCCTTGGGTACGATAACTCGGGGTCTTAAAAATTACCCCACTGTATTACTTGCCGATTCAGTACACTTACTGATGTCGCATCAGTACTCTTTAAAAATGATCCTTAGGATGTTAGCTTTAACATAGAACAATTTTCATGTCGTTTGGACACCTAAATCATCAGATATGATCAAAACAACCTATACTGCTCCCCTGAACCCGGCCAGAGGAGATACCTCTATTTCCTGACCACTTTTGGGACAATTAGAGCTAAAATTAGCCCAAGATTATTTCTAGGAAATTTGTAGTAATAGTCTTAAATTTCAAACGGTACTAGTCTCATATAATTTGGAGTCATAAAACTCCCAATAAAGCCTAATAACTGAAGGAGGGTCAAGTGCTTTCTAACACAATTTTCACCAAAAAAATCCTATTCACATGCACAACTTCACAATCTAAAGCAACACTCACTACCATCATCATTTAACATTATCAAAACATTCAAATAACTCATATAGCACATGAACATATTCAAATTCACATATATAACTAAAGAGTTTCCAAACCTCTTTTCCTTTGCTCAAATGACTGCTTAATCCACTTTGCTTTCTTACTCCCTCTTTAGCTTCTCTTGTTCCCTCCAAAAAACATAACCAAAACTCAAAGTTACACATACCCTTATCTATCTTCATGGAGAAGAGGAGAGGAAGAGGGAAAAAGACCAACCACTTACCTTTTCTAACTCAACCCTTTCATCTAATTACTTGAAATTTGGGAAAAACATCACCTTGACCTAGAGATGCTTGAATTGGCGTGAGAAAGGAGGATAGGCTCTCTCTCTTTCTTTTTCCCTCACTTGGCCGGCCAAGAATGGCCTAAATGAAGTCAAAATGGTTTAATTTAGGCAATTAGCTCAATCCTTATCTCAAGTGCCACATGTCACCACTTCATTGGTCCTTTAAAGATATTTTTGTATTAAGCTTATCTCCTAGTTTCTGATTTTTCTTCCTTTCCTCTAATTGGCATTCCACTCTTTTATTAAATACATTGAACCCCATAATTTAATTAAGTCATTCAATTTAATCCCTAAGTACTAAATGACCAAAATACCCCTACCTTATACAAATAAAACTAGTCACATTCTTCACTATGATTAATCACTTCCATCATCCAATTACACATTTTTAATCACCAAATAATTCTTTTCACGTCATTTAGGGCACGATGATATAACTGTCCAATTTATCGAAACTTGCCAAAACTTTCAAATTAATGACGGTTGCGTCCTTTTTAACACTTCCGTCCCTAGCTCTAGCATATTCGGTTTCCGTTACACCCTGAACTTACCCTAATCCGACTAGGGTATATTCCGGGTGTTACAAATCTACCCTCCTTAAAAGAATTTCGTCCTCGAAATTCACTTATATCCGATTTCTGAATATCAAAATCTTTATCACTACATTCACCCACGCTAACATTATACTTATCATATAATAATTACACTTTGTTTCTCACATAATCCACTTTATTACTTCCTGTCATATAGTATGATTTTTATTGCTTTTCAATGTTTACTTAAACTTCTGATTGTTCCTTGTTCCTAATGGTTATTATCTCGAAACAATAATAATCTACTTGAGAAATCCTCAACGTTGTTATCCAAATAGCAAATTGTTTCACTAATATCAGTGTCAACTGTCATTGTCACCATATACCACCTTGCACGGTCATCATACAGTTCAAATCATTCTTACTAGTATCATTACATATATCCGAAAATCCGTATTTTCAAATAAGCATCTCCAAAATTTGAGGTACAAATCATTTACATTTTGTTACTATCAGGTCCCAAATGTCATTCTCAATCCACCTTATCACATCATATGTACATATAACCCTTTTTATCGAATTATTCCTTACTCAAATTCCAATACATTCATGACATACACAAATTCCCAATATTCAATTCATCAAATATTTTTATATATACCTTTATCCTATGATTATCATGTCAATCTTTTCACTTAGCTCCTTCCTCATAAAACATCTCGTCCTTTAAATACAGAATCGCTCACACATTTACTAAACTCTTCTCTTGATCAAAATAACTATAACAGTTCCCTTCTAGATTACTAGTATCACTAATTACGATTGGCTATCACTTTTGAACATCACATGGATTTTACAGTATTTATTATTTGACTATCTTGCATAAAAATTCACAGTTTTATTCACTCTTATAAGCAAGTTAAAATCTATAGCCAATAAGTTAATCTAATCAGATACAATTCCATTCCTTTCCAAATATGTATAGAAATCTTAGCCCATTTTATACCTTAATTCCTTAACAAAGAAGGGTCAAACCCACCAATTCTATAGACACAAATCTCTTACTCATTCTTATACATATTCAGTGATCCTTCACTCTCTCTTCTTTCTCTTTTTTTTCTAGTTTGAAGAACTAATTTCTTATTACACTTACTCAACTTTGTTATACTCAATGTACATTCTGTCAGCTTCCTGTCACTTGAGGCAAATGCACATGTCTGATGTTCATTAAGAAGGAACAACAGAGGTAAATGTAATGGATGCTAAATGATTTATGTATGAAATATGATGCAATGTATTAATGCAGTTCAGATAATGGCAATGCAAGTTTCCCAACCCCCATTATGTATCACATTCAAATAATTGCTCTCATCAGTAAGGTAGCTGACAGGTGTACCGAGTGTCACAATCCTCAAAATACTTCCACTTGTTGAAAATCCATCACTATCTAATCCTTTATTTCATCTTTCCCCTCGGGAAAAATTTTTTCATAACTTATGTCATACTACAGACAATCTCTAAACAAAATCTCTATAACTATATCCAAAACCTTAACAATAGGGAACGAATCCATGATAGACGGATCATAACTTATTGCATATTACACTTAACCATCTCATTGATGATATCATCAACACCTATACATTCCTACTACAATACTAATACAAAACCAGGACCTTCGCATTTGGCCAATGCAAAACTATACAGACTAAACTATAAACTCTAGTCGTCCAGAATCGACTAAACCTATGCTCTGATACCACTAAATGTAACACCCCTTACCCATACGTAGTAAACCATACCGTGATCCGATGGTTCATGATGACGGTCGAGGGCATTACCGCCACAATATGCAAAATTAATAAACTTCCAAGCTGGAAACGGAGTTAAAAACTTCTTTCATTAGCGAAAACACATTTATAGTTAACCATAAATTCATAACACAAACATATTACAAAAGACACTTTCTCGGAGTTTACTATAGATACATTAATTACATAACCAGTTACGCCTTTACAAAACTAATAATTCTAGAATTACAAATCTGACATACATTCTTAAACCTAAACAAATCCTATCCTAAAATTTCTTCATAACCTTGCATTGGCCAGGACTGCTGCGGGAAGACTCTCGAACGATTCGATCAATAGTACCTACACGGATTTAGAGAAAATCCGTGCTAAGCATAAAGCTTAGTGGGAAACACATAAATATGGATGACCAGTAATAAGGGCAGTCAAATAAGTTCAAAGAAAACCATAATGTAGAAAATATAATTATATCGATTATAACAAATTAGATACTTTCAAGGAGAATATCAAAATAGTCACTTACTTTGCATATCAGCGTTAACAAATCAATTATACAAATACACACCTTTTCCACATCTTGTACATGTCACTTTGTGCACTTATTCACATCCCTTTCGGTTTCCAAAACTTATTTCACACATCTTACTTAACAGATGCCTTAGTATGTAATTATTCAATCAATAAGGCATTTAGATTGCAATAACAAAATACATACTTTCACACAAGTATTCACATATGTATTCATCAATTCATAACTTATTGTATGATTCACATATTCTTGTTCATTTAATGCCTACTAAGTCAAAGGGGTGGATAACGAGTAACACATAGATACCCGAAGGTATTAACACTATTCTCATAACACATAGATACCCGAGGGTATCAAAACAATCTTTTAATTTTGTTCCAAAAACATTTTCGCGTAGATTCGGTACACAGGGATCACGAAGATCCAGTCGGGGGACATGATCAAGGTCCAAATCATTCGGTAGCTGCAGCAACAGTAACTCTATTAGGCATGCCTAACTATCCACGACTAGACTAACGCAGGCTAACACATACTTGTTTCCATTAATAATGTTCATCCTATAATTTAATACCTTTTTTTCTAGAAGCACATACTCTTATTATAATCGCATAATAATCCTACACATAATTTATTCATAAATTAAAGCAATGGTTCACATAAAATATAACAATCCATAACCTTTAATGACAATCACATTTTAATTTTAATACATGCTCAACAATTTATTTCAATGATAGTTTGTATGGTATAGCATTGTTAGTGGTTATGCCCTAGGCCAAACATTTGGACCTTGATGTAATCATTACATTTTCATTTATATAATGGTTTTCTTCACATTGATATTATTGGCATGTTACATTATTGTAATGTTTATGAATAACAATGTTATTCATGTTGTCCCTAGTCATTTATCAATAAAGGGCATAAAGATAAATTAAGACTAGTATAGATTTGCATTGATAATCATGGGATGATTATATATGATGATATGAATCAAATCTATACGTACTTGTTAGAGAACAAAGTACTGGATAGACCCACTATAAGATCACTTCATGGGATAATGTCATAAGTGTTCTTATAATAGATATGTTATTGAATCCTTTGACCTGAGGTTATCATGGTTTCCTACATAAGGAACATTATGTTTTGACATAATCAAACGTTATCTTTAATCAGATAATTATAAAGGATATGATTGGACATAATGAGAACTATGCAGAGGAAAATGTATAATCAAGATGGAATTTGTCCCTCTTATGAGAGAGATATCTATTGGGCCCCTCGATGAGTAGGACTATAAAATGCATGGTCGTGCTCAAATGAATTGATAGTGTGATCAATGTCATTTGATTTTATCAGTCTACTTAGTGATCGAGAAATTATATGTTTGAACAATTTAAGTTTGACATGGACCATGACTTATGTTCGAACAAGATATCGTGTGACAAAAAGGATAATAACATGTTCTATTGACATGTTAAAATCGGACTAACGATATTTATATTATTTGGGTAGTCATAATGTCTTGCTAGAGACCAATTATGACTTGTGGGCTTATTATGGGATAAGGCCCACTGCCAACATAATATAAACCTATTGGATCACACACCAAGACCAAAATGAACAATATGGATTTTATTGGGCTATTGGGCTATTATCTCTTGTTATTAACTCTTATCAAAACTCAATTTCCGTTTTTCAAAAGGAATGAGAGTTTTAAGGTAGTTAAAAACATTGGATACCAACATTGGATACCAACATAGGATACCAACATTGGATACCCTAGCTAGCATAATTTATTATTGAGAATAAGAAAGATTTACTCTAGCTAATTTTCTAGAGAGAAAATACAGCTACCATTGTTCTTCTTTGAGAAAGAAGAAAATCATAAAAATCCATTCGTATCTAAAGGGAGCTAGCACTCCTACAACTTTGGTTCATTTTGATCGTGCGTGTGGATACCAGTAGAGGACGTTCGTGTTAAAGGCAACGTCTTCAGTTCGATTTAAAGGTGTTTAATTCAGCTTCCCACACAGAAAAGGTTAGTAAATCTTATCACTTCCATTTGAATCAATCGAAATACATGGATCCTGTTTTTCGGGTTTTATTTTTCCGCTGCGTTTAATTTGCATTATTCTGCTTAAAACCCAACAAGCATATCTTAGTTTATACACTATGTCATATGTAAATCACAAGTCAAACCCATGTCAAATAGCTCCATTAACACACATTCATTGCATAGCAAAGAGTCGCGCTCGCGACCTTAGTCGCGACCGCGACAGATAGTTAAATAGCATCTGTCGCGCTCGCGACAGAACCACGCATCACATTCCAATACACATATCTCCGACTATTCAATCTATTAGGAATCATTGATTATTTAAATGATCATATAAAAACATTTGAGGTACAAAATATTCCTTTCAATTTCAGTTTAAGACACACCTAAAACAATCACTTAGTTTCATCTTAATACCACATACAAATTTTAAACTGTCAATTATCATACTCAAAACTTGAGTCATAAATAGCTCTATCAACTTATAAATCGACACATACCTATCACATTTATTTTTAACAAGTATCCAGGTGTCTAACAGAATTCAGTTGAAACACTATCTTTTATGTCTGAATACGTGTCGGGGCTTTGGTTTAGGCTTGGAAGAATATCCCAACCTTTCTACGTATCCCAAAGAGTTGGGAATCAGAACCCCGTAGTTCTACAAGATCAAAGTACAGTTTATAGAGTTTTGCCTCCAATTTCTTAACATAATTTAGATCAGGTTAATGGTGAACGAATTCAAAGGTGTTCGACTCATTAGACTTTGAAATACCTTAGTCATTACTCTTATTTACAACCTTAGTCTCTTATAGTCCTAAGTGATATCTACTTATTTACTCTTTTACAAACACTAAACATATGACAAATATGTCTCATGAAGTTCCGATGAAGTTCGGGTGTATTCCGGAAGAAAAAAACATCATAAAATATACAAACTAGAAGAGGGTAAAGGTAAGCAAGGGTTCCTACCAACCAAAAGGTTCAAAAGAAGGAGAAAAACACTTGTTAACCATATCCTGTCACGCTCGCGACAGAAGCTCGCTTCAGGTTCCTCATACAGACTGGTCACAAGACTGCTTTTCACTTTAAACTTCAACTGCCTAAACCGACCTCTAAACCTCATTTTTAGACAAAATTTACTTCTTAAAGAATGATCCTTAGGATGTTAGCTTTAATATAGAACAAGTTTCATGTCTTTGGGAAGCCTAAATCATACGATATGATCAAAACAACCTATACTGCTCCCCTAAACCCGGCCAAAGGAGATACCTCTATTTCCTGACCACTTTTGGGACACTTAGGACTAAAATTAGCCCAAGCTTATTTCTAGGACATTTGTATTAATAGGTCTTAAATTTCAAACGGTACTAGTCTCATATTATTTGGAGTCCTAAAACTCCCAATAAAGCCTAATAACCGAAGGAGGGTCAAGTGCTTTCTAACACAATTTTCACCCAAAAAATCCTATTCACATGAACAACCTAACAATCTAAAGCAACACTCACTACCATCATCATATAACATTATCAAAACATTAAAATAACTCATATAGCACATGAACATATTCAAATTCACATATATAACTAAAGAGTTTCCAAACCTCTTTTCCTTTGCTCCAAAATTGCTCAAATGACTGCTTAATCCACTTTGCTTTCTTACTCCCTCTTTAGCTTCTCTTGTTCCCTCCAAAAAACATAACCAAAACTCAAAGTTACACATACCCTTATCTATCTTCATGGAGAAGAGGAGAGGAAGAGGGAAAAAGACCAACCACTTACCTTTTCTAACTCAACCCTTGCATCTAATTACTTGAAATTTGGGAAAAACTTCACCTTGACCTAGAGATGCTTGAATTGGCGTGAGAAAGGAGGATAGGCTTTCCCTCTTTCTTTTTCCCTCACTTAGCCGGCCAAGAATGGCCTAAATGAAGTCAAAATGGTTTAATTTAGGCAATTAGCTCAATCCTTATCTCAAGTGCCACATGTCACCACTTCATTGGTCCTTTAAAGATATTTTTGTATTAAGCTTATCTCCTAGTTTCTGATTTTTCTTCCTTTCCTCTAATTGGCATTCCACTCTTTTATTAAATACATTGACCCCCATAATTTAATTAAGTCATTCAATTTAATCCCTAATTACTAAATGACCAAAATACCCCTACCTTATACAAATAAAACTAGTCACATTCTTCACTATGATTAATCACTTCCATCATCTAATTACATATTTTTAATCACCAAATAATTCTTTTCACATCATTTAGGGCATGACGATATAATTGTCCAATTTATCGAAACTTGCTGAAACTTTCAAATTAATGAAGGTTGCGTCCTTTTTAACACTTCCATCCCTAGCTCTAGCATATTCGATTTCTGTTACACCCTGAACTTATCCTAATCGGACTAGGGTATATTTGGGGTGTTACATAATAAGTGTAAATGTAAAGCATGTGGAAAATGAATTAATTAAGAGAATAAAGGTAGGTAAGGATATAATTGTAATTATGAGATAGTGAAGGGTAAAATCATAAATTGATAAAAGTTTAAGGACCTGGGTCATTATTACTGATTAGGGATAACCGATATGTAGATTTAATTCCATCTAATTTAATTAAAGATAAGATAATATAATTAAGATAAATAATAATGTGTCAGGTAAATTTAATCAAATACTGAGAATTTTATAATTTAGTCACAACGAATTAAGAGTGTGTAATATAATATGTAAAATAAATTATTAAAGTAAAAGATTGGCTAGGACATTAAAAGTAAGGCACAAATTATCTAACAGTTTTAAGAGTTGATGTTCATATAATGGGCATAAAGATATATGCTTGTGTGTGCATGCATGTAGTAATAGTATGAAAAATTTAGGATATGTATCCACCACTGAGCATTTTTAATGCTCAGCACGTAGTGTGATTACTGTGTGCAGGTTATAGAAAGAAAGAAGTGGTAGTGGCCGATGTTACGGAAGATCGAAAGAATTTACGAGACAACAAGGATAGAGATATAAGCACAGCATGTATACGATTGCAATGGATGAACACGAGATTGTTCAGGATAAGTATATGAATGGTGTGTTAGTGTAATTGCTATGTTATTGTATATGTATGATCGTGATTGTAGAAAAAAAAATTCTACTGAATCTATTGAGTGCATTACAGTGTATTTCATTGCAGTGCTGTAACATCCGATATTCGTACTATTTGCGAGTGTAGGGTGCTACAAATCTTTTCCTTTCCCTTATCTTTTCTTGTTTCTTCCACTACATACACAATCCAATTTCTAGAATTGGAACAAGGGAATCAATATCCAATTCAATTAAGAAAATAAGAAGGAGAAGAAGAACAATCTAATATTATACTTACCTTGATAATCCAAGAGTCAATACAGAAATCGATCAACCAAAATCAACCAACAACATTCAATGGAACGGGAGACTAAAGATGATGATGATGAAGAAGAAGAAGAAGAAGAAGAAGAAGAAGAAAAAGAGCAGAAGAAGATGAACAGAAATGGGACTAAAGGGGCCGAACAAGGAGAGAACAAAGTGAGGCAATTTCTATCTCCAAACCCTTATATTGCATGCATTTGTTGTGTTGGCAAAGCTATCACATGTCACATGGAATCCACTTATAACCTTAATCATGATTAGCTTAAGCTAATCTCACTTAACACTTAATTAATCATCTCCTAACTTAATCATACACAACTACAATTTAGTCACTTAATTAATTTATTTCATGCAATTAAGTCCTTTTTTTCAATTACACTTAGGTCCAAAATTAGAAACCCTAAATCAAACTTGTCCAATTACCCCAATTAAGTCAAAATACTTCTAGGGTAGATTTCAGGTCATTACAACTCTCCCCTCCTAAAAAGAATTTCGTCTGCGAAATTCATACCTGCATTGAACAAATGAGGATATTGAGCTCACATCACTGCTTCCGGTTCCCATGTTGCTTCTTCTATCCCATGATGATGCCAAAGCACTTTTACCAATAGAACTTGCTTATTCTGATGTTGCTTCACTTCTTGTGCCACTATTGCTTTAGACTTCTCATGATAAGAGAAATCTGGTTGCACTTACACATCTTGCACTAACAAAACATGTGACTCATTTGAACAATATCTTCGAAGCATAGAGACATGGAAGACATCATGAAGCTTAGCCAAAGCCGGAGGTGAGGCTAACCGATATGCCTATAATGACCCAGAATTTACACTAGTAGTATTTCGACTTATATAGGGTAATTAGATGAGTTGGATTTGGGATCTTTAATTTGGATTTAAGTGTAATTGAGGAATCAAGGACCTAATTGTATAAAATAAATAAGTTAAATGGCTATAAAGTAGTTATGTATGATTAAATTAAAGAAGGATTAATTAAGAGTTAATGGTGGATTAGTTTAAGCAAGAGAATAGTGGAATCCAAGTGTTGATTTTTAATTGTGCCAACACATCCAAGTTCATGCAATATATAGTGGGAAAAGACAGATTTTTGGTTCCTTTGTGCATGTCCCTTGATTCGGCCACCTCTTTATTATTGTCTTTCTTTACTTATTCTTTAATTTGCTCTTCATCATCTTCTTCCTCTTTATCAATTTCGGTTCCTAGTTCATCAAGTTCCTGTAGGTTAGTTAAATGATTCCTAAGTTGAGTGAATGGTGTTGGTGTTTTGGCAAGCCAAAGGTAAGTGTTTGAATTGGAACTTCTACTTCTTCTTCTTCTTCTTCTTCTTCTTCTTCTTCTTATTGAAATTGGATATTGGTTGAAGCTATAGAAATAAGAAGAGTGAAAGGAAAGATGAAGCTTGATGACTCAAGTATCAAGTGAACTCATTGAGAGTATAGGAGTTTGAGGTTTGGGAACTTTATGTTTTGATAGTGTTTGGGAAATCCTTGATTTTTGAATTGTTGATAAAGTTCTGGTTGTTGATTGTGCTTGATGAGTTGCATGCCCTGACTTGCATATGAAAGTTCTATGTGTAATTGGTATACTTTATATTGATGGAGAGATTAAGTAATGCTATGTTATCTTGAGACCTAATTTTGGGAAAATTTATGTATTTGATGTATATATATTGCTGAGTTTCTATTTTTGATATGTATTTGTTAAATTGGATAGCTTGAGTTAATTGGTTGTGTGGATTTGCATGAGTTTGGAGAGCTTGAGATTCTTGGGGAAACTCTGCTCAAATTTTGCCAGACTGTCGTGTGATTTTTTGTTCCTAAGTAGAGTTTGAGAACTCCAAACTAAGTGATTTTAGTTCTGTCAAAACCATGACTTCCATACCTACAAAAGTCCTAGAAATGACCATGACCAAATTCTGGCTCTAAAACTCTTAAAAGTGGCCAAAATAGAGGTGTCTCTACTTTGGCGGGTTCATTGGAGCAGTATAGGTTGTTTAGATCATATCTGACGTTGTATAAGTTTACATGACCTGAAATTTGTTCCATATGAGAATTAATATCCTAAGGAACAATTGTTAATGAGGAAGTTTTGCCTAAAATTAAGGTTTAGATGTTAGTTTGGGATGTACAAAATAGAGAAGAGAAGCAGTCCTGAGATTCTGCTTCTGTTTTGCTTATTTTTGGTATGTCACGGTAACAACCAAATCGTTGCCACTATGACCAATACTGAGAGAAGGCAGACTTGCTTATTTCTGGGGGTCACAGTCCCAACCAAATCATTGCCACCGTGACCCATGTCCATAGGCTTCTGTTTTGCTTATTTTTGGGATGTCACGGTCACAACCAAATGGTTGCTACTGTGACCCTTCCTTGTTTTGACTATTTTATGAGTTCTTTCTGAATTGAACCTGTATTGCATCAAAACTTTTTGGGACTTATCTGATGCATGTTTAGGACCATTAAATGAATATATGGATAGTTATCACGTGAAAAATATCTATGAATAGGATTAAGATTAATAGCAAATTAATGAAGTAATGATGTATATTTTAGGGATTGAAACGAATGAGATGTGTAAGAGTATGACTATATGTTTATAGTGAATATGTGTAAATGTGACATGTTCAATTATTATAAGGAATATCTGGTAATGTAAACATTAAATTGATTTTGATGATGTTATGCAAGGAAGGTACTTGAATTTTCTGTAAATCTTTCTAAAACACGATCTAATGTTTTATAAGTGTGTGAAATGGAATTTAGTCAAGCTGGCCGACAGTTAATTAGATCTATAACATGGACATGTATAATGCAAATATGTATAATGAAGTGTGGACTTGATTGATAAGTCATATGAATAAGCTAGATATTAATGATATGATATTGCATAATAAGTGCTTGTTGATAACCCATACATGTGTGCATGATACTAAATGTTATGATTTTATTTAATGTTAGTGTATTGATGTAATTTATGGTCTTGAGTTTATGAACTGCTTATTTATATGAAGATTTTGATGTTGTATGACATATTAATGCAAGTAAAGTTATGGGTTAGTTATTTAGCCTGCAAGTCGAGTCGTGGATAGGTAGGCATGCCTATAGGGTCAAAAGTGCTGCAGCCAATGCACTTTCTAATTACCGGCCCCATTTGGGTCAGGGGTAATCCTGGAATAGGTTCCCCAGAAGCAAGTGAGTGTGTTTTTATTTAAAAGTATCTACGGATACTAGATTGAGATAAAAGTATCTACGGATACTAATGCGTTATAAAAGTATCTATGGATACTAGATTGAGATAAAAGTATCTACGGATACTAGTTTAAAGGTATCTACGGATATCAGAGTGATAATCCCGTTATCCACTAATATAGAAGTGCAGGCAAATTTGAAAATAACTATTAAGCAAGTGATTGAATATAAACTTTATGTATTATGTGAATTTGTGAGTATATAATATTGATCGGTTAAGGTGCATAAATGTGGAATTGTGATCACAACTTGATGATAATATATGAATAGTATGACATACGAGAATTAAGTGATATTGACAATTACTAATTGTATAATGTTAATTGTTAATCTGAATTGCATTTACGTTCCATGAGTATGTGAACTATATTAATGAACACTCACATCTCTAATGTGTATAGAATTCTGTTTGGATTCACAAGAGTGCGTATCTTCAGATATAAAAATGAAAGAAGTATTTTTAAGTAATAATACAAAAAGAGGTACTTATACGTACCACAGTGATATTCCGATATCTACTTCTAAGAGTGTCGAAGCAAGGTATAGAACAAATGAAGTGTTGTGAATATAGCAATGTGAATTTAATGCATAATGAGAATAGTATGTGGTATTGTTATGGATTGAGGAAGGTATACATTGTGCGGATTTATGACTATAACTTGATGATTGTGTATATACATATGCAGGTGTTGATAGTTACTTTGCCATATGTAGATATATATGTGATGCCTGCAAATGGTGATGTCTATTGATATGCAATGAATGAATAGAAGTATACTAAATGAGTAATATGACATGTGTGAATTCAGGATATAAAGTAATGAACTATGAATGACTTTGATGATATTGATAATTACCTGTTATGTAGTGTTGATGGTTAATCTGGATTGTATATATGTATGATGATATATGATCACCTAGATATGACAGATGATATACTATATATATGTGATAATGCAAGGCATGTTAGAGATTTGATATAATGATTGTTATGTATGAGTTTAGTATGTTGTTGTTCCCCACTAAGTGTTGTCACTTAGCATGGATGTTTTATCCATGTAGATATCTGAAGATAGAGTTTTGGAAGATAGCCCTGCATCGCCAACGGCCAACACATTAGGAACAACTGTATAAGTAGGTTATTTTGTAATAGTATAAGATGTGTATTTTCAGTAGGCATGTGTAAGAGAACTATAGGTTTTGTATCAAAGAAGTTGTATTTTGTGAAGTGAAAACTGAAGTAAAACTATAGGTGATATGTAATGTAATGCATGGATTTTCGGAATGTAATTGAATGCTGCCTTTTAAACGAAATTTATTAATACTGAGTTTTATGAGAATGATGATTCATGTGCATGTGTTTGTTGTTGTGACATTTCATAACCATCGTAGTAAAGCTCTACAGGTGGTTAGGAGGTGTTATAATGCCACTATCCTAACTCTTTCCAACACTTCATAAGGTCAATGAATCTCGGACTCAATTTCCCTTTCTTTCCAAATCGAAACACTTTTCTCCATGGAGACACTTTCAAAAAGACTTTGTCACCTACATCAAACTCTATATCCTTTCTCTTTAAATCCACATAAGACTTTTGCCTGTCACTTGTAGCTTTCAACCGCTGCTAAATAATCTTCGCTTTCTCTTCAGTATCTATTACCAAATCAGAACAAATTATCTTATGTTCATTCAACTCTGTCCAACCTACAAGAGTTCGACATTTTCTTCCATAAAGAGCTTCAAAAGGTGCCATGCTGATACTCACTTAATAACTATTATTGTACGCAAATTCCATCAATGGAATGTACTTATCCTAACTCTTAGAAAAATCCAAAACACAAGAAGCAAATCTTCTAACACTTGAATCACTCTTTCTGACTGTCGTGCACCAAGTGCAGATTGTAATCCTTTCTAGAACTTAGAAGTAAACCTCGGGTCTCGATCAGATACAATGGATAAAGGAATACCATGAAGTCCCATAATCTCATTTACATACAACTCAGCCAACCGATCAATAGAGTAATCAAGTTGAATCGATATAAAATGGGCCGACTTGGAAAATCGTTCAACGATCACCCATACAGAATCGTACTATTTAGATGTCATTGGAAAACTTGTGATAAAATCCATGGTAATATTATCCCATTTTCACTATAGAATCAGAATAGTATTTAACAAACTCAATGGAACTTGGTGTTCTGCTTTCACTTATTGACAAGTCAAACACTTAGAAACATATTCAACCACATCTTTCTTCATACCAGGCCACCAATAAAACTGTTTCAAATCATGATACATCTTATGTCCACCTGGATGCATGGTAAAGACTGTATTATGAGCTTCATGCAAAAACTTCTTTCTCAACTCTTTATCACTTATTACACACAACCGATCTCAATAATACAGAACACCTTCTTTATTCACTGAGTAGTCAGTCTTATCACCATTCCTGACTAACTGTAGAATCTGTTGCAACTTAGGATTAGCTTTCTGTGCATCCACTATCTCATTCCTCAAACTAAGTCTTGCTTTCAACTGAGCGAACTCTCTCAGACCCTAAAAGCGGCCTCCAGGTCCGAGAGATTCTATTTATGATTTCAAGTCAACTCATTGGGCCTACCAACTTATAGGCAATTTAGTTAATAAGTTCATGAACTTCTCATATTGAGTTCAATACACTAAATTTTAGCTAGTTGAATCTAATTCACTTAGCATCAATTTTATCAACTTTAATTGACTCACAAAAAATTTTAATAACTTATATTAGTGTTATCTAAGATTTGGAAGTGATTTAAAATCATAATACTCAAGAGCTTAAAATATAACTTTTTATGCGCAGGAAGCCTTGAGTGACTTCCATTTTTCAAATTTTATTAATGTATTAAGGACAATAAGTAAGTTGTTCTTGTAATGATCAATACTCAATTCCAAAGAGCCAAGTATAAGGTGTTACACTGGATCCAATCCAGTCCCAAATCTCACTTAATTGAGGTCCGAGAGATTCTATTTATGATTTCAAGTCAACACATTGGGCCTACCAACTTATAGGCAATTTAGTTAATAAGTTCATGAACTTCTCATATTGAGTTCAATACACTAAATTTTAGCTAGTTGAATCTAATTCACTTAGCATCAATTTTATCAACTTTAATTAACTCACAAAAAATTTTAATAACTTATATTAGTGTTATCTAAGATTTGGAAGTGATTTAAAATCATAATACTCAAGAGCTTAAATATAACTTTCTATACGCAGGAAGCCTAGAGTGACTTCCATTTTTCAAATAATTTTTGAATAATTTTTCAACAATTTTTCTCCTAATATTTTATGCTAACAATTAACATATATATTTTAGAGGCTTCATATTACATGAAATTCAAATGAAAATAAAATTTTTTAAAGCACAAAAAATCAACTCATTTCATCTTTTATACCCTTTTTGCACAAATTTCCTTGAGTGGACCTGGGGTTGAATAATTCAACTATACATGCAATTTTTCTTGAACAAACTTGATCTAGATCTTAATTAAAATCTAATTGTGATTTATAACACTTGAAATCTCGAAATTGGACATAGCTAAAATATAGTAGAAATCAAAAACTACATTAATATAATCTAGGATTCATAGTTTGATCAACCAATCATTGATCTTGTCAAAAAATTTGATTAAAACAAAACTACAAGTTCAATATACACTTACCGAAATAGTTTGAACAGTTGCTAATTTTTTTTATCGGACTGTAGCAAGCCACCATTATCAAAAACTATGGATGCCCCCAAATGTATCAATACAAGCAATGGATCAAAAGAACCAATATGATGGAAAAAAATAAAAGAGCTAAAATTCTCTATATGTTAGCAAGAGAATTCGGCTAAGGGAAAAAGAGGATTAAGATAATTTTATCTTTTAGAATTATGTGTAGGCCTAGCTTATGCTAATTCTTTAAATAGGGGTTTTATATGTATCATTATCTTATTCCTTACATATCCTTAAAGGCCTAATCCAAGTAGAATTTGGATGGGCTATACACCTAAGGACAAAGAAGCCTAAGGTGCTCCATGCTCATGGGCCCTATAATGGACCATTTGCAAGCCCTTTAGGCTTCTTAGACCATGCATGTATTGGACCATCCCAGAAATTACTTCCATAACACTTAGAAATCATGTCACATGCCCATTAGCCTTAAACAGGCCCAACGTAAGCCTTTAGAGCTAATGCATATCTTCTATGTGCATGTATAGAGAGAAAGTCTCTTTTCTCATCATACTTAGGCCTTTTAGCCTAAATTCTTTTCTCCTTCATTTCAATATGATATTATGACATCCCATATCATAATAGACTATGTATTTTACTTTTTTACCCTTTACTATAAGTGTATGACCCCTTGGATTTTCGTGCAACTTTGTAGCACAAAGTATAACTAAGAATCATAGTTCAACCATTAAATAAAGAAATATGGAAGATATTTTGATGGAAATTAAATAAATAATTTATGAGGAAGTGACATTTGACACATTATGGACCATTAGATTAAATAGTACCTAATTAAATCTTAGGTCTTCATTCCACCATATAAAAGCATGAAAACTTTATAAAAATTTTAGTAATTTCTCCTCCCTTGGTTGAACTCTATCTCTCACATCTCCCTTCATTTTCTTCTTTGATTTTCCATGGATGAATTAGCTTAAACCCATTAATTTACCCTAAACTCATAGAAATAATTGTCTACACTCTTTCCTTGAACTACTAAGCCAATTTTGAAGGGAAATTTCAAGTTTGGAAGGAAGAATAAATGTCTTCTGTAAAATCTCAAATGAAATTTAGAAATTTTTGTAAGTTAGTATTTCTTTAGTGAGAATAAATAGTACATACCTTAATTTTGATACAATTTGAAGGAGATTTAATGGTAATGTGTAAATAAAAAATTGGTTAGGTGAAGAACAAGAGGAAGAAGGAAGAAGGAAGAAAGGAAAAGAGAAGGGAGAAGAAGAATGAAAAAATGAGTAAAGGAAATTGAGATTCGTGGATACCATTACTGTCATTTTTCACGTTTATGTGTGTGTATGTTTGTGCTTAAATTTAGGATAATTGATGAATTTAATTAAATTGATATAATAAATATTTAATTGGATGCTAAATGAAGCTATATATATGATTAATTTTGATTTTCAACATATAAGTTGTAAATTCCTTAGTTGGCACATAATACGTATAACCTTGAATTTTCTTAAGTATGTGCTACTTTGCTTAAGTGACCTAAAAATTATGCTTTTGATGAATTAAGAATCTACTTATAGCATTCAACTAAAAAGAAATTAATTTGAGTTACTTGGGATTAATTGTGGCCCAACTGAATATGGAGTGAAAATTAGTGGTATTGTTGCATAAGTATGTTAAATTGATATGAATAAAAATACTAATCATTAATTTAAGAAGATAGCATGAATAGTGGCATGAATTGATAAAGAATAAACTTGTGAGAAAATGAAGTCGCTTATGGATATAAAGTATGATTATGTAAGATGAACTATGTGCGAAAATGAAGTTTAAGCTAAAAATTATACTCGATGGCATAATGTGATAATTTAATGATGAATTGTTTTGTCCTTAGTAACTCATACTGAAACCAGAAGTATAAAATATAATTGGCTAGCCATATGGACATATACCTCGGTTTTGAATCATCGCAACTCGCATTTGTAGATCAATGGCAGTCTATATAGTCATACAATCAGCATTATGCAGTTAGTCGAAGCGTTTGACTTCCAAATGGTCACTTCGACAGTTTTGGACCTTTGGCATTCTAGTCCCGCATATTCGATTTGTTGAATTTTCGCTGGATATTACTGGGGGAAATAGTATTAATGGCGCAAAACAATATTAAATTGATAAAATAACAAAAATAAGGCAAATTGGTATTTTAAAATAAAAAAATGTTGAGTAGGAACCTAACAATAAAAATAGTACAAAATATAGATTTGTTTGATGTGTGAAAAAGGGAAACTTTAAGATAAAAACATAAATATAAAATTTATAAACATTTAATTAATTTATTATGCTAAACAATAAGATGTAATTAGAATTGAAAACACGTGAGTAAATGTTTGTTTGATTATTATCTATTGAATTTAAATTTCATATGCCTAAATATGTGTGGTATGCTTTTATTGGTGTGAATTTTGTGTACACGAAAAATGTTAATACGATATCTACTACTAAACGGAAATTGCTTATCGCGTAATTTGTTTACTACGCACAGGTACACATGGGCAATTAAGTGAAGATGGACGGGATAGATCAATTAAATGTAAGGTCAGCTGAGAGAACAAAATTAAGAGAGAAAAAAAAAAGAAAAAAAGAAAGTGCGGTATTTATGGGATATTACAAAATTACTAGAATGCCGTTGTTTCCTTTCCCATCATCTTTTGTTGGAATTTATAGAACACTAAATTCTATGAAAATTAATTTCCAAAATTCCTAAATTATTAACACCAATCAAGAAAATAACCACTTCAATTAATGAAAAATTATTTCCATTGAATCACAATATAAATATGTAACTTATCTTTGCAGAGTATTCCTTTTTCCTCTTATTTTTTCTCAAGTCCCACATACTAACATTAATTTTCCTTTGTTTTACATGGAGAAAAAATATATTGAAGTGTTGTATCTTGACACAATTTTTCCCTTTTATATGTAATGAAAGAAATTTACAAATAACTACCTTTTTATTTTCAACCAATAGGAACCAAATAAAAATAATTATTAAAATATAATTATTATAATTATTTTTACATTAAATCATGGATGAATGTATCTTACATCTTTAAAATCAAGGCTAATTTGGTATATTCACATGAGGTTTCCATAAATCTATAAATAAAAAGTAAATTTTTTATTTAATGAATTGAAGTAAATTCTGGTTATCTAGTCAAGATTAATTGAAATATTAAAATATCTTGATTAAGGAACTTAATCAGCTTTTGATAAAGAGTTAAAATTAGTTAATAGAACGAATAATTAAATAATTAGAATATGAACATAAATATTGAAGAAAAAATAACAAAAAAATCTCATTTCCATTATAAATAACTAAAATGATCGATATATTTGTTAATGAATGATGTTATAATATTACACATTAATTATGACAATAAAATCGCATTTCACTTCAAAATAAATAAAATCATTTATTCGGTGATCATTTGGTAATAATAATAATAATAATAATAATAATAATAATAATAGTAATAGCCACAACTTTCATGCATCGCTAAATATTTACCTTTGTAGTTTGAAATTTTAGGCGATTAAATTCACGATCTCTAAAATTTTTTAAGTGTTTTATTTTAATAGTATAAAAATTTTAGTGCCAGGAGAGATCAGTGCCATTTAGTCTTTGATAAGTAATTATGTTTTAGACTCACAATTTGTAATTTTGTGAGATGGTGGGGTTTATTTTGGTATATTTGTCTTATAAGGTCTGAATATTGTGCCCTGTTTTATTACCTTTCTTTTGATCATGATTATTGGATTTTTGCTCCGCTTCGCCCGTAGATGTGGATTTTATGTTGTACCACTTAAAATTTTATGTTTATTTTATTTTTCTCAATTTATTTTTTGTTTGCATTAGCCTTACCTATCTAAATATTTTTGTTCCGGCATCTAATCCTAACAAGTAGTATCAGAGCCCAATTGCCTATTTAATATTTATTTAGGTCAATTATGGTAACAACAAATTTTGGGATATTAAGAACTAAATTGCATTATAAATTTTGCACCTCAAGATGAAAGCGATTCCACTACAAGAAAATGACGGATTAACAAAACAAAATTACTGACAAAATTTAACGACGAAAAAAGTCATCGGTGTTATGGTGTTTGGTAAATTTATTGACGGAAATATTGTTCATCGGTAAATTTGTAATTTTCGTCATAAAATTTGTGATGGAATTATTATTTCCATCGAAAACAATTACAACGGAAATATTCGTTCCATCAGTAAATTTACTGACGGAATGTGCTATACCGATGGAAATGTTTATTCTGTCGGTAAAATTTACCTATGGAACCTTTATTTCCGTTGGTAATTTTAACAACGGAGAAACGCTTTCAATCGGTAAATTTATGAAATTTTAATTTTTTTTATTTTTTTAGTTTAATTTTAAAATGATAGAATCATCAATAATAATATAGTATAAAAATTATAATGGATAAAAATAATATAATTAAAAATGTATTAATTAAAGTAAATAATTTTGGCAAAAACGTAACAATAATGTATAATCAATTAAAAGCACTACCAATAGTAATTTTTTTAAAAATCTCTAAATAAGCAGTTGGTGAAAGTGGACGATCAGACTGCTGCGATGAAGTGTTGATATTTCGATTCATCTCCTCCATCTGATTAAACATGTCAGTTATGCAGTTCATCAGCATTTGTATTATATTTCGAAGTTTAACTACTTCACCACTGAATGCAGCCCGCCTACTGGAGGCAGATGTACTGGATGTAGAGGATTGCGAATAACAAGAGTTCGCAAAAGAACCCAAGCAAAAAATCCATCCATGGCAGTTCCTATCACCGACTGCGTCGTAAAATGTCTGACTCTGATCAACATTCTCAGAATTCACAGTCTGACATTGAAGACTCTAGTATATTTGCTCCTGTCATAAAATAATTTTTTTATATTAATTAGTACTAAATTTTAACTAATATGATACATCAAAATAATAGTAAATTATAACTTTAACATATATGAACTTGTCTAATTCGAGTGCTAATGAATGTCACACCGTCATGCTTTCGTGTATGGGTGTGCACAAACACCTAATGTGGTGTAGGCCTCCTACCCAAATATGTTTTGTGCAAACAAATAAAGGGTTGTATATAATTAAACTACAGTTTACAAAAATTTCAGCAAATTTTTCTCTATATATCTGATATTTACCCCTTGTTCGACAAAAAATTCCGACAGAATTTCCCCTAAATTTGTACCAAACCTCCTATATAAAAGTCACAAAAGCACTTTTATGTTCTTTTATCCTGCCATCCAACCCCAATTCAAATTCCTTACATAATATTTTTCTCATCCTCCTCTATTTAATCAATCATTTTGAGAATTATCACGTGTCACATTTATTGCAATAAAAAAAAAACTATTAATCATAACAGTAATATTTTTTAAATACTTACAAGTCTATCTGCATACTCCTGGTGGGACAACGATCCTCTAGTATGTAAAGATATGCTTACGCCCTCCGGTTCTCCCCGCTTATTAGTAGCATTCTGCTCAAAAATGGAAAGGGTCTCGAGTGATGTCCAGTACTGCTGCTAGTGTGCCCATATTTTTTCAGTTATAAAATGAGGTCGTACACCCTTCTTGTGTATCTGACTCACAAAGTCTCAATAACGTACATGGGCTCGACTCTCCCGTGCACCATACATGATGTGCTCAATTTGTTAATCCCAATAAAATTCTTTCTAATAAAAAAACAAGATAATCATAATGTAAGTATTTATAAACTATTTTCTCCTTGAATTTTCCCGTGATCGAGTGGGATCACTTTCCAGATGGAATCAATCTAATAGATACGCAATTTCAGAATCTTTTCAAATTAAACAGTATAACATCAATATAAACTTATATATTATTCACTTACTGATTAGCTTCAATGGTAATGTACATCCTTCCATTGACTCCAATTGCTCTAGGCCTAGGACCTTCCACTGTAATAACCCGAATTGTACCCTAGAAGGATTTATAGTATTATTGTACAGTAAGGACACAGTAGTAATAGGTCTAAGAGTGAATTTATGAGTAAAGGAGGACTTTATTGGAAGAGATTAAAAGTTTGTTGAAGAAAGAATTGATTTGAGGGACTTATTTGAATCTTTGCCGAGGACCAAGTGGGAATTATGTTCGAGTGGGACAAGTGGATTGTGGTTTGACATGTGGATTGCTATGAGCTTGCTACCTAGGCAGCCACATGCAATAAAAGGAGCACTTAGTGGGAAAATCTGTCCCATACCACATACAACCAAATTTTCACTCCTCTCACTCTCCCTCTCTCATTTTTTCTCTTTTCTTTTTTCATTATTTGGTTTTTGTTCTTCTTTTTGGTTGGATTTTTTGCTAATTGGATTGATTTAAGGAGGTTTGATAAGAGATTTGAGAAGGTATGTTTGGGTATATAGTTTTGGGATCTTCTTTCTATTCGTTTCTATTCTTGGTTTTGAGGTTGTTGTATATGGATTAAGTGTGTGTGTTTTTGGATTGTGCAAGAAGTTGTTGATAAGAGGAAGGAGAAAGGCATGAAGAAGATTTGAGTAAGAATGATAGAGGTTCAAGCTGTATTTTTTAGAGGTTTGGGATCGTGTATTAATTCTTGATTTGATGCATGTTGAGGTTTATGTACTAGTTTATTTAATCATATTTATGTATTGGTGGTGTGGGATATTGATATGTGAGTTTCTGTTAATAGCTACATGTTGATTATTGGAAAATTATAAGTATGTTATAGATTATGCATGTAGGGTATTTGTTTATGACTATTGTGCTTGAAGGCCATTTTGGTTGTTATTGATATTTGATTGTGCCTATAATTGTGTTTAGAGCCTTGTAATGTATTTGTCATGGTTTTGAAGTAAATTGGAAGTCATGCATGTGATTGTAGGGTTGTATGTGTTAAGTTTGTGCATGAGGGTTATGTGGTTGGAGTTTCGAACACATAGTTCAATTTTATCACGAGCGCAACAAAGGTCATGAGCATGACAGAATACTCCTTGGGCGAGCTTGGTTTTGCTGAGCTGGGTGTCTGTCAAGCTTTGTCATGAGCGCGAGCTCTGTCGCAGGCGCTACAAAAGCTACTTCGGCATTCTGTTGCAAGTGTGACATTACCGCGAGCGCGATCTTGGGATGTTTGCCTTCTATCGCGAGCACGACGCTGTGCAAAGTTTTGAATATAAGTCTTTTGACCTTAATTATGTGTACTATTGCATTGGAATATGCATGATCGTGCATAATAAAGCTTTTATGTAATAACATGAATGTGATATGAACTGCATGGTTGATGGTTGTTTAGGTTGTGAATAAAATGAGGTGATGAGTAATGAATTGATACTTGAATGATTGTAAAGTATATGTATATGAGCAAAGTATATATTATGTATTTATGTGATAAGCCTGAGGGATTCATAGTAGTGGATAGATAAGCATGCTTATAAAGGGCTAGAGTTTGCAGCTACTAAAGTTAGCCAATTTGGGTCTAGAGCTGGCCCGTATAGGTCTAGAGCTTGTTGCTTTCGGGTAACTAAATATTTTGAGACTTCGGTCTCTAGATGTTTGATACTACTAGTCAGTATCTAGAGCACCCGTATCCACTATTGATGGGATTCAGGCTATGGTTGTTATATATTTATGAATGAGCAAGTAGAACTATGTTCTATTATATGTATATGAATGAACATGTATATGACTAAATGTGAGATGATCATAATTGAAAAAGGCATACTTGTATGTTATTTGTGCATGTATATGAACATTTGACAAACCGTGATTAAGATGTAAATTATCGTGTATGATAATCTAGAGCTGAAAACTGAATGCTTAAAAGTTTATATGTTATCATGTATGGATTGTGATTAGCATGTTTAATTATATGTATAGTATGGGTGTTGTGACTTCGAAAGAAGTCTTTTGTATCTGTATATCCCCACTAAGCGTTATTGCTTAGCACAGGTATTTTCCCGTGTAGGTATGCAGGTTCAGTTCGGTTGTGAGAGTCGTTCATCTACTGGCCACTAGGAGTTATGAAGTGGAATTTTGCTTTTGTACTTGATTCTTTTTGTAATGTCAAGTATAATATATATAAAGAATATTATGCATAGTGTAATGTTTAGTGTTAGTAGTGGTATGATCATGTAATTCAAGGTTGATGATATTTTTTATAACCGGATTATTTGATTAAGATATATATATGAATTGTATGTTGTCTCTTTTTCGCTGCAAGTTGTTAAACATTTCGCTAGTGTTATTGTATGATTGTATTATGTGTGTGTGTGTGTGTGGCATCTCCGATGTCCTCCCAAGGGATTGGGGCGTTACTGCTTCTGTCCTTGATACCTGTGGTGGTATGGATGCATTGTCTGCTGTAGGAGCATGTGTTGATGAAGTAGCAGCGAAGGTAGAAAGGATGGTACGTGATATAGTAATAGGGGTAGGTGCCTAGGATGGGGAACTCTATGGTAAGGAACTTGAACCCATATTAACAAGGGTAACTACAGGAAATTGTGATCTCTCAACTAGACTTGGAGTAGGGGAGCTCGATGGTGGCAATTTGAGCCTTTGAGACAGCATATTAGAATTCTTTCTCTTATTGTGCATTTTTTTTTTACCTGAAACGTATGAAATTGATTAATCCACTAATAGAAAATTTCATTCATATAAAAAATTAAATATAAAATAATATATTATTGATACAGTAATAACTTTTCTCACTTGATATAAAATTAGTAAAACAAATTAGTCGCTATCATCTCTCAATTGTAAATCACAATAAATTTTTAATTATGTCATCAATCTATGTGTCTTTGTGTTACAATCAAACTCATCCAATTCATCACATTAATTGTTATAAGTGTCATTTTGGTATGAAAAGTGTGTTCCAACTTGATTAGCACTATTGCTTATACCATGTCTATGTCAAGTTGTCCCGATGACTAATAAAACTTACAAAATTATTTAAATTATTATTTTGGAAATATCATTATATATATATAGCTCGTCCACTGGTGTAATCATCTTCCTTATGATCATTTGATCAAATTATCAAAAAATAAATATTTAAATTAATTAATTATTTCATCTTAATTAAACATATAGGCAAGGTTTTAGATAGAAATAATTATTATAATCAATTAAGGTGACAAATTAATTAAAATGGAAAACAAAATCAATTCTATCCAGTGCAGTGGTTCATTACTAGTTAAGTTTCCTAGTTTCTACACCATTAAAAAATTCTAATTTACATACTTCTACATATGATCCATCATTTGATTTTTCAATTTTTTTATGTGAGTAATTATTCTTTCTATCAGACAATCATTTAATTTACAATTATTTTATGTGAGTAGTTATTCTTTCTCCATCTATTTCTAATTCTAAATGCAAGAATCATGTTTAAAAGTATTATTATAAAATCCAACTTACAATGAATCTTCGAAGGAAAAAAAAAAAACTCTGTAATAATTAAGCATAAAAGCTAAACTCGTTATATATATATGAGGGCATCTAATTGAGAATATTGGATGAAAAAAATAAACAAGAAATATGCACTAGAAATGAAAAAAATAATAAATGAAAAAAAAGTTAAGGCAAGACAAGAAGACTGATCGAAGACGGTGAGCGTAGTGTATCTGGCGGAGATAGTGCATAAGGGACAGCGAGAGGACAGTGAGCGATGGAGTCAGATAGCGACAGTGAGTGACAGAGTCAGCGATCGGTGGAGAAGGCAACGGACTGCAAGCAACGGAGCAGATTTTGAGCGAGAGAGAGAGAGAGAGAGAAGGGGGATTTTTAATATATATATATGGTAATATTCCCGACGGAAAATACTTATTCTGTCAAGAAATATTGCATTTACCAACAGTATTTCAATTGCCTTCGGTAAATATTACATTTATCAATGGAATATTTAAATCCGTCGGTAAATGTAATATTTACCTACTGTATTTGAAATACCGTCATAATATTTACCGATGGAGGTAACTCCTTCAGTCTTAAAAGAATTAATTTATCGACATAATTCCATATCCATCGCTAAAATTACAAATTACTTATGGATTTACATTTTTTATCGATAATTAGCATATTTACTGATGTAAAATTTATCTACGGAAAATACCTTTCCGTCAGTAAATTCTGTCGGAAATTATTGGCGCATGATTTTACGGCGGTTTCAATTTTCCATCACTAAATTCCATCAGCAAAAGCATGTAGGAATATTTACCTCCATTTTTAACTACGGAAATCTATGTATTCCTTTTTCTGTCACAAATATGTCTACTTTCCTACAACTATACCTACGGAATTCAATTTCCATCAATATTTAACGACAAAAAATCTGTACGTCAATAATTTGTCGTAGTTATTTTGTGTTTTTCTTATAGTGTTCTAGCACATATCTTGTTCAACTTGGAGAAGGAACACAATGTCAAGTTTTGTTTGGTATTTGCTTTTACTTTGCTGTGGAGAAGATGGAAAGAATTTTGATTAGGTTCAAAGAATTTAAGTCAAGATGGAGAATTATTGGTGACTCTAAATTCAAATCAAGGTGGAGCTAGATTGTTGGATATATGACTTGGAATTAAGTATGGATTCTACCACATGTGAATTTCTCCTTTTTAAGATTGTTGAGTAGTTGTTTCTTTTTGGTCAAGTTTTTTTTTTTTTTTTTACTACAAGACATTCCTATTCTTATACCAAATAGAAAGTTTTGGTTCTCTATAATTCTTGTCAACCTAAAACAGACTCCTTAAATACCCATAAGTTATGTATCTTTGAGAAAAGAGCTGAATTTTAAGAAGGATTTGGAGTGAGCACAATATATGAATACCTAGTGCGTATTATGAGCCTATTTATATTTTTAGGCTTATAGTATGATTTGTAATTTTGTGAGATGGTGAGGTTTATTTGGGTGTACTTGGATTATAGGATTTGAGTGTTGTATCTTATTTGTATACTCTCTTTTGATCATGATTAGTGGATTTTTGCTCTCCTTAGCTATAGATGTAGGCTTTATGTCGAACCACATTAAATTTTGTGTGTATTTTATTTTTCTCAATTTATTTAGCTTGGTTATTTATTGTGTTCAGTGCATTAGCGTTATCCATCTACATATTTTTGTTCCGGCATTTTATCCTAATAAGTGGTATCAAAACCTAGCTGCCTATATAATATTTATTTAGTCAATTATAGCGACAATAAATTTTGGGATAATGAGAAATTTCCTTATGAATTTTGTGCCTCAAGGTGGAAGCAATTTTGGCACGCATGTTCAAATTGGAGAAAGAAAACAAGTTCAAGTTTTGTTTGGTGTCCGCTTTTAGTTTGTTATGGAGAAGGTGGAAAGAGTTTTTATTGGGTTAAGAGAATTCAATTCAAGGTGGAGAATTATTAGTGACCCTGAATTCAAATCAAGGTGAAGATTGTTAGATATGTGACTTGAAATTCAGTATGGATTATGCCACATATATTTCTCCTTTTCAAAACTGTTGAGTAGTGTTTTTCTTTTTGGTCAAGTTTTGTTTTTTGATTTTGAATACATGTTAAAATTTTTTCTATTCTTATACTTATTTTTCTAAAATTTTTTTAACCTGAAACATAGACGCTATAAATAACCATAAGTTTTGTATCTTTGAGAAGAGAGCAAAATTGTGAGAGAGATTTGGAGTGAGCTCAATATGTGAGGACTTGTTGTGTATTGTGAATCTCGTTATATTTTTAGGTTCACAATGTAATTTATAATTCTGGTTATATTTTTAGGTTCACAATGTAATTTATAATTCTGGGTGAGATTTATTTGTGTGTACTTGAATTATAGAGTTTGAGTATTGTACTCTATTTGTAAACCTCTCTTTTGATAATAATTAGTGGATTTTTGTCCTCTTTTGGTTGTGGATGAAGGCTTTATGCCCAACCACATCAAATTTTGTGTGCATTTTATTTTTATTTTTCTCAATATATTTAGTTTAGTTATTTATTTTGTTGATCGTATTAGCTTACCCATCTAATTATTATTTTTTTCTCCAATATTTAATCCTAAAACTAACAACCAAACCATATATATTCATGTTTATTGGGTTGGGTTGATGTCAAATTTGACCCAATGAACAGCGCTGCAGCTGGTGGTTGACTAAAGACCTAGACACACTGGCAATTGCCGGTGTTTACCCATTGTGATCCATTTTCATTGTTCGTGTGCTTTACTTCACAAAGAATGTGAAAGAGACATGAAAGATAGACTTTTCTCTTCCACCCTTTTATTACGTTAAGGACAAAGGTGCATTTTTTCCCCTGATGTTTGAAAAAAAAGAGCAAATTTGTCCCTAATGATTCATATAATGCAATTTTGCCCCTCATGTTCGGAAATTGAGAGATTTATGCCATTGTCATAACATCCCGTTAACGTTGATTATGCTATCATCTATTATCGATGACGTCGACTAAGGGTGACATGTGTCAAGCAATAATTGGACATGTCAGATTACACGTGGCACATGTGCATGACATGTGATGGTGGCCAAAAGGTGCATTTTTGCCCCTGATGTTTGACAAAAAAGGCAAATTTGCCCCTAATGTTTTCATATGGTGCATATAACACCCTTATACGATACATGCACTCCCTAACGACACTATACGATTACCATGATTGAAATTACAGTCTTAAAACTTGATGCAAAACTCAGGTATATATATTTTTTTTTTCCACTCTTTCAATATTAGACCACTTATCCATTTATTACTTATTATTCCATCTTATTGATTGACCTATAACTGTCTAATATTACTATTCATTTGGTCAAAATTTCTGCAGTATAATAGCTTGTATTTCTAACTACCCAAACGTGCAATTTCAACCAAAACACAGCCCACGCAGGGGGACAACAATACTATTACAATCATAAGCATCAGTAGTCCAAAAATAACTGTCTACCACGGAGTTATACCAATACCAATCTTACATAGACATACACGATCATACCAAACTTTATACATAAACATGCCAATATCAATACATACAAAAATAAACTCTAATGATCCTTCTCTGCTGCGCTCCCAAAAGTTACTGAAGTATGCTGCTCCACTCCTAAAGCGTACCTACACGCAATCAATAAAAATTACGTGCTGAACATTAAATATGCCCATTGATGGTTACAAATCCAAGGATTTCCACTACTAAAATTAAGTTCACACACATAACTATAAAATATAACTTTACTAACATAACATAACTTATTATTCACTTCAATTTATTTCACACAATGTTATTCATTTTTACATATTAGTCCTTCACACTTACCACTTGTTCAATTCACAACTACCATTTACAATTATGGCCCTCTACTTTTACTAAATTACGATTTTACCCCTAACTTCCTCATAATTACACGTATACCCTTATCTACCTTTATTCTTTCATTTAATTCATTTTTTCACATGCTATACACTTGTACTATTCAATAATTACAATTAAGCCTTAAATTCATCATTAAAATCACTTATTCATTCATATAGTCAAATTACTAACTTTTTACACTTTAGTCCTTCAATTAACCTTACTATTTCAACAATTACATTTAGGTCCTTATCCTTTTTAAAAATTACGATTATCTCCTTATTTTCTCTTAATTACCAAAATGCCCTTAGTTACTCTTATTATTCATTTTAATCATTATATAACCTACCAAATTACATTTTAGTCCCTAATTTACCATTTTCACGTTAAATTACCATTTGTTCCCTATATTTTAATTTCTTTACACTATTATTATTTTAATTATACTTTTCACCAAATTTACTCTATTTTTAACTATTAAGCGTAAAATTACCGTTTTACCCCTAAACTTTCTATTTCTTTCAATTTAGTCCCATTTTCACTTATTTTCTTATTTATCACTATTTTAATCAATTTAATTGCATATTTACCATAATGCCCCTAAACTTTTATCAATTTACAATATTGCCCTTCTTTTCACTTTATTTACAATTATACCATTAATTAATTAAATTTCCACGTCTAATCACTTTTTAACTTATAATTCATCAATTAATTCACTAACCAATCATTTTCACGGTAAATTATGTTTTAGTCCCTAAACATTTATCTACTTCCAATTTAATCCTTTCTTTACACTTTTTCACCATATATTACAATAAATCTCTTTTTGATCAATTTCTTTAAATTTGCTCCTAGTATCACCCAATAGTTATCACTAGACTGGATACGTGAGACTGGACTTTATAGCCTAACCTACTGAAGTGGCAACTAGGGGGCTAGATTGCACTTCTGTAGTATCGGAGTGACCACTAGGGGGCCAAATTATACTCCGACAACACTACACTTACACTTTACACTACACTGACATTTATAAATAGACCATCATTGGTCTATAATTGCAAGTCGTCATGACTTACTACCGCGGCATACACTGACGTCCCTATGGCTAGCCATCTATATCCTGAACTATATTTACTACCAGATCACTAAGGGCAAGGCACAATCATAATTCAATTCATCTTTTCACTTCATATACCAAATGGGATAAATTCCACAATATCAAATAATACAATATAGTTTCACTTCCTTTTCATTCTTTTTCCATAAATTCCATTCCAATTCACTCAATATTCAATATAAACATCGTTTATACCATGAGTTCACTTAAATGTACACTTTCAATTCTTTTCATCTTAAACATAATGCATTAATTCGCTTTATACATATGCAAATACACACTTATAACTCCAGTTAAATTCACACATTCTTATTTTCCATTCTTTATTCATTTTATACTACTATACTTAATAAATAATCAAGTTACACACCATTTATTACAAGATTACCATTCGGCTACCTTAACATTTTCATCTCTAAAACTATTTTTCTCTTATCATTTATTCAACCAAATTACATGTTAATTTACCTAGATGTATTATTAACTAACATTACATCATAATATATTCTCATAAAACCCTAAGTATACCATTCGGCCAAAGCTCTCTTTACACTTTACCTTTATTTTTCTTTCCTTTAATCATTCAATTAGTTAGATCTCATGTCATATATCACAAATATACCATGTATATACATTGATTATCAAAGTTTAATATGGTTTACCCTAGGAATACAATTCGGCCTAGGTTTCACATTCACATTAAGTTCACTTTTCTTTCCGTTAATCATTCAATTTACTAAATATCATGTTAACCATTATCTAAATATCATTTACATGCCATAATAACCAAGTGTACTTATATTATTCCTAGGTATACTATTCGGCCCATGTATAAAATCTCCACCAAAGTTTTAGCTTTTCAATCTAAGCTTTCAAAACATCATTATTTACCTTCCTAAACATGGCTATAAGGTTAGATTCAATTATACATGCATTTTTCGTATACTTAACACTTAGACATAACCTAAAATCATGCATTAACAATGGAAATAAATGGATTTTGTAACCACAAACCTCAAATCCTTACTTAGCACTTCTCAAGTGTCCTTTTTGATGCCTTAACCTTAGGAGAAATCTTCCTCTCCTTGTAAACCTAACCATGGCCGAATATATCCAACAAGATTCCATCAATTTCATGCTTCATTTTTACAATAAAACTTCATAAAAATGTTATACATATCATAAAGTATCTATACGAACCTTCAAACCAAATTAAAAACACCTGTTTCACTTAACTCAAATTCACACCTAAACTTAAAAGTCTGGGTTTTCCCCACTTCAATCACTCCAAGTGGACTCCAAACACCATCACTATATTATAGAGAAGTTGAAATTTGCTTAGGGGGCTAAGATTTGAGGAGAGATGAAGAGAAGATGGAAGAAAAATGGAGGATAAGGTAAAGAACTCAATTCGGCCAAGAAGGAAGGAGAGAGAGGCGGTGGATGCTGGATTTCTCTAGAGAAATTTGGCTTTGTGAGGCCTTATATAGGCTGATTTTGAACTGAACCGGTCCAACCAAAGTGGTCCAATTGGTTTGAACCAAAATTTTGATTTTTAGGCCAAATTCCACTATTCTATGGTAAATATAAGTTCCTCAACTTATTTTCACTCCCAACCAACTCCAACATTCTTATAATATGAAAAATAGCCTCGTTACAAAATTTTAGCTCAATCGGAGTCCATTTGGGGTCCGGTTCACTTAAATTGGTCCGATCCAACACTGTTCAGTTATGTCGTAATTCACTAATCTATTATTGTCAAAAATTCCTAAAAATTATTTTAAGCCTTTATATAACCCACATTACATCCTTTAGACCTCATTTACTATTTGTAAAAATTAAGTCAAAGTTTGGTCAAACCCTGGTTCAATTGAACCGAACCAAAGGGAAACTTTAGCTTAACTATCGGAGACCCAACTGACCTGATTTTCACTCCAAATTTTATCACTAGACTCCTGACAGTCCACAGATTAATTTATCAAATAAAATTTTTCCTGTAACTGCTGTCAATTTCAGCTATATAACTATCTCGAGGTCACTTATCTCGGGATTGCTATACCTCGAGCACACTTAACTTTTTTAACTCTACTGTAGTTAAAGATTCTCAAGCCATCACTCTATACCGGAATCACATTAAAGACTCTATAAAATTCACTGAATACTACTAACCCAGTATTTAGGCCATTACAGTACAATTTTTCCCTCATGTTTGGAAATTTGGAGTTTTATGCCACTGTCATAACATCCCGTTAATGTTGACCATGCTGCCTTCTATTGACCAATTATATGGACAAAGGGTGACACGTGTCAAGTAATCATTGGAAATGTCAGATTACACGTGACAACCGTGCATGTCACGAGATGGGTAAAAAAAATTCAACCATTCTTGCATTTATCTTCTTCACTCGCACACATCTATTCCACATTCTCTCTTCATTCCTTTCATTCTAATTTTAATAAGGCTTTCTGATTTAGGGATTTTTGGGATTTTTGGGGTTTTTATTAGAATCATAATAAAGAGTTGATTATTTGGTATTTTATTTTTTGGGTTTTGGTTTTATGGTGAAGATTTGATTTTACTAACAAATCTTTGAAATCTTGAGTCTGTGAATCTATTAAATGTGTTATGATCATTTTCTCTAGCTGTCCTCTAGTTATCCAGTCGTATGTTGATTTCATATATGCTATTGTTGTGGCTGGGCTTCTTAAAACAGAAAGGCAGGGGTCCTGCTGATGTTTTATTTAGTGATTATGGTTTCACTAGCAAGCATTCTCATACATGGTTTAAGATAGCTGACAAACTGCCTATGACCCATGTAATAAATGCCATAAAGGCATGAATAATTCTTCATTGTCCTATTTACCACACCGTCTCCATTTCTTACTCGGCTATGTTCAAGAAATCATTCCCGGCTTGTTTTTGATTTCAGATTGAGAATACCAAATATTTGTCTTCAAAATTGTACAAGACTGGTAAAAAATTTATGTTAGTTATTGAGATGTTGATAGCTGAAGAAAATAATCTTCCTTTGCTCTGTTTGTTCAAACTAAACAAGAGATATCCATAGGCTAATTCTCTTTCTACAAAAAAAAAGAGCAATGGTTGTTGGACATTTGTCACCTTTCATTCATGTCATCAGTCAACAGACAGCAGCATGGTCAACATTAATAGGATGTTATGGTAGTGGCATAAATCTCCCAATTTTCAAACATGTAGGTTCCAGATCCAAGTGGTAGTATCAGGTCCTTTAGCTATTGTTCTTGAGAAATGACTGGGTCTGGCCCATTCCTCGAAAGAAGTTTTAATGGGATCCTTATCTACCAAAATTTTTACTTCCGGTTCCGGCAAACGAATAATCATTGAGTCCTCTTTCTGGACAACACATTAAAGAAACCCGCTAATAGTCAATTCAAGTAATTATAACAAATATTAAAAAAATTACTAAATAATAAGTAATAAATACTAAAAAAATACTAAATAATAAATAATAAGTAATAAATACTAATACTAAAAAGAAATACTAAATAATAAGTAATAAATACTAAATACAAAGAGAGTGCTCTTACTTATTCGAAACGCCTTGTGATCTTCAACCAATTATGTGCTTCAATATAATTTTCGGAAGTAAGCACTATGGCTTGTTTCCAATATTCCGCGGCTTGGTTCCAGCATTTCACCAATTCGGACTAAATAACAAGCTAATGAATCTCCTTCTTTTTGCCATTGGACTTCCCAATCAAATTCGTCGTAACACTCATAATGATCAACTTTATGAATATCCCATTGTACTCCAAAAGCTCATAGCATTGGTCCCCAATAAACCCCAATTTATTGCTTCCTCTACACCAAAATACCTACTCCTTCAACTTGTTCTAAAAAAATAGGATTTCGTGTAATAAGTTTTTTATATTCAACAACTCCTGTTAAAAAATAATTACAAAAATCCAAACATTTATCTATCCAACCATGAGGTTGATCAGCCGCTACCCCCCGATACGAAAATAATTATGCATCATTCTCATACCGGTGGCAGCTTCAAATAAATCATATATTTACTCTCTCTCTCTCTTTAAAAATATAGAAAAAAGGAGTTTGTGCGCCAATATCTGCCATAAAAGGGCCAAGCCATGACAAATGAGAAGCTATACGACTTAATTCCAACATAATTACTCTGATATAGCCAGCACTTTTAGGCACTTGAATATTTTCTAACAGTTTAGGACCATTTACTGTTATTGCTTTTATGAACATAGTAGCCAAATAATCCCATTGTATTACATAGGGCAAATATTGTATAATTGTTCGATTTTTCGCAATTTTTTTCCATTCCTCTGTGTAAATAACTTAAGATTGGTTCACAGTCAATAACATCCTCACCGTCTAGAGATTGATATCAATTGCCATTTTTTCTTTTTTATCTCATATCATATATTATAGAATAATGAACTTACGTAAATTTCGCAAATGCTCGGGAAAAATTGTAACAGCTCAAATACTGGCCTATAAGTGTCAGCGTATAATTTCAGTGTTATCATGATGATCACAATGCTGAACAGTGTACGGAGTGATTTTGCCAGTGTTAAAGTTCAGTCTTAAGTGAGCTAAAAGTATAGCGATTCCGGGATGGGTAACCCCGGGGTGGCTATACAGCGAACCTGGCTGTCCGTTTTCAGAAAAAGTTTTATTTTGCAAAAATGATTTGTAGGTCGTTAAGAGTTTATCGATAAAATTTAAGCTGAAAACAGAGTTAAATTGACTTCCGAAAGTCATTCTAAAGTTGGCCTCCGGTTCGGTTCAATTCGAACCAGGATTTGACCGAGGTTTGACCAAGGGGTTATAAATGGTTAGTGAGGCTTAGTGGATGTTAAGTTTGTAAAATAAGGCAATGGAAGTGTTTTCTGTGAATTCTGACAGATTTAGAGTTGTATTTTTCGGCAGAACAAAAATTGATTGAATCGGACCAGTTTAAGTGAACCGAGACCCAAATGAACTCCGATTGAGCTGAAAATTTGTAAGGAGACTATTTTTCATGTTCTAAGAATAATGGAATTAGTTAGAAGTGAAAATAATGAGGGGAACATAGAGATACTTTGAAAAAGTGTAATTGAACCGAAAAACCAAAATTTTGGATTAAATCGATCGGACCATCTTGGTTGGACCTATTCGGTTCATTAGAGGGGTATATAAGAAGAGAGGAGGCCAGATTTCTCTAGAGAAATCCAGCCAAAAAGCCTCTCCTCTTCTTCTTCCCAAGCCGAATTATCTTTCTCATTTCTCTCCTCCATTTTCTTCATTTTTCCTCCAATTTCTCCACAAATTTCAGCTCCATAGATAAATTTCTGCTCATCTACAATCCTATAGCAGTGATTGGAGTTGATTTGGTGCACAGGAAGTGGGTGAAACCTTGTAAGCAAAGTTTAGGGTGAGTTTTGAGGCAATTGATTCAAGGGTTTTTAATTTGGTTTGTTGGTTCCTATAGGGGTTTTTGAGGCTGTAGAACACGTTTAAGATGTTAGATTTCATATTGGAAGCTTGGTTTTAATGTTATGAACCCTTTTGTATTCGGCCATGGTAGGTGACACTAGAGAAGAAGGTGTTTCTCAAGCAAAAGGGAAGGAAAAGGAGACTTAGAGTGATCTAGAGCTTGGATTTGAGGTTTGTGGTTACCTATTCTATCTTTTTCCTATGGTTTGTGTTGATACTTAGGTTATGTCTAAGTACAAGTATATGGAAATGACATGCTTAATTAAATCTATTGTGATATTCATGATTAGTGGGCTAAATATAGTGTATAAACATGATTAAATGAAATTAAATCAAAGTGCTATGAAAAACTTGGGAATGGCCGAATGATACTTTAGGAATTTCCTTGAGATTAAATGATGTTTAGGGTAATTAAATGATGTTTATAATATGTATAACATGTGTAATGCATGATAGAGTGAATAAAAGTTTTAAAAGAAAACATAATGTGGTAGTGATAGCTTGGCCGAATGGTATAAATTAGATATAAATGAGATGTGAGATGACTTATGGCATGTAATTGGTGTTTAAGGTATGTTTAACATGTGAAGAGTAAGATTAAGTGATGTAATAAAATTACAGTGCATGGTATAAAAAGTGGAACCTTTGGCCGAATGGTAAACCTAATGATATTTATGTGTATTTTGATAATTTATGTAATATGATGGCATGAGATGATTAATTAGTGATAAATGTGAGTGTATACAAATTTACAAGTGAAAATGGTATGTTGGCCGAATTATGCATATTGATTAAATGTGATATTTATATGTAAATTGATGAAATATTGCCTTTAGTAGCTGTCTGGTAGTGAAAGCTAGTCCAGAATATAATTGGCTAGCCATAGGGATTTCACACTGCAGTACGAGTCATAGCGACTCACTATCGATGGGCCAATGAGGGCTTATCGCAGTGTTCAGTGAAATACAGTGTTCAGTGTAAGTGCAGTGCAATGAAAATGGTCCTACTGGGATCATTTATAGTGTAGTGGGTTTGTGGGGCCCACGTCCTGCATATCCGGTGGGTTCATACTAGGAGCATACTGGTAAATATGCAATAAAAATGATTAGAATAGTGAAAATGGTGAAAATGAGTGAAAACGACATTAAAATGAAGAAAATAGAAAGTTAAGGGGTAAAACGATAATTTTCCAAAAAGTTGGTAAAAAGTTGTAAAGATAGGTTAAAAGTGTAAGTGTAAGGGTAAAATGGTAATTTTAGCAAAATATGAGGGTAAAATAGTAATTTAGTAAAAAAGTGGTAATTTAGGGACTAAAGTGTAATTTGGCTAAGTTATAAGTTCAAAAGTGGAAATTAAGTGTAAAAAGGGTAAAATGGTAATTTAATAAGTTAAATAAAGGTAAAAGTGGAAAAAGAAAGTAAATAAGGTTAATAGTGTAAATATTGAATAAATAAGGGTATTTTGGTAATTATGTGAAAAATGAGGATATAAGTGTAATATAGAAAAAAGATGGGATATAATTGGTATTTATGTAAAAGTGGGGACATAAAGATAATTAATGAAAAAAAGAGGACATAAGTGTAATTAATGAAAAAGTTAGGGACGTAAATGGAATTAAGTGAAAAGATTAGGGACTTAATTGTAATTAATGGAAATTAAAGGATTAATTAAGAAAAATCTGTACAAACTGTAACTAAGTGATTTAAATAAATAATATGGTGATTAAAATTAAAATGTTAAGTGATTCAAATATGGAACTAATACGTATATTTATAATATGTATTATGTTAATTAGATTAGTTTAGATAGGAAATTTATAGATTGGTAACTACCACTGGACATTCTAATACTCAGCACGTAATTGTTTTTGATTGCGTGTAGGTATGCCGTAGGAGGGAGCAGCATACCTCAGTTTTGTGGAGCAAGCCGGTGAAGACAAAGTTAAATTTATATTTTGTGTATGTGTTGGATTTTTGTCATGGCATGTATATACATAAAGTTAGCTACTTGATTTTGGGTTATGTAATAGTTGTAAAGTATTATCTGTGTGGACTATTATTATTACCTACTCGATGAATGATTTGGTTTTGGTATTGGTTGAAAGTGATTATTATTATGGTTGTTGTGCCCTTGCCGGGGCTGCGTATTTTTAAAAGTGCAGGTTTGGGTAGTAGGAAAAACAAGCCGTCATACTGTCGAAATTTATACCAAATGAATAGTAAATACGACAGTTATAAGCCAAATGGTAACTAAATGGTTAAGTGTGAATGTTAAGTGAAATAAGTGATTAAGTGAGTAACTGGTATAATGAGTTTAATGTTAAGTGTAGTAAAAAAAAATTAGACGTATTTTGGTTCAAGTGTAGGTCGACCATTAGTACAATCATGGTAATCGCACAGTATTGCTAAGTCGGCAGTGTACGTATAGGGTATAAGGGTGTTACAAAAATTTGAGATGTATTTTTTTAAGAAAAAGAAAATCTTATCTATCAAATTGTTGTACATTTGAATTTGAATTAGAGATTCTGTGTACAAAAAAAAAATGCAAATGTCCTTTAATTCTATATACATCTGATTAAATATGTATTAGAATAAAATAAACATTATTTATTACACTAACAATAAAGAGTAAAGAATGAGAATTTTAAATGCGAGATCTAAAAACATATCTATCTATGGCACCGGTAACAAGTACTCTATGGTTTGCGTCTTTAGCAGGTCTATTGATAGAGATCAATCGTTTTTTCCTAAATGGATTGAAATTCCCTATGAAAACATTAGGGGCAAATTTGTTTTTTTTGGCAAACAGCTTTGGCCACCCATCACGTGCCATGCATGCATGCCACGTGTAATCTAACGTGTCCAATTGTTGCTTGACACATGTCACTTTTAGTTCACGTCATCGGTCAACAGACAACAGCATGATCAATATTAATGAAATGTTACGGCAGTAGTATAAATCTCTCAATTTCCAAAATGAGATGGAACATTGCACCATATAAAACATATAGGGGCAGATTTGCCTTTCTTGGCAAATATTGATGGAAAAAATGCACATTTAGCCTTATGTTAATTATTTTGTAATGAGTGAAACAAACAATCGACTTTTACCGAAAATATGTTATAATCCAACGGTGCACACGTTGGCATACATACCATATGGGGTATGGAATAAGCCCCATTTGCATCCAAATGGATATTTTTTTGGTTCACTGTGACGGTTAATTAGGAAGCATACTAATACTATGTTTGAGGAAAATTTTAAAAAAAAAAACTGAAAGAAAATAAAAAAAAAAAGCCCCACCTTTTTCTAAACATTTCCAACCATAGCAACAGTCATGAAAGAAGCTTGTATAAATATGGGATAAAACCCTTATACAAATAGGACTGAATTACCTTTTATAATTGTGAAATATAATTGTGTACACCTGCTTGCTGAATGGATGTCCATAATGACTGAAGAAAAGTTGCTAGACAAAAGCTTTTTTAGATTTAACTTCGTGAAACAACGTATTTCATAGATGTCGAGCCCTAAACCAATTTGCCCTGTTAAAGTTAATAAACATTTTCATTTGGGAACTCCAAGCTCACAGCTACCCATTTGTCATCACTAACTGGTAGCACTGTAATGCCCTCGGGGAACCCAATGTCTGGGTGTTCTTGGTAGACTCTAACCTTTTCGCAGAGCAGGTAACTCCTTGGAGCTGTAGGTTTTCGCACCTTTGAGTTTGAAAATGACAGATTGCAACTGCTATTTTGTTTTACAGTGGAAACCATTCTTTTAAAAATCGGGTTGACTAGGCCGGTCGGACCGGTTCAACCGTGAATCGATAAATTTAACATAAAAATTGAAATATGCAAAAACTCGGTTTGAACCGGATTGACTCGGGTTGGATCGGGATGAGTTGAACCGGATTGACTCGGGTTCAATTCAATTTTTTTTAGTTTTTTTATTTTTTTTTATAAAAAATCTAATAAACACTAAATTAATGTCCTGTCCAATTGATATGTTATTGTTGACTCTCCATTGTGAATATATATATATATATATAGCCAAAAAAAAAACAAAATAACAAATTTATTAAAATATTGAGAGTCAAAAAAATAATTGATTTGTCCAAAAATTTTAGTGGCAAAAGAAACAAAGGTAAGAAATAGAAGTTTAATAATTAATGATAAATGATAAATTATATCCACCATATAAATCATGATATACCTAAACAAAATTGATTATAAAATGTCCATTTTAAAAAAAAAATCGTATAAAATTATAAGAGATAAAAAATTCAACTAATACAATTCAATCAATATTATTTGGTTATTTAAATAATCGATTTGATTTAAATTAGTAAAGTATGATAATTTTAGTTATTGGTTCTATTTAATTTCAGTTATTTGATTTTTATATTTGCAAATTTTATTGGATTCAAAATTATTATTTTAATATTAATTTATGATAATTGATAACACAGCAAATATCATCTGCCTTCAGGCCCATGGAGTCGGCCCAAACATTGGCAAGGCCCAAGGTCCGCAAGGAGAAGCAAACAGGCACGAGCCCCAAGGAGGACCGATCGGACAACGTGACATCCCGTCCCATCAGCCGTCTGACACAAGGCAGTGCTCACCTCAACCTCCTGCTCGCTGTCACCTCGCCGGATACCTACTCTAACAGCCAGAGATCACCCCCCTAGGCACTCAAGTGCCCCTCAACATCTCTTATAAATAGCCCAGCCAGCGATGGCCTCAGGTATTGAACCTTGAGCACTCTCTCTCTACAAGCTTTCTCTCTCTAAAGTTACTGACTGAAGCTTCGGAGTGCTTACGCCCGGTCCAACCGGGCATTCTTTCTTTCAGGTCGCTCTCACCTGATCAGTCGTTTCCTTCCTCTCCAGATAAAGACAATTCAGGCTTTATCATTTGGTGCTCTCGTTGAGAGGCATGGCGAACTCCAGATCGAATGAGAATACGACCCCTGTGAATTCTGACCACAACGACTGTAGCCGCGGTAGGTTAGGTACCTCACGACCCGTCAGGTCTCCTGCGGGAATCAATCTCCTCCCCGCCTTCGATGGCACAGCGGCAGGACAGCCTGAGAATACCCGTGTTACCTTTAGGGATGTACGCACCATCCTCGCTGATTTCTCCAAAAATGTCACTCAGGCGTTGAAGAAAGGTAAGGTGCTGGAAACTTCTGAAAGAGTTCGTGGGGATTGCCCCACGGGCGAAGACTTCAGGAGAAGGAAAGCCCAAGGGATTGTCATTGGCGAGTTAAGAGCCCAAGAAAATCGCAAGGGCACTGTCAGGACCCCAGACAGGCATGATAAGGGCAAGCAGATGCTTCCCGCGTGCTTGAGCTACCCTTTTCGCAGCAGGTCAGGCACCCAGACTGTGACAGATGATATATCCTACATGTGCACCCCGAGCCGTAATCGCTCAAGGAAGCACAAAAGCGAGTCCTCTACCACGGCTCCGAGCAAAGGGGATCAATTGCTCAAACAAGGGCTCGAACGGCTCGGCGTCCTCGTCCCCAAAAAAGGGAGTTTCGAGGGGAACACGTGCGGTAACACCGCGTCCCCATTTTGCAGGGAAATTACTGATTTCGAACTACCATCGAGGTGGAGAGACGTTGTCATGGACAGGTACACAGGAAAAATAGATCTCGCCACCCCTCTGGCAGAATACTTGACCAAAGTACAGGTTTACACCTATGACGAGAAAGTGGCTTGCAGGGGTTTTCCCACCACACTCGGCGGAGATGCCCTGACATGGTTCCATGACCTGCCTGAGGGGTCAATCACCTCTTTTAGACAATTAAGGGAGCTGTTCGTTACGAGGTTCGTCGTGCAAACGCGCACGCCGAGGACAGTGAACGACCTCTGCAACTTGTATCAGAGATCCGACGAAAGTCTGCGAGACTACGTCGACAGGTTCCAATCCACCATGTCGGAGGTGAAGAACGTTAGCGTTGAAATGGCGACCACCGCCTTGGCCGGGGGCATTACTGACCGTCCTTTCTTCGAGTCCTTAACAACAAGACCCCCAACTAGCTTCGCTGACCTCATGGAGAGAGCCCGACAGTACATTCGGCTCGATGACGCCATCAGGTCTAATAGGGGAAGGAGGACACGCAGCACGGAAAGGTCGCAGCATTCAGGCGACCTCCCCTCCAACAAGGCCTCCAGATCCGATCGAAGCGCAAGAAGTCCAGAACAAGGATCCGGATCCCGAAGCTCGAGGAAGAGAAGGGGATCGAAGACAGAGCGGCGCAGGCACTCGGAGGACCGGAGTGAAAGGCCATACACTCCCCTTAATGCCATCCGTCCGCGGTGTTGATGTGCATAAAAGAAAAGCAAGAACCGATCAATTGGCCGAGGCAACTGTCTGAAAGCAGCCGGGCCAGAAGAGACCGCAGCAAATTCTATGAATTCCACAGAGATTTTGGCCACCTTACCGACGAATGCACTACCCTAAAAAAGGAAATCGAGAAGCTCATACATCGAGGATCCCTTAAAAAATTCGTAGGCACGGCCAGAGGGGATGACCCCTGTAGACGGCCAAAGCCACGAAGGGATGATTCCGACCCAGACAAAGGCGAGCGGGATCGGAGAGGCTCGGACCCGGGCAGACCCTATGCTGGAGTCATCAATGTGATCACACAAGAGCCAGCCTATCAAGCGGATCCCTCCGGCAGCCAGGAGAAGACAGGAGAGAGGCATTCCCGCCGCCCCGAGTGACTCCCAGAAGTTATCATATCTAGCACAAATGCGCGGGATGTCATATTTCCTCATGAAGATGAGCTCGTCGTGAGGGCCAGAATCAACGACTTCGATGTCAAAAGAGTTCTGGTGGACGATGGTAGCGCCGTCAGCATCCTCACTTTATAGGCCTATAGGGCAATGGGTCTGCCTGTATGCAAGCTCAAGCCGACTGCCGCGCCACTCGTCAGGATCGGTAAGGGCAGAATCCCGACGGTGGGTTCTGTAGAGCTCCCTGTAGCGCTGGGCCAGGAGACGGTCGCGCACAGATGCGAGGTAACTTTTATAGTCATTGACATAAATTTTGCTTATAACGCAATATTTGGCAGGCCCCTGCTCTCCCAAGCCGGTGCTATCATCTGCATCCGTTACTTGGTAATGAAGATCCCAACCCGGGAGGGCATCGCGATATTGAGGGGCGATCAAAGGGCATCGCGAGAAGCGCATGTCAACACTATAAAGCTGCAGCGAGAGGCTGCAACAGTGGAACCCGGCTTGGAATAGCCAGAGCAGGAAGGGAGACCGAGGATGGACCCCGCCGAAGAAACAAAAATAAGGGCATTAGCCCCAGGCAAAAATATCCAAGTTAGCACCAGCATGGACGAAAAGACAGAAGATGCCATAGTACAGGTCCTGGCGAAGAACCAAGGGGCTTTCGCATGGATGCCAGAGGACATCCCAGGGATAGACCCCGATGTCATCACATACAAGCTGAATGTGGACCCGAATCACCCGCCGGTCCGACAGAAGCTCAGAAGGCACGCCATCAATCGGAGGAAATTTATCTTCGAGGAAGTAGATAGACTACTGAAGACCGGAACAATCCGAGAGGTAGACTATCCCGAATGGCTGGCTAATGTAGTCCTGGTCAAGAAAAAGTCGGGAAAGCTGCGAATGTGTGTGGATTTTACTGATCTCAATAAAGCATGTCCCAAAGACAGCTACCCCCTCCCGAACATAGACCAGTTGGTAGACGCCACCGCGTGTCATGCCATATACTCCCTTCTTGATGCTTATGCCGGCTACCATCAGATCCTGATGTGGCTCGCCAATCAGGAGAAGACCAGCTTCATTACAGATGACGGGACATTCTGCTACAGGGTGATGCTGTTTGGCCTAAAAAATGTTGGGGCCACGTACCAGCACCTCATGAACAAGATCTTTAAAGATCAGATTGGACAGAACGTGGAGGTCTACATCGACGACATGATTGTCAAAAGCCGTAGCCCCAAGGAGCACCCCGCCGATCTAGCAAGAGTCTTTTTCACTCTGAACAAGTTTCGGATGAAACTCAACCTTGAGAAGTGCGTCTTTGGAGTACCATCGGGCAAATTCCTGGGTTTCCTGGTTTCTCAAAGAGGAATCGAAGCAAACCCAGAGAAAATTAAAGCCATCTTGGAAATGCAGCCTCCCAGGAGCGTGAAAGACATCCAGAAGCTGAACGGCAGAATTACCGCCCTGGGGAGATTCATATCTTCATCAGCTAAGCGATGCACTCCGTTCTTTAAAAAGATGAGGAAGGGCGAGACTTTCAATTGGGGGGAAGACTGCCAATAAGCCTTCGAAGGGCTAAAAGCGTTCCTCACCAACCCGCCTCTGCTCAGCCGTCCGGTGCCAGGTGAAAACCTATATCTTTATCTATCTACCTCTGGCGAAGCTGTTGCAGGAGCCCTGGTTCGGGAGGAAGGAACGCAACAGCTACCTGTCTACTACGCTAGCGAGGTGCTCAAGGGGGCAGATCTAAAGAAAGGACCGATTGAGCAGCTGATTATCGCCCTTATGATGTGTGCAAGGAAGCTCAGACCATACTTCGAGGCGCACACCATTGTTGTCCGTTCAGGCCACCCGCTCAGAAAAATCCTACAAACCCCCGACCTGGAAGGAAAAATGGTAGGCTGGGCAATTAAGCTACAATCTTGGGACGTGAGGTATGAGCCTAGAAAGGCGATAAAGGCCTAAGCCTTGGCCGATTTCGTTGCTGAGTTCGCTGGCGAAGAACCGCAAAGTCAACCCAGATGGCGACTCTGGGAAATGACGGTAGACGGAGCCACGAATGATGCTCGAGGAGGAGTAGGCATAGTGATCAAGGGGCCCCTGGACATCATCATAAGGTACGCAATAAAGCTTGATTTCAAAGCTTCTAACAATGTTGCAGAGTATGAGGCGCTCCTCCAAGGTTTGAGGCTGCTGCATGCTATCCGACCGGAATCTGTGGTCATCAAAAGCGATTCGCAACTGGTCACCAGCCAAGTTCTGGGCACCTTCGGGGCCAAGGAAGCCACAATGGTCCAATACCTAGCAAAGGTCAAGACCGCCCTCAAAGCGCTTGAGGAAGCAGGCTCCGAATGGGACCTCCGGAAGGTGCCACGAGATCAGACATCAGAAGCCGATAGGATAGCGAAAGCCTCTGCTTCCGAGCAAACCACGGTTGAGGGAGACGTCGCCATCTTGAGTTTAACCTCTCCCTCCCTGGATGAGCCAGAGGTGATGGAGATCGATCGGGCGGATGAAACTTGGATGAGCCCTATCAAGCAATACCTGCAAACGAGGTAGCTTCCGGAGGACAAGGATGAAGCCCGAAAGACATCAAGGAAATCCCTCAACTACTCCATCATCAACGGCGACCTGTACAAAAAGGCTTTCAGTCATCCCTAGCTTAGGTGCGTGACAGAGGAGGAGGGAGATTACATCCTTAGGGAAATCCACGAGGGCATTTACGGTGCACATGAGGCAAGCAGAGCTATGGCCAAAAAAGCCCTTGAGACGGGGTATTACTGATCCAGTTTGCTCAAAGACTCCCAGGAAAAAGTGCGAAGATGCCCGCAGTGCCAAGTGCATTGGAGAATCATCTGACAGAGCGCAGCGAATCAGCAGCCGATCGGAGTCACCTGGCCATTTGACCAGTGGGGCCTTGAAATCCTGGGACCTTTCCCCCTGGGAAAAAAGCAGATGAAGTTCCTTATAGTCGCGGTCGACCATTTCTCCAAATGGATCGAAGCCGAGCCTGTGGCCACCATCACAGCCGAGAGGGTCAAGAGCTTTTCATGGAAAAACATCATCTGCAGGTATGGCTTACCCAATGTTTTTATTGCAGACAATGGCAAACAGTTCGACAGCTCTACCTTCAGAGATTTCTGCCAAGGCCTGAAAATCAATTTGAGGTTTACGTCAGTTGCTCATCCCCAAAGCAATGGAATGACCGAGGTCTCCAATCGGACCCTCGTCCAAGGGCTAAAAAAGCGACTGGGCGAGGCCAAAGGGAGCTGGACCGAGGAACTGCAAAGCGTTCTCTGGTCGTACAGAACTTCGCCGAGGGCAAGTACCCGTCAGACTCCATTCTCTCTGGTCTATGGCACCGAGGCAATGATCCCGATAGAGGTCGAACTCCCATCTTACCGATCGGCACTTTATACTGAGCAGGCCAATGCTCTGGAAAGATGCCAATACCTGGACCTAGCGGAAGAAAGGAGGGAAAGCGCCTACACTGAAATAGCCGCGTACAAACAGAGGATAGCCAGATACCACAATGCTAGAGTAAGGTCAAGAACCTTCAACATCGGCGACCTCGTGCTTAGAAAAGCAGAGCTGGGTTCGGGAAATGCTGGGGTCGGCAAGCTCATGCCAAACTGGGAAGGACCCTACGAGGTTTCCAAGGTCCTAGGCCCGGGCACGTACAAACTTCGAACCACCGAAGGTCGAGATATCCTGAGGAGCTGGAACGTGGACGTACTCAAAAAGTACCATTTGTAGTAACATACCCGCATTCACCAATAAGTAAAAGATTGATCTCTTATTTTATTTATCGCATGCATAATCTGACCTGCGTATTAGATTTTATGTCTTGTCCAAGTGCCAAGTACGGAAGGTACCCCCCCCCCCTCTTAGAGGATAAAGTCAATCCATTAGGACCGATACTCTTCCCGGTCAAAAGATATGGAAGCGACCTAGTGAACGTCGCAGCATTAATATGCAAAAATGATGAGCTCATCGTGCGCCCGACGACCCATCCGATCTTAATTACGGAAATGGTCGATCGTAAGTGCCCGGATCGAAGAGGTTCCCGATCCGCTGACGCCAAAACTGGTCAATGGCAGACCACTTGCTCCCCGTTCGGATCTATCGACGGGTGCGGCAACACTCAACACTACGCGAGGCGGATACTCACGCAGCGACCCCAGGCCACCATGCAATTTTATGCAAAGGCCACGGGTCAACATGTGATACTCATGCAGCGACCCCAGGCCACCATGCAATTTTATGCAAAGGCCACGGGTCAACATGCGATACTCACGCAGCGACCCCAGGCCACCATGCAATTTTATGCAAAGGCCACGGGTCAATATGCAGTACCTACGCAGCGGTCCTAGGCCAATATGCAATTTTATGCAGTGGCCATGGACCAACATGCGAATGAAGACCATGGCGTCGGATTGCGGGATCCCCGATTGCTCACCGATCGCCCGACTCCTTCCAATTCAGGAAGTATCCATAAGCAAAGCACATAGATTATTTTGTCACATAAATAATAGAAATTACTAAGGCACAACATCTCACAAAGATAGGAGGAAAAAATCAGTTTTATTCAATTCAATTTCACTTGTACAGCTTATAATTACAAAAAAAAAAAAAAAAGAGAGAAGAAGAAGCACGGAAAATTCTAATCTTCTATATGTACAATGCCTTCTTCAGGAGCTACAGAGCGGCCGTCGGCCACCCTCGAGTTCGGCAATCTGGACGCTTGCGGCTGATCGATGCCTGAAGACAATGGAGCCCCATCGGTGGCCTGAGAGGAGCCGAAAGCAACTCGGTGAGTTGCAGCCTCCCCCTCAGAGACAGGTCCCATGGGCAGACAGGACCTGGTGACCTCACCGGGAGGCAAGGCTTGGGAAGTCCCAGCAGGCGAAAGCCCCGCTCGGAGATCCACTTCGTCGTCGCTAGCGGTAGGGTCGGGCAAGGCCGTGGGATCCCCCATCCAGCTGAAGTCCGCATCAGGGAAACGCCTCTCGGCTTCACGGATCAAACGTGATAGAACCCCTGCCTGCGCCTCCACTAACTCCTTAAGAAGCTGCTCCCTCTGAGAGGTGAGCTCTGCATCCAGTTCGACCCTCCAGGTGGCTTCCCTCTCTTGCCTTGACACTCCCAATGCCTCCCGCTCGTTGCACAAGTGAATGCACTCGGCCCGAGCTTGATCCCGCTCCCCTCAAAGCCTGGCCCGCTCCAGTTTGAGGCTGGCATTTTCACCGCTCAACTCGTGGCACTCGGTGTCCAGCGCAGTCACCCGATGCTCCAGTCTTTGACACTGAGCGCCTTCAGCCGCCAAACGGGCATTGTCGCCCTTCAACCTGTCCACCTCGGCCCGACACCCTTCCAACTCCTGAGCGGTTTGGGCTGCCTTCTCAGCAGAAGCCTGTGCTTCCGACCGAAGGGTGGCACACTCCCTTTGAAGTTCAGCCACTTCCATGCGAAGGGTCGAGGCATCCTTCCGGACGGCCTCATAGCGAGAGTTCACCTCTGTTGTGTTCTTCGCCACAACATCAGCTCTTCCCTTCCAAACTCCTGCCATGAGGTGGAGTCGCTGAGTCCTCCGGCACACCTAACAAAAGGAAAGGGAAGAAGATGAGCAGACAAGGAAAAGACCCCGATGAGCCAACTCCAGCAAGTACTGACAATACGATAAAGGAGACCCTACCTCTAGTGGCTGCTGGCTGAGCACACGGTATTCCCGGACCTGCTGGTTATCGTCCGCAATCTCTGCATGGTCGCTCTCCTGAAGCAAATCTCGAAAGATAAAGCTTGCCACCTGGCTTGAAGACCAGTCTTTGCCAAAATGCTCCTCCAGAAACCCCCCAGTGTGGGAAGGGCGTTTGCTGAACCTTTGACGCGACTCACCTTGATGAGCGCCGACGCCACCAGCGATAACCAGAGCCCCCTCCTCTTGACTTTCTCCCCTCGAGGGGTTTGCAGCAGAGGGGCCAGGACGGTGTGTCTCCCTATCCGATCAGGCCGAGGCCGAAGCGCTTTCCGGGGCCATAGCCAACAGGGGTACAGCGTGAATCGGGGCACCTTCGGTAGCCGCTAACCTCTGTCTTTTCCTCTCCTGCTTGGCCTTTAAGTCGGCCTGGCGTTTTAGCTCGGCCCGCTCAGCCAACATCTGCTTCAAATCCTTTCCACCAGCCATTTCAACTACGCACAATCACCAGACAAGATAAGTTGGTGCGTTAAAATTCTATCATCTCAGGTAACGAGAGCTACTCTTTGGAAACAATGGAAAGGGAAAAATGCACAAGGAACGATGCGCAAACATGAAGTAAGGAATCCGGGGAAAATAAAAAGAGAAAATACTTACTTATTCCAAGAAGGTTCAAAGGAATCGCGAAGAAAAGAAGGATTGCTGAGTTGCGAAGAATTAAGAAGAAATTTTCACATAGTAGCACTAAGGGCAACGAGAAATAAAGGGACAAAGTTTCAGAAAAACGCCTATTTATATACCTGAGCCCTAGTGGCTCCACCATTAAAACCCCGCCACGTGCCCAGAGACGTTATGGCTACACGAAGAACCAAGCGTCGCCCTCGATACACGCACAGAAATCAATGAAAAATAACTTTGTGAACAGATGCGTCCCTTCAGTTGGCAGCCTTTCCGTGTCCATAATCCTGCTAACGGATGTCCTCGGATCGGGACAGTTCAAGCGGCGTTTCACCCAAGCGAGACGGCAAAGGCAACTTCATGCCTGATCGGACCTGTTGAGGGGGGGCAAGTGATAACACAGCAAATATCATCTGCCTTCAGGCCCATGGAGTCGGCCCAAACATTGGCAAGGCCCAAGGTCCGCAAGGCGAAGCAAACAGGCACGAGCCCCAAGGAGAACCGATCGGACGACGTGACATCCCGTCCCATCAGCCGTCTGACACAAGGCAATGCTCACCTCAACCTCCTGGTCGCTGTCATCTCGCCGGATACCTACTCTGACAGGCAGAGATCACCCCCCTAAGCACTCAAGTACCCCTCAACATCTCTTATAAATAGCCCAGCCAGCGATGGCCTCAGGTATTGAACCTTGAGCACTCTCTCTACAAGCTTTCTCTCTCTAAAGTTACTGACTTAAGTTTCGGAGTGCTTACGTCCGGTCCGACCGGGCATTCTTCCTTTCAGGTCGCTCTCACCCGATCGGTCATTTCCTCCCTCTCCAGATAAAGACAATTCAGGCTTTATCAATAATTAACAAATTATTTGAATATATTCTTTATATACCATATTTTTAATTTTTTATAAATAATTATATTTAAAAAATAAATAAAAACTCCGAGTCAACCCGATCCAACCAATTGATTCCTGACTCAATTGGCTGTCCGAGTCGATATCCGATCCGCTTCTGAAAACATTGGTGGAAGCATGTGTCGAGCATGTTGGCATTCCATCCACAATTGATGCTGCATCTGCTGGGATAGATTTGTCGAAGCCAAATTCAAGATTGATTGGTAATATTTCGGCCACATTTGCTTCATGAAAATTATCTGGGAAAGTTCAACAATAGCAAATAGGTAAGTATTTGCTTGTACATAAATCATGCTGATATGTTCCTCGTGTATAATGATTGATGACCAGAGGAGTTTATCACGTTTTTTTTATGTTGTGTTGCTGATTAACATCCGTGGTTAAGTCTGAGCCCTTAGCAGAATTAAGAGATTCGTCTGTTACCACAATAGGGGGAGGAATCTCAGTGCTCCTATTTGCTGCAACTTAAAAAGAAGAGGACACTGATGCATTATCTTCTTAGCAGCATCATTACATTCGCTTGCATGAAGTACTGGAAATTATAGGTGTCCTGACTGCTGATGCTATTGCCACATAGTAATTCTTAATTCACAAAAGAACCATAAAGATTTGCAAGTAGGGAGAAACCAAGGGATTACTGAGAATTCTAAGACTTGTGTGAACTTTATTGGTTACATAGCATGCAGGTGTATTCAGTTGTTCAAGAAATATTTTAAATATATTTATTTATTCTAGGAATAAATTTTTCCAAGAACATACTGTACAATTGCAATCTCATTTTGAATTTCCAGTAATGCTATTTATAAATTAACCAGATAAATATATATGCAATAGAGACCCGCTAAAAAGATCAAATTACTTACTGTCCTTAAGAAATGTGTAGGCAATCTTCGCTGCATTTACCCCTGCCGCTTTCTTATATTTTGCTGCCTTACCATAGAACTTCTCTCCTGCCATTTCCACAAAGGAATAGAATGTTGGCATGTGAGATGCTCCAGTCTGTATGGTCTTATACAGTGATATGGAGAGACCTCCTTTTCAAACCAAATCCAGCAAGAGATTTTTGTAAAAGCTCGAGCTATCCTGAAAGATGAGAAAGCAATAACAACTTTTAACCCCATCTCACTTGAGAAAAATGATCAGAACAGGTAAAATTGCTGGACTAAATTCAGAAAACTAACATCTTGGAATTTATCTGTTGCAATTGTTCTCAGCTTCAATCAAAGTTCCAAATTGCTTCAGTTTCTCAAAAGTATGTCCTTCAGCTGTGACGGGGGCCTTGAACTGAGAAGCATGAGATGGATCGGTTGGAACAATGAGGTGCATCAAAATTTTTCCAGTGAGCATAATTCTGCAGTTGGCTCTTGTATTCGTGTTGTGCATCTGAAAACAAGAATGGGTTTCAGCCACAGTTGCTGCGGAGGGAAAGACAGGATCGAAATAACATAGAGATGCAAAGAATGCAGCATACAATTAGCACTGCATATTTTATAGTTATAAAATGCTAACTGATTTTCTTTGAGTTTCTTCAACTTCCCCAAAACCGTTAGTAACATTAAAAAATAATAAATAAATAAAAAGCAAAGGATATATGAATGTTATATAACTTGTAATTGTGCAGATTGCATTATATAATATAGAAAACTGAGCAGAATGAATTCATTTAATTCAAAATGCCATATAATTTGCTTCAGGAAATTGGATGTCATGAAAGTTGCTAATGACATTTGTTTGATGCTTTTTTCAAATATAAATAAATTAAACAGCCAAGTTATTTATTTGTTTAATATACTTATTTCATATAAATAACATGAGTTTTGTTCACTTGCCATATAATTTGCTTCAGGAAATTGGATGTCATGAAAGTTGCTAATGACATTTGTTTGATGCTTTTTTCAAATATAAATAAATTAAACAGCCAAGTTATTTATTTGTTTAATATACTTATTTCATATAAATAACATGAGTTTTGTTCACTTGCATCTATTCCTGTAATTAATATGATTATTCGTATTTTAGCTCCCTTGGTCCACAAACAAGAAAAAAGATGAAACAAAGTTTCAGCCTCAATGTTTGAGGATGAATTATTATATGGAATAGGGAGGAGAAATACCAGAATAACAATCAGGAAGCCGCTTACCATAATTGACAGCCAAATCAGGCTCACTTGAGATCGAGGAATCTGAAGAACAATGAATAAATGTGCACCTATTAATTAATATGTAAAGCAATCAATGCTTGAATAAAGTAGAGAGGAGAAGTAGTGACCTTTGAGAATAAGAGAAGGGAAAAAAGGCGAGCTTAGCAGCTTCATTTTGGGATTCTTTAGAAGAAATGCAAGGAAGGGGAGAATGAAAGGAGAAGCCATTCACAAACACAGAGGCTTGGAAGTGAGGATTGTGATCAAAACCACGTTTCATGGTGCAGTACTCTGGCAATCCCCATCGCCTCTTCGGGGAAATCTCCTTCAGCTTCGTCTTGTACATTTCTGTCCCTCTTATCTCTCTCGATAACAAGAAATTAATACAAGAGGAAGATGAAACTGTGGACGGAGAATTTTGTGAATTCTGCTTTTATAATGTTTTTTATTCTTTAGTTTGATCCTAATTTTAAATGCTTCCAGCGTTATATTTATGATTATTCAGAGAATTTTAAAATGTTTTTTTTTATTCTCTAGCACAATTGGTGTGAAATATATTGGTGGCAAGAAAATGCTAGTGGATCATGTAAAGGAATCAATGCCTAATGCTCATTGCAATTATTTTGTTTTCTTCCCACTTTTCTCAAAATGGAAAGAAATTTCATTACATTTCCCAACAAAAGACCTGTACTTTCAATTATATATCTTTCATTTCTTGCATTCCATTTGCAGCATATAATATATCAAGCAGAAAAAATATCTTAGAAAATAAAAGAAAGGGACAAAATCCGCTGCTAGACAATCATTGCCTACTCTAATATAAGAAAAATAACATGAATACTCATTTCACAAGAAGACCCCAGTTATATTTGAGCTTTAATACATAATTTCCATCTCGGACATGGTATCAGTTCAGTTGCATAACTCACTTGGCGCTTGCGAGTTCTGTGCGAAGTAGCTTGGCAGCAGCAACCATGTTGCTTAGAGCAGGTTTCACTTCAGAGTACTTGCGGGTTTTGAGGCCACAGTCGGGGTTGACCCAGAGAATGTTGCTCTCAAGAACTGCTAGCATCTTCTTGATGCGATCTGCAATCTCCTCAGTAGATGGGATCCTGGGTGAGTGAATGTCATACACACCTGGCCCAATTCCAGCACCATATTTCACTCCTTGCCTGAACACTGAGAGAAGCTTTTCATCTGATCTTGAGTTCTCAATGGTTATCACATCAGCATCCATGCCAATAATTGAGTGGATGATATCATTGAAGTTCGAGTAACACATATGGGTATGGATCTGTTAAAGACATCAAAGATGCTTCATCTTATAAGAATATGTATGTTAATGTCATTCAGTGTATTTATACATAATAATGAACCTGGGTAGCATCTTTGACGCCACAGTTAGTAATCCTGAACGAGTGAACAGCCCAATCCAAGTAAAAAGTATGCTCAGACTTCCTCAGGGGCAAACCCTCTCTCAGAGCAGCCTCATCTATCTGGATAACTGTGATTCCAGCTTTCTCAAGATCCTCAACCTCATCCTTTACGGCCAAAGCAATTTGATAGCATGTCTCATGTCTTTACAGCAAAAATATAGACAATGTTAAAAATCATCCAAGAATCTGCAAATAAGTATTCTGATATCAGCTTGCATGATCTTTCTCACCTCGGCTGATCATTCCTGACAAACGACCAGTTCAGAATTGTAACAGGGCCAGTAAGCATTCCCTTCATAGGTCGCTTAGTCATACTTTGTGCCAATGATGACCAGAAGATAGTCATGGCCTTGGGGCGGCTAACATCACCATAGATGATAGGAGGCTTCACGCAACGAGAACCGTAAGACTGCACCCACCCATTTGCAGTGAAGGCAAAACCAGATAATTGCTCACCAAAGTACTCAACCATGTCATTCCTCTGTTGCAAAGCAGCAACAAAAACTGATAAAATTAGATAAATGAGGAACTATAACATAATTAAGGTATTTTTGTCAGGCAAGAAGCTCACTTCTGGTTCACCATGGACCAAAACATCAATGTCAAGCTCTTCCTGGATCTTGACTACTTTGTGGATTTCCTCCTTGATGGCCTTGACATAATCATCCTCAGATATCCTACATTTGGAAGTTTTCAGGGTAAAAAAAAAAAAAAACAGTTAGTATAACATAACCAGAAGTAATCAAATATTCTGCAAATCAATAATGACCCACTTCTTAGCCTTATATTCACGACGCACTCTCCTAAGCTCCAGAGTCTGAGGGAAAGACCCAATTGTGGTGGTGGGAAGAATTGGAAGGTTCAACTGCTTCTGCTGAGCATCCAGCCTTGCACTCACATTTGTGGCCCGACAGTGGTCAGATCCCTTCAGAGCAGCAGCCTAATGGTAGTAGGCAACAATGCATGGTGAGATCACTTAACCAACATTAGAATACTTAGATCAAGATAATTATTTCAGTGGACAACACTTACAGCCTTCTGAACAGCCTCATTTGTCACCCTCGGAGAGGATTTCCTTGAAGCATGAGCCAATGCATTGGGAGAGAAGAATGCCTAGACATATAGAAAAATGCATTAAGAAACTTACATGTGCTTTGGCTAGTTGTATAGAAAGAAAAAATTTTGAAAGTAGGACCTGATAAACAACAAACTACTTAATGCATATGAAGCATGAAAAATCACATAATATTGAATAAAGCATTAGACTTTGTATGTACAACCATTGATGCTTGCTGCAGAATTACTATCTCAATCATTTAAAATTTCTTAAGCCACTGCATATCACTCTCTTGGTAGTATGTAGAAAACATGGGAATATAATTATTTTCAAGCATCATATATTCCATGAGTAAAATATTAAACCAATACCCAAGGCACTGGACAGGTTCCTTTATTAATTGAGGAAATGTATCAATTGACAGAACTGCAATTAATATCAAAATGTTGTACATCGAAAAAGATCTTACGATAGTGGGTGCCCTTATGAACTAAATAACGAAAACACGCAAATAAAAATGACATAAATCTCAATGAAAATGAAATTGTGAAACCATAAAATAGCATCAGTGTGATTCCATACTGAATTTTTACAAAACTGCACAATAAGGTACCTCGTCCTTCTGTCCAGAAAGTGCCTTCGCTAAAGCATTTACTTCAAGTACTTTCTGTGCAGCAAATGCAAGCCATGATTTGATCTCTTTATCCAATTTAGGCTCATTTACTAGGTCAACAGCAGTGTGTAGAAGAGAGCAGGAAGTGGAGACGATAACTTTGTCTGCAGACAGCAAAATGTTTAGCATTTCTTAAAATCACAGCAACAATAAAAGTATTTCACTAAAGCGTCAATACCTTTCCCCACAATGGCTTCAAGGGCATGCAGCGTATCAAGGGAAGATGCAAGATCATTAGCCCAGATATTCCTTCCATCAACTACGCCAGCAAAGAGGAATTTGCCTGAAGGGAATCCACCCTTAATCAAATCAAGTGTCTTTGTTCCACGAACTAGGTCAAATCCAAATCCACTAACACCCTTCAAGGATGTGAGGGTTTTGTATGCCTCAGCTGGAACATCAGCAAAGTATGTTTCAACCAAAACATGAACTCCAGATAAAGATGCCTCCAGTTCTGAGTAAGCATGAACAAATGCTTGCAATTCATGAGCATCAAGGTCCATTACAAGCTTTGGCTCATCAAATTGAATCCAGCGTGCACCAGCTGCCTTCAGTTCAGCCACCACTTCCCTACAAATCAGTCGCATTACTTTTGAAGTGGAAACAAAAAAATAAAAGTGACATTTGTGTACACACTTGGTTTACAAGAAACTCCAGCAAAGTTATACAGCAATCCTCTCAGAGAACATTGAAGGATGGGGTTGAGCCCTTACTTGTAGACAGGAAGAATCTTGTCAATTAGAGAAAGAAAAGAAAAAGATTTCTCCACGCCCTTTGCTGGTTTTGATAGCAATAAATAGGACACAGGACCTACAATGACTGGCACTGTCTCAATTCCAAGCTGAAAAAAAATGTAATGTCAACATTATGTAAAATATAAACCCTACATCATTTTAAAATAACTTGAAAACAAAATTATACAAGAATTAAAAAATAGAAAAAGAAAAAGACAATCTTATAATTGTAAATCTTGACAACAAAATTGCTGAATGTCATAGGAATGAGACGCCATCCACTAAAATCCTCGTGATAAAAGGTGCTATAGTGGATGTATGTATAGGGAGAAATAACCACTATTTTACTATCTCATGTTTCATAGGACAAGACTCCATGTTGATATTCATAACTTTCAAATTTCCAAATAAATACTTCCAGAAGAAGCAAACTTCCTCCAGAATCAATTAAGGATGAGGAAATTAATCCACTGCAGCTGCAATTTAAACATAAATATACAGTAAGCAGTACTGAGCGACGAAGTTTACAGCTTTGGCCTCCTTGTACTCAACAACAGCCTTGTGTGATGCATAGGAGAACTTAACATCTGGTCCCAGTTCAGGAACAATGTAATGGCTGCAGAAAAAAAAAAAAATATATATATATATATATATCATAAATATCATTTATCATTTAAGTAGGCCAAAGTAATGTAAAAAGCTCCAACATTAAGTTAGATTTTCATCACATACTAGTTGGTGTCGAACCACTTGGTCATTTCCATAGCAGGGACAGAGGCATTCCCTCTAGCCATGGAAAAATAGACATCAAATCCAATCTCACCACCGTTCCACCCATATCTAGGGGGGACAGCACCAAGCATTGCTGTGGTGTCTAACACTTGATCATAATATGAGAAAGCGTTGCTAGGAATGAACTTGATACCAGCATCAGCCATCTGCTTCCATATGGATGACCTCAATTCTGCTGCTACCTTCTCCAATCCCTCAGCACTGCTCTTACCATCCCAGAAAGATTCCAAAGCAAACTTGAGCTCTCTTTTGGGGCCCATGCGAGGGTAACCAACAATGTGGGACGCCATTGCTCTGTTTTCACGATAGGCCATAAAATGATCGTTAAATTCCGCTACACAAACACAATTTTCAATTGTACAGAAAAATGCTCATTAAGACATTATTAAGGCAACTGAAATCAACATTCTTCCTAGTACCCGCGAATAGATACTGTGATTCGGGAATACAACAATCATTTGACAAAAACTACATCTAAAATATATTGTCTACAGCAGAAAATTCAGATAAAGACAGACATTACAATACATTTCAGTCAAAGAAGAATGTTTAAAGCACAAATACCAAAAGGCTGCATTTATGCATTAAAGCATAAAATTAAAAAACATTAATGAAGACAATCAAAGTCTCCCAAAAAAAAACATAATTGAAGCTCTATGCATGGATCCATATTAGTAAAACTCCCAAATTTCAGATCTGACAAAAATTCAAAGACAAGTCCGTATTCTATACCTAAATCAATTCAACAAAGCGAAACAAACACGAGGTAAAAAAATGTTGAATCTTTAATCTTAGACATCCAAAAACAATGAAATTCCAAGAGTGTAAAGATCTATAATTCATCATTTACCAGCTCGCCAGTTTAGTCCAATTAAAAATCACCCAAAAACGAGAACAGCAAAGCATAGATGAGCAGATCAAAGAAATGGTGAAGTCAGAACAGAAAAATCAGATCTATAAGAACAGGAAAAGAATTTGAAACAATAGAAACTATACCTAAAGGATGGAAAAGAAAAGGAACGTGAACGAAAGGAAAATCGAAGAAATGACGAAGGGTTAGTTGAGGATATGACCCTTAAAGAAGAGAACGGCGCGAGTAGATGACGAGAGACTTGGCTCATTTATACTACTTCCCCTTCTCTGTCTTCTTCCCCACAGTATCTTTCTCTAGATCTCATTTTTCATTGCTCTAATTTTTTTTTTTAATTTTATCTCTTTTTTATTGTTTTCATTATTTATTTATTTATTTATTTATTTATTTATTTATCAGTGAACAAATTTTAGTTAAAATCGAATCAAATCGATCGATTTTTTTAATTCGATTCGATTTTGAAATTTCAACAAATTCGGTTAGTTCGGTTCGCTTTTGAAAGCCAAAAACCCAATCGACCGATTTACCCCTAAAATTAATAGTTTATTTATTTTATATTTAAAAATTGAAATGGTATTTTTATTTTTATAAGTTTTACTGTGTATTTTGGAATTGTATCTTTAATTTAGACTTATATTTTTTCAATTTGGATGTTTTTATTTTACTTTTATGATTTGTAATTTTGTATAATTTTTAGACACAATTTTTTTTAATTATAATTTTTAAATTTTGATTATATGGTTAACCGAACCGAACCAATCGAACATTTCGGTACGGTTTGAATTCGGTTATTATATCCGTACCATTTGCGGGTATAGAATGTTACACAAACAAGGCTGACATTAGACCCAAACGGGGTCGACTTCTAACAGCTGCAACCTTTAACCCTAAATAAACATGCTTACCTATCCACTATTATGACCATTCAGGGTTAAACTTAAAAACTTTATTCCATAATCATACTATACATTAATCAAGTAACTGAACAAATTAATACATATCATTAACATAAGCCATACCAGGAGTATCATATATTAGTCCCCATGAAGAATCAATAGTGAGAAACCATGCAAAGTGCAACAATTAAAGCACATCTGAAGAACAGGGGAGGGTCGCACTCGAGATAGAGGCGAACCTCGCCCAAAATCGCGCTCGCGACAAGATCTATGCTCGCGAAAAGAAGCTGGCAAGTCTCTGTCGCGCTCACGACACATGTCACAGTCGCGACAGAGGCCGGGTAGCGCCCTCAGGCGCACTCGCGACGAAGAACAGCCCGGTGAACATTAGGCTTACCAAGCTCTTTGTTGCACTCGCGACAGAGAGCACCTCAGCAGGAGCTCGACTATCACACACTCTGTAGCGCTCGGACAGAGTCGTGATTCACACACTAATCCGAACTTCACAGCTCCTCACACACTCTACCTCTCCCAAACTCATGCAATCCAACATACAATTCAATCCACTCATCAAATGCATGTCAAAACATGCCTACAATCATGCCAATAACATTATACACTCATAACAAGCAATTAATTAACAAATTAACAAGATAAGCAACTGGACTAAAATCACACTCAAATTAACCATAAACACCTATAACCATGCCCACATGCAAGCACTAATACCACTTCCCTCAATACTCAAATTTAGCCAAAAACCCACTCAAACACATACATAAACATGCTTCTTAATTACCAATTCCAAAATTCAAAAAAATCAAAGACCAAAACATAATAATAAGACAAAGACTCCCAAACCTCTATAGAAGCTCAAAACCACCCTTCTCTAAGTTCCAATCTTCTCTTTACCCTTATCCTTCTTCTTGCCACCGAATTATTGCACAAATCAATCCAAACCAACCAAAAACACTTAATCCAAACCCATAGCACGTTCAAAACCAAAGCAGGAAAAGGAGGAGATAATATAAAGCATAAACTTCCACAACCACTTACCTTTGCACCCTAACACTTAATCTCTTATCAAACTCAACCCAAAGCCCTAAGAGATTCACCCAAGAGAAAGAGAAGGAGCAAGAAACGAGAAAGAAGAAAAGAAGAAGGATGAGGTTCATACAGGAAAAAGAAGGAGAACCAAAATCAAAAATCTAATTTTTTGGCTCTTCTCTCTCTTCCTTTCTTTCTTTTACTCATTAATTGCTCCCAACCACCTCATCTAGGTGTCACTCTCCTATTGGCTAAACTTATTAAATCCTTGGCAAATGTCTCTTTAATCCTTTGGCAAATCCTCTTTTACTCACTTAAACAAATTCTTTCCCTAATAACTTTATTTTCTTTCAATTGTACCGCTCAACCCCAAATCATACTATACAATTACTCTTATACCCTTAATTACCTAATTAACACTGTAAAATCCTTCTAGGGTATAAATCGGGTTGTTACATTATAATTCACAACAATTGGCATATTCGCAACAAATTTGCATCACTCATATGACTATATTTGTAATGACCCAAAGTGTGCCCTAGTAGAATTTGTAGTGTTAATTGCATAGTAAGGGTATAAGAGTAATCGTATAGATATGAGTTTTTGGGAAATGAGGATGTAATTGAAAAGAAGTTAAAGTATATGAAAGAAAGAATTTAAAGAGGGACTAAATGGAAGTTACCAAGGATTAACTGGCTTTTTTTATCAAGGATTAATTTGGGAATTTAGTGGATTGTTGAGTGCATTCCACATGTGACCATGGATGAGTGACACCTACGAGCTATGACCGGTGTCCAGTAAGTGTACCGAATCTATAAGTAATATAGAGAGTATAATTAAAGACCCACGAATATCGAACCCAAGGGAAAAGGGGTTGTCAAGTTAAATATCTATGGTTGAGCAAATTTAAGATATCCCTAAATTGTTCGATGGGAAATTCTAAGCTAAACAAGAAAATAAAATTATAAAATAACAATTAAATATAAAATTGTTCATCAAGAAATTACTCAAGGATGAATTAAATGCTTAGGAAATTCTATTCTCATAAATGTAATTGAAAATGGGTAAAACAATACAAACATGAATTTCTGAACAACCTAACTAAACCCAAGCGTCCCATTCCAGAGCAAGCTATTCTAATCACAAAACATCCTATTCTGGAGCAAGCCTCATGATTAGCATAAACACGGGTCTAAAGTTCTAGGTTAGAAGTAATTCCCCATTTCGGAGCCAATTAATCCAATACTAATCTATTCCTTACAGTTCTGAACTTTATAAAACTAACATCTATAAATCAAGCATCCCATTTTGGAGCAAGCAAACCAATAGATTCAGAAATATAAAAACAGAGCATATATAAATAACAACAATAAGATTTGAAATCAACCATCATTCCGAATTAAATCAAAATGAAACCCAATAATCATCACAAATGCATAAAATATAACAGGAGAAATAAAAAAAAATCATGAAAATATTCATTAAACCCAAATATCCAAATACAAAGTATGATTCAAGAATTTCTAAGCATAAATAACTACTCAAACATCAAGATTAACATCACGAAATTCTAAAATTAAGGTTTATAGCACTACAAGAAAATTAGGAAATAGCAACGAAAATTAGCAACCGAATTTGTCATATTTTCGTTGCTAATCAAAATTAGCAACCAAAAATAGCAACGGAAAATTCGGTTGCAAATTTGACAGTTGCTAAATTTAGCAACGGAAAACTCTTGCCATTGCTAAATATAGCAACCGAATTAGCAACGGAATAAGTTTCCGTTGCTAAATATAATCATTTTCAGTTGGAAGTTTAGCAACCGAAAAATATTCCGTTGCTAAAAATAGTAACAGAATAAAATTCTGTTGTATTCCGTTGCTATATTCAACAGTCAAAACATTATTTTATTTATATAAATATAAAACGGAATCAAAATATAGCAACGGAAATGGAAATTACGTTGCTATTTTTAGCAACGAAAAATGTATTCCGTTGCTATTTTTAGCAACGGAATATTAATTCCGTTGCTATTTGCAACAGTATAAACATTATTTTATTTAAATAAATATAATTCAGCTAGCAACGGAATCAGTTTCCGTTGCTATTTTTAGCAACGGATTAAGAATTCCGTTGCTATTTGCAACAGTGGAAAATTAATTTAAATTAATATTATTTAAATCCTGTATATACTGATAATATATGCTTATCGATAATGTAATATAATATAAAAATTGTAATACACACTAATTAAAATCCTGAAAATATATTATATTATTATAAAATAAAAATCCGTAAAAACCATCACAAAAGTAAATTCAGTACAAATAACACTGTAAAGTAGAAATTCATAAAAACTGTCACAAAAACATAAATTCAGTACAAATAATGACATATTACAAATGCTACATAGGTAGAGGTGAAGGAGGACGATTTGGCTGCTGAGCACGATGTGTTTCCAAATCTTCAACCCGATTCTTTAACTGCGTTAGAGTATCCATCATCATAGCCAGTGTGGTCTCTAACTGAACGACTTTCTGAGAAGACTCACACCGCTTACTACAAGCAGGTATGGATGATGCAGAGGATTTCGAATGGCAAGCGTTTGCAATTGACCCAAAACCAAAAATCCTTCCACGATTATTCTTACCACCAACTGCTTCAAGAAATATACGACTCTCATCAACACTTTCAGAGCTTTGCCGCTGTTGAGTGAGAGTCTCTTGTATTTGCTCATGTCATTACAATAATTATAATTAATTAGCTATATTTTTTTAAATTAATTAATATTAATGTATAAAGTTGACATACATTGAGTTGTCTGCAACGAGTATTGACGAATGTCTGCCCATCATGCTTCTTTGTGTGAGTATGCATAAATAATTCAGGATATGTAGGCTTCCTACCCAAAGACTTTGCCTGCATAAGAAGCAATATAAGGAAGCATGTTCACTGAGCATGTTAAAAACAATTATTGAAATCTAATCCCTATTAACAAAACTGCCACAACATTACATAACTAAGTTCACATGATATTCCAACTAAGCATATGGCTGAAACCAAACTACTTATTAATCAGCATTTGAACAAATACACCAAACTAGTACAAATGAAAAATCTAATCCATGTATAAAATAAGCACGCTTATACAAATGAAAGTGTTCCAAATTCAATCCAGACAACAATATGTTTCCTTTGCAAAATTTAATAAGCAAAATCATGCAATCAACCAAAGTAGCAAATAAATAATTGAACTCCAACCAAAACACATGATCAAAATGAGCTTCAATGAAACTAAGAGTTTCTCGAATTGCAATTGCCTCCAATTTGTTGGGAGCTAATGGAACATTAAAATATTCAATCTTCTAGTAGATAAGATCATTATTATAAGGTGTCTGAGTTCTTGAAACACTTTAACAACTAAAACATAGTTTATATAAAAATATACACAAAAAATGACTGTAATAGAATGAGCATATTATGGAAGTTAACTTGCAAAGAAATGGGAAAGAGGGGCATACAATTTTATTGCGAAACTTAACCCTTTCTATTACTTTATTTACTAAAGTTCGTAGCATAAACCATCAAGCAAAACAAATCTCTATTTTTTAAATATTTAAAATACATGTCTTCTTTTTTCTACGCTTGTTATTACCATTAAGTTCAGTTAACATTTTATGCACTTATTCATTTTACACATTCTTAACATTTACATTACTTAGTTACCGATGACCTATAACTGTAGTGATTACTATTGGTATAAATTTCGGCATTACGACGGCTTGTAAATTGCACTACCCAAACCTGCAAATAGAAATTTCTACAGCCCTGGCAAGGGCACAACAATATATTCATCCTATATCCATACATTTCCCAAACGCCGATCATCACACAGCCACAAAATATACAATATTTATTTTACTTGTGAATTGTGATTGAAATGTGAAGACAACTGCGTGACATCGCTTGACGTGTGTACCTTCTTGAGGAATAATGCAACTAATGAGAGCTAAATAAAAAATTTATCTTAACAACAAAGCCATCCATTTAACAGACATATATTAAAGCTATCATTATCCATAAAAATTATACATTTGATGAATAAAATTGAGATACTTACCAAATTTTGTGCATGCTCGCGATGGCTCAAAGTTCCTCCATTGTGCACAGCTAAACTCTCACCATCTGAGCCTCCCCGTCTGTTTGAAGAATTCCTCTCTGAAGCTGCAATTGCCTTGGGAGTTGCCCAATACTGCCGCCAACGATTCCATATTTCTTCAGAAATATAAGTAGGTCGTTGACCCCCACTGCGTAACTTAGACAAAAATTCTTTATATCGTTGGTGGGCCCGCTTTTCCCAAACTTCATAGATAACAGCATCAAATTTTGAATCCCAGAAAAATTCTTTCTGAAATAAAAACATAATATTATTATTGTGAACTACAATAAATATTTTCTTTAATGTATTAAGTAAGTTATTTTGAAACGAATAATGCAATTTATTTTGTGTACCTCAAACTCCTGATAATAAAAATCATTTGTCTGTAGAGAGAGATTCTTCCATACATAACCCTCAAATTCTATCTTCTCTTTGAATTTGGATATAATCTTTCTTGAACAAACACCTGATGGAATAAACCTATTAACATGAATAATTTAAAATCAATTTTGATATTACATAACCATACCATCAGTATGTACTCGTGTTATTATCTTGTAATACAAAAATTTTATAATATAACTTACATGTCATTGATGATTTTAATGTAAATTCTTCCATCAACTCCCTTCGCCCCAAGCTGGAGACCTCCTTCTTCATCGTCGACATCGGAACCGGGTACATGCGTGCGCATAGAGTCAGGATGCTGGAGCAGATGCATTATCATGTTGTGCAGATACATTTGGGTTGTTGGATGCTGAACCGCTAGGTAGATTATGAGTGTCATGGGGGATGGCTGTTGGTGAAAGTGATGCTTCACTCTGCTGGTGAGGATCTGAACATGACCCTGCAACATGAGATGAGTGCACTTGTACATTGTCGTTATCACTCAATGTTAATCTGAGCCTAGGTGGCAGCAATGGCTTCTTTCTTTTGGGTGGCATATTCTCAACCTGAAAATCAAAGAATTGGGTTTATACTTGTTAAAATGGAACAATATAATTAAAGCATATATGAAAATACTACATAAATGCAATAACAACACATTTTGGTTATGAGATTATAACACGTACACAAATTAATTGCTATCATCACTTAATTGCACATCAAAATCATCCTCTATTTCTGAGTATTCGGAATTAAAGTCAGGCTCATCTTCAGAATTCTGCCCATCTACGGATTCTTCATCCTGTCCAGATTGGATTTCCACAAATTCATTATTTGGATAATTTAAAAGTTCATTCTCCAAACATGCATTTATTTCATGTACATCCGCTTCTTCTTTCTGAAATGCTTCACTTTCATTTGTTTTGCTTTCTCCCTTTGCCTGTCTGTGAAAAACACCTCTTTGTTTTACTTTGATGACTGCTAACCAATCTGACTTATCCCTTCTTAAGCTGGGATAAGGGACATAATACACCTGGGTCGCTTGCATTGCCAAAACAAATGGTTCAAATTGTTTAAATCTTCTCCGCTGGTTGATTTCTGTGAGATTATATCAGCTATGTACTTTTGTTCCGACGCTAGGAGTAGGATCAAACCACTCGCATTTAAACAGCAAACACCGTTTTATCGGCAATGCGGGATATTCAATTTCAAGTATCTCAATAATTTTTCCAAAATAATCCATCAATTCCCCCTGTATGCAAAGCCCACTATTTACTGTTGCCATGCTATGCCCATGATTTTCTTTATGAAATTTGTATCCATTCACGAAGTAGACAGGATATGATTTAACAATTCGCAAAGGCCCTTTTACAAGATCACATATGAGCCTGTTTTCTATTCTATTTTCAGAAGCCTACATCATAAAAACAAAAATTTAATCAATACATATAATATGTTGTAATTTTAACATTAATTTCTTAAAGCATTCAATTTATTTCACTCTACTAGCTTACGTAGTTTGCAAACCAACGTGGAAAGTTTTTATCCACTTCTTTATTGATGTCATCCTGTGATTTCCCTGGCATTAGCTCCCTCAACAAATCCTCGTATTCAGTACAGAAATTGTAGATTATCTCAGCATAAAACTCTATTTCCTGATAAAAAGAACTTGGATAATTCCGAATACAACTTAAACTTACTGTAAAAAAGATTGAATTTCTTGGCAATTCAATAAAATGTAACCATGGGCAGCCTCCATTTCTTTCTCTGTTAACATTCTTCTTATTGAGTGTCCATGTGGTCGGCCAGGATATGTGAAAATAGATAAGTTATCATCACCAATCCGCGCACCTCCATCATCATTACGAGGAACTTTTCTTTCTCGAGTTATCACATGCGGCTCAAAATAATGGGAACAAAATGCACTTGCTTCCTCTACTAAATACGCATTGCATATGGAGCCTTCAACCCTGGCCTTATTTTTGACATTTTGCTTCAAGTGATGCAAATTCCTACATTACAATTAGGATAATTATATTCAAGAAGTTGGTATAAATCTATAAAAGTTCTAGTCAAATTTGAACTAAAATTACCTCTCAAATGGATACATCCATCGATATTGAACTGGACCAGCAAGTCTAGCCTCGTGTACTAAATATACGGATAGATGCTCCATGCAATCAAAGAAGCTAGGTGGAAAAATAGCCTGTAATTTGCACAAGATAACTAGAATGTCCCTTTCTAGCCTTTCCATATCAGACAACTGTATTTCAGATGCCGTTAAGCTTTTAAAAAACAAACTTAATTCCGTTATAACTTCCCAAACATTATTCGGTAAGAGCTCCCGAAATGCAATTAGAATTAACCTCTGCATAAACACATGACAATCATGACTTTTCATTCCAAATAATTTGTACTTCCTCATATCAACACACCTTGCCAGGTTTGAAATATATCCATCTGGAAACTTTAGACTTTTCAACCATTCACACAAAATTTGCTTCTGCTTTTTGTCCAGAGTGTAACATGCTTTTGGATATTTTCCCACATTTGGATCTTTATCTAACTCACTTCTTCTACAAAAAATTTTCAAATCAACTCTTGATTTTGCATTGTCCTTTGTCCTCCCTTCAATGTTCATAATTGTGTTGAAAAGATTGTCAAAAATATTTTTTTCAATATGCATCACATCTAGATTGTGACGTATCAATAGTGTCTTCCAATATGGCAAATCCCAAAATATACTCCGTTTTCTCCAACCAAAATTTTTACTTATGCTCCTATTAACCTCTTCACTTTCAAGTTCTGTAACTTTCAAAAGCCTTAACTGATCAATCTCCCGTAATATATCTTCACCAGATTTATTAGGAGGAGGAGGTGTGTGTACCACCATATTTTTGATGAATTTTTGTTTATTGCGCCTAAATGGGTGATCTAGAGGAAGAAATTTTCTATGACTATCAAACCAAGATGTCTTGCCCCCGTTGGGAAGATAAAATGCATCAGAATCATTGCCATAGTAAGGACAAGCCAATTTCCCTACTATGCTCCATCCAGACAACATAGCATATGCAGGAAAATCACTCACAGTCCACATCAAAGCTGCCTTCATTTGAAAATTTTGTTTAAGGGACACATCATATGTTTGAACACCAAATTCCCAAAGATGATTCAATTCAGATATCAATGGTTGCAAGAATACATCAATTTTATGCTTTGAATTTGTAGGCCCTGGTACAATCACTGTCAAGAACATGTATGCCTCATCCATACACATCCACGGATTATACAATATTTATTTTACTTGTGAATTGTGATTGAAATGTGAAGACAACTGCGTGACATCGCTTGACGTGTGTACCTTCTTGAGGAATAATGCAACTAATGAGAGCTAAATAAAAAATTTATCTTAACAACAAAGCCATCCATTTAACAGACATATATTAAAGCTATCATTATCCATAAAAATTATACATTTGATGAATAAAATTGAGATACTTACCAAATTTTGTGCATGCTCGCGATGGCTCAAAGTTCCTCCATTGTGCACAGCTAAACTCTCACCATCTGAGCCTCCCCGTCTGTTTGAAGAATTCCTCTCTGAAGCTGCAATTGCCTTGGGAGTTGCCCAATACTGCCGCCAACGATTCCATATTTCTTCAGAAATATAAGTAGGTCGTTGACCCCCACTGCGTAACTTAGACAAAAATTCTTTATATCGTTGGTGGGCCCGCTTTTCCCAAACTTCATAGATAACAGCATCAAATTTTGAATCCCAGAAAAATTCTTTCTGAAATAAAAACATAATATTATTATTGTGAACTACAATAAATATTTTCTTTAATGTATTAAGTAAGTTATTTTGAAACGAATAATGCAATTTATTTTGTGTACCTCAAACTCCTGATAATAAAAATCATTTGTCTGTAGAGAGAGATTCTTCCATACATAACCCTCAAATTCTATCTTCTCTTTGAATTTGGATATAATCTTTCTTGAACAAACACCTGATGGAATAAACCTATTAACATGAATAATTTAAAATCAATTTTGATATTACATAACCATACCATCAGTATGTACTCGTGTTATTATCTTGTAATACAAAAATTTTATAATATAACTTACATGTCATTGATGATTTTAATGTAAATTCTTCCATCAACTCCCTTCGCCCCAAGCTGGAGACCTCCTTCTTCATCGTCGACATCGGAACCGGGTACATGCGTGCGCATAGAGTCAGGATGCTGGAGCAGATGCATTATCATGTTGTGCAGATACATTTGGGTTGTTGGATGCTGAACCGCTAGGTAGATTATGAGTGTCATGGGGGATGGCTGTTGGTGAAAGTGATGCTTCACTCTGCTGGTGAGGATCTGAACATGACCCTGCAACATGAGATGAGTGCACTTGTACATTGTCGTTATCACTCAATGTTAATCTGAGCCTAGGTGGCAGCAATGGCTTCTTTCTTTTGGGTGGCATATTCTCAACCTGAAAATCAAAGAATTGGGTTTATACTTGTTAAAATGGAACAATATAATTAAAGCATATATGAAAATACTACATAAATGCAATAACAACACATTTTGGTTATGAGATTATAACACGTACACAAATTAATTGCTATCATCACTTAATTGCACATCAAAATCATCCTCTATTTCTGAGTATTCGGAATTAAAGTCAGGCTCATCTTCAGAATTCTGCCCATCTACGGATTCTTCATCCTGTCCAGATTGGATTTCCACAAATTCATTATTTGGATAATTTAAAAGTTCATTCTCCAAACATGCATTTATTTCATGTACATCCGCTTCTTCTTTCTGAAATGCTTCACTTTCATTTGTTTTGCTTTCTCCCTTTGCCTGTCTGTGAAAAACACCTCTTTGTTTTACTTTGATGACTGCTAACCAATCTGACTTATCCCTTCTTAAGCTGGGATAAGGGACATAATACACCTGGGTCGCTTGCATTGCCAAAACAAATGGTTCAAATTGTTTAAATCTTCTCCGCTGGTTGATTTCTGTGAGATTATATCAGCTATGTACTTTTGTTCCGACGCTAGGAGTAGGATCAAACCACTCGCATTTAAACAGCAAACACCGTTTTATCGGCAATGCGGGATATTCAATTTCAAGTATCTCAATAATTTTTCCAAAATAATCCATCAATTCCCCCTGTATGCAAAGCCCACTATTTACTGTTGCCATGCTATGCCCATGATTTTCTTTATGAAATTTGTATCCATTCACGAAGTAGACAGGATATGATTTAACAATTCGCAAAGGCCCTTTTACAAGATCACATATGAGCCTGTTTTCTATTCTATTTTCAGAAGCCTACATCATAAAAACAAAAATTTAATCAATACATATAATATGTTGTAATTTTAACATTAATTTCTTAAAGCATTCAATTTATTTCACTCTACTAGCTTACGTAGTTTGCAAACCAACGTGGAAAGTTTTTATCCACTTCTTTATTGATGTCATCCTGTGATTTCCCTGGCATTAGCTCCCTCAACAAATCCTCGTATTCAGTACAGAAATTGTAGATTATCTCAGCATAAAACTCTATTTCCTGATAAAAAGAACTTGGATAATTCCGAATACAACTTAAACTTACTGTAAAAAAGATTGAATTTCTTGGCAATTCAATAAAATGTAACCATGGGCAGCCTCCATTTCTTTCTCTGTTAACATTCTTCTTATTGAGTGTCCATGTGGTCGGCCAGGATATGTGAAAATAGATAAGTTATCATCACCAATCCGCGCACCTCCATCATCATTACGAGGAACTTTTCTTTCTCGAGTTATCACATGCGGCTCAAAATAATGGGAACAAAATGCACTTGCTTCCTCTACTAAATACGCATTGCATATGGAGCCTTCAACCCTGGCCTTATTTTTGACATTTTGCTTCAAGTGATGCAAATTCCTACATTACAATTAGGATAATTATATTCAAGAAGTTGGTATAAATCTATAAAAGTTCTAGTCAAATTTGAACTAAAATTACCTCTCAAATGGATACATCCATCGATATTGAACTGGACCAGCAAGTCTAGCCTCGTGTACTAAATATACGGATAGATGCTCCATGCAATCAAAGAAGCTAGGTGGAAAAATAGCCTGTAATTTGCACAAGATAACTAGAATGTCCCTTTCTAGCCTTTCCATATCAGACAACTGTATTTCAGATGCCGTTAAGCTTTTAAAAAACAAACTTAATTCCGTTATAACTTCCCAAACATTATTCGGTAAGAGCTCCCGAAATGCAATTAGAATTAACCTCTGCATAAACACATGACAATCATGACTTTTCATTCCAAATAATTTGTACTTCCTCATATCAACACACCTTGCCAGGTTTGAAATATATCCATCTGGAAACTTTAGACTTTTCAACCATTCACACAAAATTTGCTTCTGCTTTTTGTCCAGAGTGTAACATGCTTTTGGATATTTTCCCACATTTGGATCTTTATCTAACTCACTTCTTCTACAAAAAATTTTCAAATCAACTCTTGATTTTGCATTGTCCTTTGTCCTCCCTTCAATGTTCATAATTGTGTTGAAAAGATTGTCAAAAATATTTTTTTCAATATGCATCACATCTAGATTGTGACGTATCAATAGTGTCTTCCAATATGGCAAATCCCAAAATATACTCCGTTTTCTCCAACCAAAATTTTTACTTATGCTCCTATTAACCTCTTCACTTTCAAGTTCTGTAACTTTCAAAAGCCTTAACTGATCAATCTCCCGTAATATATCTTCACCAGATTTATTAGGAGGAGGAGGTGTGTGTACCACCATATTTTTGATGAATTTTTATTTATTGCGCCTAAATGGGTGATCTAGAGGAAGAAATTTTCTATGACTATCAAACCAAGATGTCTTGCCCCCGTTGGGAAGATAAAATGCATCAGAATCATTGCCATAGTAAGGACAAGCCAATTTCCCTACTATGCTCCATCCAGACAACATAGCATATGCAGGAAAATCACTCACAGTCCACATCAAAGCTGCCTTCATTTGAAAATTTTGTTTAAGGGACACATCATATGTTTGAACACCAAATTCCCAAAGATGATTCAATTCAGATATCAATGGTTGCAAGAATACATCAATTTTATGCTTTGAATTTGTAGGCCCTGGTACAATCACTGTCAAGAACATGTATGCCTCATCCATACACATCCACGGAGGTAAATTATATAGAGTAATTATGATTGGCCATGATGAATATTGTTGGCCGGATTGACCAAAAGGTTGGAACCCATCTGTGGATAATCCCAGCTTGACATTTCGACTTTCTGATACAAACTCAGTATGGATGCCATTGAAATGTTTCCATGCGAGCGCATCTGATGGATGGCTCATGCTTCCATCATACTGTTCATGTTCATTATGCCATCTCATGTGAGATGCAGTAACATCAGAGGCATACAGTCTTTGGAGTCTCGGAGTTAGTGGAAAATAGTACATCTGCTTCCAAGGAACTAATTTTTGCTTCCTAGTTCTCTTTCTCGGTTTGAACCTAGGTTGACTACAGTATTTGCACTCTTGTAATCCCACATCCTCTCCCCAAAACAGCATACATCCCAACCTGCAACAATCTATTCGTTCAACGGGCAAACCAAGACCCCGAATAAGCTTCTTCATTTCATAAAACTTATCAACCATTTTATGATTAGAAGGCAATGAATCATTGTACCATGTAAGAATTTTATCCAAACTTCATTCGGAAATATGACCTTCAGACTTTATGTTCAATATTCGAGCAATGGCAGACAGTTGAGTCATTTTCTCACAATTAGGCCATAATTTTTGATCGGCTGACTCTAATAGGTCAAAAAATCTTTTCGCATTTGGGTTTGGTTCCTCTTCAACATTCTGCATATTTTCTTGAAAGGAATGACCAGCTGCATCATAAACCATTTGTGCATAAAGATTTTCATTGACATCCACATTATTTGGTCTAAATCCAGCTCCCCCTTCAGACCAATCTATATTTACTGATGAATATACTTGATTACCCCTAGACGTGCTGCAAATTATTAGCTCCCCGTGTCGTGTCCATTCAAAATAGTTTGGAACAAACCCTTTTTTCAACAAATGTAGATGCACTTCATCAGTAGGGAGAAAATGGATAAGTTTGCACTTTTTACAAGGACATCTAATTTTTTGACCATCCATATATGCAGGCTGCGAACTTGCATATTCAATAAATGATTCAACTCCCTCAGCAAACTCGAGATTAATGAAACCATCTGGCATTAATCGCCTATACATCCAAGATCTATCAACATTACTCATGCTTGCGTAACTGTTATGCAAATAAGATAATTTCATTACGATATTTATGGAGAAAATAAATTGGAAAGGTTTATCAATGAATACATGATTACGAATACATGTATATTATAGATGAAATATATGTCAATTTTATTCATGTAACAGACACTGCCAACTAGTTATCAGCCAATTAAGATAAATGCAATCACCCATGTACTAATTTTATTGTAAGGCAAATGGATTTGCTAAGAAGATCCAAACCAACCATATAAATATCATTACTTTATACAAATATTACTGACTCCACAAAAAATCAACCAAAGATGAAGTATTATAAGTGTTCTTATGTAAAACAATAAGTAAATAAAAATTTGAAAAAAAAATGAAAATAAGTAAAATGTAGTAGTTTTAATGTAAAAGGGAAAAGGAAAAACCTTAGATCAAATGAAACCATTTTGAGGCAGTGCGCTAGAAAGAGCCTGCAAATCAATTTGTGGCTTTTTTATACCTGAACCCAGAATCACAGCCTACAATTAATACACAACTTCAATGCTTTAGTTCAGTTGACAGTTGTCAAAACATGCTCTGGTCTATAAACAAATCAAATTTCTATTATACTTACATTAATATCACTTGTTGGCAGATAAAGCCCTGTTCTGTATGAGCCAAAAACTTCCACCTGTAGACTTACAGCACTGACATAACCTCCTCCACAGTGAAATGCTTAGCACTAAAACACCTTAGATTACTATTATAAGGAGATATTTAAGCCAAAGAGAAGTCAGAATTTTCAGCAAACAATGACATGCAATATACTGATCTAAATAGTTGAATCATGGTATAAAATTATATTGCATCATGGTACGTGGCACTCAACCATGATAACCGAGTTATCCTTTTGAAACCAGTAGCCGCAGGTCGAATCGTTGCAACCTATATACCTTGATACAACAGTGGCACAAACAAAATGCAAGCTAGAGTAATTGATGCAATTCAAATAGATATGCATCTTGGCATAAGTATTGGCATGTATGTATATCAAAATGAATTGTTTACATATGAAATGAGGTTTACAATCTGCTTATCACATGTATGTATGTCAAATGTTACCTATTTATTACGAAAAAGTAGTAAGAATTTAATGAGTGGATACATGCGAATACATGTATATTATAGATGAAATATATGCCAATTTTATTCATGTAATAGACACTGCCAACTAGTTATCAACCAATTAAGATAAATGCAATCACCTATGTACTAATTTTATTATAAGGCAAATGGATTTGCTAAGAAGATCCAAACCAACCATATAAATATCATTACTTCATACAAATATTATTGACTCCACAAAAAATCAACCAAAGATGAAGCATTATAAGTGTTCTTATGTAAAACAGTAAGTAAATAAAAATTTGAAAAACAAAATGAAAATAAGTAAAATGTAGTAGTTTTAATGTAAAAGGGAAAAGGAAAAACCTTAGATGAAATGAAACCCTTTTAAGACAGTGTGCTAGAAAGAGCCTGCAAATCAATTTGTGGCTTTTTTATACCTGAACCCAGAATCACAGCCTGCAATTAATACACAACTTCAATGCTTTAGTTCAGTTGACAGTTGTCAAAACATGCTTTGGTCTATAAACAAATCAAATTTCTATTATACTTACATCAATATCACTTGTAGGCAGATAAAGCCCTGTTCTGTATGAGCCATAAACTTCCACCTGTAGACTTACAGCACTGACATAACCTCCTCCACAGTGAAATGCTTAGCACCAAAACACCTTAGATTACTATTATAAGGAGATATTTAAGCCAAAGAGAAGTCAGAATTTTCAGCAAACAATGACATGCAATATACTGATCTAAATAATTAAAGCATGGTATAAAATTATATTGCATCATGGTACGTGGCACTCAACCATGATAACCGAGTTATCCTTTGGAAACCAGTAGCCCGCAGGTTGAATCATTGCAGCCTATATACCTTGATACAACAGTGGCACAAACAAAATGCAAGCTAGAGTAATTGATGTAATTCAAATAGATATGCATCTTGGCATAAGTATTGGTATGTATGTATATCAAAATGAATTGTCTACATATGAAATGAGGTTTACAATCTGCTTATCACATGTATGTATGTCAAATGTTACCTATTTATTACGAAAAAGTAGTAAGAATTTAATGAGTGGATAAAAAATCAAGCATTAGGAAATTTACCAGTCAAATTGCAGCTATAATTAACGAAGTTAATCGGCCAATAACAATGATGTAATCAAACTGCATTAATGGTAAAATCAAGAATCTAGATATGAAGATTGATATCATTATAGCACAAGAATAATAATTGGATTATAAACCTACGTAATTAGAATTTTAAGGTATTTCATAAGAATAATTTATTCATTATTCACTACATTTAATATTAACTTTAAATTTAATTAATATTCTTTAATTCTAATAACATAACAAAAGTGACATATAAAATGGAGTAAAGGGATTATAAAATTAGACCCATGAGAAATGACTATTCTCTAACCATGACTTCCATTTTAAATCTCATTTTACATGAATTTTCTGTTCAAAAAGTAATTGAACTTATTTATTGGCAGATCAAGTGACAATATAAAAAAAAAATAAAATATTATAATTAGATATTCAAAGCTAAATAAAAAATCTATGGTTCCTTGAATTTTTAGTTAGATTTGGAAAATGAAGTAAAAAAAAATTAATTATCCAAATCCAGTTATTAAAAAAGGAAGTACCTCCTGGATCAACAACTACTTTAGAATGATGAGATTTTTCGGAGTGCACTTTTGGGTGTTGAGTCACATTCAAGTTGACATACCACTGTTCCCAATATAGCCTTTCAATTTTGTTGGTGAACCATGATGGCTGCTTGCTTTTCACTTCATAAAAAGATAAGCATATCTGCATCAAAATTTAGGAGTCAACAAACAGTACAAAATTTGCAACATTATCAATTCATCAATAACATTATAAGTACGGTCATCAACAGGATTATGCATATTAAGAAATAAGCATGCAGAACGTAGAGAAATTGAAAGTTAAAAGTACACTATATAGATATCAAGGAACTCAAATATGTTCTTCTATTTCAGTTCAAATAAGAAAAACGAATTGCTCATATTCAAAGTCCACTTTGTTTACATGTGTTTAAGGGTCATCTTATGGAGAAACAATTTTACTTGTCAAATCTTATCCAGGATTGAACATGTAGAAAAGTAACGTACAAAAAATCATATTGCTACACTATAAGTTAGGTAACCAAATCACATGAAAAGAACAGACAAGAAAAGTAAGGTAAGACCCTAGGAAACTGGACTTTATTCAAGTTTTAACATTGCTGTATTTGGAAACTTTAACTGTCAACCCAATCTCAAACCCAAATCTAAAACCCAATCTCAATCAATTAGTCCAGCAATTGGAAAATTCAAGGTTCCACTAGCTTAATCTTTTATTAGACTTCTCCTATATCAGGTTTTGGAAATGGTTTTACAAAGCATGGATATTGAGCCCAATCAATTTAAAAACCATAAATCTTGCATGATATAACAGTGTTTCAGAAACTCAATTATTCATCTCACTGTTTTGGTTCAGCTTAGCAACCAACAACAATGCAGCTACCTAAATGTATAAAAACAGGATTTTAAACTAAGAAGATAAAATTTACCATTTTTAAACAACATAAACCATCAAAATTTAATACATATGCAGACTTACGCATACCAACACAGTCAAATACATACCAACAGAGTCCAGAAAGAAATCCCGCATACCTTTCTTCAAACCCCACCCACGTTAACAACCCAAAAAAGCTCTTCCTGGCTGAAATCTGTAATTAAATCAAATGAAAAATCATTATATTGATAAAATTTGGTAGAAATTTAGGTTTTTCACAAACTTCTTAACTGTTAAAATTTAAAGAAAATTTCAGTAAGCAATATCAAACGAAGTCAGAGATTGATATAATTTCATTGCAAAGAGAGGTTCCAAGTATGGCAAATCTGATTCTGATGTGAAAGACGCCGTTAAAGGAAGATGAGAATAAGTAAATCATGTAGAAAAAGAAATTAGAGAGGAGAGGAAATTTAGAAATGATGATTTTACACTTAAAGAAAAGACATTACCCGTTGACGACTTCTACGCCAAAGTGGAGAAAGTGGGGGGAGCAGCGTGGGAGATTGGTGTGGGGGAGATCGGCGGGGGAGATCGGTGTGGGGCAGAATCGGCGTGGGAGATCGGTGGGGGAGAAGCCGCGTGGGAGATCGGTGTCTGAGGTGTGGGTTAGTTAAATCGGCGTCGGAGATCAGTGTCTAATTTCTGCTGTCTGTGGTGTGGGTTTGATCGGTGTCGGATGTGTGGGTAGTGGGCACGATGGAGCAGGGGAAAACTCGAGAAGAGATGTCTGCGCTAGGGTTGAGGTAAAGAACGGGAAAAAAAGAAATTAAAACCGAAAGGCTAATATCTTCGGCCTTTAGCAACGGAAAACAAATTCCGTTGCTACAATTTGCAACCAAAAAACAATCGGTTGTTATCCCTGAATCAACTTAGCAACCGATTCTAAATTCGGTTGCTATTATTTAACATTTAGCAACGGAATTTTTATTCCGTTGCAAATTTTGCAACCGAAATAATTTCGGTTGCTATTTTTTTCGCATTTAGCAATAGAATTTCTATTCGGTTGCTATTATCCAAACATTTAGCAACGGTTTAACGAATCCATTGCAAAATAGTGTTTCCTAAAAAATAGCAACCGAATTGAAATTCGGTTGCTATTTTAGTCATTTAGCAACTGTTATATAAATCTGTTGCAAATTATTGATAACTATAAAAAATAGAAACCGAATATTATTCGGTTTCTATTTGCTTAACATTTCGCAATGGTTTTTTTGCTTCCGTTGCAAAATAGTGTTAAATATAAAACATTAGCAACCGAATTAAAATTCAGTTGCTATTTTGGGATCATTTAGCAACGGTTTGCTAAAACCGTTGGAAATAATTCTCAACTAAAAAAATAGCAACCGAAATTTTAATCCGTTGCTAATTGTTTTAACAATGTAAAAATTTATTTCTTCCATTTAGCAACGTAAATATTTTTCCGCTGCTATATTTGCAACCGAAATAAATTCGGTTGCTATTCTTGAGACATTTAGCAACGGAAGTTTTTTCCGTTGCTATATTAGCAACCGAATTTTTTTCGGTTGCTATTTTTCTCCATTTAGCAACGGAAAGATTTAACCGTTGCTAAATTAGCAACAAAATAATTTTTTCGTTGCTATTTTTCGCTCCAATTACTTCCCGCTTATCATTCCCGCGATATTTAAAAACAGTTTTCCTATTCCGTTGCTAATGTTCATGCTAATTTTGCGAGCCAATCCTTCCCTCCACTTTTAGCGACCGAAAGTAACCAAAAAATTTTCCGTCGCTATATGTGTAAAACTTAACCGAAATTAGCAACGGATTAATTTTTCTGTTGCTAAATAATTTCCATTGCTATTTTTCCGTTGCTATTTCTTAATTTTCTTGTAGTGTAGTACACTCTTAATGAGAGAGAAAGTAGATCTTGAAGCTCTTATTTTCAACCTTGAAGTTTTCTTGAATCCCAAAAGTTATAGAACTAAACTCAACTAATCTAAGCTAATTACAAATAAAAAGGAAATTTAAAATAAAATCTAGCCTAAGAACAATATTTAAAAATGAAGAAATAAAGACTGCTCTATCTAAATCTATTTAGGTATATTTGAAGATGAAACGGCATTCATTTATAATCTGCAGAAAAGCACAACTGTGCTTTGGAAAGCACAGCTGTGTTTTTGAACAAAATGTGCGCCTAGGTTAGCGTTGTGTGCACATATTGGTGGAAAATGGGGCAATAGCTGTGTTTCTCACCAAAATACAGCTGTGGCTTCGGCGAGAAACTGCGCATCGCTGCCTCTCGTGCGCGCGCCTTTCGCTGCATAACACAACTCTGTTTTATGCGAAAACACAGCTGTGTCCTTGGTTGACCTCACTAGCACGGGATGTTGGATAGCACAGCTGTGCTATGAATAAACATAGCTGTGCTTTTGGGCAGTTTTGCTCTTCTTCGCCAATTGCTCCTAAAATCAACCCCGAACCTCCAATTTAGCTCCGGATTAAAATAAAATGCCTAAAAATATCTCAAAACTTATTAAAAATTACAAAAATATTATAGACTAATAAAATAACAAAAAATAACTAATTAAGATTAAAAATAATTAAAGAAAACATATAATTATGCCGAGAAATAACCTAAAATATAAATATAATTGCAACTTATCAACTACCCCAAACTCAAACCTTTACTCGTCCTCGAGTAAACTGAATGAACCACATCCTCAACCATTTTAATCTCAACAAAAGAAAATAAGGAGTCATTCTCAATTAAGGAAATGGAAGATAGACATGCAAATACCAATATTTACTAAACAACAAATAAACACAAGAACATACCAAGTAATTTCTGTGTGTGTGTGCAAAAGGCCAAAACAAAATTTTTATCATTTTAAAACAAAACTTCTAGATACAAAGTTGGACACTACCTTTCATTACAAACTACGTACCAAACCATGTGAGAAACGTGGCACATGTCTTAGGCATTTCACCCTCAATGGCTGCTCGGTTGGTGCCCAGAGATGACTCTTTTCACCTGGAGCTTATGGTTGACACACTCGGTGACTTTACAGATGTGCCCACTTACCATGTCAGTGTCATCCCGCTGATCTGTGTATCTAGATACCTAATAGTGACCTCAGTTGAACCTATCGGCAATTACCGATTATTCAGCATTGCAGATGGCTTTCTCTACGGGTTAACCCCTTTCTCGGTGATCTTGGCTGAGATGATTCTCAGCTTAGACGCTCTCTTTGCTGACTCTACCGCCTCTATGACTGGAAGCCCCTTGTTGCTCTACGTAATATTCGTCATTATTTTTAAAGGTAGTGCACCCCTTATGGGTTTTCACACTAACTTTTCTTATTGGAAAATGCATCCTTTTTAGATTGTCACATAACCCTATGCCTAAATTTTGCCTGGAGTGGATCTAATCCACTCCAGTGGCTTTTTTTTTACATAGAGCAGACTGTCTGTTTTCAATTTTTTACCCTATACTTTGGCCTAATTTTTGCTTGGAAAGCTAGTTACGGTTTTCATCTCTAATGGCCCTCTTTTTTTTTTTTTTTTTTGCACTTTTACTCTTAATAGGTGTGGTTACAGGAGAAGCTGAGGCTATTATCGAAACCTCCCCCTAGGGTGATTAATACATATTCACTAAGGCACTTTCTTCCCCGATAATGGATGTACAACTTTGATTGTAACGGCCCGAAAGTTGGGTTAATCGTAAATAGTATTTTCCGAGGTCAATTAGTGGACCCGGTGTGACACGCACCGAACCTAGCAAAGGCCCTCTTAATGAGACCCACTTTAGAGCTCGAGGAATTGGTTCGCGTCTTTTTTATCTTGAGCGCCATGAGACATCTTGGAATCCCTACCCAATAGAACATTGGGGAGTTCATCTAGCCTCATGGTACCTTTGAGGTATTTTGGAGTTGCCACCCAATTTACGAGAAATTGAAAAAGGTCATCTAACCTCTATGGTCTAAACCAAAGATGGTGTTCGGAACTTCACTCTTATTTATATCTTGGTTAATTATAAATAAGTTTTTAGATTCATAAAATTCTATCTCTCGTCTCACGTGATTAATGCATTTAATTAAAAAGCGCATTGTAAGCATTTGAAAACATTAAATAAAAGCAGTAAAGTAAAGCGGTAAATACATCAAGCACCCAATTACAAGGGAGAAATTGGGACAAAATACAATCCCAAATGAAAGAAAATCAAATAAAATTAAGGTGAAAATTAGGACAGAATACAATCCCAAATAAAAAGGTAAATAACATTGCCCTAAAAATAATTAATTATAAGGGCCCACATGATATATGAACATAAATTTAGAGCAAACAAACAAAGTCAAGTATAAAAAAATGACATACATAAATCGGGATATTTATTTTGTTCAGGAACATTGGTTCCCTCATGCTCACTTAAAGAGGGATCGAAGAGTTATTTGGATCATTGGGTTGAAAACCGGGATGAGTGATCCCATTTTTGAAAAACTTAACTCTTTGTTTTATTCGTGATATTTTTCATTCTTTGGCTAAAATGAGGGACATTGGTCCCAATTTTATTAATAAAATCCCAATTTAGTTATAAAATATTTTTGTGATTTTTTATCCGACATGTGCATAAATAAAACTATTTTACTTACAAGCAAACACAAACACAGATAGGGGATAGGAAAGGTCTCACCCAAACGATGTGGTCTCCTACGCGTCGTGACCCACATGTGGTCACGACGATGCTCGACCAAACGACATCACATTTTACCCAAACACGAGAAAAGCAATAGTAAAAACATTAGTGATAAATCTAACATTAAACATATACATGTAAGGACAAGAGAAAAAAAATAAATAAAAATTAATCATGCAAGAACATAATAATGATAACCATAACAATGACAAAAAAATGATAACAACAATGATAATAATAAAATAATAACAACTGTGGCAATAACAACATCAATAACAGTAATAATAATAATAACAACGGTAATAATAAGGACAATAATAATAATAATAATAATAATAATAATAATAATAATAATAATAATAATAATAATAATATTAATAATAATAATAGTAATAATAATAATAATAATGATAATAATTGTAACAACCCGAAATGACCCTAGTCGGAATGCACATGCTAATTCGGGAATTTAAGGGTATTTCAGTAATTTGTGCATAAGAAATTTGGATGATAAGGACTTAATTGCAATATTAATTAAAGATGTTAAGTGCAGGAATTATCTAATGTGTGTGTGTTGTTTGGTAACAAGGTTGTAAGGCAATTATCTAGTGGATTGTGTGTATTGTACTAAGGTTTAAAAATATCTACTTAAGAATTATCTAGTGAGGTGGGAGTATGGTGTCAAGGATTGGTAAGTTAAAGAAGGAATTATTGGTCCAATAGGAGGCTGCCATGTGGCTGGTGGGTGTGTGCAATTAATGTGAAAAGAAGGAAAAGGAAAAAGAAAGAGAGAGGGAAGACAGATCACGTTTCCCTGCTCTCTCTTCTCCTCCTTTTCCTATTTTCTCTTCTTATTCTTCTTTCACATTTATTGCTCTTCATCCCTTGGTTGTGTGTGTGAGCTGGAGTAGATTGGGATGATCTAGAGGCTGCATTGAAGAGGTAAGTTGGGGATTAGGGTTTCTTGCATGTTGTCTTCTTCTTCTTCTTCTCCAGCTGGTTTTATTTGAGTTAGGGTTTTTTTTTTCGAAGAGTAATTTCTGGGTTTTGGTTTGTGCAAGCTTTGGGTTGCAAGAGGAAGCTTAAGGACAAGGAAAGGATAGAAGATTGAAGCTTGAAGAGTGATTTTGGATCTTTATTTCCAGGTTTGGGAGTTTTTGAGTTGTCTCTGCCCTAATTCTCTTTAAATGGTAGTTGTGTTTATTTTGTTTAATTTCTGGAATTTTGAGTGTATTTTGATCATGAGCATGTTGTGTTATGCATTTGAGTGATAAGGTAAGAGTTTGTGCATGATTGAATGGATTTTGAGGGGTTTTAAAACGGATTTCTGGAAAAAGATGAAGTTTCTGCATTTTTACTGTTGATCGTGTTCATCGTAATATGCCCAGGTGAGAGGAAGAGCACGAGTCGTTCTCAAGAGCACGAGTCGTGCTCCTCTCCCTTCAGCTCGCTTTGATTTCTTTCGAAGGAAGGGCATGAGAAGTGCTCCATGAACACGACTCGCACTCAAGAGCACGAGTCGTGCTCTTGAGACATGAGTCATGCTCCCTTGCCTTGTGTTATTCCTCCCCCCTTCAGCTTGTTTGGTTTCATCCAGAGGAAGAGCACGAGTCGTGCTCCAAGAACACGAGTCGTGCTCTTGTAGCACGAAACGTGCTGACCTTCTTCCTTCTCCCCAGACGGACAGCAGAGCACAAAACGTGCTTGAAGAACACCACTCGTGCTCTTCAAGCACGACTCGCACACATGAGCATGAGTCGTGCTCATGTGCACGAGTCGTGCTCATGTGCACGAGTCGTGCCCCATTCTGCTTAGCATTCCCCTTGTTCTGCCTGTCTTATTTTCTATCTGGTTTTCGAAAATGATCCTCTTTTTTCACTCTGCATGGTTCTTACTATTGTATGGGACATGTTTTTGCCTAAATTATTTTAGTATTTGTATTCTGAAGTGGGTGATTATTGAATCGATAGTATGCTATTATTTGACTAAGATATGCTTAGTAATAGTGATCTCGGGTAGACTAGTATTTGATGTAAATTGTATGTGTTGGTTTATTAACGTTAATTGTTGTAATTCGTATCGCATATTGCATGTGGAATACAAGTGAGTTGAATGCCATGTGTCATGGTTATTATTATTATTATGAGCATGTTATATTAAATGTGAAAGGTGTTATGCATATATATTTGCTCATGATTCTTCCCTAAGAGTAATATGTTATAGTTAACATGAGTAGTACCATTGTATGATCAGGGTTTTGTATTGATGATCTTTGGTATAATAGTGTTTTTATATCTAACTCTGGTATACTTGATAGCGGTGATTATTCATATAGTGTGTTGACTGAATTATATTGTATGCTTGGCAATACGAATGGTATGATGCATGTTTCTTCTTAGTGCATGGTGTATGCTTATTTATTCCCATTTATGCATGATTAATATGATGAACTATACGTTTATGAACCCATGAATGATATATGAGCAATTTGGTAAGTATCCTGAAATGAGTTTAATTTATTATGCAAACCTAAGATTTGTGATCCTTGCTATGAATAATGTGTTATATTTAAGTGTGATTAGTGTTATGCATGACCTGCGAGAGTCAGTCTTGTGGATAGTTAGGCATGCCTAATAGAGTCTCTTTAGCTGCAGCACTGTGACGCGCGCCGGAACCCCGCGGCCGCCCCTCTAACCTCCCGTTCGAGGGCGATCGGGGCATTTATGGGTCCATTGGCAACTTGCAATGAATTGCGAGTGCGTCTATTTTGGGCAACAAGGAGGTTTCATGGAGTCGCCACCCAATAGAACATTGGAAAAGTTTCTCTCACCTCGGAGAGCCTAAGACTGCGCTTATTATCCATTTTGGGCCAACCAAAGGGGTCTTGGAGGGTAAACCTCTCTCCCAAAGGAGCCTAGGATTAACGTCTAAGTCTCGTGACACAAGAGGTGTCTTAAAGGTCTTAGTTCCAACGAGTGATCGGATAGACCTCTCGCCTCTTTGAGCCCAAAGACCAGAGCTGGGTTCGGGACTTCTCATCTATTTCTACATCGATCATTTTATGATTAAATTTTGAACTCATTAATTCACTCTCTCTCCACACGATGCAATTTAATTAAAAACGCATTTTATTCATGTGTTAAAGCGATAGATAAATAAAGGAATATTAAATCCAAAAATTACAATAACACTAGGAGCGGAATACAACTCCCATTTATAAATGTGCAATACATACATAAGATGGGAGATTATTTATTTTGAGGACTTTGGTCCTCGCATGCACTTATTATAAAAATGATGTTTTTATTGTGAAAATTTTTCATTGGATGAAAAATAGGACATTGGGTCCTTAATTTTATGAAAATCTCTCTTTATTAAATATAAAACATTCATCAATTTTTATATTTAGCGAGATACAAAAAGGTATATTCATGTACATAAAATAATTAATAAATAAATAAATGAGTGAAATAACTAAGAAGGTTAGAAAACTAAACCGGACGAAATCCTCCGAGCATGGTAGATCGCCCCTCGAGCTCAGAACAGTCCAAGAAAATCATATTTGCTCACAAAAGGTTAATGGGTGTTAATGCACAAAAGCTCAATATAAATAAAGCTCTAAGACTTGAAAGAGATAGAAAAAGGAAAAGAAATGGAGGTTTGAAAATATGGAGACAGAACCCAGGGACAGCCACTGTCGAGTGATCGACGGGCGTCAGTCAAGGCGACCAACGTGTCCCGTCGCTCACTAGAGAGAGGGCGTCTGTGGGTGGGGTGACCGACGGGCGTCGGTGAAACAGATGACCCGTCGGTCACCACTGTCTCTAAAAAACGATGGCAAAACTATTTTTTTAAAGCAAAAATAGATTTTTACCAAAAAATGAGATGAAAAGAATCAAAATAAAGAAAGATAAAAGCAAAAAGTCGAAAAACAACAAGAACAAAAATAAAGATGAAGTAATACGAAGAATAAGTCCGGAATATTTACCCTCAGATAATATTTTGGTTGGATTTTTGGTATCGATTAAAGTCCCGTACGCTCTATGAGAAGACAAAATGAGAGGTCAAGAATGAGGAAAATAGATTATTTCCTTCTTGATCCTTCAAAAGACTGGATTTTGGAATCAAAACCTTAGGAAAACTAATTAGATTTAGCTCCTTTTTAATAGTTTGATTCTTAAACTAAAAGAGATTTCTTAAGATTGGTGTTTGCTGGAAGAGAGAGAAACAAGTGTAGATTTTGACAGAGTTTCCCCCTTTAGAAATTTCTCCAACGCTTTCCTAGGTGGGAAATGAAAGCTTTTATAGACCAGGGGTGACCGACGGGCGTCGATTCAATCCTACTGACATAAGGATTCAACCGATGGGCCTGCAACTTTGACCGACGGGCGTCGGTTCAATCCTACTGACACAAGGATTAAATCGACGGGCCTGCAACTCTTACCGACGGGCGTCGGAGAGGTTGCATGTTTCGGGAAATCAGGTTGCGTGCTCCAGAAAATTAGGTCCCTCTGACGGGCGTCAAAAAATCACATAGGCCGTCGGTGACACGAAGCGAGCGACGGTCTTTCCTTTGACAGACGGGCAGACCACCGGTGGAGAAAAATACACCTTTTGACACCAAGAATTCCCCATTTCCTCCCTCTTTCCTGCGAAGACTGAAAGAACCCATTTCTCGTGAAGCAGGGGACCAAAACTTTCGAATCTCAACTGTTTGTACGGACTCGGACGTTGATTCCTCATCGGGTAATCTCTAATCTGGACCGTCTCGGGACACGGTGCTTACAGTTGCCCCCAATTTTGGAGAAAACTAGCGCACGAGTGCCTAGATGATCCAAAATTTAGAGAAGGAAGAGAGAGAATTACATACCTGGGGATGCCGGACCTTACCTTGTTGGCGCTGGTACATATGCCCTTACCGGTCTCATCTCTACCTGTTTCTGCTGGCCTCGTCTCGGCTCGCGCAGCTCTGATGAGATGTAGTACTCTCTGACTACAAATCTCTATTGCGAGATGCGGTATTCTCTTACTGCAGTCTCATTGCGATGTGTTCTATCGCTAATCCCCCTGCTAACCTCATCTCGGTCCGTATGGTGGCTATGAGGTGCAGTACTCTCTAACTACAACCTCGATCTGTGGTCTGTTCTACCACGAGTGTTCCGCTAGCCTCGTTTTGGCCTGCACGGAGTTTGTGAGATGTAGTACTCTCTGACTACAGCCTCGATCTGTTAGCCTCGTCCCGGCCTGATTGCCCCCGGCATAACGTGAATGAAGAGGTTTGCCTTTCTGGGCAGTTTATGATAAGGTTATGCTGAACCCACCTCTCGGATCATCTCAGGATTGAAGGGATTTGGAATATTCTTGAAAATAACCTGATGTTCCGAAGAGACTGAGAAAGCCTTAAGAAAAGGTCTTAAATATAATGCTCCAAAGAGACCGAGAATGCCTTAAAGAGGTCTTAAAGATAATGCTCCAAAGAGACCGAGAATGCCTTAAAAAGGTCTTGAAGATAATGCTCCAAAGAGACCGAGAATGCCTTAAAAAAAGGTCTTAAAAATAATGCTCCAAAAAGACTGAGAATGCCTTAAAAAAAAGGTCTTAAAAATAATGCTCCAAAGAGACTTTGATGTCGAGCCTCTAGAGAGGAAATTATGTTTGAGCCTACTCAGAGGAAAATTATATTTGAGGTTTTGGTTGCTTGCCCGCAGGCAAATAGGTTTCCATGTCTTTGGTGATCTTTCTGCTTTTGTTTTTGTTTTGGGATTTTCTTTCTTGGAATTTTTACACTTTGGATACACTCGAATTTTTACAATATATTGGATTTTCAAGGCCTTGAAAATGTCTTCTTCTTTTTGTTTTGCTATTTTGCTTTGTTGGTCTTTGTTGCTGGCTACCCTCGGCATAGCGTGCATGAATAGGCTTACTCTTTTCTGGATAGTGCCTGACAATGTTGAGCTAAACCCATCTCTTGGATCACCTTGGATTGAAGGGATTTGGGACAGTTTTTTTTGTTTTTTGTTTTTTTAAATAACTTAATGCTCCGAAGAGACTGAGAACGTCTAGGAAAAGATTTGAACTGCCTTAAGAAAAGGACTTAAAGATAACGCTCCGAAGAGGCTGGTAACGCCTTAACAAAAGGACCTAAAGATAATGCTCCGAAGAGACTGAGAATGCCTTAAAGAGGTCTTAAAGATAATGCTCCAAAGAGACTGAGAATGCCTTAAAAAAAGTCTTAAAGATAATGCTCCAAAGAGACTGAGAATGCCTTAAAAAGGTCTTAAAAATAATGCTCCAAAGAGACTGAGAATGCCTTAAAAAGGTCTTAAAGATAATCCCTTCATGGGCTTACATGATTCCGACTTGTACGGGCTTTATCTTGAATTCATCTTGCCAAAGTTGTCCATTGGTTCGGCCTTTTCCCTGTAAAGTTATTAGCACAAAAGTATATATAAAAGATTGTGTGTGCACAATGTGTATGAAATGTGCACAATGTGTATGAAATGTACACATAAAGCTATATACACGAGATATAAGCAAAGGATTAATGTACAAGAATTGTGTGTGCATATCTATATGTATAAAGGATTGAATGCACGTGAGATGCATATGATATGCAAAAAATGAATAGACCACATCCCAGGTGGTTAAGAGATTCGTTGAGGGTACTGCTCGGCTGCTCACATTGTCTGATGCTCCCAAGGATCTAAAAAAAGCATTGCCTTGACTTTACGGACTCTGACCCATAATCTTCTAAAGAGAACTGACTCGTGCGCACCTTTGCCCCCTAGGCCAATGAGCATTTTGCCTCCAGCACTCTGAATCAAGTTCTGCCTAAAGGAAAGTCATTCGGAGTAATGCTGCCTTATTGTTCCAGGCTTTAAAAGTCATTATTTTAAAGGTAGTACGTCCCTTGTGGATTTTCACACTAACTTTTCTTAGCGGGAAATGCGTCCCTTTAGGGATTTTCACATAACCCTATGCCTAACTTTTGCCTGGAATGGAACCAACCCACTCCAGTGGCTTTTTCTTCATTTTCATTATTTTTTTTTGAAGGACAGACTGCCTGTTCCCAGGTTTTCACCCTGCCCTTTGGCCTAACTTTTGCTTAGAGAGCCAGTCACGGTTTTCATCTCTAACGGCTTTTTTTTTGAAGGGGCAAGCGGAGGATTTGTCACATGAAAAATCATTATTGTTGCTTTGATAATTGCTCCAGCGTATGTCCTTATGCCTGTAACAAGTTTCTCTTAACCGTCTAATTGAATGTTTATGCCTAGCTTATGCATGCATTTCTATCTATAGGCACCGTATAGTAATAAGAATGACCATGATTAGACATGTAATACAAAAGCACTAGTTTTACTTAGTTTCAATGAGTAACAACTTAGGTGCACCCGATCTCCTGTTATCAATCAGCCCTCTCAGGTTTTCTTGATTGAATATTTTCTCTTAAGCCTCTAATTTTTGCCCAGGATGCCTTTTTTCAATTTTCACCCTGACGAGGTACCCAATTTTAGCAAGGCTGCCTTTTTTCGGTTTTCGACCCGCGGGGCTTTTATTCTCTTCTTTTGATTTTTAGCCCTTAACCCTGGACCCTCTTGAGTCTGTCAACATTGATCGGTTCTGTCCGTTACTGCTCTCTTGGATAACAATCTCTGGAAGACAAAGGGACCTTCTCACACTGACCCAAATTTACCTCGTATGTCCGGGACACCTAGTCTCATTTGCTTGACAATTGAATCTCCCTCCTTCATCAGATGCTTTCTAGCCATCTTTCCAAATGATCAAGCAGAATGTTTCTGATGGATCTGACCGTGGGGATAATCCCATGACTTGTCCTTGTCTGACTTGTGCAATTGTTGCTGTCGTTGTTGTGCTCTATCAGCTTCCAAAATTTAGCCATGACTGTCCTTAAAGATTTGAGCTTTACATCTATCGGCCATACTGCTTCTGCCCCCTGTGTCGAGGAATAATAGATGACTCTTATAGAGTTTCCAATGGTGGCTCTCTAGCCTTGAAGTGCAAAAGGGGTCATTTCTCTGCCCAATCCTTTTTCATGATCTTTTATGCCAGCATTAAACCATTCATATAGGTCGTGCAAATTTTGGCTTGGATTTCTTCCGTCTCTTAGATCCTTCCTCATACATCAACTTGTTGCATGTTTAGTATACCCTTCATGCAGATAAAACGGGTAAATGGTTTGCAGATCAACGTTTTGGTTCTTTGCCTTTTGGCAACCAAAAAGAATAGCAGGACACGGACATGTACAAATCAACAGGATTCGGACAAAACTTGCCCCCAAGATGTTTTCCTTCTATCTTTTTTTATTTCCTTCTTCTCTTTTTTTTTTCATTTTTTATTTTTGTTCTTTTCCGAGGATAAGGTTTGTCCTAATCCTGATAGTTTACACATACACGTACCCCTTCTTTTCTTCACTTGGGATAGCATTGACCAACTAAGTCCGGTTTTGAACTCTGACCAATAATTTTAGCTTCATCTCTGCTTGTGGATTCTTCCTTTTGACTTTTTCTGCCCCCTTCGGCTTGGTCTTCTAAGCTTCTACTTGACTGGTCCATGATCGGGATATGTTGGAATGGTGTGTTTGACAACTTTATGATTATCTCCTGGCATGTCTTCATGGGTCCAGGCAAAGACTTCTTCAGACATTTTTTTTCTTTTGTTCTTTTTTCTTTTCTTTTCTTTTTTTTTTTTTGTGTTCATTCTCTTAAATTTTGTCTCACCTCAGGAGTCAAATTGGGTGCAACCAAGATTACTATTTATTGAAACTAAATGAAATGGTGTTTTAAATCAATGCCTTAATCATGATTATTATTTATGCTTGATGCAATAAAATATAAAAATGCATATATAAGCAAAGCCCATATTATTAAAGCAGAAAAGATAAATGTAACACCCCCATTCGACACCCTCGTTGAAAGGGCGCCGGCGGTTGCGCTACACGGAATGAAGCATACATTCACACATCATAAGCATACAGAAATATGAGGGAATTAAAAACTTTTGAGGGCACAAGGTGATCATGCATTACATCGCACACACACACTCGAGCACTAAGGGAAAGCATACTATCATGCACATATGCATTCATTCAGCGGAAGCATTCAATAGGCAGAAAGGATACAAAAACTAATTCAAAACGTCAATATTTAAAAACACTTACATAGCCCAAAAAATACATCAAGATCTTTATATCTATACATATACAAAACATTACTGAATTACAAAATCCAAAATTACATAAGCTGATAACAAAATACAGAACTTCTAACTCCTACGTGGCCGACCCTGCAGATGCGCGACTCGAACCGAACCAAACCTGCCACCTGCACGGGAAAAAAGCCCATGCTAAGCGATAACGCTTAGTGGGGAAAACACACAGCAATAAGGACGACCATTCACAATGGTCGTCAAGGCATAACACATTCACAAATGGCATAAGCAATTATTCAGCATCCGGAAACACATGCTTGTACAAAAATACCATGCATTCATAAGATTATATCCATAAAAACGTACACATTACTTGAGTATTCATCTCATTGACAAAGTCATGCCATTACCGCATTCCTATAATCATATTAGTCAAACTAATACAAACAGAAGGTTATACAAAATACAAGTATTAACATGCAAAAGTACTTACAATCTCATACGCATGAACTTACCGAGGTATCAAGTATCAATGTCTTACCGTGCGCAGTCACAAGAGATATTGCACGTGCAAAATATCATGCTAAAGTACCCAAGCATTAACGGAACCCATTCACATGCAACACAATTTCCATATAATAACGTACCCTATCATCATGCTAAAAACACTAGTTAACTAAACATACCTTTATCATGGCATAACACACATTAGCCGAACCCAAGGGAGGACGTCAAATCCTAACACATTCCAAATGGCAAAAGCACATAATCCTAACAGATAGATATACGTTCGTGCGAACAAAGGCCAGACATTCAACAAATCATAACCACATTCATGACTCGCATCGATCAAATCAACGCAGGCAGAATAATATGCAAGATTCAAGTGTATCACGCAATCACACATACGAATTAACTTTCACTTACTGAAATCACGGCATCAGATGTCGGAGATTTCACATGTGTAGTTATTACTTATCAGGCAGAAAGTACATCATCATCAAGCAATATCCCTAGAGGTCTAATCATATAAATATCATGCCAAACGTAGACACACGACACCTTGTCGAAGACACTTCTTACACTCCCAAAAGTTGAGACCAAAGGAACATATAGTCAACTATTACATTCAGAGCATACCATAATTCAAAATCAGATTCTTATTATGCATACTAACTCACATGCTACCATAATAATTAACAGCATAGAATCACATTCATATACATACTAATTAGCCCTATCAATTCATAATTCATGCTCACATTCGAATACATATTACTTCAAATGCTTATAACCTAACTAGTCAGCTTCACATTCTCACAAGCATAACATAATAAAATATGTGCATGGCATTCGAAAGATCATGATCACAGTCATGCACGTCTTAATTCCATCACTTAGATCCAAAACTGATAGCATCCAAATTCAATCACAATATGATTTACATATACAGATACACAGTTAAATATGTCCAGATTATATGTTTAGGTCACGCCCAAACCATTCAGAGATTTAAGAACACATTCGGATACAAATCCGATCCATATGTCCAAAATCATACTCATACGAATATTACATTCTCTTGTTCAAATTAGACGAAACAAACAGAATACCTGCTGACTCAAAATAGTGGATAACGAGTAATCTGACAGTGCCTCGCTGGCATGAACGGGCGCACCTTACGGGTACGAATCGAAGTAATCACATAAATTCTCATTCGAAACACTTTCACATTAGGGGATCTTAATCAAGATCCAAACACATTAAAGGGTTCGCGAGGAACCAAACAGAGACCTGATCAGGGTCCAAACGTTCAAAGGGCTGCAGCTAACGAAACTCTATTAGGCATGCCTAACTATCTACTTAGTTGACTCGCAGGTTAAATTACACAGTTAATGTCCATAGTTCAATTATAACAAATAAAGAATACACATACTTTAATTAATCAGTACATGCAAATGTCATCCGTCTCACTAATATATAGCTCATATAAAAGACAATGCGTGCAAAAATCCATAATTTAACATCTTAAAAACGTGTGAAACAAATAAAATTTTATTGCAAAAACAGGGTAGGTCAAGGTGGTAATCAGATTGGTTGCCACCATGACATACCCAGGGATCTTGGCAGAATGCAGGTCTGGGGTACCTCACAGTGGTAACCCATTTGGTTGTCACCGTGACATACCCAGACCCCTAAAACAGAATGCACTAATGGGGTACCTCACGGTGGTAACTAAATAGGTTGCCACCGTGACATACCTACTGCTCAGAACAGATTCTAAAGTCTGGATACCTCACGATGGTAACCAGATTGGTTGCCACCGTGACATATTCAAACTCTGGGCAGAATGCATCTGGTTCGTGCCTCACGATGGTAACCAGATTGGTTGCCACCGTGACCCATGCCCAGATGCAATTCCAAAGGGCAAATTCTAGATCATTCAAGCCAAAAAATCCCACAATTCTCACTTCAAACAACATATTAAACCAAATCAAACATCAATAATTAATGCCATAAACAAAATCAACTCATAGATTCAAAGACTAACATCAATTTACATAATCAATTCATCACTACTCATCATCATTACACTTAAGAACACAATCAAGTTCCTCAAACCACATTTGGACTATCTTAACACATCTAAAGCAAAACCCATGACATATGAACCACAAAACACATCATAATCACCATGATTTCCAGAAATCAAATATAAACATACAAATACACACAAACTTGATCCTAGAAAAGGAAGGCAAAGACATTCCCAAACCTCTTTCGAAGCACAACCCACAAACTCTTCAAGCTTTAATCTTCAATCTACCTTGCCCTTGAGCTTCTTCTTGCCAACTTGAACTTGCACAAACAAAAACCTAGAAAATTACTCATTCAAACCCAAATAACTCAAACAAAAACCAAGAAGAAAAGGAGGAAGGAACCCAAAACACAGGAACCCTAAACCCAAACACATACCTCCTTAATCTTGCTCCAAAACTCAGTCAAAATCACCTCTAAGCAAAACACAAACCCCAGCCAAAAGAGAAGGAGAGGAAAAAGCAACAAATGAAGAAGAGAAGAGGAAGAGGAAGAGGAGGCGTGAGAGGGAGGGGAGAACGGGAACCAAAAATTCTATGTTCCCTCTCTCTCTCTCTCTTTCTCTTTTCTTATTTCCTTCATTCAATGCCCACCAACCTTGCCACATGGCAAGTTCTCATTGGACCAAAATTCCACCTTTTGACTTCAAACACCAAGGCACCATACACTTACCTCACTTGATAACTCTTAACTAGATATTTTTCAACCTTGGTACCACACACACAAACCACTAGATAATTGCCACAACCAAAATACCCTACAACCATACACCACATGCACACCAAATAATTCCCACACTTAACTTGTTTAATAAATTACTTAGCAATTAAATCCTTATCATCCAAAATCTTCCATATATAAATTACTGAAATACCCATCACTTATCTGACTTAGCTTGCCAAATCCGACTAGGCCTGATTTGGGGTGTGACAATAAACAAGTGAATAGTTCAGGAATACACTTTAGAAAATGAAAAGCATTATAACAACTCTAATCCTTTCTTTCTTCATCCAGACCAAGCACCAATTCTTGAATGCGATCTCTCAGAGGGCGACAATAGTCTGTTCGATGCCCTGTGTACTGGTGATACGCACAATACCAGTATGTTCTGTGCCTCAGCTTTCCCTGACTTGGGGCAGGCCTAGCTGGCAAGGGTTGCAACTTCCCTTCCTTGATGAGACGAGTGAAGTGCCAAGATAGAGGCTTGCCCGAGATGGTGAGGTGTTTAGGAGTCATTCCGGTGGTTGAGACCTCTGCTGCCTTGGTATTTCCCCCATTGCCACTGCTGTTTCCTAAGGCCAGGTTTGCAGATTTAGCCATTTTATCCAGATGCTCAGCCTCAGCTTCAATGGCTATATCTTTTAAGGACTCCCAGTCCTTCAGCCCCTTCATCTTTAACCCATCTTTCAAGTATGGGCTGGCATTCCTAATAAACAGCCTGATCTGTTCTGAAGTGTCCGGCCTCTTCTTCATCTCCATTACCCGGTTCCTCCATCGGGTCAAGTACTCATGGAATGACTCATTCGGCTTTTGTTGTAGTAACTCTAGATCTTTCAGAGTGACCTCCATCCTTGTACTACAGTCATATTGCTGGAGGAACTCCTCCGTCAGCAGATCCCAGTCTTTTTTTGTTCTCCGATCCAGTTCATGATACCAGCCCATCGCAGGACCTATCAAACTTAAACAGAAGTATTCCACCTTCTGCCTCTTTGTTAATGTAGTACCCTTCATTATCAAAGAGTACTGCTTGATGTGTGCAGTGGGGTTTGTTGTGCCATCAAATTTTAGGACATCAGGCATCTTGAAGTTCAGAGGGATTAGATCCTCCCCATCCAGCTCCTTGTCTTCGGGGTTTATCCCCCTTTGCATCATTAGCATTCGGGACATTGCCTCGAACTTCTCTTCCATCTTCCTCCAAAAGGTATTTACTGTCTGGGGTGCTTTCCTTCTAACTGACAAGGGTTCTTCATATTCATCCCCTTTTAAGTCCTCTTCCATTCTATGGGCTACTTCTCTCTTTTGCCCTCCTAACGTGGCAGCCCCTAGGTCCACTGGTGGTGGACGAATCGGTTCCTCCTGTCTTTCGTCCTCCCGCTCATTTTGTCTCATGGGAGGAGGAGGAGGATTTTGCGGAGCAGCCTGCTGAGCCATTGCAGCTAACATATTCATCAAACGGCCTTCGAACTCCTCAAACCTTCTACCCACTTCTTCAGTAATCAAAGCCCTGGTAGCATCATTTTCCCTTGGTGAATCGGCCATTTCTGGAGATTCTCCGAATGCCTATTGATTGCACTTGACTTGATCGCGGTTGCTCAATCAAAACCCTCTGATAATGCGACTGTCAGAAACCCTAACCAGCTAGGAAAGTGGTCTTTGATGGCTGAAAGATTAAAGAGTTAGAATGATGCATGAATAATACGCAATGCATGGTCGTGCTGTGCAACAGATGGTATACAATGGCCAAAAGAGATTACAATAATACATGTGAGATATGTGAAAAATTATACACAAGACAATATGTACATGTAATAATTTTATGCAAAGAAAAGGATGTATACATGTAGAAGAAATACATAAATTTATTTGTGCATGACTGACATGAATATGCAATGCATCATTCACAAACACATGCAAGCAGGTAGTTCCTTCCAACCTTATTGCTCCCACACACGTGGTCGTGTAGTCTCTTTCCTAGGAGGGATTAATTCACGGGTCAGCGAGGAACCCAATGGACACGGATGGTGTGCAGCAAAAAACCGGCAGCATAACACTCCTATGCTAATGCACAAGCGCATGGATAATGATCATCATGTATTTAAACATCCCAAATATATCGACATGGCCCTACAGGGGCATGGAAGCCTTTGGCTAGGTTACCAAGCAAGACATCTGGATTCATCCAATACATAATGACCCATACAGCAAGCATGATATTACGGTTCATATCACCTAGGGAGAGTATCTACGGCCATTAAATGAGCTTTGGTCGAGGGAGATATTACTTTAAGGCTACCCAAGCATGATCCCTGCCGATGGATCTCGCTCATCACAAGCATAATGACCGATCGGGTCATCATTTTATATACCAAAAGGTACGAAGCTTGGGCTGGTGATTATCCTTAACACTTCCCCACATTGAGTGAACGTAGGGTTGTGCTTCGGGAATGCACCGAGGTTAAGAAGGGACCAATCTAGCATATTCTAAGGCTCTAATGGGATGTATATGAAAATGAGAGAAAGCGAATTTATGAATTAAACTTTAATCATAAATGTTAACCAAGGTATTTTCAAATCGAAGTCTCGAACCATCGTCCCCAATGGAGTCGCCACTGTGACGCGCGCCGGGCCCCACGTGCCGCCCGTACGACCGCCGGCTCGAGGGCGATCGGGGCATTTGTGGGTCCATTGGCAACTTGCAATGAATTGCGAGTGTGTCTATTTTGGGCAACAAGGAGGTTTCATGGAGTCGCCACCCAATAGAACATTGGGAAAGTTTCTCTCGCCTCGGAGAGCCTAAGACTGCGCTTATTATCCATTTTGGGCCAACCAAAGGAGTGTTGGAGGGTAAACCTCTCTCCCAAAGGAGCCTAGGATTAACGTCTAAGTCTCGTGACACAAGAGGTGTCTTAGAGGTCTTAGTTCCAATGAGTGATCGGATAGACCTCTCGCCTCTTTGAGCCCAAAGACCAGAGCTGGGTTCGGGACTTCTCATCTATTTCTACCTCGATCATTTTATGATTAAATTTTGAACTCATTAATTCATTCTCTCTCCACACGATGCAATTTAATTAAAAGCGCATTTTATTCACGTGTTAAAGCGATAGATAAATAAAGGAATATTAAATCCAAAAATTACAATAACACTAGGAGCGGAATACAACTCCCATTTATAAATGTGCAATACATACATAAGACGGAAGATTATTTATTTTGAGGACTTTGGTCCTCGCATGCACTTATTATAAAAATGATGTTTTTATTGTGGAAATTTTTCATTGGATGAAAAATAGGACATTGGGTCCTTAATTTTATGAAAATCTCTCTTTATTAAATATAAAACATTCATCAATTTTTATATTTAGCGAGATACAAAAAGGTATATTCATGTACATAAAATAATTAACAAATAAATAAATGAGTGAAATAACTAAGAAGGTTAGAAAATTAAACCGGACGGAATCCTCCGAGCATGGTAGATCGCCCCTTGAGCTTAGAACAGTCCAAGAAAATCATATATGCTCACAAAAGGTTAATGGGTGTTAATGCACAAAAGCTCAATATAAATAAAGCTCTAAGACTTAAGAGAGATAGAAAAAATAAAAGAAAATGAGGTTTGAAATATGGAGACAGAACCCAGGGACGGCCACTGTCGAGTGACCGACGGGCGTCAGTCAAGGCGACCAATGTGTCCCGTCACTCACTCGAGAGAGGGCATCTATGGGTGGGGTGATCGACGGGCGTCGGTGAAACAGATGACCCGTCGGTCACCGCTGTCTCTAAAAAACGATGGCAAAACTATTTTTTCAAAGAAAAAATAGATTTTTACCACAAAACGAGATGAAAAGAATCAAAATAAAGAAAGATAAAAGCAAAAAGTCGAAAAACAACAAGAATAAAAATAAAGATGAAGTAATACGGAGAATAAGTCCGGAATATTTACCCTCAGATAATATTTTGGTTGGATTTTTGGTATCGATTAAAGTCCCGCACGCTCCACGAGAAGACAAAATGAGAGGTCAAGAATGAGGAAAATAGATTATTTCCTTCTTGATCCTTCAAAAGACTGGATTTTGGAATCAAAACCTTAGGAAAACTAATTAGATTTAGCTCATTTTTAATGGTTTGATTCTTAAACTAAAAGAGATTTCTTAAGATTGGTGTTTGCTGGAAGAGAGAGAAATAAGTGTAGATTTTGACAGAGTTTCCCCCTTTAGAAATTTCTCCAACCCTTTCCTAGATGGGAAATGAAAGCTTTTATAGGCCAGGGGTGACCGACGGGCGTCGGTTCAACAGACGGGCATCGGTTCAATCCTACTGACACAAGGATTCAACCGACGAGCCTGCAACTCTAACCGACGGGCGTCGGTTCAATCCTACTGACATAAGGATTAAACCGACGGGCCTGCAACTCTTACCGATGGGCGTCGGAGAGGTTACATGTTCCTGGAAATTAGGTTGCGTGCTCCGAAAAATCAGGTCCTTCCGACAGGCATCGAAAAATCACATAGGCCGTCAGTGACACGAAGCGAGTGACGGTCTTGCCTTTGAGAAACGGGCAGACCGCCGGTGGAGAAAAATACACCTTTTGACCCCAAGAATTCCCCGTTTCCTCCCTCTTTCCTACGAAGACTGAAAGAACCCATTTCTCGTGAAGCAGGGGACCAAAACTTCTGAATCTCAACCGTTTGTACAGACTCGGACGTTGATTCCTCATCGGGTAATCTCTAATCCGGACCGCCTCGGGACAATGTGCTTACAAGCACCTTTGGACGTTTGGACCCTGATCAGGTCCCCGTTTGGTTCCTCGCGAACCCTTTTAATGTGTTTGGATCCTCGCGATCCTTTTTAATGTGTTTGGATCTTGTTTAAGATCCCCCTCAGTAAAATGTTTTAAATGTGATAAAAATTAAATAGTTTTCGATTCGTACCCTTAAGGTACCCTTTGGCCAATTCGTACCCATAAGGTACTGTCCGTATACTCGTTATCCACTATTTTGAGTCAGCAGGTGTTTGTTCTGAATTGTGTTGATATGACTACAAGAATGTGATCTTCGAATGAGCATAATGATATGAATGAGAAATCAGTTTATATGTATATGAACGTGGATATGAGCTTCGGAATGTATGTCTTTATTATGCAAGCATGATTTTATATCTGACACGATTATCCGCACTTGTCATATGTTGTGTTATAAATTTCAGAATGCTTTGAATGTGATTCGACTAATGTATTTACGTATGTGACTCAAGCATGTTTTTATTGTATATAAGCATGTGAATCGGATCAGTTGTGGTTATAAGTGTGTAAATTGATATGTTTAAGATTGTGATCTTGACCTCTCGAATGTTATGAATGTAGTATTAGTTATCGTGTATGTGCATCTCTGCATGATAGCTGCATTGCGTGTGGATCAACTTTTGGTTGGTATATGGGTATTTTGGTATGACAGCTGCATATTTATACAATTTGTGTATTCGCATGATTCGCTTTATGATATCTGAGACTTCGGTGGAACCGGTAAGTGTTTGCCTATGAGTTTATATGTATTTTTGCATGATGTTATATGTTTGTTGGTTTAGTGTCCTTTTGTTTTTGTTCCTCCCCACTAAGCGTTATCGCTTAGCACGGGTTCTTTTCCCGTGTAGGTGGCAAGGTTTGGTTTCCGCTCGAGTCGTGCATTTGCAGGGTCGGCCACATAGGAGTTAGAAGTGTTTGTTATTTTTTTTCAACTCCTGTATTTCGGATTCTGTAATTTTGTAGCTTTTTACTTATGTATTTTATTATGTAAGGATCTTATCGTAATTAAGTTTTAAGTTATTCCTTCGTTTTATCTTTCACCTTATGCTTCTGCTAAATGATTATATGTATGTATGTGAGTTATTGTATGTTCAGCTATTGTTTCTTTAAAGTTTTAATTTATGCTGTAATTCCGTACGTCGTTATGTATGAATGTGTGCTTCCGCTTAGTGTATGTGTGCATGTATGTGAGTGAGCGTCGGGTAACGCGCCCGCCGGCGCCCTTCCAACGGGGGCAACGTAGGGGGTGTTACAATAATAATGATAATAATATTGATGTAGTAACAATAAAAACATTAATAATAATAATAATAATAATAATAATAATAATAATAATAATAATAATAATAATAATAATAATAATAATAATAATAATAATAATAATAATAATAATAATAATAATAATTTTAATGATAATAATAATAACAATAAAGATAGTCATGATAATGCACTAACAAAATAAATAATGATGATGTAAATAATAACACAATAATGGTGATAACAATAAACATAAAAATAAAAATAATAGTAATAATAATAATAATAATAATAATAATAATAATAATAATAATAATAATAATGATAATAACGGAAGAATAACAAACAAATAATATATTGACACTAATAATAATGATAATAATAATAGTAATAGTCACAAGATCACATTAAAAGTATCAACAATAATGTGATATTAACAGTATCAATAATATTAACAATGACAAACAAAATGAAATAAAAAGAGTCCAAGAATATTTACCCTCAGAGTTTATAGATCGGAAAGAGTATGTCTTGATCCGTCTCCCTTATCGAGTTTGCGGTGGCAAAATACAAAAAATATTTAAGAAAATCTAAATTTTAACACAAGAAAAAAGACTAAAAAAATGATCTTCATGGAGTGATCAAGCCAAGAAAATTAATTTTTCTTGCTCAAGCCAATCCAAGAATAAAACTGTTTTTAGATAAGAAGAATTAAAAATCCAGATTTTCTTGAAGATCTCTCCTCTCTTTTTCTCTCGTCTGCCTTTTTCCTTTTTTTTCTAAGTGAGAAACCCCTCCCTTTTTCACTCCGGAAGCCTCCTACAAAATGAAGACTTTGGCTTTATTTTAATTTTCCTGCCTTCCTGAAATGGAAAGTGATAAAACCTTATTTTTTTCTCTTTTTTCCAAAAACTACAAAAACATGAAAGAAGCTAGTTTTTTCGTCCCCCTGACTGTACTTTTTGTAGGTGGAAAGCGACTGCACAGGGACTGCAAGTGAAAGAGTGCACGCGGAAGCCCGTGTACGGAGGTCGCGAGCTGCGGCCTCCCCGCGGGAACGGGCATGCGGAGGCCGCGAGCTGCAGCCTCCTTGCGAAAGCCTGCATGCGGAGGTCACGAGCTGCGGCATCCTCGCGGTAGCGCGTATGCGAAAACCCGCACGCAGAGGCCGTGAGCTGCGGCCTCCTCGCAGGAGCCCACATGTAGGGACGCGGGCGTTACGCCCTCTTCGCGCTCACTCCCACACGGGCGCTACCTCTCGTGCATTTCGGCACGCGGGCGCCTTGACGGCCGAGCACCGAAATCCCCAAAACTAAAAAAAATGAAAATAAAATAAAAAATTTTTCCAAAATAAAATTTTTATTTTTAAAATGGAAATTCTCGACAAGGGAAACATCAGTTCTAACATCTTTGCCTGTTGAGCAAGCATCATTTTCATTATCGGATAATCCTGATTTTAGACCGACTCAGGATCCGGTGTCTACAGTTGCCCCTGATTTTGAGGAACTTAGAACTTAGGTGCCTGGGTGAGCCAAAATTCATAGAAAAGAAGGAAAGAGGCACGTACCTGAGGCGGCGACCTTCTTGCGACACTATCATCGATGTCCGTTGGGTGTTTAGTTTCTTGCCAGCTTGTCGGCATGTAAAACCATTGTTGAGTCATGTGGTTGATAAGCATCAGCTTATCGATGTGTGAAACCATGGTTGAATTGCGTGATTGATAAACACCAATTTGTAGGCGTGTAAAACCACGGCTGAATGATTGATAAACACCAACTTGTAGGTGTATTAAACCGCCAGACTTTGTAGAGCGTGATTGATAAACACCAGCCTATAGGCATGTGAAACCACTACTGAACGATTGATAAACACCAGCTTGTAGGTGTGTAAAACCACCAGACTTGGAAGAACGTGATTGATAAACACCAACTTGTAGGCATGTGAAATCACGGCTGAACGATTGATAAACACCAGCTTATAGGTGTGTGAAATCGTCAGACGTGGAGGAATATGATTGATAGAACGCCAACTTGTGGGCATGTGAAATCACGGCTGAACGATTGATAAACATCAGCTTGTAGGTGTGTGAAACCGCCAGACTTGGAAGAACATGATTAATAAACACCAACTCGTAGGCATGTGAAATCACGGCTGAACGATTGATAAACACCAGCTTGTAGGTGTGTGAAACTGCCCGTATTTCCTACAAAATTATAAATTCGTATGCGAGGGTAATTTATACATGTGAACGTCCATATGCTATGCAAAGTGCAAGTGACACCATTCACCCGAGCGGCCCAGGTGTTGAGGCGCGGTAGCCTCGACTGAAATGATTCATGGCCCGTTTTGTTTGATCATGCCCCCCAAGCATCTGGAAGTGTCATCTTGGCCTAGGGACTCTGACCCATGTCTTGGATTATGCGTCATCTTGCCTGAAAGGGACTGTCCGAGGTGATGTTGCCTTATCTCTCTAGGCATCGGAAGTCATTGATTAAAGGTAGTGTGTCCCTTGTGGATTTTCACACTAGCTTTTCTTAGCGGGAAATGCGTCCTTTGCGAATTTTCACACAACCCTGAGCCTAATTTTTGCCTAGAATGGACCCAACCCAATCCAGCGGCTTTTATTCATTTCATTTTTTTTTAGGCAGACTGCCTGTTTCCAGGTTTTGCCCTTTGGCCTAACTTTTGCTTAGAGCGTCAATTACGATTTTCTAACGACCTCTTTTTTTTTTTAAGGTGACACGGATAAAGCTTCTCGTCGATCACAGCAACAATGAATAAATTGACATTTATCGAATGAAAAGAATTACTCTAAGCGTATAATTGCATACATGTACATGCTTTTGTGTGATTTCATTATACATGATCATTATTTAACATTAGGCTCAAAATACCAGACCACATCTAATCCCAAGATGGATCCTGAAAGCATCAAAACTCCTGTTATCAATCAGCCCTCTCGGGTTTTCTTGATTGAACATTTTCTCTCAAAATTTCACTTATAAGCCTTTAGCCATGGAACCTCTTCAATCTATCGACGTTGACCGGTTCTTTGAATTCGTTTCCATCACTATCTATTAGGGTTGCGGCTCCCTTAGACAAAAGCTTCTTCAGAACAAAGGGTCCTTCCCAAGTCGGTCTGAACTTGCCTCGAAAGTCTGGAACCCCTGGCCTCATCTGCTTGAAGACTAAATCCCCTTCCTTCAGGGGGTGTTTCTTAATTTTCTTCCCGAATGATCGAGGCAGTCTCTTTTGGTAAACCTGGTTATGGTAGTACGCCCGCATCCTATTTTCGTCAAACAGGTTCAACTGTAGCAACCGCTGTTGTGCCCATTCTAATTTTGGTAGCTTGGCTTCCGTTACCACCCTCAAGGATTGGAGTTTGATTTCTACTGGTAGAACTGCTTCTGTCCCATAAACTAGGGAGAAAGGTGTAGCTCCTGTAGAAGTTCTGGCAGTGGTCCTGTAGCCCCACAGTGCAAATGGTAGTTTCTCGGCCCAGTCTTTATAGGTTTGCACCGTTTTAGCCAATATCGTCTTGACATTCTTATTGGCTGCCTCGATCGCCCCGTTAGCCTGCGGTCAGTAAGGAGAGGATTTATGGTGTTGGATAGCATACTTCTTAAGCATCTGCTTGGTCTAAGCTTGGAACTGGACCCCATTATCCAACACGATGTGATGCAAGAGTCCATACCTACAAATCAGGTGTCGTTCAATTAATCTGGCCATTTCTCGGGCACCCAGTTTCTTGAAGGATTTAGCCTCTACCCACTTAGTGAAGTAATCAATAGCGACTACGATAAATCTATGCCTGTTAGAGGCTATTATATATATTTCCCCTATGATGTCAATCCCTTAAGCTGCAAATGGCCATGGAGATGTAAGGTTGCATAACTCTGAAACTAGCAGGTGTCTTAGATTGGCATACTGCTGGCATAGTTGACACTACTTCACATATTTAGAACAATCCGTGTCCATTGTCAGCCAGAAGAACCCCTGTCGCATGATTTTCTTTGCTAGAGCTAAACGATTCATATGGGCTCCACAGACCCCTGCATGGGTCTCCTCCATAACCCTCTTGGCCTCCTTCTCATCTAAGCACCTTAGCTATATGCCATCAGCTTGCCTCTTGTACAACACACCACTACACTGATGAACTGGGTGGACAGTTTGCGAATCATCCTTTGGTCCTTTTCAGTGGCCTCTTCTGGGAATACTAACTTTTCCAAAAAATTCTGGATATCGTAGTACCATGGCTTTCCGTCAGTAGCCTTAACATCCCTAACCTGCTCAGTTTCAAAGTACGGCTTGTCTGAATTAGAAATGAGTACAGGCTTCATGGCTATTCCTTCTTGGTTATCCCACATAGACACCAGGGTGGCTAGGGCATCCGCTAATTGGTTCTCATCTCGGGGCACGTAGTTAAAAGTGCAGATTTCAAACTAACCACTTATTTCCTTCAAGCACCTTACGTATGGTAACAGTCGTTCCTCCTTGATGGACCATGTAACACCCTACGTTCCGATTAAGTTACTGTTCATTTTAATCCGGTTAACCTAATTGAACTAGTTAGGTTATTAAATAGACTATTAATTAAAATCATTAATTTTTTTTTGAATAATGCCATATGAATAGTACCTTATGAATAGTACCGTATGAATAGTACCGTATAAATAGTACTGTATGAATAGACAATTTACTTAAGTCTATTAATAATTATTAATTAATCATTAAACTTAATATTCCTATTTTAATTCATTATCAATTATGTCGATTTACCTATAACTGTCTAGGTTACTATTCATTTGGTCAGTTTTCTTGTAAGTTGGAAGTCTACATTTTTACTTTACCAATAGTATTAACTTAATTTCTACCAATTATTAGGCATGCCCAACACTCATTCACAGACATTCAGTCACATGCAATGAAACTACTACACATATAACCTAGAGATAGTTAAAATAATCTATTACAGACCAAAACTCAAAATAATATTATAAGACATATACATGCCAAAAATCTTAACATACTTAGTATTCCAAATAATACTCTTCAATACCACTTCCAAAATGTGTGAGATAAGCACTGCTCCAAAATCCTATGGAATACCTATACGCAGTCAAATAAAACTACGTGCTGAGCATTAAATATGCCCAGTGGTGATTGCAATTCCAGAAATTTTTACTTAAACTAATTTCACATGCATGAATAATATTCAATAAATAATAATATTTGAATATTCATAATTAAACATATTTAATTTAATTACCAATTATTCATGCAATATTATATTTAATTATCTTTAAATCACATAATTAGGGCAATTACACAATTAATACACATAAATAATCATAATTACCATTTTACCCTTAACTTATGGTAAAATTTCATATAATACCCTTAAACGTTTTCAAAATGACGAAATTACCCTTAATTCATTTATATTTCACCCAAAATTACATTTATACCATCAGTTCATTTTAAATTCACTAATATTACCATTATGCCACTAGTTTAATTATTTTCACTAATATTACAATTTTACTCTTAATTTACATGCCAATTTACAGTTTTACCCTCTAATTACAATTTTCATGCCAAATTACATATTTACCCCTGAAAAGTTACAAATTTTCATATTTAACCATTTAATTACATTTTTACCCTTATTAAACATCCTCAACACACATATACATAAAATTACCATTTTGCCCTCAAACTTTTTATATAATTCCATTTATGTCATTTTTCCACATAAATATTATTTAAATCACATTTTAACCATTTTAATCTTATTTTTACCATTATGCCCCTATAACACACTGGCAGACTCTGAATACAGGATAACCGAGATGTGAACTCCAGAAGTTCATAAAAATACCAGAGGAGTCCGGTGGGACCACCACTGTCTTTAAATACAGTACAGTACAATTTCAATATAGTGAAATAGGACCATCTTTGGCCTATTAAAAAGTGAGACGCCATGCTCATACCTGCGGTCTTATGTCCCTATGGCATGCCAACATATCTTGAACTAAACTTGACTACCAGATCACTACATAGGGCAATATTATTTTATTTTTCATATTATTAATGTGATATACATATATTTCATGGTATATCATCATAATATCTTATTTTTATCATACCATTTTATCATTACACATGTGATTATCATCATTACATCATCACATGCCATGTAAACTCATTATTTCATCATAGTACATATGCATACATACATATATACATGCATACGACCCACATACCAAATTTATTTACATTAATTCTTTTTATCAATTTTATTAGGCCAATTACATGTTGTATAACATCACCATACCATCAATTTCCATGAAAACACATCAAAATTATCACTTTACACATGATATACATTCGGCCATACATACATCACATACCTCATGATGTGTTTGCATGCTCTAACATATACCATTCATTAGTTCACATGCCAAATACCATAAATCCATCATAAAAATGCATAAAACATCATGAAAACACATGAAAATCACATGATTCACATTCAGCAAAAGAAGGAATTTTTCACATAGAATTTATTTCTTCATTTTAATCATCCATACCATAATTTTTAACATCCCTAAGCATGAATATCATGTTATTTTTAATTAAACATGCATAAATCACATACTTTCTTCACAAATATAACTTAAATCCATACTTTTACCATGGAATTAAATGGAATTTACAATGATAGACCTTAAATCCTTGTAATACACCTCTCAATTATCCTTTTCCTTGCCCTTAGCTTGATTAGAGGTTCCTTCACCTTGTTGACATAATTATATCCAAACACAAAAACGAAGATTTCATCAAATCCAAACTCTCAAAAATCAAACTTCATAAACATCTTATTCACATCCTATAGTACCTTTAGGAACCTTAAAACTAAATTAAAAACACGTAAATCACTTACCTCAATTTTACACCTAAATTTTCAAGTTTAGATTTCATCCACTTTTACTTCTTCAAATAAAATTATGAGACCACCAATGGATTCTAGAGGAGCTGAATTATGTTATAGAGGTTTGATTTTGGGGTGAAATCGAGAAAAAATGAAAGAAAAATAGTGGAGGAGGGAGGAGAAGCAATCGGCCAAGAGAGAGGAAGAGGGAGGGTGGCTGCCAAAAGGGAATCCAAGAAATTTCCAGAAAATATGATGTATTTATATGGGTCAAATTGGACCCAACCATGTACAACCAAAGTGGTCGAGCCAGTTTGGTCCGATTTTTAGTTTCCGGGTCATTTTTCACTGTTTTGGTGTAAATGAATGTTCTTGAACTCATTTTCACTCCCAAATAATTCCATCATTCTTAAAATATCAAAAATAATCTCTCTACAAAATTTCAGCTCAATCAGAGTCCGTTTGGGATCCGGTTCACTTAAACCAGTACGATTCGATTTAGTTCGATTTTGTCGTAAAATATAATTCTAATGCTGTCAAAAATTTCTAAAACTCATTCTAATCCTTTAATTCTCTTATAGTAGACCCTTTAATCTACTCTAACCATTTATAGAAATTCGGTCAAAGCTCAGTCAAATTTCGGTTCAATCAAACCGAACCAGAGGCAACTTCAAACTGATTTTCGGGGGCCTATTTGACCTCGTTTTTACACCATATTATACCATTATTCTCCATTTAACATTATCTTTCTAATGGTGAAATAAAATATTTTTAGATACTATTCACCCTGGAGTCGCTCTTTGTGGGACCCACAGTTACTATTTACGGGACAGTCAATGATGATGTTACTATTCATGGGATCCAGTCAATGATGATATTACCATTCATTGTCCCATAGCTCGCTGATGTCATTGATGATGTCACCACTCATGGTCCATATTTACTATTCATGGGCCCACTTTCACTATTAATGGGCCCACTTTACTATTCATGAAAGTAATTATTTTGAGCCATTACAGACCATTCACCCCTGACCTGATGGATTACCAAGGATAAGTCTCCGAAGACCTCTACTACTTTCACTCCCATGGTTGAGAGCGCTTCCAACCAGAAGATGCAGGCCTCGTACTCAAATTCTTAGCTAAGGGGAGCTTCTCACCTTCTAGGGTTACCAAAATTACTCCCTCTCTGGCTCCCTTGCTATTCACCGCCCCATCGAAGTACACTTGCCACTTTTGCACTGTAATGACCCCCACATCTTCATCTGGGAATTCATATTCGAATAGGTCACCTTCGATCGGATGATCGGCTAAAAATTTTGCGACTGCCCGACCCTTAATGGTCTTTCTGGTGATGTACTCCACATCAAATTCTTGTAGCAATATCAACCATCTGTCCATTTTTCCTAACAAAGAGGGTGCCTCCTGAAGGTACTAAAGAGGGTTTTGCTTGGCGACTGCCTGCACTTTGTAAGAATAGAAGTAATGTCTTAGTTTCTTTGAAGCCCAGATTATTGCTAGACAAATCTTTTTCACCTCAACATACTTGGCTTCATAAGGAAGAAATTTCTTACTGAGGTAGTAAACCGCAAATTCAACCCCGAATTCATCTTCTTGGGCCATCATAGTGCCCACGAAATTCTCCTTTATTGCTAGGTAAAGGGTTAACGGTTTAACTGGCTGTGTCGGCCGCAGAACTGGGAGGCGCAGAAGGTATTCCTTGATAACATCAAAAGCTTTTTGGAAGTCATCGTTCCACCGGACTGGCTGATTCTTCCTGAGGAGCTTAAAAATCAGTTCGTATACAAAAGCAAGCTTGGAAATGAACCTGCTGATGTACTGCAGTTTGCCTAAAAAACTCCTGACTTCTTTTTCCTTCCGAGGCATTGGCATCTCTCTGATTACTCTGACCTTATCGGGGTCCACCTCAATTCCCCTCTCACTCACCACATGGCCTAACAGCTTACCCGAGGTAACTCCAAAAATGCATTTCTTGGGGTTGAGGCGAAGGTTATATTTGTCAATCCTCTGAAAGAACTTCTCTAAGGCCTTTAAATGCCCCTCTCGAGTGACCGACTTGATCATCATATCATCGACATACACTTCCACCTCTTTGTGGATCAAGTCATCAAGGATCTTGGCGGCCATTCTTTGGTATGTTGCTCCTGCATTCTTTAACCCGATGTGCATAACCCGATAGGTAAATGTACCCCACTCAGTGATGAAGGTTGTCTTAATCCTATTCACGATCTTATTGAGAATTTAGTTATACCCCGCGTACCCATCCACAAAACTGTAAATCATGCAAGCAGCCGCACTATCAACTAACACGTCAATGTGGGGCAAAGGAAAGTCATCTTTCGGGCAAGCCTTATTCAGGTCCCGGTAGTCGACACATACTCGAACCATCCTTTTTGGCTACGGGAACAATATTAGCTAACCATTTTGGGTACTGAACCTCTATTAGGAACTTAGCTTTAATCTGTTTGTGCACCTCTTCTTTTACCTTTTCTGTCCACTCTAGTCTAAGCCTTCTGAACTTCTGTTTGACTAGCTTGCATTCTGGATAGGTTGGAATGGCATGTTCAGCAACTTCTAGATCAATTCTCGGCATGTCTTTATAGGTCCAGGCAAAGACCTTTTCATATTTTTTCAAGATTCTCTCAAATTTTAACCTCTCTTCAGGAGTTACATTCGATGCTATCAAGATTTCCTTTGGGTTCTCCAAAGTTTTGAGATTAAATGAGGTAGTATTAGTTGAGTTAATGTCAAATATGAATGATTCATATTCGTGATCATGCATAATGAAATCATGAGAAATATCGCACAAGTAGGCAAAGTCATTCATCTTATTGAAATACTCAGAATTACAAGCATAATTGTCAAATAGTCCAGGAATAAAAAGTACATCAGAAAATCTATCATTAACATCTTCCATTGATGCCGGCGCTGAAGTCGATGGTCCGTCATCTTAGTTGTCTGCGATCTTCAGGTTCTCTAATTCTGGCACTACAGCCTCAACTTCCACTTTTTCTTTGCCTTTCACCCGGTGTGACGCGCGCCGAATTTTGCGAGATGAGTTTCATGGAAACTTGCAAGTGAAATTGCAAGGGCGTCTATTTCGGGCAACAAGAAAGTTTCATGGAGTCGCCACCCAATAGAACATTGGAAAAGTTCATCTAGCCTCAGTGAGCCTAAGACAGCGCAACTATGTCCATCACAGGCAAGCCGGAGGTGTCTTGGAGGCCCCACCCTAACATTAGGATGGCCTTCTCGGCCTCGCGCTTAGGCAAACCAGAGGTGTCTTAGAGGCCCCACCTTAATAGAACATTAGGATGGGCCTCTCGCCTCGTGGCACCTAGGACTGTGTAAATTGAGCCTTTTTATGGGACACAAGAGGTGTCTTGGAGGCCCCATCCCAATAGAACATTGAGATGGTCCTTTCGCCTCGTTGAGCCCAAAGACCAGAGATGGTTCGAAACTTCTCATTTATTCATACCTTGGTAAAATTACAGTTGAGCTTTGAATTTTAAGATTTCATCCCTTTTCTCATATATTTTAAATGCAGTTTAATAGAGCGCAAATCAATCACATATATAAAAGCGATAAAAAGCAAGATTAAAATAAAGTAGAAAGGAAATAAAATAAGTTACAACAAAACTAGGGGCGAAATACAACCCCCAATATAAAATAAATGTAAATCATGCATAAAACGGGGTATTTATTAAGAGTGTGGACATTGGTCCACGCATGCATAATTAAAGAAAATAATTTTGAAATGACAATTTATTTGGATAAAAAAATTAGGACATTGGTCCCATTTTATTAGAAAAATCCGATTTATTTATAAAAATACTTTTGTGTGATTTTTAATTAAACGTGCATAAAATAAATGATTTTATTAATAATTACATGACAAATAAATTAAAATAACAAATAAAGAAAAATTGACAAATACAATAAAAATAACCAATCTCCAGATCTCATCTTTCGCTTGCATGGATGCTCAAACAAGGAAAAATAAGGATTAAAGGAAAAAACACAAAATAAATTAATGTTAGTAATTAAATCAAGAAAATACATAAAACAATAAATGGTAGATTGAAATAAATAAAATATGCATTATTGATGACAAATTAATTAAATGACATATTAAAATAAATAGATGATTAACATCCTAATAAATTAACACAAATAACGATAATAATAATAATAATAATAATAATAATAATAATAATAATAATAATAATAATAATAATAATAATAACAATAATAATAATAATAGAAATGAAGAATAAACAATTAAATAAAATAAAGTAAAAATAATATTAAAAATGTTAAATCTATATACAAAATCACATAAAATAAATAAAAAGCACAATAAATATAAAAATCTACATTATTACTAATCAAATATGAACAAAAGAAAAATTAAATTAAAAGATTGAGCCTAAAATGTTTACCCTCAGATTTTAGATTTGATGGATGAAAAATATGATTGACTTCCTTGATTCGATTCACAAAATAGAAATAAGAATAACAAAATTTGGAATTTTATTCCAAAAGAAAATTGATTAAAAAAAGTAGAAGAAAAGAAATTAATTCTCAAGAACAAAGAATTGATTTCTTTCTCTGAAAAATTATTATTGATAAAAATTGTTAAAAAGAAGAAAAGAAATTTAATTTTCAAGAATAAAAAATTGATTTCTTTGTCTCAAAAATTATTATTGATAAAAAAATCCGAATTTCAAGAACAAACAATAATTTTATTTGTCTCAAGAAAAATTTTTAGTTAAAAATTGGATTTTTTAACCTAAGAATTTTATTTGGAGAGAAAAAAAAGTTAAGAAAATTGTAGAGAGAATTTTTAGAGAAGAAAAGAAGAAGAAAATGAAATTTTTGATGTAAAATGAATCTCTCTCTCATTTCTTTCCTAAATTTTCTATTTAAATGAGTAAAAATGGAAAAAATAATTAATTAGAGAAGAAAATAGGATTTTTAATGAAATTCCATTAATTAGGGTGTAAAAAAGGAAGAAAACATTCAAAATCCCGAAATAAGGGTGAAAAAAGTCAAAAAATTGATGAAAAAAACGGGAAAAAAATGGAAAAAGCGCGTTTTCGGTGGATCAGGGGTGACCGACGCCATCGGTGCGCGCGACAGGCGTTAGTCGCGCGCGCGCTCTCCCAGCGCGAGCGACGTTCCGAGCGTCGCTCGCTGACGCCTCGAGTGCCTGCGGGCTGCCGCAGCGCGCGGCCGAATTTTTTATTTTTATTTTTATTTTTTTTAAAATCTAACCAAAAAATACTAAAATTTTTAAACTCCATTTTTCAAAATTAATTTTCAAAATATTTTTTATTATTTTTTATTTTTTATTCTAAAATGCAAATTTGACAAGAAAATCATCACTTTCAACTTTTTCGCGCGTGAATAGGCAATTTATCATCATTGGGTAACTCTGATCTACGCTGACTCAGGACCCGGTGTCTACAGTTGCCCCCAGTTTAGGGGAAGCTAGTACACTAGTGTCTAGGTGAGTCTAAACTCAAAGAAAAGAAGGAAAGAGACACATACCTGAGGCAGCTATCTTTCAGAACTGGGCGATGCTATTGTGGTGGTCGTCGCCATGTTATCGGCGTGTTATCCTGTGTTGAAGCGGTAGTGCCGTGATCGTGCTAACCCTCCGTAGAGTGATAGTGTTGTCATCGTGCTAACCCTTCTGAAGTGGTAGTGCCGTGGTCGTGCTAACCTTCCGTAGAATGGTAGTGCCGCAATCGTGCTAACCCTTCTGAGTTGTGAAGCGGTAGTGCCGTGATCGTGCTAACCCTCCGTGGAGTGATAGTGCCATCAACGTGCTAACCCTTTTGAAGTGGTAGTGCCGTGGTCGTGCTAACCTTCCATAGAATGGTAGTGCCGCCATCGTGCTAATCCTTCTGAGTTTGTGAAGTGGTAGTGCCGTGATCGTGCTAACCCTCCGTGAAGTGGTAGTATCGTCATCGTGCTAACCCTTTTGAAGTGGTAGTATTGTGGTCGTGCTAACCTTTCGTAGAATCGTAGTGCCGCCATCGTGCAAAGCCCCCTGAGTTTTGAAGCAGTGTCCCCTATGTAACAACCTAATTTGGCCCTAGTAGAATTTTAGAGTTTTTGTTCGGGAATTTAAGAGTTTGTATGTATAAGAGAGTGTATTTGAAGGAGTTTCCGAGTGGAATAAGGTTATAAGTTTTACTATAAGAAAATTATTTTGAGAAGATGAGTGAGTGGCTTGGTGTGGGTTCTGTCACGAGCGCGACAGTGTCGCAGGAGTGACAGAATGCTCCACGGGAAGCCTAGAGGAAGTTGGATTATTTGATGTATATCGGATACGTGGCATCGTAGGAGAGTGACACATGGCAGCGTAAGAGTGAGACAAGTGGCAAGAGATATACATGTATTTGATTAAGAGATATACATGTATTTATGAGGTAAGTGGCACTTATTGGGCATTTAATTTGTTAGATGAGGGAGTGGAAAGCACAGCTGTGCTTTTGGATTTACACAGCTGTGTTTTTGGCACATTAATTGGTTTAGATGAGGATTGACCAAAAGGGACTAGCTGCCTTGCTTCTTTTTTTTCCCACGTTGGTTTTGCCTTTAGCTTTGGTCTTTCCTTTCTTCTTTATTGGAGTTGTTCTTAAGAGAATTACTTGAAGTGGCTTAAAGAGAGTATAGTAGGGCTTGATTAGATCCCTTTAAAAGGTAAGCTTGATTAGTTTTCCGATCTGACCTCCTTTTTCTTTCTGTTTTTTATTTAAAGTGAGAAGAAGTTTAACTCAAATGTTTTCTATGTGATTTATGGGAGCTATGAACGAGAGATTGAATAAAGGCAAGGAGAAGGTTGGAGTGGAGTTCGAGCTTCCTAGAGGTAGGGATCGAGTGTGATTTTATTATTCTTGCATGTGTATACATGTCTATAAGTATGTAACTTGATCATTTGAGTGTGTGTTGATGTTGTTAGACGGTTTACCATGTAGATGTGATGAAAAAGCTTGGTTTTGGCAAATTCTGTTCATTTTGCATCTGACCTCTGTGAAGTGTTTTTGTCATAAGTAGAGTTATAGGACCCCAATTGTGTTGAGTAAAATTGCATATGAAATCTAAGATCCATAGCTATAAATGTCTAAGAGGGCGTTGGAGCTAATTCTTGCTCTATGATCCTCGAAAATGTAAAAAAATCAGAGTGTCTTTGGTTGGGTCGGGTTACTGGAACAATATATCTTATTTAGCTCATATCTAGAGTTATAGACGTTCAATTTACCTGACATTCTCATTTGAAAGTTAACATCCTAGGGAAAAATTGTGAAGAAGAAGGTGTTGCCTGAAAATGACGTTTAGAGGTCGGTTTAGACGATACAAGTTAGAGGTGAAAAGCAGTCTCCTAAAGGTTCCTGACGGAGCCTTCTGTCGCGAGCGCGATAGTGGTCGCGATCGCAACAGAGACACATTTTTTAGCAATTGGGATGTTGTCCTAGTCGTGTTGTGTAGTGTGACTCAGAGAGAAAAGGAAGCGAGAGCATGAGTCGTGCTCAAGTACACGAGTCGTGCTCACAGAGAGAGGGAAGTGAGACCACGTAACGTGCTCCAGGAAAAAGAATGAGTGAGCACGAGTTGTGCTCAAGGAGCACGAGTCGTGCTCACCAAGAGAGAAAAGTGGGAGCATGAACATGCTCCAGTTGAGTGAGAGAGAGTGAGCACGAGTCGTGCTCAAGGAGCACGAGTCGTGCTCAAGCCCTCTCCTTTTCTGTTGGTCCTGTTTTGATCTTTTGCTTATATTTTGAGTTATTATATGTTTAGATGAGTTTTGCATATCACCATTTGGTCCGTGTTTGGTTTAAAATTATCTTTTAAACCTCTTGTATGATTAGTATTATTAAATGTACATGATTAATTAAAGTTGTACATGAAGTAGATGCCTCTGAATTTGATAAATGCACTTGAATTATAGTTGATGAGTTGGTATCTGTATATAGTGTGTGTGAGTGGTATATGGAGCCTGATTACCGTTATAGTGGATAGATAAGCATGCTTATAAAGGGTTAAAGTGCAGCTGCTAGAGTTGGCCTTAATTGTGCCTAGAGTTTGGAATACCCTGTGTATTCAGTAGAGTTTTGAGTTAATTCTCCATACGTAAGATACTGTAAACAGTATCCAGAGTTACCCGTATCCACCATGAAAGGAATTCAGGTTTGTTAATATTGTATAGTAAACATGAAGAGCTTAAAGGTGTTGCTTTGAATACATGTTATAGTATATGAGAGTAATGTTTAAAATACATGACAGTTTCTTATACAAGTATATGTTTACATGGATGTGGACACATGTTTATTGTATATATATGAATAAATTATCTATACAAGTGTGTGAAAGTTATATGCTTGAGTTGTAGTGTACAGGAATAAGTAAAAGAATAGATGTTATATACATGTGAGCTCATAGTTTTTGATAATTGAGCATGCAACCTAAACACGTATAAGAGTTATATGCATGAGTTTATTTGATTTTGTTATATGACATGTGTGAGCTATATGTGACTTCGTAAAGAAGTCCTTTGCATTATTTTCATCCCCACTAAGCATTATCGCTTAGCACGAGTGTTTTTCTCGTGTAGGTTTTCAGCAGTGGATCAGAGGGTGCGCATCTGCAGGTCAAGGCCACTAAGAGCTTTTGTTACACCTTTCTGCATAAGATAGAAATAGAGTTTATGATGTTTTGATTAACATCATTATGAAATGTATATGTACAGAAATGAGTATAGTAGTCACACGTAGATGTATATGTAAAGCTAAATGAGAACACGTATAAAGATAGTTTTGTAATATGTAAAATATTTGTAAAATGCATGTTGGGCCCAAGTGTTATTTTATTTTAGTATTTAGCATTGATATGTATTTTGCTATTGCTACCATTAGTGTATGTATATGTATTTGTATCCATATGTGTCCGCGTCGCGCCCCGATATCCTTCCAGGGGGTATAGGGGTGTTACACCCTAAGAGCCCTTCGGCTGATTTGCCCCCTGAGAGGTCTTTGATTGATTGCCCTCTAAAAGGTCTTTGGTTGGTTGCCCCCTGAGAGGTCTTCGGTTGATCGCCCCCCGAGAGGTCTTTGGATGGTTGGCTGCCCTCTGAGAGGTCTTCAGTTCACCGCCCCCTGAGAGGTCATCGGATAGTTGCCCCCTGAGAGGTCTTCAGTTGATCGCCCCCTGAGAGGTCTTTGGATGGTTGCCTCCTGAGAGGTCTTCGGTTGATCGCCCCCTGAGAGGTCTTTGGATGGTTGCCCCCTGAGAGGTCTTTGGCTGTTTGATCACCCCCTAAGAGGTCTTGTAGACACCGAGTCCTGAGGCAGCCCATACCGAAGTTACCTAATGATGAGAATGATGCCTGTTCACGGGCAAGAGCCAGGTGAAAGTAATGATTTCCTCGAAAAATATGTTTTACGTTTTTTTAATTAAAAAAAATAAATAAAAAAGAAAAAGTTTTAGTGGGCCATTTCCTGGGGGCCTGGGTAGTGAGGCCCATCTCACTAAGTGAGATGGCAGCCTCACTAACGTGAAGCCGATCTCACAAACGTGAGATGAACGTCTCACCTGTCTCTTCACTCCAGTACGTCCCTTCTTCAGTTATTTCAGGGGAGTTGGTTTGAAAGGCATGGGTTGATGTATGGTTTGGTGGAAAATCAACCTAATGCATGTCTGAGAGATAAAAAGAAAAAGTAAAAGCAACTAAAAGAGGATTGAAAATTATTGGAGAGAGCATTAGAGAGAGCTGAACGGAAAAGGAAAGAAAAACACAGAAAGAGAGGAAGAAAAGGATTTTGGTTTTCAAAGCATTCTGATTTTCTCTTTTCAAACAAAAATCAATGAGGAAACCACCGTTTCTTTCATTTGCAGATCAAAGATCAAATATCACTCTGAGGGTAAATACTTGGATCACTGTCTCTTTATTTCTTTCTTTCCTTCTCTTCCCTTTTCTTTCTCTTTCTCGTTTTGCTTTACTAGTTAATTCTTCTCTTTGTACATACTCTGTTTATTTTTCATTTGATTTTGTTAATCTGTTATTTGCATGTTTGTTATTGTTTGTTATCAGACATAGATCATAAGTAGCTATTATGATTAAACAAATATGTTTATGGCTTTATTATGCATGTTTTGATGGCATTTTGTCAAATTTGTTATTCTGTTGAAGTTACTCTGTTCATCCCTGATTTTACGTTTTTCTGATCGTCCCTTCGTTTCGTCTGAGTCGTGAGAGTGCGTTCGAGTCGTGACTTTTCTTTTCTTGCTGTCCGTGCTCCCTTATTCTCTGTCCGAGTCGTGTGAGATGTTCACGACTCTTGAACCTCTTGCGCGATTTGTGCAAGATGTTCACGAGACGTGAACCTCTTGCACGAGTCGCGCAAGAGGTTCATGACTCATGAGCCCCTTGCACGAGTCGTGCAAGAGGTCCACGACTCATGAACCTCTTGCACGAGTCGTGCAAGAGACGCGCGAGTCGTGCGCCGCCCCTTCTCCTCTGTTCGTTCTTTCTCTTTTATGTTCTGTATATAATATTCTATATGTAATTTCTGTAAATTTAATTTTTGTCTTAATTATTAGTAATATGTATTATTTGTCAAAATTTAATTATTTTTGCTGACTTATTTGAGTTGTTTATCTGTTAATTTTTACTTAATTGTTTGTTAATATTACATCAAATTTATTTCAGTAACATTTATTTTATTTTTGTTTTGTTGCCTCTAAATTATTTATTTTCGCGAGTTACATTTACACACAGGATGGTGGATCGGGAGATTAGAGACCATCAAATTGAGGGTTTGCATTTTAATTGTTGTACTTCATTTTTAATTATTATTTTTATGTGTTGTATGTAAAAATATATTTTTTATTAATTCTCCGCATTATGGAAAATCACGATTTTTACAATAATTAATAACTTGGAATTTTTCTTAATAAATTTGACCAATTTCCTATTTTAACCAATAAAATCTCACTATCAAATAGATAACTAATTTTCATAAAATGGGATCACTCATCCCGGTTTTCTCAATCAATGCCCAAAAATAGTTCTCTAATTTTTTAAGTTAATAAAAAAGGAACCAATGTTCCTAAAAATAATAAATGATCCGATTTATGTATGATTCATTTTAATTACTTTTATGCATTTTAGTTATTTTTATTCTTCTTATTTGGGCCCTTGTATTTAATTTTGGGGTGAATTTTATTTATTTATGCTTTCTTATTTTATTTTGGGGGATTGTTCTGTCTCAATTTTCTTTCGTAATTTATTTATTTATTTACCGCTTTATTTACCGCTTTCCAATATGTTTGCAAATGCGCCTTAAATTCAATGCATAATCGCGTGAGATGAGAGATTGAATTTTAATTTCTTAAAAACTCATTTATAAACTTAACTTAAGTCATTAATAAGAGTGAAGTTCCGAACACCTTCTCTGGTTTAGACCAATAGAGGTTAGAGACCTTTCCCAATTTCTTGTAAATTGGGTGGCGACTCCAAAATACCTCAAAGGTACCTAAAGGCGTTGTGAGTCTAGATGATCCTTTCCAGTGTTCTATGGGAAGGAGGTATCCAAGATGACTCATGATGCCCAAGATCAAAAAGACGCGAACCAATCCCTCGAGCTCCAGAAGGCGAGCTCAGCGAGGGCCTTTGCTAGGTTCTGTCACACCCCCACCGCCACCCCCGTTGGAAGGGCGCCGGCCGACGCGTTACCCGACGTTCACTCACAACATTCACACATACACGTATACAGGCTCTAAGCGAAAGCATACTCTAAGAATAATAATAAAGGCAGAACATAAATCTCATATAATCTAAATATAGAGTTAGATACAACATCCAAAAATATTACATCTTAAACTTTATAAATAGTTATAAGAGCCACTATACAAAAATACTACTTACAAAAAGAATTATAAGAGGAGGTAACAAAAACAACTCTACTCCTATCTAGCCGACTTGCAGATGCGCGACACGAGCAAACTTCAAAAATCCTGTCACCTACACGGGACAAGAACCCGTGCTAAGCGATAACGCTTAGTGGGGAGGAAACACAACACAACAGAACACTATACAAGATATAGTAAAAACATACATAATTCACTAAGTACCAGAGGACAGAAGTATATATATAATATCAAGAAACACTGTGCAAGATAAAAATTTAGAACAGAAAGCGCGAAGCAACTACAATGAACACAATCACGCAATAATCAAAACTCTTCACTGACCAACGCCAAACACTTTACACACTAGCCTGAATTTCAAAGGTGGGGGATACGGGAACACGGCACGGAGACCGAAGCCTCAAAAATAGTTTTAATACCCGAAGGTAGCGCGGGAGACCATAGTCTCAAAACGTTTTATCACTACACGGAAGATGACAATCTCGGAGGTCGACCGCTTCACCCAAACGGGGCGGACACGGGCAGCTGCACTCACAAACCCTTCTTAAGCATGCTTAATTATCCACTACCCTGACACTTCAGGCTTGACAACTTGCACTCAATCACAACACTTACAACATAAAACTCAGATCAAAATTCCAGCATCACATTAATTCACTACAACGACACGAGTATAAAAAGGTCAACAAGATATAAACTCGATCATGTATCATGCAATAGTGAGAAACCGTGCAAAGTAGGACAAAAGAATCGCATTTAGAAAATAAGGCAGGCAGGAAGGGCCTCTGTCGCGATCGCGACTGTGTCGCGCTCGCGATAAAGCATAGGGTTCCTCCTCGTGAGCTCGCGATGAAGCATGCTAGGCATATTCGCGTAACCAAGCTCTATCGCGTTCGCGACGGTGTCGCGATCGCGACAAAGACTAGCTCCTTCCTCCTCGCGCGCACGCTTGGCAGCCTGCTCGCGCAAAGGATTCGGCCATCGAGCTCTCTATTGCGGTCGCGACAGAGGGCTCTCCAAGAACAAGGGGCCAAATCCGCACTCTGTCGCGCTCGCGACAGTGTGGCGATCGCTACAGAACCCAGATTTGCCCAAAATCTGCACTTCCAGCACTTGCTCCCACACAAACCTTCAGACACTCATTCAATCATGCACAAACACTTACCTCATGAGTCGAACGCGACCCCAAGACATATTAAGCATCAATATACATTCAAATTACACTAATTTGCACAAAAATTCATAATTAAATCACCAAAGCACACAAACCATGTTCTTCACTAACACTTTGAAATTCTACTACCGAACTCACATACAAGTCACTAAAACTTAAAATCATACCAAACCAACACTCTAGCTCAATCACACACATGCATTTGCACATAAATCAACACTCAATAATATCACACATTAAAGCATAACAAAGAATGATCCAAGAAAAGAACAATGGCAAAGCACTCCCAAACACATTCAAATCAAAGCTCCCAAACCTGGAAATTGAAGCTTCAATCTTCAACTCTTCAAGACACCACTTTATCCTTGCCCTTGCTCTTTCTTCTCTCTTCCGATTCTTGCACAAAACCCAGCCACAATACACTTAAATCAAACCATAACTCACACTTCAAAATCGAAATTCAAAGAACAAGAAGGAGATGAGGAAACCCAACTCAAAATAAAGCACTTACCTTCAAAACCCAACTGAAAACTTCAGGGAATCCCACTCAAAGCTCAAAGAAGCACACAAGAGGAAGTGAAGAGCAGTCAAATGAAGAAAGGAAAGAGAAGAGGGGATGGGAAAGAGTGAACAAGAGAGGGAATGGGTAGCTTCCACGGGAAGCTATCCCATTTCAGCCTTTCCTCTCTCCTCCTCTCACCTCACTTCTTTTCTTCATTAATTGCTCACCTAACACTTCCACTTGGCATGCTCTTAATGGACCAAAATTCCCACTATCTTGACTTATCCACTCTTGGCACCATACCCAAATCACACACAAGCATCTCTTACATAAATATCTCCAAGGCACCAAACTTAACTCACACCGTATAATTCTTTAAAAGCCACTTACATCCAAGGCACCATTCACACATAAACCACACAATAAAACCTCTTAACCCACTTACATCCTAACACCATACACTACAAGCACACTTAATAATTTCTCTTCTTAACATATAAGTCCTTTAATATCCAAATTTTCTCTTACTCAAATTATTGAAATAAAATACCCTTACTTTTTTGACTTACCATGCAGATTCCGACTAGGCCCTATTTGGGTTGTTACAGGTTCGGCGCGCGTTACAGTGGCGACTCCACTGGGGATGATCGAAACTTCGCTTCGAAAGTGACTTAAGTTAAGATTATAATTGAGTTATTAAGAATCAAAAATTCCATTTCTAATCGAAATTGCATTGCATACATTAGAGCCTTAGAATTATGTTAGCTGGTCCCTTATCTATCCCGGTGCGTTCCTAAAACACGACCCTACTTTCACTCATTGTTAGGAAGTGCTCGGGATAATCACCAGCCCAAGTCTCATACCATCAAATGGTATATCAAATGGAGAACCGATCGGTCGCTATGCTCATGATGAACTAGATCCATTGGCAGGGACCATGCTTGGGTAGACCTAAAGTGAAATCACCTTTGACCGAAACCCATATAATGGCAATAGATACTAACACTAGGTGAAATGTACCATAATACGGTGCTTGTTATTTGGGCCGTCATATATTGAACAAAATCAATCAAATTAAATGGTCTTCATCAAAGGCTTTCATGCCCCGGTGGGCCCATCTTAATATAGTTGAATTGTTTAAATACATAATGGCCAAACACCCATACGTATGTACATTAATCAAGAGATGTCATGTTGCCGATTTTTCGCTGTGCACTATACGTGTCCAATGGGTTCCCTGTTAACCCTTGGATAAAGCCCACCTAGGAAAGAGACCGCACGACCTCGTGTGTGGGAGAAATAAGGTTGGAATGATCTATCTGCTTGCATGTGGTTGTGGATGCTGCACAGCATGCTTGTGCATCATATGTCATTCATGCATGTAAAAAAAAATAAAATAAACATATATATATATATATATGAACAATAATATATGTTCGCTCATGTTGCGTGTGTACATATCCTTTCATCTGCATATTATTTTTCATATGTACATATCATCCTGCATATAATTTCTTCCATGCATCACATTGTAATCTATTGATCTTTCACTCGTCAAGGACCATCTGCATAGCACGACCATGCATTGCACGTCAATCATGCATCATTCTAATAATCTGAGTTTTTCAGCCATCATAAATTCATCCAAGTGGACTAGAGGCTCTGAAGGTCGACTAGTGAGGACAGATTTGCCTTTTGGATTGCTAGAATTAGTGCCTGTTTGGGATTCTGAGTCATTCTCAATAACCAGTGAATCATCTTCTTCACAATATACTATAAAATTAAAAGTGGCCAACCTACCGAGAGAATCTGACGCAACCCGTACCTTGACCACTGAGGAGCTAGATATGAGACTAAAGAAGTTTGAAAAGAAGGTTTTAGGCATGATTAGTGAAAGAATGGCTGCTGTGATGATTGTATTTGAGAGATAACTTAGAGAACTTACTATTACCCTAGTCAAACAAATCAAGCTTGGGGAGACTTTCATGGCAGGGTCATCGGCTAACATACCTCCTCAAGTCGTTCACTTAAGGGGCAAACCCTCACTCTTTTCACCATTTGAGCATGGGAGAGTTAAGAGACTCGCTTCAGAGTGTGATCCAGCTGAGATACAAGTCTTAAAAAAGAGCAAGGGCAGAATATGGGGTAGACTCAAATCTTTGCTTGAAGAATGCATCAAAAAGATTTTTGATGTGGTCGTCAGGATAAGTGGGAAAGATAGAAGATCAAAATCATTCATAGTTAGTAGGTATGTCCAATCTCTCAAATTTGGGAAGGAAAATGGGTGATCTCAAGGAAGAAATCATGAAACCACTCAGGCGACTTTATATATTTATCTTCATATTTGAGCTTTTCAATAATGGTGTTCAATAATGGGGCATGCAGTACTGATCATTTCAATTATGTTGATGGTTTTTGCTTATTTTTCTCATGATTTCGCTATACATGATCATAACTATTTACATTAACTCATCAAATATCGTTACATTTAATCTTGGAACTGTGGGGAATCCAAACAAAATCTTGATAGCATCTGATATAACTCCTGAAGAGAGGATAATTTTGAGAGATAATGTTAAAAAAATGGAAAAGAGAACGCCTTTGCCTGGACCTGGGATGACATGCTGAAAATTGGCAAGGACATTCTTGAGACCATGCTACTTCCACATGCCAACCTGATGACAGAATTTCAAAAGCCATTCCTTTGTATCCACAACATCAAGGATGTGTATGGTACTGCCAAATAAGGTCAAATTTCAAGAACTACATCAGAAGTTGGACGAATAAAACTCAAGACTTTCGCGAGAAACATCTAACTCAACCGTATGACCCTTTTCCTCCCAACCATTTAAAATGTGTACCCCAAAACCAATTAACCATCCAGGACCCTTATAGCCAAACTAAGAAGGATAGCTCTTTACCCTTTCAAAAAAATAAAAAGAAAAAAAAAAGGGAAAAGAAAAACAAGCAAACCCTCAATTTTGCTCTAAACCATCTGATCCTAACTTGTAATCCAATCTCAACCGCCAAAGCCTAACCCGACCTGTAACCCAATCTCAACCATTGGAAGTCTCTTCAAAACTTGAAAAGCCGACAAAAGTGAGGTGTGTGATTTCACATTCAAGTCCCAAATAAGAAACCCGTCATCTCAGCCAGTTTCCACAAGGGTCGAGAACAAGATTTCGATGATAAAAAGAACCACCATCAGAAGGAGCAGCCTCCCCGGCTAACGAAGATGAAAGCGAATTCAATCAACACCGACGGACTGAAGGAGAGTTAATGGCAAAGGCTAAAATATATATAATAATAATAATAATAATAATAATAATAATAATAATAATAATAATAATAATAATAATAATAATAATAATAATAATAAAATAATAATAATAAAAAGGAGAGAAAATATTCAATCATGAAAACCCAAGAGGGCTGATTGATAACAGGAGTTTGATACTTTCAGGATCTATTACGAGATTAGATGAGGTCTCATATTTTTCAAGTTAATACCAAATAGTGATCATGTGTTATGAAATTAAGTTGAAATATATACATTTATGCAATGATATTGATGTGACCAGAGCAGTTCATCTTGCATACTCAGAGTTGTCTGGTTTCGGTATAAAATCAGCACATGGTTACTATCTATCCTCTGCTACTCTCGCTACTCAATTGGTTCAGTCGACTCATCCTGCTATCAACTGTGAAACCAATCCTACAGCGCCTTCATAATAAGAACCAAGCTTAAGCAACCATGATCTAAGATGTAAGTGCATGCCATTTATACCTGAAAAATCTTTGACGATAACTTCAGCTTCATTAAAAAAAAAGCCGTTAGAGATGAAAACTGTGATTGGCGCTCTAAGCAAAAGTTAGGTCAAAGGGCAGGGTGAAAACCTGGGAACAGGCAGTCTGTCCTATAAAAAAATGAAATGAATAAAAGCCGTTGGATTGGGTTGGGTCCATTCTAGGCAAAAAATTAAGGCACGGGGTTATGTGAAAATCCGAAAGGATGCATTTTCCGCTAAGAAAAGCTAGTGTGAAAATCCACAAGGAACGCACTACCTTAAAAGAATGACTACAGGTATAAGAGGAGAACCTCGTAATCCCCAAAGGCATGAAATTCAAAAGCAATTCCAGAGGGCACCGATCCTACTGCAAATTGTGACCAAACTGGCTGTCGCATCCAAATCCACTCAGACGAATTCTTATCCTGCATTCCGTTTCACTTACATGCTCACTATTTTTTCCTGCATATTTGGTTTACCAGTTTTGCAATAAGAAAAATTCGATGCGGACACCGACAAAAGGCGAGTGACAACATCAGTCAAAACATCAATCCAAACAATCAACCAAAGGGCTCATAGAGGGCACCGCTTCAAATCTCAGAAGGGTTTGCATGATGACGGCACTACCACTCTACAAAGGGTTTACACGATCACGCCACTACTACTTCGAATCTCATAAGGGTTTGCATGATGGCGGCACTACCATTTTACAGAAGGTTTGCACGATCACGGCACTACTACTTTGAATCACGGAGGGTTTGCACGATGGCGGCACTACCACTCCACAGAGGGTTTGTACGACTACGATACTATCACTTCAGAAGGGTTTGCACGATGGCAGCACTACCACTCCACGGAGGGTTTGCATGATCACGGCACCACTGCTTCAAATCTCAGAAGGGTTTGCACGATGGCGGTACTACCATTCCATGGAAGGTTTGCACAATCACAACACTACCACTTCAAAAGGGTTTGCACGATGGAGGTACTACCATTCCACAGAAAGTTTGCATGATCACGACACTACCACTTCAAAACGGTTTGCACGATGGCGGTACTACCATTCTATGAAAGGTTTGCATGACCACGGCACTACCACTTCAAAAGGGTTTGCACGAAGGTGGTACTACCATTCTACGGAAGGTTTGCACGACCATGGTACTACCAATTCAGAAAGGTTTGCACGATGACGACACTACCGCTCCACGGAGGGTTTGCACGATCACGACACTACCGCATTAACAAAGGATAACACGCCGACAATATGACGACAACCACAACAATAGCATCACCCAGTTCAAGAAGACAGCTGCCTCAGGTACACGTCTCTTCTTCTTTCTTTGAGTTTTGGCTCACCTAGGCACTACATTCCCCAAAACTAGGGGCAACTGTAGACACTGGGTCCTGAGGCAGCCCAGACTGAAGTTATCCAATGATGAGAATGATGCCTATTCACGGGCAAGAGCCAGATGAAAGTAATGATTTCCTCAAAAAATATATTTTCCATTTTTTTAATTAAAAAAAGATAAAAATAAAAAAGAAAAAGTTTTAGTGGGCCGTTCCCCGGGGGCCTGGGTAGTGAGGCCCATCTCACTAAGTGAAGTGAGATGGCAGCCTCACTAACGTGAAGCCCATCTCATGTCACGTTAGTGAGGCCCATCTCACAGGTGAGATGAACGTCTCACTTGTCTCTTCACTCCAGCACGTCCCTTCTTCCGTTATTTCAGGGGAGTTGGTTTGAAAGGCATGGGTTGATGTATGGTTTGGTGGAGAATCAACCTAATGCATGTCTGAGAAATAAAAAAAAAAGTAAAAGCAACTAAAAGAAGATTGAAAATTATTGGAGAGAGCATTAGAGAAAGCTGAACGGAAAAGGAAAGAAAAACACAGAAAGAGAGGAAGAAAAGGATTTTAGTTTTCAAAGCATTTTGATTTTCTCTTTTCAAACAAAAATCAATGAGGAAACCAGCGTTTCTTTCATTTGCAGATCAAAGATCAAATATCATTCTGAGGGTAAATACTTGGATCACTGTCTCTTTATTTCTTTCTTTCCTTTTTTTTCCCTTTTCTTTCTCTTTGTCGTTTTGCTTTACCAGTTAATTCTTCTATTTGTACATACTCTGTTTATTTTTCATTTGATTTTGTTAATCTGTTATTTGCATGTTTGTTATTGTTTGTTATCAGATATAGATCATAAGTAGCTATTATGATTAAACAAACATGTTTATGGCTTTATTATGCATGTTTTGATGGCATTTTGTCAAATTTGTTATTTTGTTGAAGTTACTCTGTTCATCCCTATTTTTATGTTTTTCTGATCATCCCTTCATTTTTTCTGAGTCATGAGAGTGCGTTCGAGTCGTGACTTTTCTTTTCTTACTGTTCGTGCTCCCTTATTCTCTGTCCGAGTCGTGCGAGATGTTCACGACTCGTGAACCTCTTGCGCGATTTGTGCAAGATATTCACGAGACGTGAACCTCTTGCACGAGTCGTGCGCCGCCCCTTCTCCTCTATTCATTCTTTCTCTTTTATGTTCTATATATAATATTCTATACATAATTTCGATCTATTTAATTTCTGTCTTAATTATTTGTGATATGTATTATTTGTCAAAATTTAATGATTTTTGATGACTTATTTGAGTTGTTTATCTGTTAATTTTTATTTAATTGTTTGTTCATATTACATCGAATTTATTTCACTAACATTTATTTTATTTTTGTTTTGTTGCCTCAAAATTATTTATTTTTGCGAGTTACATTTACACACGGGACGGTGGATTGGGAGATTAGGGACCATCAAATTGAGGGTTTGCATTTTAATTATTGTACTTCATTTTTAATTATTATTTTTATGAGTTGTATGTAAAATATATTTTTTATTAATTCTCTGCATTATGGAAAATCACGATTATTACAATAATTAATAACTTGGAATTTTTCTTAATAAATTGGACTAATGTCCTATTTTAACCAATAAAATCTCACTATCAAATAGAGAACTAATTTTCATAAAATGGGATCACTCATCTCGATTTTCTCAATCAATGCCCAAAAATAGTTCTCTAATTTTTTAAGTTAATAAAAAAGGAACCAATGTTACTAAAAATAATAAATGACCCGATTTATGTATAATTCATTTTAATTACTTTTATGCATTTTAGTTATTTTTATTCTTCTTATTTGGGCCCTTGTATTTAATTTTGGGGCGAATTTTATTTATTTATATTTTCTTATTTTATTTTGGGGGATTATTCTGTCCCATCTTTTATTCATTTTTAGGGGATTGTTCTGTCCTAATTTTCTTTCGTAATTTATTTATTTATTTACCGCTTTCCAATATGTTTGCAAATGCGCCGTAAATTCAATGCACAATCGTGTGAGATGAGAGATGGAATTTTAATTTCTTAAAAACTCATTTATAAACTTAAGTCATTAATAAGAGTGAAGTTCCAAACACCTTCTCTGGTTTAGACCAATAGAGGTTAAAGACCTTTTCCAATTTCTTGTAAATTGGGTGATGACCCCAAAATAACTCATAGGTGCCTAAAGGTGTTGTGAGTCTAGATGATCCTTTCTAGTTTTCTATTAGGAAAGAGGCATCCAAGATGACTCATGATACCTAAGATCAAAAAGACGCGAACCAATCCCTCGAGCCCCAGAAGGCGGGCTCAGCGAGGGCCTTTGCTAGGCGTGTCACAGGTCTTTGGATGGTTGATCGCCCCCTGAGAGTTCTTTGGATGGTTGGCTGCCCCTTGAGAGGTCTTCGGTTCACCGCCACTTGAGAGGTTTTCGGATAGTTGCCCCCTGAGAGGTCTTCAGTTGATCACCCCCTGAGAGGTCTTTGGAATGTTGCCCCCTGAGAGGTCTTCGGTTGATCGCCCCCTAAGAGGTCTTTGGATGGTTGCCCCATGAGAGGTCTTCGTATGGTTGGCTGCCCCCTAAGAGGTCTTCAGTTGATCGCCCCCTAAGAGGTCTTTGGATGGTTTCCCCCTGAGAGGTCTTTGGCTGGTTGGATTGGTGTTTTGACTGATGTCGTCACTCGCCTTTTGTCGGTGTCTGCATCGAATCTCTCTTGCTGCAAAACTGGAAAGCTAAATATGCAGGAAAATTGGTGAGCATGCATGTGAAATGTATGTGTCATGCAGGAATGCAGGATAAGAATTCATCTAAGTGGATTCAGAGGCAACAGCCGGTTTGGTTGTAATTTACAGCAGGATCGGTGCCCTTTAAAATTGCCTTCGAATTTTATGCCTTTGGGGATTATGAGGTTCTCATCTGAAATCTGTAGTCATTCTTTTAAGGTAATGCATCCCTTGTGGATTTTCACACTAGCTTTTCTTACCGAGAAATGCGTCCTTTGCGAATTTTCACATAAGCCTGTGCCTTATTTTTGCCTGGAATGGACCTAACCCAATCCAGCACTTTTTTTTTCTTTTGAAGGACAGACTGCCTATTTTTAGGTTTTCACCCTATCCTTTTGCCTAACTTTTGCTTAGAGAGCCAATTACGGTTTTTATCTCTAACGGCTTTTTTTTTTTGCAAAGAGGTAGAACCTGTTACCAAAAAATTTTCTAGTGTGATCAGCATGTACTTGTGCCCATGTCATGGCCGTCTGAGCTTGATTCTTCTCATGATGGTGCTATAGAATCACCTTCACGGTTGATAGCAAAATGAGTCGGCTGAAGGACCCAAGTGGTGAGAGTAGCAGAGGGTAGACAGTAACAATGTGCTAGATAATTTTGAGTATGCAAAATGAACTGCTCTGATCATATCAACATATTATGGCGTAAATGCATATGTTTCAGTTTGATTTTATTACGCATGATCATTATTTGGCATTAATCTCAAAAACACAAAACCTCATTTAAGCTCGGGATGGATCTTGAAAGCATCACTCTCCTGTTATTAATCAGCCCTCTCGGGTTTTCATGATTGAATATTTTCTCTCAACCCTTAATTTTTGCCTAGAATGCTTTTTTTTTGCAGGACGCCTAATTTTAGCATGGTCGCCTTTTTTTGGTTTTCGACCCGCGGGGCATTTATTATTTATTTTTCTCTTTTTTTAGCCTTTACCATGGAACCTCCTTCAGTCTGTCGGTGTCGATTGAATTTGCTTTCATCATCATTAGCTAGGGAGGCTGCTTCTTCTGACGATGGTTCTTTTTAGCATCAAATTCTTGTTCTTGGCCGTTGTGCAAATGGGCTAAGGTAGTGAGTTTCTTCACTTGGATCTTGGCCGCGAAAGTCTATAGCTTCCTTTTATTGGCTTTGGGTGGCTCAATTTCTGAAGTAACCTTTAATGGTTGAGATGGAGTTATACGTTGGCCTCAAATAGTTCAGGACAAAACTATAGCTCAGGATAGGACTTTGGTTTTTTTTCTATATTTTTTTTTCTTGAAAGGTAATAAGCTGTCCTCCTAAGTTTGGTTATAAGGTTCCATGCTTTACTCATGTTGGTCTCATATGTTTAAAGGTCAGTCTTTATTGGCTTTGGGGTAAACATCTCAAATGTTTGGGAGGAAAGGACTTCTAAGGGCTTGGTTTCAATGAGTTATGTATTTCTTATGAAGGTCCAAAGTTTTATCTGTTTAACTTTTGATGTACCCCTTGGAGTTTGATTTTGTTTGGCTACACTGTATACGTTTTAGATGTTGAGGATGCAAAGGAATGGCTTTTTGAAATTCTGCTCGTCATCATATTGGCATGTTGAAGCAGCATCGCCCCCACAATGTCCTTGTCATTCCAAGTCCAAGCAAAGGCGTTTTCATTTTTTTTTTGACATTATTTCTCAGAATTTTCCTCTCTTTAGGAGCTGCATCAGATACTATCAAGATTTTCTTTAGATTTTTCAAAGTTTCGAGATTAAATGTAGTGATATTTGATGAGTTAATGTAAATGGTTGTGATCATGCATAGAGAAATCATGAGAAATATAAGCAAAAACCATCAATATAATTAAAATGATCAGTACTACATACACCATTATTGAAAAGCTCAGATATGAAGACAAATACATAAAATCGCCTGAGTGGTTTCAAGCTTAGACTTCATGATTTCTTCCTCGAGATCACCCATTCTCCTTCCCAGATTTGAGAGATTGGACATACCTACTGACTGTGAATGATTTTGATCCTCGGTCTTTCCCACTTATCCTGATGACCATATCGAAAATCTTTCTGATGTATTCTTCAGGCAAAGATTTGAGTCTGCCTCATATTCTGCCCTTGCTCTCTTTTTTTTTTTTTTACTTTTTAGGACTTATATCTCAGCTAGATCACACTCTGAAGCGAGTCTCTTACCTCTCCCATGCTCTAATGGTGAAACGAGTGAGGGTTTGCCCCCTGAGTGAACGGCTTGAGGAGGTATGTTAGCCGATGATTCTACCCTGAAAGTCTCCCCAACTTTGATTGGTTTGACTTGGGCAATAGCAGGTTCTCTAAGTTATCTGTCAAAGGCAGTCATCATAGCAGCCATTCTTTCACTAATCATGCCTAAAACCTTCTTTTCAAACTTCTTTAGTCTCCTATCCAGCTTCTCTGCAGTCAGGGTACGGGTTGTGTTAGATTCCTTCAGTAGGTTGGCCATTTTTAGTTTTGAAGTATACTATAAAGAAAATGATTCACTGGTTATTGAGAGTGACTCAGAACCCCGATTAGACACTAATTCCAGCAACTCAAAGAGCAAATTTGTCCTTACTAGCCGATCGTCGGAACCCCTAGTCCACTTAGGTGAATCTATGATGGCTGAAAAAGTTAAATTGTTAGAATGATGCTTAATGACATATACATTGCATGATCGTGTGTTATGCAATATTTATAATCACATGCAAGCAAGTAAATCCTTCCAACCTTATTACTCCCACACATGAGGTAATGCAGTCTCTTTCTTAGGTGGGCTTGATCCATGGGTTAACAGGGAACCCAATGGATGCGTATGGTGCTCGGCGGAAAATCGGCAGCATAACATCTCTTATCTAATGTGCATACGTATGAATTTTGGCCTTTATATATTTAAACATTTCAACTAAATTAAGATGGGCTCACCGGGCATGAAAGCCTTTGATAAAAGACCATTTAATTTGGTTGATTATGTTTAATATATAATAGCCCACATAGCAAGTATTGTATTAAGGTACATGTCAGCTAGGGAAAGTATCTATTGCCATTACATGAGATTTGGTCATGGGTGATATTACTTTAGGTTTACCCAAGCATGGTCCCTGCCGACGGATCTAGCTCATCACGAGTATAACGACTAATCGGGTCTCCATTTGATATACCATGATGGTACGAGGCTTGGGCTGGTGATTATCCTTAACTCTTCCTTACATTCAGTGAACATAGGGTCATGCTTCGGGAATGCACCGGTGTAAGAATAGGGACCAAACTAGCATAGTTCTAAGACTCTAATGAAATGCAATGCAATTTCGAAAAGGAAAAAAAAATTTAAATTAAAACTCAATTATATGTTTTAACCAAGGTACTTTCGAAGCGAAGTCTCTTATGTCCCTAGTGGAGTCGCCACTGTGACGCGCGCCGAACCCCGTGATGGCCCCGAAGACCCGCCTTTAGGGCTTTTGAGATGAGGTTTATGGAAACTTGCAAGTGAAATTGCAACGGCATCTATTTCGGGCAATAAGGAGGTTTTATAGAGTCGCCACCCAATAGAACATTGGAAAAGTTCATCTAGCCTCAGTAAGCCTAAGACAACACAGCTATGTCCATCATAGGCAAGCCAAAAGTGTCTTGGAGGCTCCACCCTAACATTAGGATGGCCCTTTCGGCCTCGCGCTTGGGCAAACCAGAGGTGTCTTGGAGGCCCTACCCTAATAGAATATTAGGATGGCCCTATCGCCTCATGGCGCCTAGGACTGTGCAAATTGAGCCTTTTTATGGGACACAAGAGGTGTCTCGGAGGCCCCATCCCAATAAAACATTGAGATGGCCCTCTCACCTCATTGATCCCAAAGACCAGAGATGGTTTGAAACTTCTCATTTATTCATAACTTGGTTAAATTACAGTTGAGCTTTGAATTTTAAGATTTTATCCCTTTTCTCATACATTTTAAATGCAGTTTAATAGAGCACATATCAATCACATATATAAAAGCGATAAAAAGCAAGATTAAAATAAAGTAGAAAGGAAATAAAATAAGCTACAACAAAACTAGGGGCGGAATACAACCCTGTGGAGCTCGCCGAACCCAGCAAGGGCCCTCCCTGAATTCGCTTTTAGGATTCAAGGGACTGGTTCGTGTCTTTTTGATCATGGGCGCCATGAGACATTTTGGACGCTTCCTTCCCAATAGAACATTGGAAAGGAACATCTAGCCCCATGATACCTTTGGGCACCTTTGAGGTATCATGGAATCCCCACCCAATTCACGAGGAATGGGAAAAGGTCTCTAACCTCTTATTGGTCAAGACCAGAGATTGGTGTTAGGAACTCCCCTCTTATTCATGCTTTGGTTAATTATAAATGAGTTTTTAACTCCCTAAAATTCTACCTCTTATCTCACACGACTTATGCATTTAAATAAAAGCGCAACGCAAGCACGTAAGGAAAATAAAGAAAAGCGATAAAGAAAGTGGTAAGTAAAACAATAAAAGAAAGAAGTAAACACACAAGCACGCAATTACAAGAGGAGTTTGGGCGGAATACAACCCCATTGGAAGAAGATTAAAAAAATATAAGTAGGGACAGAATACAATCCCAAAAGTAAATAATGCTGCCCCAAAATTAATTACAATGGCCCAAAAGAGAATGAGCATAAATTCTAAAACGAACAAACGAAATCAAATATAAGAACAACATACATAAATCGGGACATTCATTTAATTTTAGGAACATTTGTTCCTTCGCCGTTGTTTGAAGGTTTAGGAACATTGGTTCCTTCGCGCTTATTTAAAGAAGGTTCAAAGAGTCGTTTGATGGTTGAGTTGAAAAACAGGGATAAGTGATCCCATTTTTGGAGAAAATTGACTCTTCGTTTTAATCGTGATGTTTTACATTCCTTAGCAAAAATGCGGGGCATTGGTCCCACTTTTATTAGTAAAAACTCCAATTTAATTATAAAAATATTTTTGTGATTTTTTTTATCTCACACATGCATAAATAAAATATTTATTTTACAAATAAACACAATAAAAAGAGAAGGAATAGGAAAGGTCTCACCAAATGACGCGGTCTCCTACGCGTGGTGACCTATCCGGGAGGTCACGGGAATGCCCACATAATGCAACTCAAAATAAATCTCAGACAGAAAATAATATTAAAAATATTAGTAATGATTCTAAAATCAATCAAGTAAAGACGAAATTAATATTGGGCAATTTAATTTAATGAACAAAAAAATCTACATGCAAAATAGGATTAAAATAAATCAAGCCAAAGAAAAAGATGATAATAAAAATGATGGCAAAATGTAATGACAATAATAATAATAATAATAGTAGTAGTAGTAGTAGTAGTAGTAGTAGTAGTAATAATAATAATAATAATAATAATAATAATAATAATAATAATAATAATAATAATAATAATAATAATAATAATAATAATAGGTAAAAAGGCAAACAGTGAACACAATAATAATAATATAGTGAAGACAATGGAGACAACTGGAAACAATGTTAATGGTAATACTAATAAAAAAACATTGACAGTGAGTTCAAACAACTATAACAATAGAAAGACAAGAAAGATGACAATGTAACATGGTAACAACAACCAAAAAATAACAATATTAACAACAATAAATAATATACGAAAATAAATGGGAACGGTCCAAAAATATTTACCCTCAGAATTTTATGAGTCGAAAAAATGGTGTTTTATTCCGTCCTCCTTGTCGAAATTTGTGGTGATGAACACAAGAAAAATAACTTGAGAAAATATTTTTGGAGGATGATTGAACAAAGGAAATTAATTTTCCTTGCTCAAAATCAATCCGAGAATGAAATGTGTTTTTGAAGAAAAAAAGAAGAAAGAATTTGAAAACCTTGAATTTTAAAATTTTTTTTTTGGAAAAAACTATGGCTGCTCTTGTTCTTGAGAGAAAGCTCTCTCTTTTTGCTTCGTGAGAAAATTGCAGCTCCCTTGAAAATGAAAGACCTACTACCTTTTGATTTGTTGTCTTCATCCGAAAATGGAAAGAGACAAATAACATTTTCATTTTGGTTGATCGAAATTAGCATAAAAATGTGAAAAAGACCGGTAAAAACGGACTGAGAAAATGCAGGAAAAAACACAAAAAAATGCAGGTCGGAAAGGGACTGGGCAGGCAAATATGCCCGCGCGCAGAGACAGGTGATGCGCGTCCCCATGGGCATGCATGCCTGCGGGGAGACGCGCCCCCAATGGGGCGCGCGCTCCCTTGGGGAGATGAGCCCCAATAGGGCGCGCGCTCCCGTGGGGAGATACGCCCCAACGGGGCACTGCGCATGCGCCAGGAAGTTGACGGGGCTCCCGCGCCGGCGTGACCTGCTCGCTCGACATGCAGACCAAAACAAAATAAAATAAAATATAAATAAAGAATAAAGAATAAAAATAAAAAAATAAAAGTAAAAATAAAAGTGAAAATAAACAAGCAAAAAATAACGACGCGAATTTTAAATCAAAGTTTATAGAGGAACAAAGGGAGCTTTCAACAAGGAAGACATCATTCTCGACACCTTACTGGTGGCAATTATCATTTTCATCATCGGGTAATTCTGATCTTGGACAGCCTCGGGACCCGGTGTCTACAGTTGCCCCCAATTTTGGAGAACTTAGAACTTAGGTACTTAGGTGAGCCAAAATTCAGAAAAGAAGGAAAGAGACACGTACCTGAGGCGGTCGCTTTTCCAGACTGGATGATATTGTTGGCGTGTTATACTTTCTGAGGTGGTGCCCCCTGAGAGGTCTTTGGCTGGCTAGTTTCCCCCTAAGAGGGCTTCGGTCGATCGCCCCCTGAGAGGTTTTCGGTTCGCCGCCCCCTGAGAGGTCTTCTGATGGTTGGCTGCCCCCCGAGAGGTCTTTGGCTGATCGCCCCCTGAGAGGTCTTCGGTTAGCTAGCTGCTCCCTGAGAAGTCTTTGGTTGATCGCTCCCTGAGAGGTCTTCGGTTAGTTCGCTGCTCCCTGAGAAGTCTTCGGTTGATCTCCCCCTGAGAGGTCTTCGGTTAGCTGGCTGAACCTTGAGAAGTCTTCGGTTGATTGCCCCTTGAGAGGTCTTTGGTTAGCTGGCTGCTCCCTGAGAAGTCTTCAGTTGATCGCCCCCTGAGAGGTCTTCGGTTAGTTGGCTGCTCCCTGAGAAGTTTTCGGTTGATCGCCCCCTAAGAGGTCTTCGGTTCGCTGCCCCCTGAGAGGTCTTTTGATGGTTGGCTTCCCCCTGAGAGGTCTTCGGCTGATCACCCCCTGAAAGATCTTCGGTTAGTTGGCTGCTTCCTGAGAAGTCTTCGGTTAGCTGCCCCCTGAGAGGTCTTTGGATAGCTGCCCCCTGAGAGGTCTTCGGATAATTGGTTGGATTGGATCATTCTCGACACCTTACTGGTGGCAATTATCATTTTCATCATCGGGTAATTCTGATCTTGGACAGCCTCGGGACCCGGTGTCTACAGTTGCCCCCAATTTTGGAGAACTTAGAACTTAGGTACTTAGGTGAGCCAAAATTCAGAAAAGAAGGAAAGAGACACGTACCTGAGGCGGTCGCTTTTCCAGACTGGATGATATTGTTGGCGTGTTATACTTTCTGAGGTGGTGCCCCCTGAGAGGTCTTTGGCTGGCTAGTTTCCCCCTAAGAGGGCTTCGGTCGATCGCCCCCTGAGAGGTTTTCGGTTCGCCGCCCCCTGAGAGGTCTTCTGATGGTTGGCTGCCCCCCGAGAGGTCTTTGGCTGATCGCCCCCTGAGAGGTCTTCGGTTAGCTAGCTGCTCCCTGAGAAGTCTTTGGTTGATCGCTCCCTGAGAGGTCTTCGGTTAGTTCGCTGCTCCCTGAGAAGTCTTCGGTTGATCTCCCCCTGAGAGGTCTTCGGTTAGCTGGCTGAACCTTGAGAAGTCTTCGGTTGATTGCCCCTTGAGAGGTCTTTGGTTAGCTGGCTGCTCCCTGAGAAGTCTTCAGTTGATCGCCCCCTGAGAGGTCTTCGGTTAGTTGGCTGCTCCCTGAGAAGTTTTCGGTTGATCGCCCCCTAAGAGGTCTTCGGTTCGCTGCCCCCTGAGAGGTCTTTTGATGGTTGGCTTCCCCCTGAGAGGTCTTCGGCTGATCACCCCCTGAAAGATCTTCGGTTAGTTGGCTGCTTCCTGAGAAGTCTTCGGTTAGCTGCCCCCTGAGAGGTCTTTGGATAGCTGCCCCCTGAGAGGTCTTCGGATAATTGGTTGGATTGGTGTTTTGACCGATGTCGTCTCTTGCCCTTTTGTTGGCGTTGGCGTTGATTCTCTTTTTGCAAGACTTAGAAAGCAAAATATACAGGAAAAGTGGTGAGTATGCACGTGAGATGCATATGTATGTAGTAATGCAAGACAAGGATTTGTCTATGTGCATTCAGAGGTATAGCCGGTTTGGTCGTAATTTGCAGCAGGATCGGTGCCCCTTGGAATTGCTTTTGAGTTTCATGGCTCTGGGGGATTATGAGGTTCTCCTCCGATACCTGTAGTCATTCTTTTAAAGTAGTGCATCCCTTGTGAATTTTCACACTAGCTTTTCTTAGCGGGAAATGCGTCCTTTTCGGATTTTCACATAACCCTGTGCCTTATTTTTTGCTTGGAATGGACCCAACCCAATCCAGCGGCTTTTATTCATTTCATTTTTTTATAGGACAGACTGCCTGTTCCCAGGTTTTCACCCTGCCCTTTGGCCTAACTTTTGCTTAGAGCGCCAGTCACCGTTTTCATCTCTAACGGCCTTTTTTTTGTGAGAGAAGTTGAAGTTGTTGCAAAAGATGTTCCAGGTATGATCGGCATGTGCTTATGTCTCGGATTATGGTTGTATGAGCTTGGTTCTTATCATAAAGATGCTATAGAATTGGCTTTATCATGAAGATGCTGTAGAATTGGCTTTATAGTTGATAGCAGGGTGAATCGGCTGAAGAGTGGACAAAGCGTCGGAGGGTAGATAGTACCAATGCGCTGATTCTATGCCGGAACCAGACAACTTTGAGTATGCAAGATGAACTGCTCTGGTCACATTAATATATCATTGCATAAATGTATATATTTCAGCTTGATTTCATAACATATGATCACTGTTTGACATTAACTCGAAAAATATGAGACCTCATCTAATCTTGGAATAGATCTTGAGAGCATCAAACTCCTGTTATCAATCAGCCCTCGCGGGTTTTCATGATTGAATATTTTCTCTCTTTTTTTATTTTTTATTCTTTATTTAGCCTCTACCATGGACCCTCCTTCAGTTCATCGGTGTTGATTGAATTTGCTTCCATCTTCATTGGCCGGAAAAGCTGCTCCTTCGGAGAGTGGTTCTTTTTTTGTATCAAAGTCTTGTTCTTGGCCCTTGTGCAGACTGGTTGACGTGATGGGTTTCTTATTTGGGGCTTGGATGTGAAATCTCACACTTTGCTTTTATTGGCTTTGGTGGTTCAAGTATCAAAGTCTTATTCTTGGCCCTTGTGCAGACTGGTTACGGTGATGGGTTCCTTATTTGGGGTTTGGATGTGAAATCTCACACTTTGCTTTTATTAGCTTTGGTGGCTCAAATTCTAAAATGCTTTTTCAATGGTTGAGATTGGGGATAGGTTAGGCTCGAATGGTTTGGGGTAAAGATTGTGATTTTGGTTTTTTTTCCTTTTTTCTCTTTTTTTCTCTCTTTTTTTCTCTCTTTTTTTTCTCTCTTCTTTTCTGTTTTTTTTTCTTTTTTCCTCTCTCTTTTTTTTTTTTAGTTGAAAAGTAAAGAGCTGTCCTACTAAATTTGGCGGTAAGGGTCCTGGATGGTTAAAGGTCAATCTTGATTGATTTTAGGGTACACATTTCAAATGGTCAGGAGGAAATGGGTCACACGGTTTGGTTCTAACGAATTATATGCTTCTCGTGAAGGTCCTGAGTTTTATTCGTCCAACTTCTGATGTAGCTTTCGGGGTTTGATTTCATTTGGCAGCACCATATGCAACCCAGATGTTGGGGGTGCAAAGGAATGGCTTTCAAAATTCGGTTCGTCGTCATGTTGGCACGTGGAAGTAGCATTGATCTCAAGAATGTCCTTGTCAATCTTCAGCATGTCATACTAGGTCCAGGCAAAGGCTTTTTATTTTTTTTTTTGTTTTTATATATCTCAAAATTATCCTCTCTTCAAGAGTTATATCAGATGCTATCAAGATTTTGTTTGGACTCCCCAAAGTTTCAAGATTAGATGGAGTCATATTAATTGGGTTAATGTCAAAATGAATGGATGCATCGTGATCATAAGAAATGAAATTATTAGAAACATCATACAAATAAGCAAAAAATTGTCCATCATATTGAAATAACTAAACTGTCATAAGGAGTTCTCGAATTAAAAAAGAAATAAAGCATCTAAAAAACATAGTCTTCATGTAGCTCTTCTGACAAGTGGCAGCAGCGTACTCATCTTGCCAGAACCGATCAAACTCATGGCGGGGGAACTGCATTGTAGCTCGTCTTCTTCTTCTTCTCTCTCTTTTCAGGGTCCGTGATCTGTTTGGAGTCAATGAGATCTTGGATTTGCCCCTCAAGATTTGGCAATGGTCTGTTAGATGGCCAGTGTATTGATGGTAGGCGCAGTATTGATCACTCTTATGCCCTGGTTGTCCCTGACTTAAAGCTGGTCTAGGTGGCAATGGCTGTAACTTGCCCTCCTTCATTAGTCTCTCCAACACCCAGGATAGAGGTCGACCCAAGTTAGAAAAGTACCATTGGCCCTGTTCTTCTCCGGTGGCTGAAACCTCGGCTGCCTTGCTATTTCGGTTATTACTGCTTCTGGCTCCGCTTAATCTGTACCCTGACTGGTTTCCAAAGTTCCTCCAAGCAAAGTTATTTTGGCTGGCTTTTCTCACTAGGTGAGCCGCCTCAGCCTCTACAGCAATGTCTTTGAGTGACTCCCAATCTATGAGCCCCTTGAAACTGAGCAAGTCCCTCAAGTAAGGGCAGGAGTTCCTGATGAATATTCTGATTTGATCAGCGGTGTTGGGTTTTCACTTCATCTCCATGACCCTGTTTCTCCACCTAGTGAGATATTCGTGGAATGACTCATCATTCTTTTGCTGTAGAAGGTCGAGGTCCTTCAAGGTGACCTCTATTCTAGTGCTGCAGTCGTACTGTCTCATAAATTCATCAGTCAAGAGGTCCCAATCCTCTTTAGATCTCCTATCTAACCCATGATACAAGTCTACTGTCGGACCCGCTAGACTGAGACAGAAATAGTCCACTTTTTGCCTTTTAGTCAGCCTAGTGCCCTTCATCACCAGGGTGTATTGCTCAATGTGTGCAGACAGGTCCGACGTTTTGTCAAACTTCGGCAACTCAGGCATCCTAAACCTTTGGGGCAGCAGCTCCTCATCCCCCAAATCTCTGTCCTTAAGGTTGATTCCCTTACCAACTGATAATAGGCGAGTGATTGCCTCAATTTGCTATCTCATTCCTCTTATGGCCTCATCTTCTACCCTGGGCACTCTACCCCTTACCGCTTGATGGACTGCTACTTCCTCAACCTCCTCTTCCATTACGAAATACTCATCAAGGCTTGGGACCCTTGCCCTTTTTAGCTCAGCGGGCACAACAGTAGCTTTAGGCTCATCTACAGGTTGATGGGCAGCAAATCCAACGAGGGGAGCCTCCCCACCAGGAGGCGGTTCGACTTGCCCCCGAGGAGGGGCTACCGGTGGTTGTACGGCAGCAGGAGCTTGTGGAGTAGGAGGCTGAGCAATCCTTTCGGCCATTGCTCCCATCATTTCTAGCATTCTCCACTCAAAATCCTCTAGTCTCCTAGCAAGGTCCTGAGTAGTTAGGTTTCCGGTCTCTTCTGCCATTGAGGATGATTCACTGGTCATTGAGAGTGATTCAGAATCCCAAATAGGCACTAGTTCTAGCAATCCAAAGGGAGAGTCCGTCCTCACTAGTCGACCGTCAGAACTCCTAGTCCACTTAGATGAATCTATGGTGGCTGAAAGATCAAGATTGTTAGAATGATGCATGGATGACATATACAATGCATGATTGTGCCATGCAAATGGTCTTTGATGAGTGCGAGATCAATAGGTTACCACAACACGATGGGATACATGGAAGAAATTACATGCATGATGATATGTACACGTGAAAAAATAATATGCTGACGAAAAGATATATACGCACACATAATGAGATTATACGCAGGATGATATGCACATGTGCAAAAAAAATAGCATGCAGACAGAAAGGTATATACACACACAGCATGAGATTATACGCAGGATGATATGTACATGTGAAAAATAGCATGCAGACAGAAAGATACATACACACATAGCACGAGATAAAATATATTATTATTTATATATACATGTATTTATTTTATTGACATGCATGAATGACATGCGATGCGCGAGCGTGCTGTGCAGTATCCACAACCACATGTAAGCAGATAGATCCTTCCAACCTTATCACTCCCACACACGAGATCGTGCGGTCTCTTTCCTAGGTGGGCTTTATCCGAGGGTTAACAGGGAACCCATCGGACATGTATGGTGCACGGTGGAAAATTGACAGCATAACACTCTTATCTAATGTACATTCGCATGGGTTTTGACCATTACGTATTTAGGCAATTCAATCAAGTTAAGGTGGGCTTACCGGGGCATGAAAGCCCTTGATAAAATACCAATTAATTTGCTTGATTTTGTTTAATACGCAATAGCCCACATCACAAGCACCGTATTAAGGAGCATTTCACCTAATGGAAGTTTCTATTGCCATTACATGGGCTTTGGTCAAGGTGGTGATACTTTAGGGCGATCCAAATATGGTCCCTGCCAATGGGTCTAGCTCATCGCGAGCGTAGCGACCGATCGGGTCTCCATTTGATATGCCATTAATAGCATGAGGCTTGGACTGGTGATTATCTCTAACACTTCCCTGCAATGAGTGAAAGTAGGGTCGTGCTTTGGAAATGCACCGAGGTAAGATAGGGGACCAACTAACATAGTTCTAAGGCCCTAAAATGATGCAATGCAATTTTCGAAAAGAGATAGAATTTTAAGTTTTAAAAACTCAATTATACATTTCAACCAAAACACTTTCAGAGCAAAGTCACAAACGGTCCCTAGTGGAGTCGCCACTGTGACGCGCGCCTAACCCAGCAAGGGCCTTCGCTAAATCCGCTTTTAGGATTCGAGGGACTGGTTTGCGTCTTTTTGATCATAGGCGCCATAAGACATTTTGGAAGCTTCCTTCCCAATAGAACATTGGAAAGGAACATCTAACCCCATGGCACCTTTGGGCACCTTTGAGGTATCATGGAGTCATCACCCAATTCATGAGGAATTGGAAAAGGTCTCTAACCTCTTATTGGTCAAGACCAGAGATTGGTGTTCAGAACTTCCCTCTTATTCATGCTTTGGTCAATTATAAATGAGTTTTTAACTCCCTAAAATTCTACCTCTTATCTCACAGGACTTATGCATTTAAATAAAAGCGCATCGCAAGCACGTAAGGAAAATAAAGAAAAGCGATAAAGAAAGCGGTAAGTAAAATAATAAAAGAAAGCAGTAAACACACGAGCAAGCAATTACAAGAGGAGTTGGGGCGGAATACAACCCCATTGGAAGAAGATTTAAAAAATATAAGTAGGGACGGAATACAATCCCAAAAGTAAATAATGTTGCCCCAAAATTAATTACAAGGGCCCAAAAGAGAATGAACATAAATTCTAAAACGAACAAACGAAATAAAATATAAGAATAACATACATAAATCGGGACATTCATTTAATTTTAGGAACATTGGTTCCTTCGCCGTTGTTTGAAGGTTTAGGAACATTGGTTCCTTCGCGCTTATTTAAAGAAGGTTCGAAGAGTCGTTTGATGGTTGAGTTGAAAAACCGGGATGAGTAATCCAATTTTTTGAGAAAATTGACTCTTCATTTTAATCGTGATGTTTTACATTCCTTAGCAAAAATGCGGGGCATTGGTCCCACTTTTATTAGTAAAAACTCCAATTTAATTATAAAAATATTTTTGTGATTTTTTATCTCACGCTTGCATAAATAAAATATTTATTTTACAAATAAACACAATAAAAAGAGAAAGAATAAGAAAGGTCTTACCAAACAACGCGGTCTCCTACGTGTGGTGACCCATCCGGGAGGTCACGGGAATGCCCACATAATGCAACTCAAAATAAATCTCAGACAGAAAATAATATTAAAAATATTAGTAATGATTCTAAAATTAATCAAGTAAAGACGAAATAAATATTGGGCAATTTAATTTAATGAACAAAAAAATCTACATGCAAAATAGGATTAAAATAAATCAAGCCAAAGAAAAAGGTGATAATAAAAATGATGGCAAAATGTAATGACAATAATAATGATGATGATGATGATGATGATAATAATAGTAGTAGTAGTAGTAGCAGCAGCAACAACATAAGAGCAATAATAATAATAATAATAATAATAATAATAATAATAATAATAGGTAAAAAGGTAAATAGTGAACACAATAATAATAATATAGTGAAGACAATGGAGACAACTGAAAACAATACTAATGGTAATACTAATAAAAAAACGTTGACAGTGAGTTCAAACTATAACAATAGAAAGACTAGAAGGATGACAATGAAACATGGTAACAATAACCAAAAATAACAATATTAACCACAATAAATAATATACGAAAATAAATGGGAACGGGTCTAAAAATGTTTACCCTCAGAATTTTATGAGTCGAAAAAATGGTGTTTTATTCCGTCCTCCTTGTCAAAATTTATGGCGATGAACACAAGAAAAATAACTTGAGAAAATATTTTTGGAGGATGATTGAACAAAGGAAATTAATTTTCCTTGCTCAAAATCAATCCGAGAATGAAATGTGTTTTTAAAGAAAAAAAGAAGAAAGAATTTGAAAACCTTGAATTTTAAGATTTTTTTTTTGGTAAAAACTATGGCTGCTCTTGTTCTTGAGAGAAAGCTCTCTCTTTTTGCTTCATTAGAAAATTGCAGCTCCCTTGAAAATGAAAGACCTGCTACCTTTTGATTTGTTGTCTTCATCCGAAAATGGAAAGAGACAAATAACATTTTCATTTTAGTTGATCGAAGTTAGCAAAAAAATGTGAAAAGACCGGCAAAAACGGACTGAGAAAACGTAGGAAAAAATGCAAAAAATGCAGGTCGGAAAGGGACTGGGTGGGCAAATATCCCTGCGCGCAGAGGCAGGTGGGGGCGTGCGTGCCTGCGGGGAGACGCACCCCAATGGGGCGCTACGCACGCACTGCCTCCGCAGCGCGCGCGCCCGTAAGCTCACGCGGCTCCCGCGCCGGCGCGACCTGCCCGCTCGACATGCGGACCAAAACAAAATAAAATAAAATAGAAATAAAGAATAAAGAATAAAATAAAAATAAAAATAAAAAATAAAATAAAAAATAAAAGTGAAAATAAACAAGCAAAAAATAACGACGTGAATTTTGAATCGAAATTTTCAGAGGAACAAAGGGAGCTTTCGACAAGAAAGACATCATTCTCGATACCTTACTGGTGCCAATTATCCTTTTCATCATCGGGTAATTCTGATCTTGGACCGCCTCGGGACCCGGTGTTTACAAACCCCCAATATAAAATAAATGTAAATCATGCATAAAACGGGGTATTTATTAAGAGTGAGGACATTGGTCCTCGCATGCATAATTAAAGAAAATAATTTTGAAGTGACAATTTATTTGGATAAAAAAATTAGGACATTGGTCCCATTTTATTAGAAAAATCCGATTTATTTATAAAAATACTTTTGTGTGATTTTTAATTAAACGTGCATAAAATAAATGATTTTATTAATAATTATATGACAAATAAATTAAAATAACAAATAAAGGAAAATTGACAAATACAATAAAAATAACCAATATTCGGATCTCATCCTTCGCTTGCATGGATGCTCAAACAAGAAAATATAAAGATTAAAGCAAAAAACACAAAATAAATTAATGTTAGTAATCAAATCAAGAAAATACATAAAACAATAAATGGTAGATTAGAATAAATAAAATATGCATTATTGATGACAAATTAATTAAATGACATATTAAAATAAATAGATGATTAACATGCTAATAAATTAACACAAATAACGATACTAATAATAATAACAATAATAATAATAGAAATGAAAAATAAACAATTAAATAAAATAAAGTAAAATGAATATTAAAAATGTTAAATTTATATACAAAATCACATAAAATAAATAAAAAACACAATAAATATAAAAATCTACATTATTACTAATCAAATATGAACAAAAGAAAAATAAAATTAAAAGATTGAACCTAGAATATTTACCCTCAGATTTTAGATTTGATGGATGAAAAATATGATTGACTTCCTTGATTCGATTCACAAAATAGAAATAAGTAAGAATAACAAAAATTGGAATTTTATTCCAAAAGAAAATTTATTAAAAAAAGTAGAAGAAAAGAAATTAATTCTCAAGAACAAAGAATTAATTTCTTTGTCTTAAAAATTATTATTGATAAAAATTGTTAAAAAGAAGAAAAGAAATTTAATTTTGAAGAACAAAATATTGATTTTTTTGTCTCAAAAATTATTATTGATAAAAAATCTGAATCTCAAGAACAAACAATAATTTTATTTGTCTCAAGAAAAATTCTTGGTTAAAAATTGGATTTTTTAACCTAAGAATTTTATTTGGAGAGAAAAAAAAAAGTTAAGAAAATTATAGAAAGAATTCTTAGAGAAGAAAAGAAGAAGAAAACGAAATTTTTGATGTAAAATGAACTCTCTCTCATTCTTTCCCAAATTTTCTATTTAAATGAGTAAAAATCGAAAAAATAATTAATTAGGGAAGAAAATAGGATTTTTAAAGAAATTCCCTTAATTAAGGTGTAAAAAAGGAAGAAAACATTCAAAATCCCGAAATAAGGGTGAAAAAAGTCAAAAAAAAAATTGAAGAAAAAACGGAAAAAAATGGAAAAGGGCGTTTTCGGCGGATCAGGGGCGATCGACGCCCGTCGGTGTGCGCTCGCTCACCCAGCGGGAGCGACGCCTCGCACTGGGCGCGCGCGCTCGCCCAGCGCGAGCGACGCTCCATACGTCACTCGCGGCCTAATTTTTTTTTAATTTTTAAATCTAACCAAAAAACATTAAAATTTTTACACTTCATTTTTCAAAATTAATTTCAAAATATTTTTTATTATTTTTTATTTTTTATTATAAAATGCAAATTTGACAAGAAAATCATTACTTTCAACATTTTCGCCCGTGAAAAGGCAATTATCATCATTGGATAACTCTGATCTAAACTGACTCAGGACCCGGTGTCTACACCCGGGTGGCCAGCAGACTATTAGTGACGACCCCTTCAGGAACTTCCCAATCCCATGCCAAATTTTGATTAAGGATCTCCTCGTCCCAGAAACCTTCTACTGACTTAACCATTCCACAGGACCAGTCAAAAACATCGTTGAAGATCTCGAAACCAGGGTGATCTTGCCGCCAATCCATTGTGGCTCGTGTAACGCCCGTTCCCGACAACATGATTAGCTCAGCTAAAGCAATCGAGAACAGTTGCTACGCAACAAAACACAAATACACATCGCTATCACACACACATGCCAAAACCTGTACAATTAAAATTTCATCACTCACATACTCACATGCAGTGGATATCTCATGTTAATTTACACATTCACACACTTACATATATCATACACATATACTGCTGACTTACATTACGATACTAACTATTACATTCATACACATTCCTTGGTTGTAAAAGGATTAAACCGAATATACAAAACTCATTGTTAACATGTAACACCCCCAAAAACCTACAAGACAGACACTCCTAGTGTTGACCGTCGGTAATACGGATTCGTCCTTCAACACACTTCGCGTCCAAACTTACACGGATTAGAAAAGAAACCCGTGCTAAGCGATAACGCTTGGTGGGGAAACAGCCTATAGCATATACATATATACATGATAACCGATATCAGAAAAACAACATGCAAGAGTTCATACTTAAATTATTAACTTATAAGCATGCATATAATTTATACACATAGCACAATTGCTTATACACAATCTAGTTCATCATTCATACTATTATCATTTATACTCATCAATGTGCACTATAAATCATACATAACAAATTAATCGTTTAGATTTATCCTTATCTTGTTTATTCAACTTTGCTTGCAATTCAATGATGTGGATAACGGGTATCGCATTGGAACCCTGAGGTACAGTAAATACAGTGTATCCGTGGATACTCACATTTGCATTGGTACCCTAAGGTACAGTAAAATTCAACATATTCAATGTTTCACATTGAAGAATCCAATAAGGATTCAAATCGCATTGTGATTCCAGAGGAATCGAACGCATTGGGCTGCAGCACTTAGACCCTATAGGCATGCCTATTTATCCACTACTTGACTCGCAGCCTATAAATACTCAATTCAATTATCAGTTTATTTGATCACATGATCCAGCAGTTACAACAAGTTATTAGAGCAAATATTAATACTGTTCCTCCATTACACACATTTGTAAGCCAATGATAAATCCACATTCTTGGCCACCATCATGCCATTATTTTAACTCATCACATAACTCATGAAATAACTCGGCATAGATTGTAACATAACAAACCATATAAACTCATTAATCACATATGATCATGCCATTTGATATTAGCATTAAGTACTTATTAAGTGTTATTATACTTAATTAATCATTACTTTACCATTCAGACATCAATCATGAATGACTAAGAATTCTTCACAAAAACATGGTACTTCATGGTCACAACCATTTTGGCTGTCACCGTGACATACCAAAGGTTTCAAAACAGAATGTAATTTAGGATATCTCACGGTCACAACCATTTTGGTTGTCACCGTGACATACTCCCTTGGTGCAAGGCAGAATGTAAATCAAGGTACCTCACGGTCACAACCATTTTGGTTGTCGCCGTAACATACCAAGTTCACTTCGGGCAGAATAGAATTCATGGTATCTCACAGTCATAACCATTTTGGTTGTCACCGTGATATACCAATCACAACTAGGCAGAATGCAAACTTTGCATACCTCACGGTGGCAATCTCTTGGTTGTCACCATGACCGATGCAGAAGTTGCAAATTACAATGGTGCAAACAACCTCTTTTCGCATATCATTCACAAGACTTACCATTTAACCATTTCACTCTTATATCCATATGCCAACCAACTTATTAACTAGCATATTACACAATTTCCATTTCAATTAACTCAATTCAAGATGCATAAAATTCATGTTCCACAACCCTAGTTATAGTTCATTATGTTATAGGCATCTCTTATTCACATGCCATTAGAGTTTCTCAAGAAACAAATACCAACCAATTTTCATACTAATCACACAGCAAATACCCAAGTGCCAACATTTAACATTCAATGGAACAAAATCAATTAACACATAACCAAAACAAAGCAAGTTTCCTAAACCTTGTGTCCTAAGCTCCTATTGCTCACTTAGCACTAGATTCACCAACTTTGGCCTTTCCCTTGCTCTTCTTCAATTCTTTAGCTACCAAATCAAGTCCAATTTCCATAATTGGGATACCCATGTCAATATCCACAGAAATTCAAAGATCTAGAAATAGAAGAAGAAGAAAGGCACGAGCAATCAACTCTTACCTTGCTGAATTTCAGATTCTAAACATAAGCAACCAACAACTCAACATTTACAGGTTTCCTAAGAGATGCACGGGTAGGAAGAAGAAGAAGAAGCAGAATTTGAGAGAAAAGAGTGGCTGTAAACACATGCAATTCCATCAACATTTCTCTCTCCACCAAAAGCTTATATTGCATGTTATGGGATTAGGTGGCAGCTCCATCAATGGACACCCGGTTCCACTAGGTTTCCATTAATCCAATTCTGCTTTTGTTAACTTTATTAACCTCTAATTAAACTTGCTTAAGACTTAACATGCACATTAACTAATAGGTCACTCAAACTATTTATTTCTTCAATTAGGTCCTTAATCACTTACACTTTAATCCTTACTCATTTACAATTAATCCAGATTTTAACACACTTCAATTTAACATGCTCACTACACACAATTAATCACTTTACCACTAGGGTACTGTAGACACCGGGTCTCGAGGCAGTCCAGATCAGAGTTACCCGATGAAAAGATCAATGTCGATTTTCGAGTAAGGGGATGAAATTCGGAGGTTTTTGTCTTTCAGTCTCGCAAGGATTAAAATCTTTTTCTATAGCATGGATTTTTGAAAGAGTTGGATAAATTTTACAGAATTTGGGTAAAAATGGGAGTTTTGCTTCACAGACGGGCTTTCCGTCTGTGCAGGGACGCCCGTCTCTACTTGGGGAGATACCCGTCTCTAGGTGTAGTGGGGACGGACAAGTGGCGATGTAGAGACGCCCGTCCCTAGTTCACGCCTCGTCCCTAGTCAGTTTTCCGCATTTGCCCTTAGTAGGGACGGCCGTCGGTAGGTGCAGGGAAGCCCGTCGGTACGGTAACTGACCGGATCACTCGAGATTGGATAAAATTTAACCTCTTTTCTTTGCAAAATGGGGATATAATTTATCTAAAACTTGAATTTTAAAGCCCTTTTAAAAATTCAAACTTTAGATAGAGGCTTATCTTAATTATCTCAAAAAACTCTATAAATAAAGGATCAAATTTCAGTTTTAGGGGTTAGAAAAATTGGAGGAAATTTGGAAAAAGAGAGAGAAATTCTAAAGAGAGTTTTATTTAAAAAAGCTATCAAATATGTTTTTTTTTGAAAAAAATTGCTTTTTAGAAAAAGGCTTTTCTGTGAGTAAATTATGCAAAAAGTTTATAAATCTCTATTCATCTGTAGAGTTTTATTTTGATAAAATTTCTTCTAATTAGTTGATTTCCTCCGTTCTTTTTCTTACTAATTAAGTCAAATTGAGGTGACGAAATTCAGTCGTTTCCATCAATATAACTAATTCGAACACACGATCGCTATCAAATTATCAAGGAAAGAACAACATAAATTTTCTTTCTTTGATCTGATTCTTCTTTTGATCCTTGCAAGGCACACGGGGACAAAATCATTCGACATCCACCCTAAAAGGTAAAATCCGAGGGTAAACATTCTGGATTAACATTTGTATAATTTAATTTGATTTACATTGATTTCTATATACACTTCATATTCTTTTTTACAAAAGATTTAAGAGGTTCTTTAATTTGTTTTTTTCCCCTCACTAAGGACGGCCACCGGCACGATCCAGGTAGCCGTCCCTAGGCAAAATTCTCGTTTTTTATCTCATAAAATCCTATCTCTTAACTTATTGCTGTTAGAATTTTCTCATATTTATTTTTATTCACGCTTTTGCTAACGTGTTTATCCTGGTGAGTTCTTTTCTGACCATTGGAAGTTGGAGTTGTGAGAGATGTTGGTTGCGCTATCCTGCGGATCTCGATTCGGGTTCATTTTTCTACCCTTACCTTGTATTTATGTTGTTATGGAAATGGTTTTAATATCATTAAGGTAAAAAGGACCAAAGGTTTTTTTTAACAATTAAACCTGGAGATTTTCCCGAAAATGGTGGACCAATGTCCCATTTCAGCCAATAAAATTGACACTTCATAAAAAACCATTTTTGTAATAAATATGCATGGTAGGACCAAAGTCCTCATTCCAATGAATATCCCGTTTTATGCATGTATCGCACTTTTATAAATGGGAGTTGTATTCCGCTCCTAGTGTTATTGTAATTTATTTCGAACACTTTATCTTGATTCTTGCTTCTATTTACCGCTTTGGATGTGAATGATTTGCGCTTTAATAAAATGCATCGTGTGGAAAGTTGGTGAAATAATAAATTCAAAATATAATTGTAAAATTAATCAAAGTATAAATAAATGAGAAGTCCCGAACTCACTCTGGTCTTTGGGGCTCAAGAGGCGAGAGGTCTAGGACTTCCAAGACACCTCTTGAGTCTCACCAAAAGGCTTAAATACACAATCCTAGGCTCTAGGGGAGTAGAGGATGAGGCCTCGAAGATCCCTCTGGCTAGCTCAAGATGGATATGTATGCGCCGTCTTAGGCTCGATAAGGCTAGACGACCCTTCCCAATGTTCTATTGGATGGCGACTCCAAGAAACCTCATTGTTGCCAAAAATAGACGCACTTGTAAATACCTTACAAGTTTTATGAACCTTTCCCGATCACCCTGAAGCGGGCTTTCAGGAGGACGCGAGGTTCGGCGCGCGTCACAAGTACACTTCCAGCCATTACAGCTAGGTCTCCCCACAATAGGCACATGCTGATGCAGCTGGCACGAAACTCTCTAAAATCTGCGGGATCTCCGCATTCTTCTTCTCAAGCTTGTTCTTCTTGGTTTCAGTAGTATAGCCTAAACCCCTTCTATCCTTTTGACCCCTTGTAGCGATGGGTGCCTGAGGCCCTTGTGAATTCTTGCCCAAACTAGCCCCTAGGAGGAAGTTCATCCTTTTCATCATGTTGACGACCAGAGAGCTTACCGCCGAACCCTCTTCTTCATTCATCATAGCCACATGGAATCCGCTGAAGGGTTGGTTAGAAATCCCGAGGATCGATACTTGATTATCACTGGCTGCCTTGATTGTCATGACTTGACCCTCATAAGGGATTCTGATCATTTGGTGAAGGGTAGATGAAACCCCTCCCAGCTTATGAAACCAGGGCCTCCCTAGTAGCACAACAAAGTTTGCCAGGATAGGCAGGACAACAAATTCAGCTTCGGTCTCAACTGGTCCAGTTTTTACTTGCGCCTTGAAGGTCCCAGCGGCTTGCCTCTTTGAATTGTCATAGGCGGTGATAGTTAGGTCGGATCTGCTTAACATGCCCTCATTCATCCTGAAGACAGATAGCGCTACAAGCGAGCATACATTAATGGAGGACCCATCATCCACCATGACGCAGGCCGTGTGCTTGCCATTGATTTGGACTCTGATATACAGAGGGCGGTTGTGATTGCGACCCTCGACTGGTAGGTCGGCATCGGTGTAGACTATATTCTCTCCAGATCCTCCTTTTACCACACTCAATAACTCGGTGGGTGAAATGGTGGTGGCGACTGTTGATTCGCATAAGGCTTCTATAGCTTCTGCCTATGACTCGGGGACTACCTCAATAGGTTCCATACCGATATCTAAGCTGGCATCTTCTTCAACTGCTTTAAAACTTGGTTCTCTTCTGGCTCTTGTTCCACGGTTGGGGGTATTGGGTCCTATTGTCTCTCAATCTCTGGTACCACTCTCCCACTTCGAGTGACAGCCTGTACCTTTCGCACCTTCTCTTCGCCCTCAAAGTTCCACAAGTCCTCCGGCTCGTCAAATTCTTCTGCCTCGCTCTCACTGGTCGAATCCCAACACTCTATCATGCTAACTTGAGGTTTCTCTTCACTAGCCCCCTGCTCGGGATGGATAACAGCCACATAATCATTGCCATAAAGGTCCCTTAGCACATACCACTTCGGCAGACTAGAACCTATCATAAAAACAGGCAGAGGAACAACATTATACCCAGCTTTCTTTTTCTTTTCCCTCTTCTCAGGGTTAAAAATCTGTTTACTATCAATAAGGTCTTGGACTCAATCCCTTAAAGTTCTGCAGTAGTCAGTGAGATGGCCGGTGTGCTAGTGAAAAGTACAATATTGATCCCCCCTAAGGTTTGGTTGGCCGTGATTCTTAGCCGGCCTGGCTGGCAACGGCTAAAGCTTTCCTTCTTTCATCAGTCTCTCTAAAACCCAGGACAACGATCTTCCCAAATTTGAGTACTGTCTCTGGCTTGCATCAGTGGCTGAAACTTTTGCTATCTTGCCCACTCGATTACTGCTGCTTCCGGCGCCACTCAACTTACTTCCTCCCTGAGGCCTATAGTTCTTCGGAGTGAAATTGTCATTACTGGCCTTCTTCGCCAGGTATTCCGCTTTGGCTTCTATGGCTATATCTTTCAAGGACTCCCAATCCTTAAGCCCTTTCATCTTATGCCCTTCCCTCAAGTACGAGCTTGTGTTCTTGATGAACAACCTAATTTGATCCGACGTATCGGGCTTCCTCTTCATCTCCATAACTCGATTCCTCTATTGAGTCAGGTAGTCATGGAAGGACTCACTGGGCTTCTACTTCAGCAACTCAAGGTCTTTCAATGTTATTTCCATTCGGGTGTTACAGTCGTATTGCCTCATAAACTCTCCCGTTAATAGATCCCAATTTTTTTTTATCTCCTATCTAGCCCATGGTACTAATCGACTGTCGGATCCGTCAAACTAAGGCAAAAGTACTCCACCTTTTGTTTCTTCGTAAGCCCCGTGCCCTTCATAATCAGGGCGTATTACTTGATGTGTGCCGAAGGGTCCGAAGTACCATCAAATTTTGGCAAATCCGGCATCTAAAACCTCTGGGGCAACAGCTCTTCCTCACCTAGATCTATGTTTTCGGGGATAACCCCTTTCCCAGCTGACAGTAGGCGTGTGATTGCCTCAATCTTTTCCTCCATCTTCTTCACTACATAGTCCTCTACCTTAGGGACCCTATTTCTCATGGCTACTGGCTCATCCTCTTCCTCCTCTATGAAGTCATCCCTTGGGTCTAGAATCGTCACCTGTCTCTGCTCAGCTGGTGCTGCCACTCTAGGCTCGACAACCGGTTGTTGGACAGTGGCAGCTGCTATAGGAGTTTCCCCCCACAACAGGGGTTTTAACTTGCTACATAGTAGGAGCCACAGATGGTTGTCCGGCATTGGTTGCTATCTAGGCGATGATGTTCCCCAATCATAGCTAACATCTTCCTCGCCAAATCCTCAAATATTTTGTCCAAATCTTGCATTGTTAATGCACCCGTTTCTTGCGATAAATCTGCCATTACTGACCCAAAGGATTGTTCCAAAGAAGAATCTGAATTTCTGTCCTAATCTGAACCTGATATAGGCGCTAACCCTGGCAGCTCGACCAATGGACTTCTAAACAGTCTCCCACGGGAATTCCTAGACCATCCGAATGAATCTATGATGGCTGAAAGACTCAACTTGTTAGCGTGATGCATGAATGACATTAAAGATGCATGGTCGTGTTGGTGCAGCATCCACAATCACACACAAGCAAATAGGTCCTTCCAACCTTCTCGCTCCCACACTCGAGGTAGTGCAGTCTCTTTCCTAGGCGGGCTTAGTTTATGGGTCAACAGGGGACCCTATGGATGCGCAAAGTGCACGGTGAAAAACCGGCAGCATAACATATCTTATCTAATGTGCATTCATATGAGTTTTGGCCATTACATATTTGAACACTTCAATCTCATTAAGATGGGCCTACCGGGACATGAAAGCCTTTGGTAAAAGACCACTTAATTTGCTTAATTTTGTCTAATATATAACGGCCCACACCATAAGCATCGTATTAAGGAGTATATCACCTAGTGGAAGTTTCTATTTGCCATTACATGAGCTTTGGTCAAGGTGATGATATTTTAGGGCTACCCAAGCATGGTCCCTGCCAACAGGTCTAGCTCATCGCGAGCATAGTGACTAATTGGGTCTCCATTTGATATACCAAGAGGTACTAGGCTTAGGCTAGTGATTATACTTAACACTTCCCTACAATTAGTGAAAGTAGGGCCGTGCTTCGAGAATGCACCGGGGTAAAATAAGGGACCAAACTAGCGTAATTCTAAGGCTCTAAAATGATGCATTGCAATTTTTGAAAAGATGTAGAATTTTAAGTTTTAAAAACCCAATTATACATTTTAACCAAAACACTTTCAGAGCAAAGTCACGAATTTTCCAGTGGAGTTGCCACTGTGACGCACGCTGAACCTAGCAAAGGCCCTCTTAATGAGACCCGCTTTTAGGTTTCGAGGGATTGGTTCGTGTCTTTTTGATCTTGGGCGCCATGAGACATCTTGGAATCCCTACCCAATAAAACATTGGGGAGTTCATCTAGCCTTATGATACCTTTAGGCACCTTTGAGGTATTTTGGAGTCACTACCCAATTTATGAGAAATTGGGAAAAGTCATCTAACCTCTATGGTCTAAAGCAGAGATGGTGTTCGGAACTTCACTCTTATTTATGTCTTGGTTAATTATAAATGAGTTTTTAGATTCATAAAATTTTATCTCTCGTCTCACACGATTAATGCATTTAATTAAAAAGCGCATTATAAGCATTTGAAAACATTAAATAAAAACTGTAAAGAAAGCAGTAAAGTAAAGCGGTAAAGAAAGCGGTAAACACATCAAACACCCAATTGCAAGGGAGAAATTGGGACAAAATATAATCCCAAATGAAAGAAAATCAAATAAAATTAAAGTGGAAATTAGGACAGAATACAATCCCAAATAAAAGCTAAATAACATTGCCCCAAAAATAATTAATTACAAGGGTCTACAAGATATATGAACATAAATTTAGAGCAAACAAACAAAGTTAAGTATAAAAAAATGACATACATAAATCGGAATATTTATTTGATTCAGGAACATTGGTTCCCTCATGCTCACTTAAAGAGGGATCGAAGAGTTATTTGGATCGTTGGATTGAAAACCGAGATGGGTGATCCCATTTTTGAAAAACTTAACTCTTCGTTTTATTCGTGACATTTTTTATTCCTTGGCTAAAATGAGGGACATTGGTCCCAATTTTATTAATAAAATTTCAATTTAATTATAAAATATTTTTGTAATTTTTTATCCGACATGTGCATAAATAAAACTGTTTTACTTACAAGCAAACATAAACATAGATAGGGGATAGGAAAGGTCTCACCCAAACGATGTGGTCTCCTACGCGTCGTGACCCCCATGTGGTCAAGGCGATGCTCGACTGAACGACATCACATTTTACCCAAACGCGAGAAAAGCAATAGTAAAAACATTAGTGATAAATCTAACATTAAACATATACATGTAAGGACAAGAGAAAAAAAATAAAGAAAAATTAATCATGCAAGAACATAATAATGATAACCATAACAATAACAAAAAAATGATAACAGCAATGATAGTAATAAAATAATAACAACAGTGGCAATAACAACATCAATAACAGTAGTAATAATAATAATAATAACAACGGTAATAATAATGACAAAAATAATAATAATAATAATAATAATAATAATAATAATAATAATAATAATAATAATAATAATAATAATAATAATAATAATAATAATATTGATGCAGTAACAGTAAAAACATTAATAATAATAATAATAATAATAATAATAGCAACAAAATAAAAATAATTTTAATGATAATAATAATAACAATAAAGATAGTCATGATAATGCACTAACAAAATAAATAAGGATGATGTAAATAATAACACAATAATGGTGATAACAGTAAACATAATAATAATAATAATAATAATAATAATAATAATAATAATAATAATAATAATAATAATAATAATAATAATAATAATAATAATAATAATAATAATAATAATGGCAGAATAACAAACAAACAATATATTGACACTAATAATAATGATAATAATAATAATAATAATAATAATAGTAATAGTCACAAGATCCCATTAACAGTATCAATAATAATGTGATATTAACAGTATCAACAATATTAACAATGATAAACAAAATGAAATAAAAGGAGTCCAAGAATATTTACCCTCAGAGTTTATAGATCGAAAAGAGGATGTCTTGATCCGTCTCCCTTGTCGAGTTTGCGGTCGCAAAATGCCAAAATATTTAAGAAAATCTAAATTTTAACACAAGAAAAAGACTAAAAAATTGATCTTGATGGAGTGATCAAGCCAAGGAAATTAATTTTCCTTTCTCAAGCCAACCCAAGAATGAAACCCTTTTTAGAGAAGAAGAATTAAAAATCCAAATTTTCTTGAAGATCTCTCCTCTCTTTTTCTCTCGTCTGCATTTTTCCTTTTTTTCTAAGTGAGAAACCCCTCCCTTTTTTACTCCGGAAGCCTCCTGCAAAATGAAGATTTTGGTTTCATTTTAATTTTCCTGCCTTCCCAAAATGGACAGGGATAAAACCTTCTTTTTTCTCTTTTTTCCAAAAACTACAAAAACATGAAAGAAGCCATTTTTTTTGTCCCCCTGACTGCACTTTTTGCAGGTGGAAAGCGACTGCAAGCGAAAGAGTGCACGCGAAGGCCCATGTGAAGAGGCTGCGAGCGGAGCCCTATGCGGGAACCCGCATGTGGAGGCCGCGAGCTGCGGCCTCCTTGCGGAAGCCCGCATGTGGAGGACGCGAGCTACGGGCTCCTCGCGGGAGCCCGCATGAGAGAACCCGCACGCGGAGCCTGCGAGCTGCAGCCTCCTCACGGGAGCCAGCATGTAGGGATGTGAGCGCTGTGCCCTCTTCGCGCGTGCTCGCACGTGGGCGCCGCGTCTCGCACGCACGCTTGCACGTAGGCGCTGCGCCTCATGCGTTCCGGCACACGGGCACCTAGGCTGTCGGGCACCGAAAACCCCAAAACTAAAAAATGAAAATAAAATAAAGATTTTTTGCAAAATAAAATTTTTATTTTTAAAATGGAAATTCTCGACAAGGGAAACATCAGTTCTAACATCTTTGTCTGTTGAGCAAGCATCATTTTCATCATCGGATAATCCTGATTTTAGACCGACTCGGGACACGGTGTCTACACCTAGGGTGAAAATTTCATCCATTGGTAGAAAATATTTTATTTAATCATCAAAAAATACTGGTTATGACGAGTCCGTAGGCAAAAATTTGAGGTCAAACAGGTCCGAAATGGCCAAAATGGTGGAAAAAGGGGCATTGGGCATCTATCACGACAGACCGTCGTCTGTGGTGACAGACAGGCATTTGTTGGGTGACAAACAGCCAAGCTTTCTATGACTTCCGATGGGCATCTGATGGTTCCTCCAGTCCGAATTGACCTAATTTTGACCTGTGTATTGACCGGACCATATCTTGAGGTACGGATCTCAGAAAAATATTCTGAAAATATGAATGGACTCGTAATAATGAGTAGAATCCATTGGTGTAAAGAAATTAATATTTTAATGATAGTGAAAAGTCAGCTATTGGATAGATAAATAATTAACAGACCGAGAAACGGTCTCCGATTGAGCTAAAATTTTAAATGTAAGCTAATAAAAATATGTTATAAACTATAGAATTGAAATTGAGTGAAATTGAAGTCCAAAAGTGAGGGAATTTTATTGTGACTTCATAAATGGGTTTTAAGTTTATCTTTTTGTTAGACCAAGTGGAAAGTCAAACCCAACCTTCACCTACCACTATAAATAGCTAAATAAATACAAAATTTTCTGGGAGTCTCTCACATTTTCTCTCTTCTTCTTTGTGCTTCTTGTTGGCCGAAGCATATTCTTCATTTTCGTCTTAATCTTTTTCATTTTTCCTCCGTTAACCCTTCAAATCCAAGCCCTCTACTAGAATTTAACCCTTTTTCTGCTAATTGGTGAGTGCTAAGCTTCATTTGAGGAAGAATTAGTGAAGAAATTCAAGGTTTTAAAGTGAGGGGTGTAAATTGAGGCAAGTGAAATTGATAGAATTTAATTGATTTTATGGTTCAATTGAGTAGTTTAGGGTGTATATAAGATATTTTTGCGGTTGGATTTAATTGATGGAGCAAAATTTTTATGGATTTTTTCCTTGAATATTCGGCCAATGTAGAGGAATAAAGAGGAGAGGGTTGCTCAAAAGGAAAGGGCAAGGAGAAGGAAGTTTGTGAGGCCTGAAGCTAGTAAAAGAGGTTTGTGGTTATTAAATTCAATTGTTTCCCTTGAAATTTCATGATTTTTAGATTATGTTTTATGTAAATTATGTGAATGGGATGTGGTAAAATGTAAACAACTTAATAATTGTGCTTTAGGACACTAGAAATGAATTCTAGAAAGCTTAAACAGAAACAAAAGATTTATGGTAAAAAAATCTCAAAAGTGCCGAATGGTATAGGTATAGTATATTAGGTATATTTGATGTTCAATGTTAAATTGGTAACGTTTGTATATAAATTGGGGTGTAAATTAAATAATTGAATGATAAATGAATGAAAATAAAAGTGGTGGTATAGTCACCTTTGGTCGAATGAGTTTTGGGATGTATTGTTAATATATGTTGTTAATTTATGAAAAATTGGTTTATTTTGTTTGATTCCTATTCATCATAAAATGTCATTCTCACGATCGTTAACATAAAAGTGACAAAAAATTTCTACAAATAAATAAGGTTTTCCCTTAATAAAATAAGACTAATGTCCTAGTTTTTTTTTATCCAAATAAAATCACCACCTTCAATATTACTCATTTAAGCGTATATGTGGGAACCAATGTTCTCAAATTAAATAACCCGTTTTATTTATGGTTTTTTTTTTCACTACAAGAAAATCTGGAAATAGCAACCGAAATTAGCAACCGAATCTATTGATTTTCCGTTGCTGATCGAAAATAGCAACCGAAAATAGTAACGGAAAAAACGGTTGCAAATTTGGCGGTGGGTAATTTTTAGCAACCGAATTCCTTTCCGTTGCTAAATTTAACCAATATTCGTTTTGGTGAATTGTCAATATTAGCAACCGAATTATTTTCAGTTGCTAAATTTAGCAACCGAATTCATTTTCCGTTACTAAATTTAGCAATAGAAATCATTTTCCGTTGCTAAATATTGGTGTTTATTGCGTCATCTTGGAGAAGTTTAGCAACGGAATGAAGAATCCGTTACTAAAAATAGCAACGAAATTAAGAATCCGTTGCTAAATGTTGGTGTTCATCGCACCCTCCTTGGAGAAGATTAGCAACGGAAAAGGCATTCCGTTGCTAAAAATAGCAACGGCATAATGATTCCGTTGCTAAATTTAGCAACGGAAGTTGAATTCCGTTGCTATTTTTAGCAAAGGAATTAATGTTCCGTTGCTATTTTTATTTTTTATAAAATTTTTAATTTATAAATAAATGTAAATCAAATCCTGAAAATATATATGTTTATTGATAATATAATATAAAAATTATAATACACAATAATTAAAATCCTAAAAATATATTTATATTATTACAAAATAAATAAAATATTTTATTTAAATATTACCTGTACACCTCATTCACACACACACATAAATCCAAAATTATAATTAGTCTTTTCATAGATTGAAAAATACCAGTTACAAAATATCTAAAATCTCACAACAAGTACAATTATATATACATTTCAAAATATCCAAAATCCAACAAGTGTAATTGTATATACACTTCAAAAAATTTTAAAAATGAAAAGGCCTAGCCAAGTATCTAGCCCTCCTCTTTCACAACAAAATTAAGTCCAGTAGTTGTTATCCTTTTTACTTTCTCTTGCAGCAACACCATCCCTACATTATTTATCAAAAGAAATCTAAGATTAATGATATGTGAGTGTGATAAGGAGAGACTTTTTTGAGTGTTATATAGAAGAGAAACAAAGATATAATTGTATAAATAAAATAAATAAATAAATTTGAAATATAATTTTATAAATTAAAATAAATAAATAAGACAAGCATATGAGAACGTCAAACTAGCATAGTTTATTCTTGCATATTACTTTTAAAACCCAACCAAGGGAAACTGAATTAGAAGGCAACAGTCACAAGAATGACCAGTATAGTTTGGCTCATACTCTTTGCTTTAATTTAGTCAGTGGACCAATTAGTCTAAGTAGTACTACGAACTACAAAAATAATAACAAAAGTTGGGTGTTTTAATTGGTTCTTTTACTCTCCCTTTTGTGTTTTAATTGGTGTGTTACGCAAATAATTCATAGAACTGAGCTGACTCACATCTAATATATTTAGTTTATTGAAATCTTTGTTAACCTGAACAAATCAAGTCGGCAACCAAAACAATTGGGCAGCACCTTGAGACGAGAAGGTTTTTGTGCACACATGTTAAATGTCACCCATTTTTCTTTCATCAATTCATAAAATGCTTCAGATACAGAAGTCCAATTGGAGGCTGAAAAACTAAATTATACTTGTTTGAAAAAAATAAAAAAAATAAATAATCAATCATACAAATTTTTATACTTCTTTCACTCCTAAGCCATATTTACTTGTTCTTCTCTTACCTAAACTTTATTCCATTATTTGCTTCTTTCACATAGTCCATCTCCTGCATTCAATGTGATTTACCTGTATTCAATATGAAGCACTAAGAATATTCCTCAAATTAGCTAAAATTAACAAATAGCAGCAAAAAATTTTATAATCTTATAATAATTAATTTTATAAAATTAATATAACAACATAATTATTTATTTACTTTTAAGTATAATAAATTAATAAAGTTATATTCTAATCACATGCAAGCATTAATCTTAAATTTAATAAATAAATATATTTTATTGTTTGATCTAAACAACCAAATACTAAATATAACATACAAAGAAACAAAATATTTTAATTATTACGTAAGAATTGTAGGTTGAAGAGTCTGAAATTACAAATTGAATACTTTTTATAGTGTTAATTGGTATAACTAGAATTATAAAATGTGATAATGTTAAGATCATGACAATGATAGGACATGCTGATGGAACTGAAATATGATTAAAATTAATTGTACGTCAATGATTAATTATAAAGCAAATAAACATGTAATTACAAGATAGTTTTTGCTTGTTCAAATGTTCCCCTTCCCATATGTCCTTTTATATGCAATAAAGATATTGACTATAGATCTATGTCTTAAATTAAAGAACTTCCAAAAGATACAGATTTATCTAATAGCTGTAAGAAAAGCATGTTTGAAAAACCACCTGATACAGAAGAATATCAGAAGCCATCAATATGGGATAAGTCAAAAGAGCAACACCAACATTTTCATCCCCCTGCAGAGGTCAAAAACAATGTATAAAATTAACGTAAATTGATAGAAGCAAATGCAACCTTAACCAAAAAAGCATATATACAGGAAATCCACAATGAAGAAAAGAGTCTCATACTTATTCTGCAAAAATTGAAAAAGCAGCATAACATCAATAAAGCATCTAAGAAAAAAGCAATTTAGATAAGGAAAAGGCCAATGCCATCATTTTGCAGGTTCATTAATCAAACTACTTTGTGTTGAGGAAGAAATCAGCCAAAAGAATAATACTGAGAATAACAATTAATAATTGGTTGATTTAATAGAGGATAAGTTGAACAAAGTCTAAATGCTTAAACTGAAATAGCATAAGATAACCTGAAGAGCTATCCAATTTTTTATAGCACGAAGATAATTCCCGAGGTGAATAGATCCAGTAGGCTGGACTCCAGAAACTATCCTTTTCCTATAAATCAAATCATTCACCGAATCAAAAGCAATGTTTTCAGAAGCGGATCGTGTAACACCCCAAATCGGGCCTAGTCGGAATCGGAAAGCTAAGTCGGTTAAGTGAAGGGTATTTAGGTAATTTATGCATGAGTAATATGGATAATAAGGATTTATTTGCTAAGAAATTAATTAAATAAATTAAGTGAAAGAATTATTATGGTGTGCTAGTAGTGTATGGTAGTAGGATATTATTGGGCTAAGGGATTTTATTGAGTGATTTATGAGCATGGTGCCTTGGAGATATTTGCATAAAAGAAATAATTATCAAGTGGATTATGGGTATGGAACTAAGGATGTAGGATATTTTATGAGAAGTGATTTAGTGTGTGTATGTGTATGGTGACTTGAATTGAGAAGTCAAAGTGAATCATGTGGACCTATAGGAAGTGGACAAGTGGAATTGGTAGGTGTGCATTAAGTGTGAAAAGAAAGACAAAGTGAAAGTAAGAGGAGTCCACGTTTTTGCCCTTTCATCTTCCCGATTCTCCATTTCTTTTCCTTTTCTTCCCTTTCTTTGCTTAATCTCTTGGTTTTGAGTGAATTAGAAGTGATTTGGTGGGGCTTGGGAAGCATGATTGAAGAGGTAAGTGGTTAGGGTTTAGTTATTTATGCTTTGATCTTATTCTCCTTCTAGGTTTACTTTTGATGTGGGATCTAGGATATGGATTAAGAATAATTTTCTGGTTTTTGTTTGTGCAAGTGATTGAGGATAAGAAGAAGCAAAGTAAAGGAAAAGAGAAGATTAAGGCTTGAAGAGAACAGCTATTGTGCAATAAGAGGTTTGGGAGTTGATTCCTTTAATTGAGTTTTAATTGGTTTTTACCCTAAATTCTTCTTGAGTTATGAATATATATTTGTATATGATTTCCAGTAAATTTAGTGTTTTGATATGATTCTTATGCATGTATTTGTTTGGGTAAATGTATTGGTAATGCATGATGTTGCTTAAATTGAAGGTGTGTGAGGATTGAAAGTGAAGTGCATGATTGGGTAAGCTCTGTTTAGTTTTCATCTGATCCCTGTGCAATGTTTTTGTCATAAGTAGAGTTTTAGAACTCCAAACCATGTTATTCTTGCGCTATTAGAACCATTACTTCCATTCCTTTAAAAGTTTTAGAAATAGCCTTGGGCAAATTCTTGCTCTAAGACCATGAATTTTGGATAACACCGTAGTGTCTCCTTTTATGTCGGGTTATTTGACCAGTATAGGTTGTGGAGTTCATATGTCGAGTTCTAAATGTCCAATTGACCTGAAACTTGTTCTTTTTGAAATTTAAGACGTAGGGGAACATTTGTTAAGAAGACCACTTTTCCTAAAAATGAGGTTTAGAGGTCGGTTTTCACGATACTAGTTTGTAGTAAAAACAGTCTGTTAAGGTAGCTGAGGCGAGCCTCTGTCGCGAGCGCGACAAGGGTCGCGACCTCGCGACAGAAAAACATATTTTGAGCCTTTTCTTCTCTATTTTTGAGTCTAGGGTTGACCCGGATCAATCCCGTACCTTTCCCATCAGTTATTATGCATCTTTAGGGTAATTAAATGGCTATATAAGTAATTATCGTTGGGAAAAATTTAGGAGTATGATTAAGATTGGTGATTTAGCTAGTAAATAATAGTAGATATAACTTTGTGAAGGATGAGGATTAATATGTGTTGATCTCATGAGTAATCTAAGCATGATATATCATATGTTAGAATGCATTTAACATGGGTGCGATTGAGATGAATGACGAGTAATGTTGTTATGATAGAGTGTGTGAATGGATATTGTTAGTGGTATGTTTTATCGGAACTCTTGATACGGATGTGGTGTTTATGTTGTCAATGACATGTGGCTTGCTGGAGATGAGGTAAGTCGACATTTTGATGCTTGGTTTAAGAATTGGGTGTTGTGAAGAGGGAATTTTCTGCAGAATTCTTGTAAGGGTTGGAATTCCTGACTCTGTCGCGAGCGTGACATCGTCGCAAGGTCGCGACAGAGCCCGGTGAAAGCAGCCCTCGCACGCGTCTGAATGCTCCGCTGAGCCGTGCAGCAGAGCCTCTGTCGCGAGCAGGACAGAGAGCTCGGTTGCCGAATTGTTGGGTTGGCAGCTCACTGTCGTGAGCGCGACAGCGAGATGCCCTAATTCCCTCGCGAGATCGCGAAGATTGCCGTGATCGCGACTTAGGCCAAGTTGCCTCTTTCGCGATCGCGACATCCGTCGCGATCGCGACACTCCTGGTTTCCAAATTGAGTTTTCGTTTGTGATGCCAATGTGTGAATTCCGAACTTGTGATGCCTTTAGGCTTATTCTTTGACTATTTTATGAAGTATGTTAATATAATTGAATGTATTATGCATATCTATACTTATGATCTCTCTCTAAGATTATTATGTTATGCTTAAGTGTAAATTGTATGATGCATGATTGACTTTATGAACTTATTCATATGTCTCACCTATTGCTGATTATGTACAATGATATAAATTATGTGATTTGAAATATGATTTGTATGATGCATGACCTACGAGAGTCAGTCTAGTGGATAGTTAGGCATGCCTAATAGAGTCTGTATGTGTAGCTGCAGCGCTCCTTTGAACGATTTGGACCCTGATCAGGTCCTCGAATGGTTCCTCGCGAACCCTATTATGTGTATGTGTATGGATCTTGTTTAAGGTCCTATTTTGGGAAATGCTTTTCAAATATGGAAAGTGACATTACTTTGCGATTTGTACCCGTAAGGTACAGTTTGTTACTCGTTATCCACTATTTTGAGTCAGCAGGTATTTCGTTTGCTTTATCTGATATGAACATGAGAATATGATATCTGAATGTGTAAGATTTCGGTCATATGAACCAGTTATGAATATAAGAATGTGATATCAGTATGAGTATGATTTTGGGATATGTGAATGTGCTTACAAATCTCCTAGTAGGCTTAATGTAACTCTAACCTGCATATTGTACCTTTGTCCTTATCTGTAAATGATCTTGTATATAGTATGTGTGATTGAAGTCGGTGTGGCATATAATGTTGACACTACATTTCTGTATAGTAATATGATAAATTAACATGTATATGAATGCGAGTTTGAATTACTGAATACGACGGTTGAAGTATATGTATATTAATATGAATATGTATTGTTAGTTATTAAGACTAAGTATACTGATTTGCATACTTATGAATGTGATCTTGAACTAGCATATGTGACAAATTTTATACGATGCTATATAGTTCCTTATTGTTAGTTATCGTAGTAATTTCGTTATATTAGAATGTGTTTATGTTCTTGGCATGATAATTGGGTATGTTAATCAAATGAGTATATGACCGCAGTTAGGAACATTTGGAATGCGTGGCTATTGTATAAAGCATGTATAATTATCTGTCAGGACTTGATGCATTCGCTGTTGTGTATGTGTTATACCTTGGCGACCGTTGTGAATGGCCGTCTATATTTTTGTATATTCTCCCCACTAAGCGTTATCGCTTAGCACGGGTTCTTTTCCCCGTGCAGGTGGCAGGTTTGCTTTTGTTCGAGTCGCGCATCTGCAGAGTTGGCCATATAGGAGCTAGAAGTTTTGTATCTTGTTCAGCTTTTGTAAATTGGGACTTTTTTGTATATCTGTGTAATATGTATATGTAATAATAAGTAAAAATTCTGATGTAATATTTTAAGCTAGGTAAATATTTACACACTTATGTATCTTTCTTACTAGGTTTCTGTTGTATGATTATAAGTATGCATGTGTGTATGTTTTCTCTTAGTGTATGCGCCTTGGCATAATATGTACGTTCAGCTTCCTCTCTTTAAATTTGAAATTCTTCCGTATTTTTATATGCTTTGTATTGCTTCTGTTCGGTAACACACCTACTCGTACGGCTTCCTACTCCCTTGTGGATGGGTTCGCCTACGTATGGGTTGGGGTGTTACAGATCGGATATTGACTCGGACAGCCAACTGAGTCAGGAGTCAACTGGTCGGATCGGGTTGACTCAGAGTTTTTATCTTTTTTTTCTTAAATATAATTATTTATAAAAAATAAAAAATATGGTATATAAAGAATATATTCAAATAATTTATTAATTATCATAAATTAATATTAAAATAATAATTTTAAATCTAATAAAATTTGCAAATATAAAAATCAAATAACTGAAATTAAATAAAACCAATAACTAAAATTAGCATATTTTACTAATTTAAATCAAACCGATTATTTAAATAACCAAATAATATTGATTGAACTGTATTAGTTGAATTTTTGATCCCTTATAATTTTATACATTTTTTTAAATGAATATTTTATAATCAATTTTGTTTAGGTATATCATGATTTATATGGTGGATATAATTTCTCATTTCTCATTAATTATTAAACTTCTATTTCTTACCTTTGTTTCTTTTGCCATTAAATTTTTTTGGACAAATCAATTATTTTTTTGACTCTCAATATTTTAATAAATTTGTTACTCTATTTTTTTTTTTTTTTGCTATATATTCACAATATAGAGTCAACAATAACATATCAATTGAACAAGATATTAATTTAGGGTTTATTAGATTTTTTATAAAAAAATTCAAAAATAATTAAAAAAAATTGAATTGAACCCGAGTCAATCCGGTTCAACCTGTCCCGGTCCAACCCGAGCCAATCCGGTTCAAACCGAGCTTTTGCATATTTCAATTTTTATGTTGAATCAACCCGAATTTCTTATCGATTCACGGTTGAACCGGTCCGACCGGTCGAGTCAACCCGATTTTTAAAACAATGATCAAAATTTACATACAAAAATGTAAAAATTCACTTTCAAACCAATTTCTCACGGTACAACATTCCAACCTCATTCTCAACTATAATCATCATTTATTTATTAAAACAGAGTAGTCTTCACTTCAGCTGCTAAAAGATAGTAAATTACTATAATTCGGAAATACTAGATATACATTGTCAAATAGAGTAAATTACTTTAAAGAGCTCAAAGAACTCTTCGTAGCAGCGGGTTGCGCAAGGGAGACTCTGCAGTGGCAACGGAAACTACTTCTATATCTTGCATTCTGATGAACATACCCCGACATTCGCAGATATTCTCTTCGAAATCCACTAAGCGACCTGCTTGGGATGGCATTAGGAAGTTAATTTTGAAAAAAGAGCACATATTTGAATATGGACAGAGTTGAGGTAGAGATAGAGATAGAGATAGTACAGAGAAGAGGCAAATCGAGGAGGAGAGCCGGAGAGAAGCAGAAACTGAGAGAGAACTGAACGCCCCATTATAGTCGCCTCCAGGCCACCGATTTCTGTTCAAAGGTTTTATTTTATCCGATGGAAAGAATGAGGGGTTTAGGCGCTGCCTCTGATTATCACTAACCAGTAGTCACAATGCACAGCAGCGGCGAGTGAGTGAGGGGATAGGCAAGCATTTGACAGAATTTATATGTAGGGCAAATTGAAATAGGCAGAGAAGATGGTAAAGGAGCAACGAATGAAAAGAATAGGGTTAGGGTATTGGCAGGATAATATAGATATTATTGAACAAAACACTTATATTTAGCAACGGACATATGATTCCGTTGCTAAATTTGCAACCGAAAAATATTCGGTTGCTGTTCTTTAAGAATTTAGCAATCGAATTTAATTCGGTTGCTATTTTTTAAAGTTGGTATATTTGCAACGAAAAAATATTCGGTTGCTATTTTTTAAGAATTTAACAACAGAATTTAATTTCGTTGCTAAATTAGCAACCGAATTTAATTCCATTGCTATTTTTTAAAGCAAATATTTAAGACTTGCTATATTTGCAACCGAAAAATATTTGGTTGCTATTCTTTAAGAATTTAGCAACAGAATTCAAATTCCATTGCTAAATTAGCAACCGAATTTAATTCGGTTGCTATTTTTTAAAGCAAATATTTAAGACTTGCTATATTTGCAACCGAAAAATATTCGGTTGCTATTCTTTAAGAATTTAGCAACCGAATTCAAATTCCGTTGCTAAATTAGCAACCGAATTTAATTCGATTGCTATTTTTTAAATCAAATATTTAAGACTTGCTATATTAGCAACCGAAAAATATTCTTTGCTATTCTTTAAGAATTTAGCAACGGAATAAAAATTTAGTTGCTAAATTAGCAACCGAATTTAATTCGGTTGCTAAATTCTTAAAGAAAAAATTTAAGACTTACTATATTTGCAACCAAAAAATATTCGGTTGCTATTTTTAACAATTTAGCAATGGAATTAAAATTCCGTTGCTAAATTAGCAACCCAATTTAATTCGGTTGCTAAATTCTTAAAACAAATATTTAAGACTTGCTATATTTGCAACCGAAAAATTTTCGGTTGCTATTTTTTAACAATTTAGCAACGGAATTAAAATTTTGTTGCTAAATTAGCAACTGAATTTAATTCGGTTGCTATTTTTTAAAGCAAATATTTAAGACTTACTATATAGCAACGGAAATATATTTCGGTTGCTATATTTGCAACCGAATAATATTCGGTTGCTATAACTGAAGCCTTTAGCAACGGAACACTTTTCGGTTGCTAATTTAGCAACCGAAATAATATTCCGTTGCTATTTTTCGCTCCAAAATTATCACGAATTTCGTTGGCGCCAAATTTAGCAATGGAAACAATTTTTCGTTGCTAATATACGTTGCGAAATATTAGCGCTAAAAGTTCCCTCCACTTTTAGCAACCGAAAATCACCAAATTTTTTTTCGTTGTTAAACATACAAAAATTAACCAATTTTAGCAATGGAATTTAAATTCCGTTGCTAAATAGAAACGGAAAATAAATTCCGTTGAATTAATTCCGTTGCTATTTTTTGGTTGCTATTTCCAAATTTTCTTGAAGTGTTTTGTTTCTATTCATTTACATTGGGAGTTGTATTCCGCCGCCAGTTTTATTGTAAATTAATATACCTTTATTTATTTTGTTCTAAATTTATCTTATTTACCGCTTTTATTACATGCTTGGACTGCGCCTTAATAAGTGCATTAAACTGTATGAGAAAGGGAATGGAATTTTAGTTTCAAGACTCACTTATAACTTTAATCAAGGTGTGAATAAGAGTGAAGTCCCGAACTCTCTCCGGTCTTAGGTTTCACGAGGTTAGATGAACCTTTCCAATGTTTTATTGGGAAGGGAATTTCAAAATATCTCTTGTTGCCTAAAATAGACTAATATGCGTCGTCTTAGGTTTCGTGAGATTAGGTGAACTATTTCCAATGTTTTATTGGAATGGAGATTCCAAAATATCTCTCGTTGCCTAAAATAGACTCATACGCATCGTCTTACGCTTTATGAGATTAGATGAACCATTTCAAATGTTTTATTGGAATGGGAATCCAAAATATCTCTCGTTATCCAAAATAGACTCATACACATCGTCTTAGGTTTCATGAGATTAGATAAACCATTTCCAATGTTTTATTGGAATGGGGATTTCAAAATATCTCTCATTACCCAAAATAGACTCATATGCATCGTCTTAAGTTTCATGAGATTAGATGAACCATTTCTAATGTTTTATTGGAATGAGAATTCCAAAATATCTCTCATTGCCCAAAATAGACTCATTCACTTTGTCTTAGGCTGAGTGAGGCTAGATGAACTTTCCCAATGTTTTATTGGGTGGTGACTCCAAAACACCTCTTGTTGACCAAAATGTACGCCTTTGTAATCCTTACAAGTTCTATGAATCTCTCTCGAACCCTTCAGCCAATTTTTGGGGCCTCCAGGGTTCGGCGTGCGTCACAGCAGGCCTCTCTCAAACTTTTGATACAACCTCTACTCAGTCATCTATCCCTCATCTAGGTAAGCACTCAAGCGCTCGAACTCATGCTCATACTCTGCCACTGTCCTATTACCCTACCTGAGTCTCCAGAACGTGTCTTGCATAGAGGCTCGATACTCATACCCCATGTACTTCTGCTCAAACTGAACCAAAAATAAACCCCAAGTCAGCTAATCAGCTGGAGTATGCTTCCTAACTGCATCCGTGTAACACCCACTACCCATACGTAGGGGAACCCATCCGCGAGGGAGTGAGAACCCGTACGAGCAGGGGTGTCACACCAAACAGAACGGTACAAACATACATTCACATAATATAAACATACATATAAATAGCGAAAATTAAAACTTTAAAACCAACTGAGCATTCATTGATGAAATAACAATATTCAATACATAACTGTTCTGATACCAACATAATTACATCATTCAGAGATACATAGCAGAAGCCTAACAAAAGACTATATACAAGATAGATCAGTATTACAAAATAATCATGATACAAAAGGAAACTAAGTAGTAACAACAATCCCACTGTGCTGGCTTGGCGGCGACTCTCCCAAAAGCTATACACCTTCTGCACCTGCACGGGTGAAAATACCGTGCTAAACGATAACGCTTAGTGGGGAAACAAACAACAATAATATGGACGGCCATTCACAATGGTCGTCAAGGCAAATCATATACGATATGGCATACTGATAAACATATGATATAATCATAATCGAATCTCATTCATATCCATTCAAAGGTTCATAAACACTTTCATATACCAACAGATTCATATGTTCATAAATAGAGCCATTCAGATTCACATACTTATAAACAGAGTCATTCGGAATCACATTCTCATAAGCATATCAGAATAAATCATAACACCTGCTGACTCACAGTAGTGGATAACGAGTAAACGCATGGCGGTACCTTACGGGTACGAATAGACGCATGGCAGTACCTTACGGGTACGAATCGCAAAATAATATCATATTTTCTCTTTTCAAAACATTTTACAAAGGGGATCTTAAACAAGATCCATACACATTGAAGTTCGCAAGGAACTAAACGGGGACCTGATCAAGGTCCAGAACAGTACAGAGGGCTGCAGCTAAAGGACTCTTTTAGGCATGCCTAACTATCCACTAGACTGACTCTTGCAGGTCATGCATAATCCATTAAATCACATATATAGAATTCATATCATTATCCATGCATAATACACCCAATTGTGCTCATATACTTCATAAAATAGTCCAAGTATAATTCGAAAAGCATCACAAGTTCAAAAAATAAACATTGGAAATCACATAAGAAAACACAATTTTGGAACCAGGGGTATCGCGCTCGCGACATCTGTCGTGCTCCCGACAGAGGCAAAGCTTGCCCCATGTCGCAATCGTGGCAATCCTCGCGCTCGCGCAAAGACAAAATACATCTCACTGTCGTGCTCGTGACAGTGAGCTGCCAACAGAAGCTGTCGCGCTCACGCGCGCTCGTGACAGGGAAATGCCCCGAACTGTCTGGCAGCCGAGCGCTTTGTCGCGCTCGTAACAGAGAGCTATTGTTGCGATCGCTCGGCAACCCACTCAGCAGTCCAATCTGCTCGGCAACCGAGCGCCCTGTCGCGCTCGCGACAGAGAGCTCTCACTGCGAGCATTCGGCAGCCCAGCCGCTCGGCCACGCAAATCCTCTTGGCCTCGCGCAAGGACTGAAATCACCGAGCCTTGTCGCGACCTCACGACAGTGTCACGCTCGCGATAGCATCGTGATTTACAGCTCTTGCGTGAATTTCTGCAGATTTCCACATTTCCAAAACACCCAAGTTTCCAATCTCAAACACAATCAACCCAAACATCATCTTACATTTAATTAAGCCTTCCACCATCACATATAACATATAACACAACTTAATTCAATAATTTACACAATCAAAATCATGCATTAACAAAAATCAAACTTGTCAAGAACACAAACCCAGAATTTTCAGCAAAAATTCATCAAACATCAAATTTTTCTCAATACTTCAACATTCATGCATTATAACTCAAATCAATTGAATACCCATAACATTAACACTCTAATATGCCTCATCAAACATCAATTTTCCAGAAATCACATGCAAAAGCATAAATCACAATATACATCAAAACAATCAATTTTCAAACAAATCCCAAACAAAAATCCCAAACCTATAACTCCTATGCTCCAAATCAATGAGCACCACTCCCACTAGCCTTCTCCTTTCCCTTGGGATCGCGAGGAGGCTCAACTAACAAGGACACCCACAAAATCACACAAACACAAAACCTAAATTAAAACCCAATCTAAACAAAAACAAGAACAATGGAAGAAGAAGATTAAGAAGATGAAGAAGAAACCCACAATACATACCAATCTAAGCTCAAGGGAATGATCAATTTCCACCACCACACTTGAATCCAAGCTAGGGTACCCAAGTGAAGAGAAAAGAGAAAGAAGGAGATGAAGAGAGGAAGAGGAAACGGGAAAGAGACAACAATTTGCTGTTCTCATTTCTATCTCCTTCTCTTTATTACCTCTTTCCTAATTCCTAGCCACATGTCACTCTTTGGTTGGTGGAACTTGACCACTCACATCCAACAAACACACATGATACTACACATAAGACTAACCCTCACAATTCACACACTACAACCATGTGCACATGCACACACTAACATAACCCAATGCGCATACACCCTACTAATATAAATGCACCCACACAATATTGCAGCCCATAAAACATGCATTTTACCCAAAATGCCCTTAATATATGCTAAAACTCTCACACATGCACACATACACATGGAAAACATGGCTCAAACTATTAGGGGGGAATTGGGGTGTTACAACTCTCCCCTACTAACAAGAATTTCGTCCTCGAAATTCTCACCAGAACTGAACAAATGTGGATACTGAATCCTCACCATCGCCTCTAGATCCTAAGTCGCTTTGTCGACTCCGTGATGTTGCCAAAGAACCTTGACCAAAGGGACTTGCTTGCTTCTCAATTGTCTCACTTTTTGAGCAAAAATAGCCTTTGGCTCTTCATCATAGGAGTAATCCGGCTGAATCCGAACATCTTGAACTGACAACTCATGCGACAGATCCGATCTATACCATCGAAGCATAGAGACATGGAAGACGTCGTGCATCTTAGTCAACTCCATCAGTAAAGCTAACCTATAGGCTACCGGACCAACTCTATGCAAAATCTCAAAAGGTCCAATGAACCGAGGACTAAGTTTACCTTTCTTACCAAACCGCAATACTTTCCTCCAAGGTGAAACCTTAAGGAAAACTTTGTCCCCGACCTCAAACCGAATATCCTTTCTCTTCAAATTGGTATAGGATATCTGCCTATCCTTAGCCACCTTCAGATTTCGCTGCACAACTCTAATCTTTTCTTCAGTATCCCTAATTATCTCTGGCCCAATAAAAGATCGCTTGGTTAACTCTGTCCAATAAACCGGAGTCCTACATGGTTGATCATATAAAGCCTCAAACGGTGACATCCCAATGCTGGACCGATAACTATTGTTGTAGGCAAACTCCATAAGCCGTACATACTAATCCCAATTGCCAGAAAAATCCAAAGCACAAGCCCGAAGCATATCCTCTAAAATCTGGATAACTCGCTCGGACTGACCATCTGTCTGAGGGTGAAACGTCGTGTTGAAGTTCAACTTGGTACCCAAAGCTTTCTGCAACTCTTTCCAAAACTTAGATGTGAACCTTGGATCCCGATCTGAAACTATCGACAAAGGCACTCCATGAAATTGAACTACCTCATCCACATACACACCGGCCAACTTATCCATCGAGTAATTCACTCTAACCGGTACAAAATGAGCTGACTTCGTAAGCTGATCCACAATAACCCAAATCGAATCATGTTTCCTCTGAGTCACTAGCAAACTCGATACAAAGTCCATGGCAATGTCATCCCATTTTCACTGAGGAACGGATAAAGGAGTGAGCAATCCCGAAGGGACTTGATGCTCAGCCTTTACCTGTTGACACATCAAACACTTTGCCATGAATTCCACAATAGCTCTCTTCATCCCAGACCACCGGTAGAACTGCTTCATATCCCGATACATGTTCTCACTACCGAGATGCATAGTAAAGACCGTAGTGTGTGCCTCACTCAAAAGTTTCTTCCTTAACTCATCATTCTCGGGCACACATAAGCGATCCCTATACATAAGCACCCCATCCAAAACCGAAAACTCGGACTACTTACCCAGCTGAACCTCTTGCAAAACCCGTTGCAATCTCAAATCATCTTTCTGGGCATCCACAATCGACTGTCTCAAAGTCAGTTGCACTCTCAATTGGGCAACCAAAGCCCCATCCGAATCAAATTTCCATCTGAACTGCCTCAAAAACAAAGCCGAAACCGACTTTCAACTCAACGCATCCGCAAGCACATTGGCTTTTCCCGGATGGTAATCCACAATGCAGTCATAATCCTTAAACAACTCTAACCATCGACGTTGTCTCATGTTCAACTCTTTCTTCGTGAGGACATATTTCAAATTCTTATGGTCCATGAAAATCCTACACTTCTCCACATACAGATAATACCGCCAAATCTTCAAAGCAAAAATCACAGCCGCCAATTCCAAATGATGCGTCGAATTGTTCTTCTCATGAGGTTTCAACTGACAAGATGCATAAGCCACAAATTTACCCTCTTGCATCAATACACATCCGAGTCTAATACCCGAAGCATCACTGCATATCATAAATTCCTTACTCGAGGTGGGTTGAGTCAGTAAAGGAGTTGCAACTAGCAAACTCTTCAACCTCTCAAAGCACAGCTGACACTTATCTGACCATTCAAATCTGACTCCTTTCCTCAACAATCTGGTCATCGGAGCAGCAATGACCGATTCACAAACCGACGGTAGTAGCCTGCTAAACCAAGGAAGCTTCTCACTTCAGGAACATTCCTAGGCGCTTTCAAATCCATAATCGCCTCAATCTTAGCTGGATCCACTTGGATACCCTTAGCCGACACAATGTGACCTAAGAAAGACACTTCTCGAAGCCAAAAGTCACACTTGCTAAGCTTAGCAAACAAACGATGCTCCCTCAACACTTGCAACACTAACCGAAGATGCTCTTCATGTTTGCCCTCATCCTTCGAGTAAACCAAGATATTATCTATGAACACTACTACAAACCGGTCGAGATATGGCCTAAACACTCGGTTCATCAAATCCATAAAAGCTGCAAGTGCATTGGTCAAACCAAATGGCATCACAAGAAACTCATAGTGGCCATACCGCGTCCGAAATGTAGTATTAACCACATCCACATCCTAAACTCGAAACGAATAATAACCCGATCAAAGATCAATCTTGGAAAAGACACCTGCTCCTCTAAGCTGATCAAACAAATCCTCGACTCTAGGCAAGGGATACTTGTTCTTCACTGTGACCTTGTTAATTTGCCTATAGTCGATACACATCCTCAAAGAGCCATCTTTCTTCTTGACAAACAAAACCGGTGCTTCCCATAGAGATATGCTGGATCAAATAAAACCCTTATCCAATAACTCTTGTAGCTGAGTTTTGAGTTCCCTCAACTCTACAGGAGCCATCCGATAAGGTGCTTTCGAAATGGGCGAAGTACCCGGCAAAATCTCTATGGACAACTCCACTTCTCTCTCAGGAGGCAATCGAAGCAATTCACTCGGAAACACATCCCCAAACTCCCTAACAACGGGGATATCCTTAATCTCAACCTGATCATGCTTCGAATCCAACACAACTGCTAATAATGCCTCACAACCTTTCCTCATAAATTTTTTAGCTTGCGTGGCGGAAATCACATTACTCAAAAACCTCGAACCCAAACCTTTAACCACTACAGAAGACTGATCTCTATCTCGCAACACAACCACCTTTCTATGACAATCAACTACTGCTCGATGCTTACTAAGCCAATCCATACCCAGAATCAAATCAAACTCCCAAAATGGCAACTCAATCAAATCAGCAGGAAACTCAACACCCTGAACCAAAAGAGGACAATTCCTATGCACTCTACTCACATTGACACTATGCCCTAAAGGACTGGTCACACAAACCTCATAATCTAACTGATCAACATCATGCATATTATCAAATAATATACTCGTGCACAAATATGAGTGTGTGGAGCCAGGGTCAATTAGAGCATACAACTCAGTGTCAAAGAGTAGGAACTTACCAGCAATCACATCTGGGGCATCTTGCTCATCCCGAGCTCTTATGGCATAAGCTCTAGCAGGAACCGTCAAAGGACGATCAACAGACTCTAAGGGAGCTCCCTCTCTATGCCGAACACCTCGACCTCTACCTCGGCTGGCTTACGGAGCATTAGAACCAACTCTGCTAGCCTCACACTGATCACCAGAAGCCTCACTATACCTCGGACAATTAGCTAAGTAGTGATCAGTGCTACCACATCTAAAACAACCACCCGTGAGCCACCTACACTCACCCCGATGGTGCTTACTGCAGTGTGAACACTCAGGCAATAAATTAGTCCTAACACCAGAACCACCTCTGCCAGCACCAGAACCCATAGCAGAACCTTGCCTCCTGCCTCTCGAAGTCGGACTTGAAGAAGACTCATCATGCGGGTTCCTTGACCTCTTACCCAATGATGATGACGATCTAGATCCTCCACGAGGGGGATTCCTCCTCTGAGCCCTCTCTCTTAGAACAGACTCAGACCTCTCAGCCCATACTGCAGCTTGCACAATCTGGTAGTACCCAATGCCCAGAGTACTCATCAGAGAAATAATCATAGCCGTCAGTGACTCATTCAAACCGGCCTCAAAATGCCTACATTTGAACTCTTCAGTCAGAACACCTTCTGGAGCATACTTGGAGAAATGGTTGAACTCTTTCTCAAACTCTGATACTGACATAACCCTCTACTTCAAGCTCAAGAACTGTTCCCACTTAGCATCCTTATACTCCCTAGTCACATACTTATTGATGAACTCTCTCTCGAAGAACTCCCATGTGACCGGGTCAGGCAACTGGAGATGCCTACGGACCAACTTCCACCAATCATAGGCAGACCCCTGAAGCAATGCCACAACACTCTCAACTTGCCTATCAACAGGACACCTAGTCTCCTCAAACACTCATTCCACTTTCTTAATACATTTCTCAGTAAGCTTAGACTCATCCAAACTGGTCCCATAGAAATCCCTTGCACCAGCTCTCCTCATGCTCTCTAAAGGGGCTCTCGGAGCAGTTACCCTATCCAAGACTCGAGCCATGTCCTGAGAAATCTTCAATATTGTCTCGAAGGACATGGCTGCGGCCTCAGGCTAAACCCTAGGTGTTTGAGCCGAAACAGACACTGAAGGATCAACTGTTTGGGGATTCACACTTGCAGCGGACCCTTAAAGCGACCCACGAACAGAATCAGAATCCATCTAAAAGAAAGACAAAGACAACCGCATCAGCTAACATAGTCCTAAACATATGTCTAAACACAACAATCACCTAGAAAATGCCTAAACCGGGGCTCTGATACAAAAACTGTAACACCCCCTACCCATACGTAGGGGAAACCATCCACGAGGGAGTGAACGAGCAGGGCTGTCACACCAAACAAAACGGTACAAACCTACATTCACATAATATAAACATACATATAAATAGCGAAAATTAAAACTTTAAAACCAACTGAGCATTCATTGATGAAATAACAATATTAAATACATAACTGTTCTGATACCAACATAATTACATCATTCAGAGATACATAGCGGAAGCCTAACAAAAGACTATATACAAGAGAAATCACTATTACAAAATAATCATGATACAAAAGGAAACTAAGTCCTAACAACAATCCCACTGTGTTGGCTTGACTGGCTGCGACTCTCCCAAAAGCTATATACCTTCCGCACCTGCACGGGTGAAAACACCGTGCTAAGTGATAATGCTTAGTGGAAAAACAAACAACAATAATATGGACGGCCATTCACAATGGTCATCAAGGAAAATCACATACGATATGGCGTACTGATAAACGAATCTCATTCATATCCATTCAAAGGTTCATAAACACTTTCATATGCCAACAGATTCATATGTTCATAAATAGAGTCATTCAGATTCACATACTTATAAATAGAGTCATTCGGAATCACATTCTCATAAGTATATCAGAATAAATCATAACACCTGCTGACTCACAGTAGTGGATAATGAGTAAATGCATGGCGGTACCTTACGGGTATTTATCGACGCATGGCGGTACCTTACGAGTACGAATCAGAAAACCATATCATATTTTCTCTTTTCAAAACATTTTACGAAGGGGATCTTAAACAAGATCCATACACATTGAAGTTTGCGAGGAACTAAACAGGGACCTGATCAGGGTCCAGAACAGTATAGAGGGCTGCAGCTAAAGGACTCTTTTAGGCATGCCTAACTATCCACTAGACCGACTCTTGCAAGTCAAGCATAATCCATTAAATCACATATATAGAATTCATATCATTATCCATGCATAATACACCCAATTGTGCTCATATACTTCATAAAATAGTCCAAGTATAATTCTAAAAGCATCACAAGTTCGGAAAATAAACATTGGAAATCACAAAAGAAAACACAATTTTGGAACAAGGAGTGTCGCGCTCACGAAAGAGGCATAACTTGCCCCCTGTCGAGATCGCGGCAGTCCTCCCGCTCGTGCAAAGATAAAATACATCTCACTGTCATGCTCGCGACAATGAGCTACCAACAGAAGCTGTCGCTTTCACGCGCAGGCACGCGCTAGCGGCAGGGAACTGCCCCGAACTGTCTGGCAGCTAAGCGCTCTGTCGCGCTCGCAACAAGCGTCGCGCTTGCGACAGAGAGCTCTTGCTACGACCGCTCGGTTACCCAACCTGCTCGGCAATCGAGAGCTAGGCAATCTAATCCGTTCGACAGTCGAGCGCCCTGTCGCGCTCGCGACAAAGAGCTCTTACTGCGAGCGTTCGGCTACCCAGCCGCTCGGCCATGCAAATCTGCTCGGACTCGCGCAAGGACTGAAATCACCGAGCCCTGTTGGGACCTCGCGATAGTGTTGCGCTCGCGATAGCTTCGAGATTTCCAACTTTTGCGTGAATTTCTGCAGATTTTCACATTTCCAAAACACCCAAGTTTCCAATATCAAACATAATCAACGCAAACATCATCTTACCTTCAATTAAGCCTTCCACCATTACATATAACATATAACACAACTTAATTCAACAATTTACACAATCAAAATCATGCATTAACAAAAATCAAACTTCTCAAGAACACAAACCCATAATTTTCAGCAAAAATTCATCAAACATCAAATTTTGCTCAATATTTCAACATTCATGCATTATAACTCAAATCAATTGAATACCCATAACATTAACACTATAATATGGCTCATCAAACATAAATTTTTCAGAAATCACATGCAAAAGCATAAATCACAATATACATCAAAATAATCAATTTCCAAATAAATCCCAAACAAAAATCCCAAACCTGAAACTCCTATGCTCCAAATCAATGAGCACCACTCCCACTAGCCTTCTCCTTAATTTGGGATCACGAGGAGGCTCAACTAACAAGAACACCCACAAAATCACACAAACACAAATCCTAAATTAAAACCCAATCTAAACAAAAACAAGAACAATGGAAGAAGAAGATGAAGAAGAAACCCACAATACATACCAATCTAAGCTCAAGGGAATGATCAATTTCCACCACCACACTTGAATCCAAGCTAGGGCACCCAAGTGAAGAGAAAAGAGGAAGAAGGAGATGAAGAGAGGAAGAGAAAACGGGAAAGAGAGAGCAATTTGTTGTTCTCATTTCTCTCTCCTTCTCTTTATTACCTCTTTCCTAATTCCTAGCCACATGTCACTCTTTGGTTGGTGGAACTTGACCACTCATACCCAACAAAGACACATGATACTAAACACAAGACTAACCGCACAATTCACACACTACAACCATGTGCACATGCACACACTAACAAAACCCAACTCACATACACCCTACTAACATAAGTGCACCCACACAATATTACAGCCCAGAAAACATGCATTTTACCCAAAATGCCCTTAGCACATGCTAAGACTCTCACACATGTACACATACACATGGAAAACATGGCTCAAACTATTATGGGGGAATCGGGGTGTTACAATCCCACCACAAAAAGCTGGACCCTAATGCAAAGCCACTGTCCCTAGCAACATCTCATCAGGAGGACTCTGAGTAACCTTAAAAGCTCTTTTAACTTTGAAAAGCCACTCCTTATCCTGGACCGGCGTCAATGGGTCCCGCCCATAAAAATCCTCAATCCCCAATCTTTTCAACTGCTCTAAAATCGATTTCCTTTTCAGTGGAGTTGGAGGCTACTACATCTGCAGTTGATGCTGTATATAGTTCGCCATCAGATTAAGAAATTCTGGCTGAGGCGGCGGAGGGGGTACCATTGGTGGAGTAACTTGCACTGATGGCGACCCAGTTCACTTAACACTGATGGAAGCTACACTCTCAGCCTCACCATCGCGACGTCCCTCTTTGGAGGCCATCACTCACTATAAAACAAAAGGAGCAAGCATACATCAAGTTCATAACACTTTCAATGCATTAATTAGCATGTATATGAATTCAAGCCACTTCCTTAAATCCCATTTAAATCTCAGAACCGCCTAAACCCGCTCTGATACCAATAAAATGTAACACCCTTACTATCTTCATACTTATCACAAGATATGAGCGCTCGGCTACCGTGGAAAAATTTGGATAATTGTTTTTTTGAAACCAATATATCTTTTCAATTATCTTACTTAATTACATCTTGTTATTCTTATTGATGACTTAGTAATGTTAAAGGTCAATGATTGCCTAGGAGAAAATTAGCGGCATAATGGCTATAATATTGATAAACCACCCTGCAAATCAAACAATACACAACCCATCCTGGGCACAATTACATTACATCCCATCCACCAGTCCAATTCGTCATAATATTTATCGATTACATATAACCATAAACATTTATTCATATACATGCTTTTACAATATCCAAAAGAGTTACATTAATCCATATAAATATCCCAAAATTCATACAGAAAGATTCTGCACTAGTTATACTTATATAACTCCAAAATCTCGAGGTATGCTTACTCCTCGTAAAAACCCGCTGTACCTGCATGCAGTCAATAAAACTACGTGCTGAGCATTAAAAATGCTTAGTGGTGATTACCAATTCAAAACTTTCAACTAACTATTCATTCATGCCCACATGCATAGCAATTTGATTTATAATCATCACTATCATTTTTACTATGGAATTCTCATTACTAACTTAACTTACAATCTCATACCTTAATTTCAATATTATCATTAACTAATCTTATTTCTAAATAAAATCTTACTATTTCATATCAAAATTCAATTAATCAATTTCAATTTACTTTCCATCATATTGGCCCTAGTATCACTTCGGTAGAAATTTGTGAGTCGGATAAACAGGATGCGGATCTCGTGGTCCACAACAGTATAGAGTGACCTCGAAGGACCACTCAATAATATCACTAAACACTTTATCACATTTCACTATGGTATTCCGTCATTAGCCTAGCCAATATAGTCATCTTGACCCCACAATAGTATAGTATCCCTATGGCTAGCTATTATATCCTGAACTAGATCAACTACCAGACATTACTAAGAGCAGAAAAATTCATATCAATATAATTCTTTCAAACGGTTCATTTCAATTCTTCTCATTTAATCACTTTAACACTTAAAATACCTTCTATAGTCACTTGACATTATTAATTTCCACAAATTAATAACATATATTAAAATTTCACATCATAATTCATTTGGTAAAAAATAAACCCTTGATACTGTCATTTTTATTTTTATTCATTCATCATTTAATTTGTTAATTTACATCCCAATTTACATATAAATGTCATTATTTAGCACTAAATATCAAAATACACAAATTCTACATCATTCAGCCAACAAGGATAAATAATCCTACCATTTTTCTTGTCTCATCTTAAGCCTTCTGTAATTCATTTCTAACCTCCTAAAGTACAATTATCAAGTTTATTTCAATTTCACACACATAATTCACACAATTCAATTTAAACATAACCCAAAATCATGGAATTTCAAAGGAAACAATTGAATTTAATAATCACAAACCTCTTTTACTTGCTTTAGGCCTCACAAACTTCCTTCTCCCTGCCCTTTCCTTTTGAGCAACCTTCCCCTCTCTTTTCCTCTACATTGGCCGAATTCCATCCAATAAAAATCCATTAAATTCTTGCTTCAATAATCAAATCTAACAACATAAATTAACTTATGTACACCCTAAACTACTTAATTAAACCATTAATTCAATTAAAATTCATCAATTTTTCTTACCTCACTTTACACCCCTCACTTAAATTCCTCAAATTCCTTCACTTTTCCTTTCCCAAATGGAGATTAGCACTCACCACTTAGTTAGAAAGGGGTTAAATTCCAGTAGAGGGGCTTAGATTTGAGAGATTGATGGAGGAAAATGAAGAAAATGAAGGATAAATGGAAGAATAAGCTTCGGTCTACAAGAAGAACAAAGAAAAAGGTAGAAATGTGAGAGGCTCCTATTAAATTCTACATTTAATCACCTATTTATAGTGGTAGGTAAGGGGTTGGGTTTGACTTATCCACTTAACCAACTAAATCAATTAGTTAACTACCCAATTATGCCATCATAATTTAATTCTCTCACTTTCCAACTTCAATTTTACTCAAATTTGATTATATAATTCATAACATATTTTTATTAGCTTACACTTAAAATTTTAGATCAATCGAAAACCGTTTCCCGGTTTAGTAATTATTCACCCTGTCCGATAGCTAACTTTTCACTGTCATTAAAATATTAATTTCTTTATACCAATGGATTATACTCATTATTACAAGGACGTCCATATTTTCAGAATATTTTTTTGAGGTCCGTAGCTCAATATATGGTCCGGTCAATACACAGGTCAAAAATTAAGTCAATTCGGACTGGAGGAGCCATCAGACGCCCGTCGGAAGTCACAGACGGCTTGGCCATCCCTCCACCGATTGCTTGGCCATCTGTCACCCCATAGATGCCTGTTTGTCACCACAAACGGCCATCTGTCGAGGACAGATGCCCCAAATGCCCCTTTTCCACCGTTTGGCCATTTCAGACTCGTTTGACCTCCAATTGACCTCAAATTTTCGCCTACGGACTCGTCATAACCAGTATTTTCGATGATCAAATAAAATATTTCCTACCCATGGATGAAATTTTCACCCCGAGCCCACTGATTGACCTCAGAAACTACTGTTGACGACCAACCCGACTTTTGGGCCGCTACACCTATTGTGTTAACTCTTGAGGTTGTGGATTTGTCTTTCCAAGATCTCTTACTCCTATACCTGCACGGATGAAACACCCGTATTAAGCGCTAAGGTTTAGTGGGGAAAATATGTAATGAACAACCACTCACACTGATCGTCAATGCAGAACACATACGCATGTAATTTATGTACACATTATCATAATTCATAACATACAGTAAAACAAATAAAGAGGAGATATCATGAGTTTGTATCACAGTTTCCATACATCGAATTATATGCATTAATTCGTATATTTCATATTGTTCCATTTCTTACTTATACACATAATTATGCCTGCATATTCAATGTGGTGGATAAACAGGTGAGAACACATAAGTACCCGTTGGTAAAAAAAAAATCGTTTTCTTTTTCTTTTGAAAAGCGTATAGGGATCTTAAGCAAGATCCAAACACATAGGGATTCAAAGGAATCCAAATGCATAGGGACTTGATCGGAGTCCAGAACGCATAGGGATCTAATCAGGATCCATAAAACATATAGGCTACAGCAAATGAACCTTATAGGCATGCTTACCTATCCACAACTCGACTATTGCAAGCTAATTATACATTAATCATTTTATTCACATAACAAAGCAATACACATTCAGCACTAACTATAATTATTATCTTAAACCATTGGTAATGATATATGCAATTCAAACATATCTCATATGAACTTTACATTTTAGACATCATGCGTTATGTATCAATCATATTATTGCATGATTATGACAATACTTAACTCAAACAAAGGCAATTATGTTACAAATCAAACTTGGAAAACAAGGATTACACGGCAATCATGAAAACCCTTACTGCCGTGTAAAATGTTGAAAACTGAACTTTATCAAATAGAAGGCAGTTACACGGCAATAAGAACAACCCTGACCGTCGTGTAAAACATGCCACACGGCGGTAAGAATAAACCTGACCACCATGTGAAATGCCGAAGTCTGGAACTCTAGCAAACAGAATGCATTTACATGGCGGTAAGAATAAACCTGACCACCGTGTAAAATTCAGGAATTCCAGAATTGTCAAACAAAATGCAGTCACATGGCGGTAACAACAATCCTTACCGCCGTGTGAAAGGCTAAATTTCCAGAATTCCTGGGCAGAAAGCGTTTACATAGCGGTAAGGGGACTCTTACCCGCCGTGTAGGCTGTCACATGGTGGGCAGGGAAACCCTTACCACCGTGTGATCTGCCGGACATACCAATATCATCAACCAAAACACGATTACACGGCGGTATGAAATTTCATAACCGCCGTGTGAATTAACAAAAATCTACATTAACACTAGAACACAATTGTGTTTTCCATGGCACAGCTGTGCTTTTATGGAAAAACACAGCCATGCTCTGCTATGTACTTTCTAACCCAATTTATATACTACAACTTCAAATTACAATCCAAACACAAATAATACAATCCTATCAACCCCAACATCAAAATACAAACATCCTAACACATCAATTCAATAATTCCATACAAAACCACAAATTCCCAAATCTTATCTTCCTTTGCTCCTATTAGCTCAATTGGTTGCACTTCCACTAGCTTTCTCATTTCCTTTGGCTTCTTTTGTTTACTCCACTACAAATCAAACCAAAAATCAGAATTTGACTCAAAGCCACACTTAAACCCAATTCACGTGAAGAAGAAGAAGAAGAAGAAGAAGAAGAAGAAGAAGAAGAAGAAAAACTATTCACTTGCCTTCACAAACCTTGAATTCACTTAACTAATTGAGTAGTACAAATGAATTGAATGGATCTTTAGAGCAAGAGAGGGAGGAGAGGCTGAGAACGGGAGGTAGAGGAGGGACAGATTTTTGCTCCCTCTCTCACGTTCTTCACATGGCATTTAAGTCATGCTTATCCTCTATTTCTCTCTCCAAATCCCTACCATCCAAATGCCCACTTAAGCAAATTCTACTTCTAGTCCTTCCTTTCTTCCAAATTCATGCATTAACTAATCAATTAATCAATTCCATACATTAACCCATCTAACTTCTGCATATAAATCCATAGGGGTTAAATGACAATTTTAACCCTGACTTTCCAATTAATACCAGTTGTGTCCCAAACATAATTAGTTAGTCAATTACACATCTCAGGACACTCTTGTACCCCAATGGTGTTTAAAATGACTAGGGTACAAGTCAGAGCCTTACAGGTGGTTTGCTACAACCTGGTGCGGAGGCAATTCAATTGAACAACAAACCGTAAAGGTAATAGATTTCAAATCTTTTATTTAGGTTTTGCGATTTTTATGAAAAGATCTTACTTTAGGGGATTTGAAGTTTTTATTTTTCCATTGTATATTAAAGCCCTTCAACCTAGGTATACCAAAATGTAGAGTTGCTCAGTATTTTAGTATATCTAGGTATACCAAGGTATACCCACTAGTATACCAAATTCTAGATTTGAAATTCCTTCTCCATATTTTTGTGTACCTAGGTATATCAAGTTTATACCTAGATATACCAATTGATATACGAAATTTCAGTGTTCAAATTTTTTTCTCTGCATTTTTACTAAGGTATACCCACTGGTATACCAAATTTCATATTTGAATTTTTTTCACTTAATTTTACCAAACCATACATACTGGTATCTCAAATTCTAAATTTGAAATTCTTTCACTAGATTTTGGCATGCCCACTTGTATACAAAATTTTAGTGCTCAAATTCTTTCCTTGGATTTTAGTATACCTACCCACTGGTATTCCAAATTCCAAATTTAATTTAAAATTCTTGTACTACATTTTGGTATACCTCTTCGTATACAAACTAGTATACCAATGGATTTCGGTATACCCACTAGTATACCAAATTTCAGTCTTGAAAATTCTTGCATTTCTTCATATTTATTTGTATAGGACATATATTTAAGGTTAAGTATCTAACCTTTCTCAATCTTCTCCATTAATGTAATAAACAAGGAAATTGCTGTGAAATCTTATTGTCTTTTTTTCAATTCTAAGTAAAATTGCATACTATTGTCATCATATTTTTCCCAGGGATAATATCCATCTTCAACAAGATGTTTTATATTCAAATCGATATGTCCTATATTGATTTTAATTGATATGATTATTATGCCCATAAGATGTGCAAAGTTGTAAGCTTTTGGAATTAATATTCCTTTAATTTCAAAATCCACAAACTCGTTGTCATCATGACATTCTTTTTTATTTTTAATCAAAATTGGAATGTTATCCATCAAATCCCACCAATCAAAAATGCTGAAAATTTTGCATTGAAGAGTTGATAAATTGTTATATCCTTAACAAACCAATAATTAAAAAATGAACAAGCAACCTTTAACTTTATATAAAATTATTTCCTCCCTTCACAAATACGTGTTTACTTTTTTATTCTGGTCTATTTATGAAGGATGAAAATTATAACAAATATAATTTACGTGGAGGTAACATTAAATGATGGTACCTACCTCTTGTAGCATAGAAACTCGTTGCAGAAGCTTCTACAAGAATCCCATTTGTTTTTTGTCATTAGCCTGGCTTTTATCCACATGCGGGATAACAGCAGCTATTCCACAATCTAAAAGCCCCTGAAAGATTAAGACAAAAATAAGCGTGAGTGGGAACGAGCAACTTTACGGCATATATGTTTTCGTATTACCAAATACTGAGATCTCCCATCTATTTATAGAGATCGTAAAAACTAGAGACCTAACTCTAGTTTAATTCAGACTCTTTCTGAGATAGGATTTGGTAATCTTAATCAGATTGAATTACTTAATTCTATCTGAATTGGACCTTTATCCAAATTAGAGTCATGGGCATACCCAAACTCTATCATCTCCCACTCACACATGACGGAACAAATTTCAGTCTTAATCTTTAGTTATACTGGCAGATAGATTGTGTGACCAACATACCTTGAGAGCACTAGTGCTATACACCTGTTAGGGATATATAGCATCTCAAAAAATAAGATCCTCGTTTTCACGTACGCCTAACCCTAGATTGCCTTCTCACATTCACTTTTTAACTCATGATCTCATAAAATAATTTTCGTGTTCAATATTTATGTTTCTACTCATAGAAACTATAATAGGCTAGCCAGTGAATCATGAAACCTTATGAAAGTGATCAAAAGGCTATCTTCCCCTCTTATTGTATGCTATCCATCATGATTCAACTCGCTTTTCTAGTTAGATCCTCCAGGCCTAAACTTTTCCCGGACCTCTTGGAAACTAAGCTAGCCACATTGAACCATAGTCCAGGGATAAGTTAAGGGTTCTAAGGGTCAAATTATAAATAGAGTCTCACAATAGAAAAAGTTAAGATCAATGATATTATTAAATTCCATCTCTTTGGTCATATAAGCACACACGGTATAAAACATGTGTTATGGCGTTCTTTTCTTCCCTTAAAGGAATGCACGTCTGACATTTCGATAATGTGTATATTAAACACCATACAGAAGCGTAAGGTTGCGATGCACCGAAGTACCCAACTTTAGTCCGCTCACTTAAGGACTACTTCTGGCTTTTTAGATAGAACATGGTAGTTATATATAACTTACCATCGAATTCCATACAATCCTTATTTGGATCTCAATCCAAAGCATACAACTTTATATATGTCTTTATCTCGCACCTTAACAAGACTCATCTTATAATTTCTGCAAGACGGCACTTTTATTTTGAACAGGCTCTCGAGCATTCTCATTTGTTCAAAAATTGCCTCATCTTAGTCTTTGCTAACTCATTGACAAAACTAAGGTAAACACCCTTGTAAGTGGGCTACTTCTCCGTCCGACATGCTCAATCTCATATCAATAACAGTAAATATTTACACATAAACATTCACACTCATGTATTGCCTACAATGAACTTTGGTTATTATTCACAAATAATAACGCTAAGGGATTATATAAAATATAACAGCACTAATTAAATTCTATGCAAACCTCGAGATCTAATGTGTCTCTCAAAACACATCTCTTGTTATAGGTTTACTCAACGGATCTGCATGTTTAGCAATGTACTGTAAGTTCACATCTCTCGTGCAATAATATCTCTCGTATATTGATACTTAATGTCGATATGCTTAGCTCTACTATAAGCTATCAACGACTGACTGTCACCATAGACTATCACTGATACCTTTAAGACAGTTACTCTTAAATGGCTCACAAACCATTTTAGCCAAACTGTCTCTTATACTGCAGTTAAGGAAGCGTCAAATTCAACTTCCACTATTGATGGGCTACACAAGTTTATTTCTTGTTACTCCACGAGATAGCACTCTTGTCCAACAAGAATATAAACCTGAGGTGGGTTTCCTCTCATCCACATCTCCTGCCCAATCAATATTTCTATATTCTCTCATTTGCAGATCCCTTTCTTGATAATAGAGAGAATAGTCTGCAGTACCTTTAAGGTATATAAGTATCCTTTCAATTGCTTCCAATGTGCTTTGCCTGGGTTAGATTGATATCTATTTACTATGCCCACTGCATAAAATATATCATGTCTTGTACACAACATCATGTACATAAGACTACCTATGGCACTGGCATATAGAACATTCCTCATAAGTACTTTTTACTGGCATTTTGGGACATACATCTTTGCTAAAAAACTGATTCTTGGCAATGGGGTTATCTATGGGTTTGTAGTTTTGCATATTAAATCATTTGAGATTTTGTTGATATATTTCTCTCGAGAAACAAACAACAATCTTCTCAAACAATCTCTTGAAATCTTAACTTCAAGAATATAATATGCTTGACCCATATCCTTTATCTCAAAGTTGGACAATAACCAATCTTTGATTTCATTTACGTACCCTTTGTCATTTTAAGCTTTAAATATGTTGTCTACATACAATGCCAAAATGACAAATTCATTTTCAGAGCTTTTACTGTAAACACAATGATCTTCATCAATCATGTTGAACCCATTCGACATGATTTGTAAGATGAAGTCTCAAGTACCATTGTGTTGAAGACTGTTTAGGGCTATAAATTGAACTCATCAATCAGCAAACCTTATGTTCGCTGCCCTTTTCGATGAAACCTATTGGTTATTCCATCTAATTCTCCATTGAAAAAAACAGTCTTCCCATCCATTTGATGAAGCTCTAGGTCCAAACTCGCCACTATGGCCAGAATTAACCTTATGGACATAAATCTTACAATAGATGTGAGAACGTCTCCTCATAGTTAATCTCTTCCTATTGTGTAAACCCCTTAGCGACTAGCTGAGTCTTATATCTTTCGATACCTCTATCAACCTTTTGCTTTACTTTGAGAATACATTTATTCTCAATTTGTGTCCTTCCACTAGATCAACCAGTTCTCAAACATGGTTTTGATCTCATGGTTGCCATTTTTTTCTTCTATTGTTTAATTCATTTTTTCTTAGATGGGCATGAAAAAGCCTTTTGAATATTTTTATGCTCTTTCTTATCTTGTGAGATAACCAAAAGGACTTCGTTCAAGCCTTCAATTTTTAAATCTTCGGCATGAAACACTTATCCTTTTAGATTTTTGCAGTTCTGAATTTTGATAAATATGTCTCATATATTTATCGTGATTCGCAATACTCCCACTGGGACCATATTCCAGTCTCCCACTGGAGTAGGAATATTATATTCTTTACTCCCACTGGAATCAAGAATACTCCCACTGGAATCAGGTCTCGAACATCCGGATCATTTGGAGGATGAGGGTCTTAACCTTCTTCCTCTAAATCCCTCCCAGTCGGATGGAGTGATCCTAATGGTTCCTCTTCCTGAGATTAATTGAAAGTGAAATCTTAATTCACTTTGCCCAACTTTGAAAATTCATCCTCTTAAGAATGTGACGTCTAGTGATTCAAATTCTGTCATTATGCCATTTTCTTGCTTATCCATGAAAATGTATCATTTTAATACTTCAGAATATCTCACATAGATACTCTTTTCACCTCTTGGTCTCAAATTTACCAAATTGAGGTATCATGGACGTAAGCATTACAACCCAAAAGTTATAAATGACTTAGGTCAGCTTGTCGACCAGTCAACAACTCATAAGTTATGAAAGTGATAGATTTAAAGGGCATACATTTCAAACATATGTGGCAGTCAATAAAGCATCTCCCCGATAGGAGATAGGCAAATTTGCCTCTGCCATCATAGATCTAACCATATATAGGAGAGTCCTATTTCTCCTTTTCGCAACACCATTTTGTTGTGAATTTTTAGGAATGAACAACTGATGTTCAATCCTTTTTCATCACATAAAGCTTTAAATTTATCTATAAGATATCACCGACTTCTGTCAGTTCCTAAAACTTTGATTATTTTGTCTAATTGATTCTCAATTAAACTCATATAAGTCTTGAAGCAAGTCAATGCTTCTGACTTGTGAGAAATCAAATAGACATGACCATACCTAATACAGTCACATTTAAATGTGATGAAATAGTAGGCCTTGCCCTGACATTCATTTGACCACATACGTCACAATGAACTAACTATAATGGAAATTTGGCTCTAGTACCTTTTTCGAATGATTTTCTAACTAGTTTTTCCTTTTAGGCAATGCTTGCATGTGGGCAATTCAACTTTATTTAAATCACCTATTAAACCTATTTTAACTAACCGACTCATTCGAACTTATCCAATATGGTTTAATTTAGCATGCCATAATTTCACATTGTTCTCATAATAATGTGAAAATAAGAAATTAAAGGAAAAATTAGTTTTATTTAAATAGCTATGGTCCACATCCATAACAATAAAATCATTCAGAATATAACTAGAACCATAATAGTAATCATTCAAGCATAAGCGTACACTGTCATCCTCAAAATATAAATTGAAAACAAATTTCAATAAGGTAAGAACAAAACCTAAATTTCATAACAAAGACATCTTGATCTCTTGTTACACAGTCCATTGGTTCTGAATCTATCATCCATAAAGAATAAAATTCAAAACTAGATACATAAATTTTACTCACTCTTGAGTCAGAATAGTGTATCTTTTTGGACATAATGCAGTCTCTTGCATAGTGTCCTTTCTATAGGCAATTGAAATATTTCACTCTTGAAAAGTTTATCTCGTTTTTGCCTTTGGACCTTTAGTAATTCCGTTTTTCCTTTTGCTTTTCAAGCTCTCGAGCCTTTTCCTTATCCCTATTGTTGAAACTTCATTTGTTGTTCAAATGAGAACTCATTCTATTAGAACGGGACTGTGCCATATGCACAATGGCATTGACCTTAGTCGCTGCTAAACGGTCCCTTTTAAACTATAAATGACAAACAATATCCTTTTTCTTGTCCACATGAGTTAGTTGCATCCTTATATACTTCCAACTCTTTGATAAGGAACGGATAACAGTTTGGACCTGCTGCTCGTCGGTCAACTTATAACCAAAGTCACTAAACTCACTTATTATTTTCCATCTCTTAGATGTTTCCGCATCGAATAATCAGACTTTTTCTGATATGTATCAAATTTGATCGTCAATGATTGGAGCTTATTCAGAGTCACATCTCTGAACTTCTCCTACAAATCGATCCACAGATCCATTGCATTTTGATACTTACGGAATTGCATAGTGATATCATATTCCATTGCACTTAGGAAGATGATATAAGCAGTGGAATTCTTATTTTTTTTCATGCCGCATATGTAACACCCCCATCGCCGTCCCCGTTGGAAGGACGCCGACGGACGCGCTACACGACGCTCACACATACAGATATACACATGCACAATGCGGAAGCATACATTCATACATAACATACATACGAAAATACGGGTGAATTAAAACTTACCTTACCTGCAGGCACGGATTGATCATGCAATAACTTACGCATACGCAGACACTAAGCTGAAGCATACACTAACACTTCTCTTCTTAACACACTTAATTAATTAATTACCATTAAGTCCTTATTATCCAAATTCTCATACACAAATTACTGAAATACCCTTCCGATCTCGACTTAGCATGCAAATCCCGACTAGGGCCATTTTGGGGTGTGACAACTCTTCCCTCCTAAAAGAATTTCATCCTCGAAATTCACAGCGAAACACTTATCTCCACACAACCCAAACAAACAAAACTTACTTAAACAAAAGCTTGCAATACAACTTACCAGAAGAACCTGCGGTCTCCTTCGAATCCTTGCTAGATGCTACAAACTCTGTAGACACTCGAAAAGATATGAGCAAATCTTCTACATCCTTTCTAGCTTGCCCAGCTAGACTCTCACTCAACTTCTTAGGACAATCGACAATCCGGTGTTCCATACTGCCACACCTGAAACAAGCACCTGAAAGCTTCCGACATGGACCACGATGTCGCTTCTGGCAGTGCTGACATACTGACGGTACCCACTTCTTACACTTATTCCCATGTTGCTTCTGACATTGTTGATACACTGAAGGTTCTCGAACCCTCTTCCCTACTGACACTTCACTAACCGATCCTTTTCTCTTCTGAGGAACATGCAGTACAACTTCTTGAGAAGCACGAGGAGCAGTCAATCTGTCCAAAATCCGAATCAACCCTTGCACTAAAGCCCTATCTTCAGAACTATGACTAGAATCTTCAACTGGAAGACGCTTTGAAACATTCTGATCAACACTAACTCGATTCACACTTTCTGTGGTCTCGCCCACATTCTCACTAGGATCAGACTCCATCTAGACATGACACAAAACAAGACGCATCTGCATTAGGCCACGATACAAAACCGACTCTCATGCAAAGACTCAACACAAAACAAACACATACCCAGAACCATCAAACCTGGGCTCTGATACCACTAACTGTAACACCCCCATCGCCGTCCCCGTTGGAAGGACGCCGACGGACGCGCTACACGACGCTCACACATACAGATATACACATGCACAATGCGGAAGCATACATTCATACATAACATACATACGAAAATACGGGTGAATTAAAACTTACCTTACCTGCAGGCACGGATTGATCATGCAATAACTTACGCATACGCAGACACTAAGCTGAAGCATACACTAACACTTCTCTTCTTAACACACTTAATTAATTAATTACCATTAAGTCCTTATTATCCAAATTCTCATACACAAATTACTGAAATACCCTTCCGATCTCGACTTAGCATGCAAATCCCGACTAGGGCCATTTTGGGGTGTGACAGCATAGGCATCTCGATCCTGCATATGCTAGCATATAGTGCCATTCTCAACCTCACCCATAACCGAACTTGAGGGTTCAAGAGCCTCTTGCTCTTCAAGCACACACTGGATCTTCGTATTCCAGATTTCATAATTGTTAGCATTTAGCTTCATATTTTTATTAAGCTTGATAACAATTGACTTGGAAGCAGCATCCATTAAGATCCTCTAATCTCAAATGGAACAATATTGCACATTTTTAAGGGAGAAAAGGCAACACATGTAATTTACTATGCATCTGAAATAATAACCTAGTAAAATTTTCTATTAGACTCAAATTCGAAAAGGTTACTAATAGTATCCAATTACCTTCTAAATCCTAATGTCCAACCTTACAGGTTAAAATTTCATGCAGAATAAATCTGAATTATTGGATTATTAAGTTCTCAAACTTATAAGGGGATTTTTATTAAGCCTCTACTTAATAAACATGCAATCATTTTACTCATAAAATATTGCAGGGCAATTAACAATGAAAATAAACACATTTATTATAAAGTTAAATGCCATCATAATAAATAAACACATTTATTTAACCAATAAATAAAATTCAATAATCCCAAAAATAAGACACTCATGTCAAATATCAATAGGAAACATAAATCCTATTTAACAAAAAATAAACGCCAACTCAAATTGACACTTATGTCAACTATTCTAGAAGTCCAGATTTCATAAAATCTTTTTAGCTATTAGGATTATTTCTTTAACCGACTTCATCAATTCATCAAGCAACTCATAAGTTAATTGATGAAGCCATGGACGATGCACATTATGTCCATTCCTTAGTGTCATTAAACTTTCATTTTGGCAACTTTAACCAAAGTTCCATTTCCATACTCAGACCACCAGTCCAAATGCACTATTGCATTTGTTCTCACACATTTACTTTATGATGCACTATTGCATCAATGTTATCAACTCAAATCTTCCTTTGCATTCTAATGTTACTTATAGATTGCACTCTTGCATTTCTCAAAGCAACCTATGCGCAATATAAGAAAGATCTAGTGTCCTTATTCAACATTTCTGTAACATAATACAGAAAATTTTTATACACTCATGCATAAATACACATGATTGAAAGACATTTCAATTAATAAGTAAGGACAAAACCTCAAAAAATTTTCAAAATATTTTTAAAAATTTTCGAAAGCAAAAAACACATTTTCTACACCTTTTTATAATATTTTATTTTGAAATTAAACACATTTAAATATCAAAAAATACACAATTAATTGTATGGTCATTAAAAAATTTGGAAAAAATGACCAAAAAATCTAAAATAATTTGAAAAAAATTTTGGACAAAAAACGGAGCTGAAACGGTGGTCGGAAATAACCGCACGCGTCAACACACGCCAGCTGGAGGGAGGAGGACGCGCCACACGTACGACCTCCCACTTGACCAAACACGTGTCACACTCACAACGTGACACGTGTCAGCCCGCTACTAGTCCAATTGGCGCCAACGTGGCATATCTGGTACACGTCATCTGCCACGTGTCGTGACGTTATTGGACCACGTGCTGCTAATGACACGTCATCACTGACACGTGACAGACCTCGGTCTTCCACGTATCGTCCCCTGATTGGGCCACGTGGCAGTGATGCCATGTCATCACTCACACCTGGCTTGACACGTGGCGTCACATCAGTTGTCCATGTGTCACACCTTGGTTTCGCCACGTGTCCCCCCATATGCCATGTGGCATGGCCTCTGCCATCCACGTGGCACTCATCCATTGGGCCACGTGTCAGCGTGACGCATCACTGCTAACACGTGGCGATGTACGTGTGAGCCACCGCCCATATGCACGCACCAAGCATATGGTGGCGCGTGTAGTCCACGCGCCGCCTTCCTGACGGATTCTGGCGCTCCGGTTTTGGCCGGTGGGGGATTTTCGGGGTCTGTAAATTCAATGGTGAGGTTAAAAATTAAAAATTTTGACTTCTAATCTTGCGTTTTGAACACTCATGTTCGTCCTCTCAAATTGCAGTGTACACGTACATAATTTTTGAGCCGCAATATATACACATATATATTATTCACACAAAAAATAAATTTTATTGTGTTCAATGCATCCCAGATCTAATAATTTTACACATAAAATTTTAGATCTATTTAGCCACATGCCAGAACGTAAAAACAACGACTCTGATACCAATGAAGGATGAAAATTATAACAAATATAATTTACGTAAAGGTAATATTAAATAATGGTACCTACTTCTTGTAGCGCAGAAACTCGTTGCGAAAGCGTGTACAAGGATCCCATTTATTTTTGGTTATTGGCCTGACTTTTATTCACATGCAGGATAACAGCAGCTATTTAACAATCTAAAAGCCCCTGAAAGATTAAGACAAAAACAAGCGTGAGTGGAAACGAGTAGTCTTGCGGCGTATACGTTTTCTCGTTATCAAATACTGAGATCTCCCATCTATTTATAGAGATCCTAAAAGTTAGAGACTCAACTCTAGTTTAAATCAGACTTTTTCTGAAATAAGATTTGATAATATTAATCAGATTAAATTATTTAATTTTATCTGAATTTAACCTTTATTCAAATTAGAGTTATGGACGTACTCAAATTCTATCAATTTATAAATAAGTGTCTACTTTCAAAATATGTGATATTTTTAAATGTGATTTTTCAAATATACGCCCTATACAATAAATATGAGTTCAATTTTCAAAACATAATAAGAATTAATGGTCTCTTTTTAAAAATGGAAAATTAGCATAGGGTAATAAATGATTTTTTTTAATCTTTTTGTAAAAAGGAAAGTGGATATTTATTTGTAAATGGATAGAGTATTCAAATTCAAATTATTAATGGTCAAGATTTAGAATTAATCAAGCACTATAAATAAACTATAATTTAAAATAAATATATAATAATATCTCAAGTCAAATATCAATTTTAAGTCAAAGGAAAAAAGTTCAAATAAATATTTTTACAAACACATTGTATGCATTAAAAACTGATAATTACCAATAAAACAAAATTATATAATTACTGACTAAAATTTGCATAACTGATGCCACTATTTAGGAACCAAAATCAAATACGAATCTTGATCAAGTAGGAAGATTTTGCCGACATTCGAATGAATCAATATTCTTAATTATATTAAACTCACCGAAAACAAAAGTCATTGTCAACTTTTCTTACAAATAGTTGAAATAGAAGAATCAATTCTATCAGACATATGTTGAATCCTAATAGATTTACATCGTCGACTTTTCTTGAATTTATTGTCATTGATAATTAGTGGAGATAGATGAATGGTGAATTGTTTGGTCAAGAAACATAATGATATAAAATGGAGTATTTTTAAAAAGTTTTTTTTTTAAAAAATGGTATTTTTGACGGAGGGAAAGAAGATGGGGTATTTTTTAAAACAGCTCCCATTTTTTATGGCATTTTTGTGCAAATTCCTATAAAATATAATCCTGGGGCTTAGGTTCAGGCATACAAAACTTAGCCCGCATTGAGCTCAGCCCAGCCCAGCCAGGTCCACTTTGTAAGAAGTGGCAATAGGTTACCAGTTTTTCAGAAAACGGTCAAGATTTCTTAAGACAACATCTATGGTCTGAATTTGACTGACGCATCATGAGTCAGATGCATTGTACATGTGTTTCATTTCATTTCATCAGCATATCCAGTTTCCTTGCATCAAAATCAATTAACCATGAAGAGTTCAGTATTTTCTCAATTAAATCATATCCTTTTCCTTCTCTTTGCCATCTATGTCCTCTTATCGTCAGTTCAAGCCACTACTGTCCGATACTGCGGTCAGTCTTTCTCTACATAGATAATTTGTTCCTCTATCTCGCATTTGGGTTACTGTGAAAATATTTGTTTACTATTGGGTTGATCGAATTATTAAAAATTTATGATACACATCTTAATTAATTAGCTATTTCTTGCTGCAATGGATGCAGATAAGAAAGGCAATTATCCTGTAAAGGTGCCGGGAGTTGAGATATCGCCAGATCCTGTGGTGTCTGGCAACCCTGCTACCTTCAATATTTCGGCCTCTACTGGTAATTTTCCTTTATATTGGTTGCTCAAGTATGTGAGACTTGCCTGGCATTTCTTCTATAAGCTTTATTTGTCTCATTTGTTCAGGTCAATCTATCGCTGGAGGGAAAATTATAATTGATGTTTCTTTCTTTTCTGTGCTTGTTCATCATGAAACTCGTGATCTTTGCGAGGAAATATCCTGCCCTATTGCAGTGGGCGATTTTGTGCTATCCCACACGCAGATTTTACCAGGATTTGCTCCACCAGTAAGTTTCGTTTCATTCTAACAGAATTAGTATGATAATAGCCTATATATCGTTGATTTGGGTGTTAATTTTCTCTTTCTAGGAACGCCTTCCTAGTCATTTTCACCATCTATTTGTCTCCTTTTATGATTTTCTAGCATTTGTGTACTGCATTCCCTGATATTTTATCTGCGTATCACTAAGATCTTTCAAACTCTATTGCAATTCTCCACCATGTTGATCTATTGCCCAAAAAAAAGTAAATAAATAAATTAGATGCCAAAAATGAAATGTTCAATTTAAAATAAGGGTGTTTTCCAACCATTTACCTGTTTTTCTAAAACAGTTAGGCTAGTTCTTTTCTCAGTATATGCTGTTAAAGTTTGTGATAATTAGATGGAAATTGTACTCCCTCAGAACCACAAATTTTGAAGTTAAGTCCTGAATTAAGTGTTTATGCTGGGTCAATTTTCAGGAAATGTGTATTTATAATTTGGTAAACCTAACTCCATTTAAAAAGATGAATGGTTTCACCTTATGGACAGAGAGGATTATAAGAGAAAGTTGTCAGTCTACTGGAAAACCATGTTATGTTCTACGACTATTGTAATTAGAAACAGGACTTGTATTATCTTTTTCCTTATCACGTCCTACTAAGGCAACATGACCTGCCTTAAGAAGTTTAGTCGTTAATCTAGTAATTTCTGGCAAACAATTGTCTATATGATATACAGTTTTAATTAGATAAGATGCAATTCCATTTTTTACATATCTCCAATACAGCCAACTAATCAATAACCTATTTTGAAGCTTTTATATACTTGGAAAGTGCGGGAAGTGTCAAGTTGGACTGTGATTGCTGCAGCCTCTGTGAGGAGTGTCATGGCTGTGTCCAGTACAACTCTTGCACTTTCTTATTTTCTTATTAATAATTTTGTTGTAATCATCTGCATTACATCTGTTTTATGAGCCATTATTTCTGTCATTCAACCTTAGTTATGTCCATAAGTACATGGGAAGAGTAAGTAGTCTCGTCCTATTCCAATGCTTTAAATTCCAAAACTTAAGGAAAATTGGAGAAGAATGAAATCATTTTCAGGCTCAATTTTGAATCATCTTTCATTTACATAGAGAGCATTACAATTGAAACCAAAATGATGGAAAAGTTTCATGTGGAGCATGCCTATTGAGCATGGGAAAATATTTGAGTTTGGTGATGTATTTGGTTTTTCAAAGGTAGGTACATATATGGCAGTTGTAAGCAAGATATATTATTGTCTATTATTTGCTGTTGTAGTGAAGACAGACAAATTGCTGATTTTTTTTTTTCATCTGTAAGTGCCCTGCACTGTACTCTGTTCCTTAGAAGATGGGAGGATTAAAGGGGGGAAAAAAAAGCAATGGAGTATTTAAATTTCAAAAGTAATGCTTTCGAATCTCAAAAGCATTATATTACCTACTAACCTTGCAAATAAGATCGATGCTTTTGCTCTTTCTTTTTCTATTACTTATTGTCATTATGTATTTGTATTCTTATTTATTGTGCTGTTTGTTTTACTATTTTTTTTACAGGGCTCATACACACTTAAGATGACAATGAAGGATGACAATGACAAGCAACTGAGCTGCATTAGTTTCATCTTTAGAATCCATTTTGGATCTTCAGTATTCGATAATTGAGTGAGTCCAAGCCCTTTAATTAATTATTGGTTGTGGCCTATCTAATGAGGACAAATCTCCAGTTTTTTGGCTATATCGTTATTGCTATTGGCATTGTTGTTGTTGTTAGTAGAGTTGTTCTTGTTATAAACATGAAAGTGAAGATACATCGGTATAAATGTGCAACTTTGTGGTCTAAAAGTGATTGTTAATGTGTGTGGTAGATTTGTTTTATATGGAAGTGAAATGCTATTCACTTTTACTTGATAATGTTGGTATTAAAATATAACAATATTATTTATTGTTTTGCGATTTCCATTGCTTAAATCACATTTTAGAATACTAATTATTTGGGAGACGATTCAGTATGCAGTGTGTAAATATATTGTGTGATATACTGGATTAACACTAACTGCTTTGGTTAACTGTTCGAATGGTGTGTAATATGCAGTGCGCCCGTGCATCATGCTTGCACCAGATTAACACTCATTCGACTTTTAGCTGAACTTATACTTCACCTATTGTTCTCACACAATTTTGTGCGAGGTCATTGCCATTTTGTACTTACTCAGATCATAGGGTCTAGTTGGAAGGCTGCGTAGTTCTTTTGTAATTTGTCACAACCTTTATGTTTGTTTTAAGGTGATTCAATTATATATTAAATCATAAGCATTTCAGAATATATAGAATATTTTTTTTGAAGCTCAGAATACATAGAATATATACTTTAGTTACCTCAAAAAAAAAAATTGTTTGGGAAAAAAATTTATAATGCTTATTTCTATTTGAGTAATGACTATATATGCTTTTATTTGATATTGAATCTTTAAATTTTTATTCATTATTAATATTATTATTAATTTATTATATAGATTGAATGAAATCAGCTTTATCATATTTTGGGGTTTATTATGAAAATTGTCATGTTGGTTTGGAATATTCTAAAAAATGCAAGTGAAACTTGATGGGAAAAATTATACGCATATAATTTATAGATAATATTAAAAATGGTATCTAACTCTTGTAGCGCAGAAATATTGCGGAAACATTTACAAAAATTCCATTTATTTTTGGTTACTGGTCTGACTGTTATCCGCGTGGGGGATAATAACAATTATTTCACAATCTAAAAGTTTCTGAAAAATCAAGACAAAAACAAGTGAGTGAGAAAGAACAGTCTTGTGGCGTATACGTTTTCTTATTACCAAATATTGAAATCTCTCATCTATTTATAGAGATTTTAAAAGTTAGAGACCTATATCTTGTATAATTCAGACTCATTCTGAAATAAGATATGGTAATGTTAATCAGATTAAATTAATAAATTCTATCTGAATTTAAACTTTATCCATATTATAATTATGTACGTATCCAAATTCTATCATCTTCTACTCGCACATGACGAAATGATTTTCAATCTTAATCTTCAGTTATACTGGCAGATATTGTGTGACAAGCATACTTCGAGAGCACTAGTGATATATACCTGTTACGGATATATAGCGTATCGAAAAATAAGATCCTTCTTTTTACGTATGCTTAACCCTAGATTGTCTTCTCATATTCACTGTTTTAACTCATAATCTAATAAAATAATTTTCGTGTTCACTATTATTTTTCTACTCATAGAAACTATAATAGGTTAGCCAGTGAACCACGAAACAATTAAATGTAATCAAAATGCTATCTTCCCCTCTTAATATATGCCATTTATCATGGTTCAACTCGCTTTTCTAGCTAAATCCGTCAGGCCTAAATTTTTTCCGGATATTTTGGAGACTAACTAAGGTAGCCACATTGAACCATACTTCAGGGATAAGTTGAGGATTTTAACGGTCGAAATATAAATAGGGTCTAATAATAGGGAAAATTGAGATCAGTGATATTAAATTTCCATCCCTTTTGTCACATAAGCACACATGGTATAAAATATGTGTTATGGTGTTCTTTCATTCACTTAAAAGAGCGCATGCCTCACATTTAAAAATTGTATATATATATAACACTACATAAAAGCGTAAGGTTGCGATGCACCGAAATATTCAACTTTAGTCCGCTTACTTAAGGACTACTTCTGGCTTTTTAGACAGAACATAGTAGTTGTATATAACTTACCATCGGATTCCATACGATTCTTATTTGAATCTCAATGCCAAGCATACAACGTTATGTATGACTTTATTTCACATATTAATAAGACTAATCTTATAATTTCTGTAAGACGACACTTTTATTTTGAACAGGCTCTTGAACATTTTCATATATTTAAAAATCGTCTCATCTTAATTTTTGTAAACTCATTAACAAAACTAAGGTAAATAATCTTGTGAGTGAGCTACTTTTCTATCCAACATACTCAGTTTCATACAAATAACAGTAAATACTTATACATAAACATTCATACTCATGTATTGCCAACAATGTATTTTGGTTATTATTCACAAATAATAACGTTAAGAGATTGTATTAAAATATAACAGTACCAATTAAATTCTACGTAAATCTCGAGATCTAATGTGTCTCTCAAAACACATTTCTCGTTATAGGTTTACTCAATGGATTTGCATGCATAGAAACGTACTGTAAGTTCATTTCTCCTCGTGTAACAATATATCTCGTATATTGATACTTAATGTCGATATGCTTAGCTGTACTATAAGTTTTCAACGATTATTACTATAGACTGTCACTGGTATTTCTGAGGCAATTACTCTTAAATGGCTCACAAACCATTTTAACCAAACTGTCTCTTATACTGCAGTTAATGAAGCGTCAAATTTAGCTTCTATTGTTGATAGGGCTATACAGGTTTATTTCTTGCTACTCCACGAGATGGCACTCTTGCCAAGCAAGAATATGAAACCTGAAGTGAATTTCCTCTTATCCACATCTTCTGCCCAATCAACGTTTCTGTATTCTTTCAATACAGATCATTTTCTTGATAATAGAGAGAATAATCTGTTGTAACTTTAAGGTATCTAAGTATCCTTTTAATTGTTTTCAATGTGCTTTGCTTGACTTAGATTGATATCTATTTAGCATGCCCACTGCATAGCATACATCATATCTTGTACACAACATCACGTACATAAGATTACCCACGGCACTGGCATATAAAACGTTCCTTATACGTTCATTTTTCCTGGCGTTTTAGGACACACATCTTTGCTAGTAAATTGATTCTTGACAATGGGGTTATCTATGGGTTTACAGTTTTTCATATTAAATCGTTCAAGGTTTTTGTTGATATACTTCTTTCAGGAAAAAAGACAATAATCTTCTCGAACCTTAAAATCTTAAGTTCAAGAATATAATATGCTTGACTCATATCCTTTATCCCAAAATTGGACGATAACCAATCTTTGATTTCATTTACGTACCATTTGTCATTTTTAGTTTTAAATATGTTGTCTACATACATTGCCAAAATGACAAATTCACTTTCAGAGCTTTTACTATAAACACAATGATCTTCATCAATCATGTTTGTAGCACTCTTACACCCGTAAATGATACGGATATCAGATGCCATAACACTGCACTAACAAACACTGTAATGCACTCGATAGTTCTATAGATTTTTTTTTTTAACAATAATAATCATAAACTTACATATACAAAACTTAATAGTACACTAGCATACACATCAAATACTTATACCATAATTCATTGCTTCTTCTTACTGCGATCGTATATATACCATGTCAATGCATCTATCTTTACTGTCAAATTCTATCACAACCTGAGTGCAGTAATACTCTACGCGCTGAGCATTAAAAATGTCCAGTGGTAGATATATATTCTAATTTTTTCACACTAATAAAACATGCATGCACACACACTGACATTTCTCTTTATTTCGATTATGGAGACATTAATTTCTGAATCTTTTAAACAATTTATGACATATTTTTACTATAATCATTTTTCTTTTCCTTTGTTAATATCACTGCAATCATATTTACCATTATTATTGCTAGTATCACTATCTCTGTCATTTATACTGTTAACTTTTGCGATATATTATCATTACATTGCGTTTATTAATTTAAGGACCAGATATAATGAATATTTTGTAATTATCTTATAAATGTATTCATTTGTTTTTATTTCTGTAATTATTCTTAATCAATTACTTTACTTGTATTATACTAACTTTTTTGCATTTTATACTTTCATTAATATTTTTCACTTTATCAAATCTTTCACTTTGTTAGTTAACTTTAACCAATTGCAAATAGTATTATATGCTTACCTTTATCATAAATATATTTATACCTTTATTTATCTTATTCTTTCAATTAATTCATTTATCACTTAATTTACATTTACACTCACTCAATAATTACAATTTAAACACTATGATTAACATTAAAGTCATTTATTCATTTATATGGTCAAATTACTAATTAATTACACTTTACTCCTTCAATTAACCTTATAATTTTCAAATTTACACTTAGGTCCTTATCCTTTTCAATAATTCCAATTTTGTCCTCATCTTTTTCAATAATTCCAATTATGTCCCTTATTTTCTCTAAATTACCAAAATACCCTTATTTACACTTAATTACTTATTTATCCCTCTTTACACTTAAATTTCTATCATTACCCTTTTATAACTTATCAAATTATATTTTAGTCCATATTTTATCACTTTTACACCAAGTTACCATTTAGTCTCTATATTTTCATTTCTTTACACTATTATTATTTTAATTACACTTTTTTACCTAATTTACACCATTTCTAACCATTAAGCATAAAATTACCGTTTTACTCCTAAACTTTCTGTTTCTTTCAATTTAGTCTCATTTTCACTTATTTTCTTATTTATCATTATTTTAATCAATTTAATTTCATATTTACTATAATTACCATAATGCCCCCTAAACTTTTATCAAATTACCATATTACTCTTCTTCTTACTTTTATTTACAATTATGCCACTAATTAACTATATTTCTATATTTAATCACTTCTTAACTTATAATTTATCAACTAGTCTCTCAATTAATGACTTTCACAGTAAATTACATTTTAGTCCTTAAATTACTAATTTCAAGTCAAATTTCATTTTAGTCCTTATCTTATCTTATCCATACCTTATTTTGTCTTATCCTTATCTTTTCTTTATTTTTATCTTATCTTTATCTTTTCTTAACACTTATCTTATCTTATCACTTAATTGCATATATAACCATGTAATTATTCATCCCTTTATCACTGCATTTCTCAAACAATTTTGTTTCAATCCATTTTCTTACTTTGCCCCTAGTACCATCTAGTAGGAATCACTAGACTAGATATGTGAGACTGGGCCTTATAGCCCTAACCTACCTAAGTGGCCACTTGGGGGCCAAATTACATTTCGGTAGTGTCGGAGTGGCCACTAGCGGGCCAAATTACACTCTGACGTCACTACACTTGGAGTGACCACTAGGGGGCAAAATTACACTACACTTACACTTACACTTTACACTACACTGACACTTATAAGTAGACCGTCATTGGTCTACAATTGCAAGTCATCATGACTTGTTACCGCAGCATACACTGACGTCCCAATGGCTAGCCATTTATATCCTAAACTAGATTTACTACCAGATCACTAAGGGCAATACATAATCATTATTCAGTACACTTTTCACTTATGATACCATATGGAACAAATCCACAATATCAAGCAGTACAAAACAGTTTCACTTCCTTTTCATTCTTTTAGCATCAATTCCATTCCAATTCACTCAATATTCAATATAAACTTCATTCATACCATAAGTTCACTTAAATGTGCATATTTTCTATCATTTTCATGATAAACATAATACAATATCACACTTTAATATATACAATTGCACTCCATTAATTTCAAAAAAACTCACATACACTTATTTTTCATTATTTATTCATTTTATGCCATTATTCTTAATCAATAATCAAATTACACGTCACTTCAACTATGATCAACATTCGGCCACCTTACTATTTTCATCTTAAAATTTATTTTTCTCTCATTTATCATTTATTTAGCTAGATTACATATTAATTTACTTAGATATACCATTAAATCACATCAAAATCTCATTTTTTACATACATATACCATTCGGCCTACATGTTGTCCATGGTATATAGTTTATTTCTTTTCATTTTAATCATTCAAATCTCATTTTTAACCTTCCTAAATATGACTATATTGTTAAATTCAATTAAACATACATATTTCTCATACTTTATGTTTAAACATAACTAAAAATCATAGTTTTAACATGGAAAAAAGAGGATATTGTATCTAATAACCTTATTTTCTTGTTCTCCACATCTTAAGCATATTTTCATGCCTTTGCTCCTTGAAACACCACCACCTCCATTGATTTCCTCAAGTGGCCGAATATACAATCCAAAGAAATCATCATAATTTTTCTTCCTTTATGCAATATATTTACATAAACATCATCTACATATCCTAAAATACCCATTGGAACCTTTAAACCAATTTAAAAATCTCAACTTTACATACCTCAATTTGATACATAAACTTTTCCACTTATTTTCTCCCACTTCTTCCACTTCAAATGAACTTGTAACACCCCTTACCCGTACTTAGGCGATCCCATCCGATAAGGAGTGAGATGCCGTATGAGTAAAGGTGCCACCACACAGATACAGAATATATATATACATTCATACATAAACATACATGCCGAAATATAGGGTAATTTAAAACTTTACAAAACCATTAAAGAAATAAGCTAATCATGCATTAATATAATGGAAGTCATTACATTACTGTTCTGATCAACTAAGAGATACAATAGATAATTACAAATCCCAAAATACATATACAGAAGCGGAAGCTATTACAAAATCAATATAAGAGAGTTCTACACAAAAAGAATCTCAAAATACAAAACTCAATCCTATTCTAAACCCTGCTGCATTGGCTTAGACTGCGGCGACTCTCCCAAGGCAACTCCTTCCGCACCTGCACGGGTAAACACACCGTGCTAAGCGATAAACGCTTAGTGGGAAAACACATATATAGTATAAGAACGACCACTCACAATGGTCGTCAAGGCAATACACACGCGAATTTCATGAACATAAATACAATAATCATGGCATAACAATAGCACATACTCATGCTCACATACATAAAGCCGTCCATCAGAAAGTTCGTAATAATATTCATATATTCAAAACAAATTATACTTTCCACCATTGAATCCATACATAAATCACCTACGTTTTCTCATATTACAAATCATACAAGGCACCTGCTGACTCCAGGGAGTGGATAACGAGTATACGGACAGTACTTTACGGGTACGAGCCGATACGGATAGTACTTTACGGGTACGAGCCGATAAAATCAAGATACTTTTAACTTTTGCAAAACATTTTCAAAGGGGACCTTAAACAAGATCCTTTCACATAAGGGTTCGCGAGGAGCCAAACGGGGACCTGATCGGGGTCCAAACTTATCAAAGGGCGCTGCAGCTAAGAGACTCTATTAGGCATGCCTAACTATCCACTTACTAGACTCTAGCAGGTCATGCATAAATCATTCAATTAATTTCATAAGATATTAAGCATAAATCTCATAAGCACTAAAGGGAACTGGAGTTCAAAACCACACGTAACAAAGGAAAAATTCACATACAGAAACTGTTGCACTCGCGAAGTCTATCGCGCTCGCGACAGAGACCGAAGTCTCTTTGCTGCACGCGTGCGACGGGTTTCGCGACCGCGAGGAGGAAGAAAGGGCCAGACTCTGTCGCGCTCACGACGAGTGTCGCGATCGCGACAGAGAACAATTGTGGCTGTCGCGGGCTCGTGACGAATCGCATGCTCGCGATAGCACTTGGCCAGCATCGCGCTCTATCGCGATCGCGACAGTTGTCGTTCTCGCGACAGAGGATGCTCAACACCTCGGCTGCCGCGGGCTCGCGACGGGATCGCGATCTCGCGACAGTGAAGCTCCAATCACCGCTCTCTGTCGCGCTCGCGACAGGACAACATCGGGATTTCGAAAATCTACAGAATTCTGCAGATTTTCCTCCTCCAAAAATCACCCATACACACACACAATCCAACCATGAGCTTCTTACCTCAAACTCAGCCATCCAATAGCATCAACAACCATAATATAACATTTAATAACAAAAAATTTCATTCAATACATTAATTTAAACCTCCAATTTCAAGATTCAACCAAAAACCCAATATATGCCCAAAACCACATCAATTCCCAAATTACCAAAATTAACTCATGCTCTTGCAAGATCCACATTCCAAAAAAATAACCCATATCATACATACCATAGCAAAGGCATATCACCACCCAATTTCCACAAATCATCAAGAACACATACATGAACATATTTGCATGTAAAAGCAAGAAAAACCCAAACCTTCAAATCCTTAGCTCCTATTGCTTGGATCCACTAGTTCCAGCCTTCTCCTTGCCCTTTGGCTCGTGAGGAGGCTCAACTAAGCACAAACAAGCACCCAAACACCAAGAACATAAAACCCTAGCTTAGATCAAACCCAAGAAGAAGAGGAATATGCATGAATAACCAAAAGGAAAAAGCATAAACTTACCAAGGAAGATGAAATGGAGTAATTAATTCCACCACTTGAGCTTGAATCTAAGTAGAACTCTTAGGAGAGTGCAAAGGAGGAAGAAGAAGAAGAAGAAGAAGAAGAAGAGAAAACGGGAATGGGTTCTAAAAAAATCAAATTTCCCTTTTTCATTTCATCTTTCCCAATCTTCCTTTCCCCTTTACACATGTCAACCATCTAGTGGAGGAGATCATTTACTCACACCCTAACTAAATGTATCACACGCACACAATACTCTCCCACTAATGCATACCCTACAAATGTGTGAACACACACACTCAAACATAGCCCCACAAACACATCCTACAAACATATGCATGCCCACACACCACAATAACCCTCTATTGCATATCCTACTATGGTGCACTTAACCACACACAATGCGACTCCCATGCACACACACTACAATGGTGCACTCATGCACACACAAACCTGTCCCAACTAATTTACACCATAATGCAACACACATGCACACACGCACCAGAAAAACCCCAACTCATGCAATATTACTAAAATTCCCTTATGATCAAGCCAAAACACATATAAATACATACACACACATGGCTCATTCTACTAGGGGGCAAACGGGGTGTGACAACTCTCCCCTACTAATAAGAATTTCGTCCTCGAAATTCTCATTTGAGCTGAACAACTGCGGATACTGAGCTCTCATCGATTCCTCGGGTTCCCATGTCGCTTCCTCGACCCCATGGTGTCTCCATAAAACCTTGACCAAAGGAATCTGCTTGTTCCTCAACTGTCTTATTTTCCGTGCTAAGATAGCTCTAGGCTCCTCATCGTAGGAAAAATCTGACTGCACTTGAACTTCTTGAACTGACAAAACATGAGAAGGATCCGATCTATACCGACGGAGCATCGAAACATGAAACACATCATGAAGCTTCGATAATTCCATCGGCAAAGCCAATCTGTAAGCTACTGGACCAACTCTTGCCAACACCTCATACGGACCAATGAAGCGAGGACTAAGCTTTCCTTTCTTCCCAAATCGAAGCACTTTTCTCCGAGGAGAAACTTTGAGAAAAACTTTGTCCCCAACTGTGACGCGCGCCGAACCCGGACAACCCAGCAAGGGCCCTCTCTTTGAATCCGCTTTAGGATTCGAGGTATGAAGGTTCGCGTCTTTTGATCATGGGCGCCATGAGACATCATTGGTGTATCCCTCCAAATAGAACATTGGGGAGAATAACCTAGCCTATTGACGCCTAAAGGCACCTTTGAGGTATTTGGAGTCGCCACCCAATTTGCAAGAAATTGGGAAAAGGTTTCTCACCTCTATTGGTCTAAACCAAAGATATGGTGTCCGAAACTTTCCTCTTATTTATGCTTTGGTTAATTATAAATGGGTTTTTTAAATTCTTAAAATTATATCTCTCATCTCATATGAGCGATGCATTCAAAATTAAAATGCGTATATCAATCATTCGAGAGCAATAAAATAAAAGCAACAGATAAAGCGATAAATAAAAGCGGTAAACACCCAAGCACACAATTACAAGAGAAATCGGGGCGGAATACAACCCCAATAAAAGAAGGTTAAAGGTGTAAATGGGGACGGAATACAATCCCCAAAAGATAAATAAAGTTGCCCCAAAATTAATTACAAGGGCCCCAAAAGAAATGAACTTGAATTTTAAAACACTCACTTAAGATCAAAATAAAAGAACATACATAAATCGGGACATTATTTGAGGAACGTTGGTTCCTTCGCGCTTGTTCGAAATTTAGGAACATTGGTTCCTTCGTATTAATTTGAAGAGGGTTCGAAGAGTCATTTTTGATTGCTTGAATTGAAAAACCGGGATGAGTGATCCCATTTTTGTAGAAAAGTTGACTCTTCGTTTTAATTGTGACATTTTTATTGTCGGGCTAAAACAAGGGACGTTGGTCCCAATTTTATTAGTGTAGAATCCAATTTAATTGTAAAAATATTTTTGTGACTTTTTATCACACGCGTACAAAAATAAAACAAGTACTTACAAGTAAACATGTAACACATAAAGAGAAGGAATTAAGAAAGATCTCACCGAGCAAGGCGATATTCCACGTGTCGCGACCCATCCGGGGAGCCGTGAGAACGCTTACACTACTCGACCCAAATTAAACTCATACAAAGATAATATCGAAAATAATATTAGTAAATATTTTAGGCAAATTAATCAAGCAAGTGCAAAATATAACAATAATAATAAATGATAAATAATGATAACGACAATAATATTATGATAACAAATAATAATATTATATGGCACATAAACATTAGCATGACAATAAGTAGATGATGATAATGCTAACAATTATAATAACATAATATCAATAAATATACAATGAATATATAATAATGATAATAATAAAAAAGAGATGATACATAGCAAATAAATAAATATAATAATAGCGACGATTAGTTAATAATAAACATAAAATATATGAATATATAATAATAATAATAATAATAATAATAATAATAATAATAATAATAATAATAATAATAATAATAATAATAGCGATAATAAGGTGGTAATAATGCAAATAATAGTAGTAGTAAGTGACAAATAATATGAAAACAGAATAATCAATTAGAAATAATAATAACAATAATAATAATAATAATGATAGTAATAATAATGCCAAAAATAAGGGAATGGATGGCCCATAGAATAACCATAATAATAACTACGTGAGATAACAATGAATAATAAAAAAAATGACAATAGCAAATAATAACATGAGCCTAAATATGAACACAAGCATGAATAGTGATAACAATAAATAATAATAATAATAATATTAGCACATGAACATGAAAACCCATTTAAAGCCAATAGATAACATATTGATGATGGTATTGACACAGTGAAATGCTAAAAATAAATAATAGACAATATATTAATAGCACAAAAAAAAATAATATTAACAATAATAAATAATATGCAAAAATAATGAGAACAGGTCCAAGAATGTTTACCCTCAGAATTTTTAGATTGGGGAAACGGTGTCCCGATCGATTTTCCTTGTCGGATTCGTAATGATAGATGTTAAAAAAAATGTAGAATTTAATATCTTGAAATGAAATCAAGAAAATATTTTGGTAAAAATATTTTTGGTGGATGATTTTGAGCAAAAAAAAATTAGCTTTCCTAAGCCCAAATCACCCAAGAAAAATGGATTATGTATTTTTGAAGAGTAATTAAAGATTAAAATTTGAGAAAGAAAAAAAAGAAGTTAAGAATTTTTTTTTTGAAGAAAAAAAAGGTTGAAGAAAACCCTTTGCTGGAGAGGAGAAAAATTGAAAGAAAAAAAAAAGCTTCTTAGAAATTCTTGCCGTTCTTCAAATGAGGGAAAAAATCATCCTTTATGCTTGTCTTGGCCAAAAACGGCAAAAGACAAAAGACCCTTCATTTTTAGTTAACCAAAAATGTCATAAAATGGTGAAACAAGAAAAAAAGGCCAGACTGAAGAAAATCAGACTGAAAATAGCGGAAAAAACGGACAGGCGAAGACCAGGTCGCGTGGAGAGGGCAAGGGCGCGCGCGGCAGCAGCCTGCTGCGCGCGTGGTGCCCCCGCACCGCGCGCGGCAGGCAGCTGCCTCGCGCGCAGGCGGCCTTCGCGACTTTTTTTTTTTTTTTTTTTAATTTTAAATTTTGAAACAAAATTAATATATATTTTTTTTTACTCCATCTTAATTTTAATTTCCCCAAACATATATATTTTTTAATTATTTTCCGAAAAACACACCTTTGACAAGGGAACGATCGATTCTCACATTTCTTGCCGAAAATCGGTCTTCTATTTCATCATCGGGTAATCCTGATCTTGGACCGCCTCGGGACCCGGTGTCTACACCAACTTCAAACTGCACGCCTTTTCTCTTCAGGTTGGTATAAGACTTCTGTTAACTGCTTTCAAATTCCGCTGCACAACTCTGATCTTCTCCTCTGTATCTGTCACACCCCAAATCGGGCCTAGTCAGATTTGTGCATGCTAAGTTAGAAAATTAAGGGCATTTTGGTAATTAGTGTATGCAAAATTGGATTTATTAAGGACTTAATAAAAGAAATTAAATTAATAAGATGTTAAGTGAGGAATTATCGAGTGGAACATATGTAGTGTACAAAGGATATTATGGTTATTATGGAAGCATCTAGTGTTGCTTGTGTATGGTGCCAAGGTTGGAATTAGTCAAAGATGTATCTTGGATTTAATAGGATTATGACAAGTGGACCTTTAGGATGGTGACAAGTGGTATGGTTGGTGTGTGCACTAAATGAGAAAGAGAAAAAGGAAAAGTAGAATGGAAAAAGGGGCAGAATCACGTTTCGCCCTCCTCTCCTTCCCGTTCTTTCTCTTTTCTTTTTCCCTTTCCCGTTTCTTGCGTTCTTTCTCTTGGTTGTGTGTGAGTTGGAGCTATTTTGGAAGAGTTTGGGAGCAAGATTGAAGAGGTAAGTGGTTAGGTTTTGGTTATTGTGCTTTGATCTTCTTCTTCTTCTAGTTTGCTTTCGATTTGAGTAAGTTAGGGTTTTGGTTTAGTGATTCTTGGGTTTGTTTGTGCGAGTTTTGGATGATTTGAAGAGGAGCTAAGGCTAGATTGAGTGGGTTCTTGAAGATTGAGGTTTTGAATCGCAAATCCAGGTTTGGGAACTTTTTATTTATGTATGATTTTGGTTATATTCATGAGTTGTTTAAGTAATTTGAATGTGTTGATGATGATCTTTGATGATGGTAGTGAGTGTTGGTTTTAATTTGATAAAAAGTGCATGTGAATAGGATTTTGGTGAGGACTGTGTTAGGTTACACTTGACCCTTCTTTGATTATTAGGCTATATTTGGAGTTTTAGAACTCCAAATGGTATGAAACCAGTTCTGTTGGAAAGCTAAGATATATTTCTACATATGTGTTAGAAATAGGTTTGAGCTAATTGTAACTCTAAGTGTCCGAAAAATGGTCAAGAAGTAGACCTATCTTCTTTGGACGGGTTCAGAGAATCACTGTGGCTTGTTTAGATCATATCTGAATCTATAGATGTCCAATTGACCTGTAATTTGTTGCATTTGGAAGTTAACATCCTATAGAACATTTGTTAAGAAGTAAGTTTTGGCTAAAAATGAGTTTTAGACTTTGATATAGGCTGTACAAAACTGTGGTGTGAACCAGTCCCAAAATTTTGCTTCTGTTTCGCAATATTTTGGTATGTCACGGTGGCAACCAAAATGGTTACCACCGTGACCTATGAAAATTCAGGGCAGAATGCTCATTTTTGGACATCACGGTGACAACCAATTGGTTACCACCGTGACCACCTCCTAATATGCATTATTTGAGTGTTTTCCTTCCCAAAATGTACCCGAACTTCATGGTAAGTTCCTATAGCATGTCTAACTCATTTCTAACCTTAGGAAATGAGTATGTGGGTGGTTGTTAATCCAAATTGTAAGTGATTAAAGCTATAGCATAAGAGTTTAATAATGAAATTAAATGTATATATATATGCTTTTAATTATCGAACAGGATGTGCCTGTGGTATTGATCGTGTATGATATGAACAAGTATGCATAATCATGAATTGAGTTTATTTAATGGAAAAATGTATATAGAGGATACGGGCAGTGAATGCGTGATTAAAGTAATTGCCTAACAATATTATACGATGCATGCATTGGTAATAGATGTTATTAGAATATGTTAATATGCAAGGTATTTATGATATTTTAACGGTTCATGTGGATACTTGAGTGCCTATATAATATGATAATGATTAAGGTGATTTAATGCTTTTAGATTATGAATTTCTCTTTTAAACAGAGACCTGTAATGTGGCAAACCGGGTAAGTAAGTGTTTATGTAAATGTATAAATAGTTTGTATGAATGATATGATTAAGTGAGAAGAATAACATTCTGTTTTGAGGGTTTGGTATGTCACGGTGGCAATGAATGTGGTTACCACCGTGACCTCCCGCAGATTTGCATTCTGTTTTGGGTTCATGGTATGTCACGGTGACAACCAACCTGGTTGTGACCGTGACCTACCCTGTTTTTGTGAAAAGTGTTTGATTGTTAAAAGCAAAGTTTGAGTGATAAGTTAACGAGTGGCATGATAATATTTCCATATTTGATTCTGATAAATCTTAGAACATTAAATAGTGCTAAAGTATGTCGATGGAATTATATCGTATGCTTTGTAAAATGAATAGTATGATGCATGACTGATATTATGAATTTCTTTATATGTCTACTATACTCTGGAGTAAGTATGATGATATTTATATATTGTCTGATGTGACACATGATTTGAATGATGCATGACCTGCGAAAGTCAGTCTAGTGGATAGTTAGGCATGCCTAATAGAGTCTATGTATGTGTAGCTGCAGCGCCCTTTGAACGATTTGGACCCTGATCAGGTCCCACGACTGGTTCCTCGCGAACCCCTATTAGTACGGATCCTCGCGATCCTTTTTAATGTGGTTGGATCGGGTTAAGATCCCTCATCATTAAAATGCTTTTGTGACAAAATAAAATGATTTTCGATTAGTACCCGTAAGGTACTCTCTGGCCGACTTGTACCCGTAAGGTACTAATCAGTTCACTCGTTATCCACTATTATGAGTCAGCAGGTATTTTGATGGTTTGTTTTATTCTGTTTTGAAATAGCCATCAGAATGTGATATCTGAATGAGCAAGAATCAGTTTATATGTATATGAATATGACTACGGGCTTCAGAAGGTAAATCTGTATTTAGTAAACATGACTTTTCAGTTAACATGATTATCCATACTTGGCATGTGATTTGTTATTAGTTTCTGAATGCTTTGAAATGATTCGATCGATGTACTTATGTATATGAGTTAAGCATGGTTTTATTGTGTACAAGCATGTGAATCAGATCGGTTGTGAGGGTAAGTATATAAGATGTAATCGTACTTTCTGCATGATTTTGATATGAATGTGAAGTGATGTGATTATGTCTTCAGTCTCCGTTATGGGAGTGTTTACAGCATGATATGCTATGTATTAGAGTTGTGCAGCAGAAGTGTGGTGTTTTGGATGTTTTCTTGGGTATGTGGCTCAGCATGATAACACTGGTGTCGTGTATTGTGTTATGACTGTTTTGGCCCATTCCTGATATATGTATTTTGCCTTGGCGACCATTGTGAATGGCCGTCCATACTCTTGTGTGTTCTCCCCACTAAGCGTTTATCGCTTAGCACGGATTTCCTTTTCGTGCAGGTGGCAGGTGGGTTCTGTTTGAGTCGCGCTTCTGCAGGGTCGGCCACGTAGGAGTTAGAAGTTCTGGATTTTGTTCATCTTCTGTATCTCAGCTTTTGTATTTCTGTAGTATTGTTTATGTAATTAATTATGTATTTATCTTGAGGTTTCTTTTGGGAATGTAATTGTTAGTATGTCTTTATGTTAAGTTATTCCTTTATTTTATTTAGTTCGCTTATGCTTCTGTTGAATGGTCGTATTTATGCTTCTGTGCATGCTTCTGCTTAGTGCCTGCGTATATGTGAGTTATTGCATGATCAGTTTGCGACCGCAAGTCAAGGTAAGTTTTTAATTAACCCGTATTTTCGTATGCGTGGTATGTATGTTTGTATACTTCCGCATTGTGCTTATGCTTATCTGTGTAAGTGAGCGTCGGGTAGCACGTCCGTCGGCGTCCTTCCAACGGGGGCGGCGATGGGGGTGTTACAGTATCTCTAACCAGATCTGGCCCAATTACTGACCTCTCAGATAATTCTGTCCAACAAACTGGAGTCCTACACTATCGTCCATACAAGGCCTTATACGGTGACATACCAATACTCGACTGAAAACTGTTGTTGTAGGCAAACTCTAACAGCGATACATACTTATCCCAACTACCCGAAAAGTCCAAAACACATGCTGTGACGCGCGCCGGATCCCGAGCGCCGCCCGTTCGATCGCCCGCACGTGGGCGATCGGGGCATTTGCGGGTCCGTTGGCATCTCGCGATGAATCGCAAGTGCGTCTATGTTGGGCAATAAGGAGGTATCATGGAGTCGCCACCCAATAGAACATTGGGAAAGTTTCTCTCGCCTTGGAGAGCCTAAGACTTGCGCATTTTATCCATATTGAGCCATGAGGCCTAGGATTAGCGCTAAAGCCTCGTGACCCAAGAAGTATTTTGGAGGATAACCTCTAACCTCTCGAGCCCAAAGACCAGAGCTGGGTCCGGGATTTCTCATTTATTTCTACCTCAATTAGTTTATGATCAAATTTTAATGTCATTATTTCGCTCTCTCTCCACACTATGCAGTTTGATTAAAAGGCGCATTTATTCACATTTTGAAAGCGGTAAATGAGCAAATAGATAATAAAGTAATAAATTACAATAATACAAGGAGCGGAATACAACTCCCTTTTGTAAATGTGCGAGGCATACATAAATCGGGGCATTGCTTATTCTTGAGGACTTTGGTCCTCGCATGCATCATTATCAAAAACGGGATATTTAATTTGTGATGATCTTTATTGGATAAAAATAGGGCATTGGACCCTTTTGCATTTTATACAAAACTCATTTATATTTGAGTACAAATCGTTGGTCTATTTTACATTCAACGGGATAAAAGAGCTTATTCATATACATAAAATAATTAATGAATGAATAGGCGAGAGAAATAAATCAAGAGGTTTAAGAAAACTAAATCGGACGAAATCCCCCACGTATGGTAGGCAGCCGCTCAAGCTCGGGATTATCCAAGAGATCCAATATACACTTATAGGAGGTTAAAAGATGTCAATAAATACAAAATTAACATATAAGAAATCAAAGAGACTGAGTAGAAATGAAAAATGATTTTAAAAAGATGGAGACAGAACCCACCGACGGCCTTCCTTGGTTGACCGACGGGCGTCGGTTCGGTTATCCGATATGCCCGTTTGTCACTCAAGAATGGGCGTCTGTAGGTGGGTGACCGACGGGCGTCTGTGATAAAGATGACCCGTCGGTCACCCCTGTCTCCGAAAAACAGAACGGGGAGAAAGAGAGAGAAACCTTTTTCTAAGCCAAAAAGAGTCTTATCCCAAAAGAAGATAAGAAAGTCAAGATAAATGAAAATAACGACAGGTATTTGTTAATTTCACAAAATGATAAATAAATATAAAGATAAAATGGAGAAAGAATCTGGAATATTTACCCTCAGATAGTCGCTTTGGGTAAGATTTTGGTGTCGGTTGGAGCCCCGCGCGTTCCACGAGAAGCAAGGATGAAAGATTAAAGAGAGAAAATGGGATATTTCACCTTCAATCCTTCAGAAGAACGATTTTGGAGTCAAAATCTAAAGAAAACTAATTAGCTTTTAGTTCCTTTGATTGATTTGATCCTTGATTAAATAGATTTCTTTGAGAAAAAGTGTTTTTGGAAGAGAGAGAAAATGTGCTTGAAATTGGGCAGAGTTTCCTCTTCTGAAAATTTTTCCAACCCTTTTCAAATGAAAATCTGGAGCTTTTATAGCCAGACACGACCGAAGGGCGTCAGTGTATAGAGGCGGGCGTCGGAAGAATCCTTCTGACACAAGGATTCGTCCGACGGCCCTGCCACATCCACCGACGGGCGTCGGAAGGGTTGCGTGCTCTGGGAAACCAGGCGGCAATCTGACAGGGGCGGTGATTTTTCGACGGGCGTCGGAAAATACCCATAGCCGTCGGTGACTCGAAGCGACGGGCTGGCCGTCTGTGGAGGACAAAAAGCCCTTTTGACTCGAAAAAACCTCTGTTTTTCTCTCCTCCGCTCAGGAATGATAAAAACCTCATTTCTCATGGAACGTGGGGCTAAAACCTCTAAATCCAACCTACCATTCAGGCTTGGACACTGATTTCATCATAGGGTAACCTCTGATCCGGACCGCTCTAGGGCACGGTGCTTACAGTTGCCCCCAGTTTTGGGGAAACTAGTACACAAGCGCCTAGATAAGCCAAAACTCAAAGAAAGGTCAGAAAGGAAGCGTACCTGCAACGGCTTTTCACCCTCCGTGCCTTCCGCCGGGTGGACCTTGTCTCGATCCGCTCGGCGATGCGAAAATACTCTCCTCGGTCTTCTCTCGACCTGCGGGTATTTGGTGAGGTGCAGCAGGCTTTGGCCACGGCCTCGATCTGGTGAAGTGCGGTATGCTCTGACCACAGCTCCGATTTGTGAGATGCAGCACTCTCTGGCTGCAATCTCGATGTGAAGAGCGGTGTTTTTCTAACCCCAGCTTCGATTGGTGAGATGCAGCACTCTCTGGCTACAATCTCGATCTGGTGAAGTGTGGCACTCTCTGACCACAGCTTCGATTGGTGAGATGCAGCACTCTCTGGCTACAATCTCGGTCTGGTGAAGTGCGGCGCTCTCTGACCACAGCTTCGATCTGTGAGATGTAGCACTCTCTGGCTACAATCTCGATCTGGTGAAGTGCGGCACTCTCTGACCACAGCTTCGATCTGTGAAGGGCAGTGTTTCTTCAACTGCAGCTTCGATCTGTGAGATGCAGCATGCTATGGCTACAACCTCGGTCTGGTGAAGAGCAGTGTTTCTTCAACTGCAGCTTCGATCTGGAGTGTGGGAACTCCGCTGGTTTCCTTGTTTCAAAGGAGATCTTTTTAATCGATGTCTGTGTTCAGATCGGTATTTCTCTGTACCTGTGTGATAAAAAATTTCGTTAGCTCATGCTTGAGTGGTCGTCTTTTATCCTGTCTATTGATGGCATGATTTTGCTTTATTTGCTACGCCATGTTTCACCTTTTGTTCATTTTTTTCTTATTGAGATGTTATTGATTATCATTATTTTGTTGTTTGTTTCGTATTATTTTTTTATTGTCATTTTTATCGACACATAAGTAAATATGAGAACATACACTTTCTGTGATGTGATTTAAGCAATTAACAATCAAATGATCATGTAATAAGGAAGCAAAGTTTTCCACTAGAAATGTCATTTTTGTACAGTGCATATACAAAAAATAAAATATACAAGAGATACAAAAATAACTCCCTGAAGCTCAGAGAGGTGTGTAGTCTGAGGGCTCATCGGGATCCTCATCATCCGATATATGCACGGTCCCTGGCGGAGGTGGACGGGCCGGAGGTGGTGGCGGAGCTGTAGAGGGTCCTGCCTCGTGATCATGGGCTCGCCTGAACTGAACCTGAGTATAGCCGTCCAAGAAGGGCTGGGTACAGGTGCCCAAAAACCCTAAGGTCTCAGAGATCTTGTCCCCCAACTTCTTGAAGGCTTGGCTCAGCTGAGTGGTTTGCTCAACAGCGGCCGTCCTCCTATGCTCTAGGCTCTGCTCCGTCTGCTCCCTAAACTCCCTCATGGTCTGAGAAAGAGGGGGGAGAATCCCCTCCATCGCCTGGACGCGGGATCTCAGAGAGTCAAGTGACTCATCAATCATCTGTAGGGTCATATCGACCCTCTGAGATGCCTGGTCCTGTGACGATCTCACATCATGAGCGAGCTGCTGCCTGAGCTCTCTCTGCCCCTGAGCAATCTGCTCAATCAGCCTCATCTGCTCTCCTCTGAAAGCCTCCAGGACCCGAGTCTGCTCCTCCCTAAAGGCATCCATGGCCCGAGTTTGCTCCCGAGTCGTGTGCTCGATGTAGCCGGCCTGCTCCCGAGCCAAGCGCTCCACCGACTGGGACTGCTCCACAATGGCAGCCTGCTGGCGATCTAACCTCTCGTGGATAGCCCTATCTCTCTCATCCTGCCGCCGCTCCAAAGCTGCAAACATGGAGGTGAGGAGCTGGGAAAAGTCTGACTGCACAGGCTGCTGCGGTGCTGGCTCTGGTGGTGGTGCCGAGGAGGTGGATGCCCCTGGGTCGCCTCGGGAGTACGGATGGTATCTCTCGGAGGGCCCGTGGGTAGTCCTATGTACCCTGGCGCTCGGTGATGGGACGGGAGTCGGCGCTCTGGATGCCGGTGAAGCAGCAAAGAGGTTGTCCATGGTGATCTCAAAGTCAAAGTTCGAGGGGGTCCTAGGTGGCTCCTGCTGCTGTGGCGGAGGCGCCGTTTGCGGCTGAGGAGGCTGAGGCTCCGGCTGAGGCTGGGGCTGTGGCTGTGGCTCGGGCTCTGGCTGTGGAGGCTGCTCCTCCTGGTGCTCTGGGTGATCAGGATCTGCCCCCAAGGGTGGAAGGCTGAACATCTGCCGGGTCTCATGGATAGTCAACACCCTGTAGACCTCTGCCTGGCCAGATATCAGGGAGATCATCCCCATCTAAACTGCCACTGCGGCGTCGACATGAATCCCCTCAGGCAAGGGTCCTCTCAACCTCTCAGGGTTAAACCCCAATCTCAACAGTAAACGGGTGATGACTCCTCCTACCATCACCACCGGTGTCAAGCCTCTGCTGACTCTGGTCAGGTTGGCCAAGATCTTGTGGCTAATGTTGAGACGCTGGCCTGCCACCATAGCCTAGAGGCTCCAGATCTCGGCCGCGTTAAGCGACCCTGGATTACCAGCTCGACCGAGGTACGAGCTGGAAAGCACTCTGTGCAGATACCGGAGTGCCTGAGACACCAGTACGGTGCTCTTCGCTGTATCATGATCGTACAGCACTCCTGGTATAGCAATGGCCGCCCAATAGGCGCGTCTCACCGCTCGCCGCGGGATCTCGACCCCCTCCTCCATAGGGAGCCCCATAGCCTGAGCAAACCTCTGCCTGGTGATGCTGACATGGTCGCCATCGAACCAAAACTGAACCACCCCCGGGTCGGTATCTGCACTCTGAAAGCCGATGTAGCGGAGAGTGGCCAAGACCTGGCGGGTAGCCTCTGGGAATGTCTGGAAGGCTGGCTCAAGGAACTCTGTCCAACCAGCACCCTCGGCAAGTAGATCAAACTCTGGGGCCAACCCAAGGGCCTCTAGGAATGGGCGAGATACAAAACGGCTGGCCCGAAACTCTACCTGAGCCAACGCTCTGTACCTCTGAGCGGACTCATCATCCATCCAAGCCAGAGCCACAAGCTCGGGCTGGGCCTGTGGTGCTCTGCGTCTGGGAGGCATCCTGCAAAAGGGAAGGAATCAGATAGCGAAAACTTGACAAAACAAGCACTATCAGGTTTATTTTCCAAAATCTAAGGTCCATCTAGGCCCTAACAGGGCAATGGCGGCCCAACGTGAGATAAAAAAGAGAAAGGTAATAACAGATAATAATAGCAAACATCCTGTCTAAGGAAGTAGCCTAACATGCCTTGCACGCATCATGGCAAAAGGAACATGCAATCCTCATGGAGATAATTAAAGTGAATAAAAAATGGGCCCTCCAGGGTCCCAAGGCGTGCATTATACATGAAAAAAAAAAATATTCAATTCTAGAATAAATGGTAAAAATTTGGGCAGCACCCCGGCAGGGGTATGCCCAACCTCCTGCATGAAAAGGCAAAATAAAAGGCCTCAGGCCCCAACAATATTAAATGCATGTAAATGGGACGCACCCGGCAAGAGTGTGCCCCCAACAACTCAAAATAATGGCCTCAGGCCATAAAAGCAAAATATGCACAAAATGGTGCGCTAAAAAGAGTGTAATTCTAAAGCACCAAGATTATAGAAAAATTCTACTTCTATGTGATCATGCAAAAGTTCAGATTTAATACAAAAATGGGCAGCATTTCCCCTAATTTCCTAAGGCATTTAAGGCATCCTAGAGTCAAAAGGAAAAGAGATAAAGAGATAAATAAATAAAATAAAATTAAAAAAAAGTAGTTATTTACTTACTTGTAGTCGCTAGAAGTGTAGAAACTGGAGAAAATGCGAATATCCAAGCACCCAGTGAGTATAAAATGCGAAAAAATGAAGAAATTGCAAAAAAATAAGGAGAAAAGCTTTAAAAACCGCTAAAAAATGCTAAGGAACCGTTTGAGAGAGGAAGAAGAAAGGGACAGCAACGTTAAACCGTCTGTCACTCGCCCTTATATAGAAATTCCTGACCGACGGGCTGGGCGTCTGTACAAGCGACCGACGGGCTGCCCGTCTGTCATGCAATGAATGCGAGTTAATGCGTGTGATGAATGCAATGCTGACGTATGCATCTGCCAGGTGGATCTATACCGACGGTCAGGCCGTCTCTATGGGGAGGCGGGCAGGCCGTCCCTGTGTAAAGGCGGGTAGGCCGTCCCTGTGGAGAGACGGGCAAGCCGTTGGTGACGCTTGCCTATAAAATCTTGCAAAATTTTTGTCTCTTCATTTTCCCACATCTTGAGTCCTTCCTTTTCTCAAAATGTCCTCTCCTCTTGCCCAAAGGATGCACCGTATTTTAGATGACAAACACACTTGGGGAGAAGGCGCCCTTTCCTCTCTGTCCGGGCTGAAATACCTGTGCCGGGTGAAAATCGACCAAAACCTCCTCCTGGCGGCGACCCACTTCTGGAACCCCCGGTTCCACGTTTTCCAATTCACCTATCAGGAACTATGCCCTTTGTCTGAAGAGTTAGCTTCTATTCTGGGAGCTCGGTTCCCTCCTGGCGCTCTGCCTTGCATCTCCCGGTGCGGCCTACTTCAGACCCGGGACGTAGCCATGGCTCTGGGCATATCTTCTCCAGAGACCAAATGGCTGATTCCTCTGAGCTCTTCCTTTTCTTTGGAGCCACTGATCGAGGCTCTGGATCAGTTCACTGACATCCCCACATATCGGGTAAGCATCACCTTCCTGTTCTGCATGGTGAACTTCCTTACTGTTGCTCCGGGGGGTTTGACCGGTGACTCTCGTCTGTTCGGAGTCCTGAGCGACTTTCATCTGGGACTGTCTCCCCTACCACTTGTCCTGGCTGAGACCATCCTGGGCTTGGACGCTGTGAGCTCTGGGTCCACTACAACCTTTGCCGGCAGCCCCTTATTACTCCAGGTACGTCATTATTTTAAAGGTAGTGCGTCCCTTATGGATTTTCACACTAGCTTTTCTTAGCGGGAGGTGCGTCCTTTCGGATTTTCACACAACCCTGTGCCTTATTTTTGCCTGAAGTAAACCCTACTTACCCCAGCGGCCTTTTTTTTTTTTTTTTTTTTTTCAGATCTGGCTACAGGAAAAACTGAAGATGCTGTCTGAACCACCCCCTCGCGTTACCCGCCAGTACTCACCGAGCCATTTCTTGCCTCGTCGACGATTGCATGGGTGTGTCTCCGCTGATGAAGGCATTACCAGATTTGGCGAGCTGTCAGATGACGATATCAGTTTTACATCCGCCTGGCTCCCGCTGTCTCACGCGATCACTGATGGGTCATCGGGTTGTGTTCCCCTCTGCGGCCTCCGTCAGGCCACCTTTTGCATCACCTCTCGATGTACACGACAGCTCAGGATGACCCAGGATATAGTGAGGGTTCCCTTCTCCTTCCGAGGAGGAGATCTCTCGGCTGCATTTGCCTCCCGGTATCATGAACTGTGGGGTAGATTACCCGTGAAGACCGTCATCCCGAGGTTTGGCAACCATTCTGCATCTTCGACTAGCGGATACAAGAAGTGGATCCTTAGCCCAGCCTCTGATTACAGGACCCGAGGGCTCAAGCATCTGATCGGCGAGAGCAGCAGCAGGACTTAGCTTAGCCTATATGTGTATTTCTTTTGGTGCTACATTTCTTTTTAATGCAGAACTAGAAAATGACGAAAGTGAAAAGAATAATATTCATCCTTTTTCACGAGTTTTTTGTACAGTTCTATATAATTTTAGCATACATGATCAGTTTTGGCATTTACTCAGCTGCTTACGCGCCTATCAATATATGAAACCAAATTTTAACAGCATCAACTCCTGTTACCAATTAGCCCTCTCGGGTTTTCACGATCGGACATTTTCTCTCATGCCTCTAATTTTTGCACAGGATGCCTTTTTTCGGTTTTCACCCTGTCGAGGCGCCCAATTTTAGCATAGCCGCCTTTTTTCGGTTTTCGACTTGCGGGGCATTTTATTCTCTTCTTTTTATTTTGATCTTTAGCCGTGGAACCTTTTGAGTCTGTCGACATTGATCGGCTCTTTGAATTCGTTCCCATCGCTATCTGACAAGATTGCAGCCCCTTTGGATAACAGCTTCCTAAGGATATACGGCCCTTCCCAGGTAGGTCTGAATTTCCCCCTGATGTCTGGTATCCCTGGCCTCATATGCTTGAACACCAAGTCCCCCTCTTTCAGCGGGTGCTTCCTCACCTTCTTTCCGAAAGTTCTCGCTAATCTCTTCTGGTATATCTGATTATGATAATAAGCTTTCAGCCTACTCTCATCCAGTAAGTTCAAGTGCTGCAATCTCTGCTGCGCCCATTCGGCTTCCGGGATTTGGGCCTCCATGACCACCCTTAGTGATTTAAGTTCAATTTCTACTGGCAATACTGCTTCTGTTCCGTATACCAGGGAAAATGGTGTAGCGCCTGTAGATGATCTTACCGTCGTTCTGTATCCCCACAGGGCAAAGGGTAAATTTTCAGCCCAGTCCTTGTACGTTTGGACCATCTTGGACAAGATCTTCTTCACATTTTTATTGGCGGCTTCCACTGCTCCATTCGCTTGCGGTCGGTAGGGAGAGGATTTATGATGCTCAACACCATATTTCTCGAGAAGTTTTATGGTTTCTCCCATGAACTGCACTCCATTATCAGACACTATGTGATGAGGGAGGCCATATCTGCAGATCAAATTCCTCTCTATGAACTTGGCCATGTCCCTTGCGTCAATTTTCTTGAAAGATTCTGCCTCGACCCATTTGGTGAAATAGTCGATTGCGACTATGATGTATCTGTGCCCATTGGACGCCGTAGGGCGAATCTCTCTAATGATATCTATCCCCCAAGCAGCAAACGGCCAAGGTGATGTCAGATTATGTAGTTCTGATACCGGCAGGTGTCTCAGATCTGCGTACTGTTGGCACAACTGACATTGTTTGACATACTTCGAGCAATCAGTGTCTATCGTAAGCCAGTAAAAGCCTTGTCTCATGATCTTCTTGGCCAGGGTCAAACCATTCATGTGGGCTCCACAGACCCCTGCATGGGTTTCTTCCATTATCCTGCGCGCTTCTCTTTCATTCAAACACCTGAGCTGGAACCCATCTGACCGTCTTTTGTACAACACCCCTTCTAAGGATATGAACTGAGTAGATAACTTACGTATCATCCTCTGATCTTTTTCAGTGGCTTCTTCTAGAAATTTCTCGCATTCTAAGTAGTTCATGATATCAAAGTACCATGGCTTCCCATCTGACGCCTCTAGTTCCATTACAGGCTCGGTTTCAAAACTAGGCTTATCAGAGCTCAAAATTAGCACCAGTTTCATGGCCACTCCCTCAGGGTTATCCCACATTGACACTAAGGTTGCCAACGCATCAGCCAGACGGTTCTCATCTCTGGGCACAAAGTGGAAAGTGCAAGTCTCAAACTGCTCACTTATTCCTTTCAGATATTGAACATAGGGGGCTAGTCGTTCTTCTTTAACAGCCCACTCACCTCGGATCTGGTTTATTACCAAGGACGAGTCACCAAATACCTCTACGTTCCTTGCCCCCAACATCGCTAGAGCTTCTAACCCGAAGGTGCATGCTTCGTATTCAGCTTCATTGTTGGTTGCTTTATATCTCAGCTTCTTAGCAAGAGGAAGTTTTTCATTCTCTGGGGTTGTCAAGATGATTCCGACTCCGGCTCCTCTGTTATTCACTGCCCCGTCAAAGTGCAACTGCCATCCTTGAATAGAAATCGCGCCTATGCTCTCGTCAGGGAAGGTAAACTCGGGGGTGTCCCCTTGGATAGGATGTTCAGCAAGAAATTCGGCTACAGCTCGCCCTTTGATAGTCTTGCGGGTGATGTATTGCACATCGAACTCTTGTAGCAAGAGCATCCACCTCCCCATCTTTCCAAGCAAAGACGGTGCCTCCTGCAAATATCTCAATGGATTCTGCTTGGCTACTGCCTGAACCTTGTATGAGTGGAAGTAATGTCTCAGCTTCTTTGATGCCCAAATCACTGCAAGGCAGATCTTCTCCATTTCAGCATATTTTATTTCATAAGGCAAGAACTTCTTACTGAGGTAGTAAATCGCAAACTCCACCCCAAATTCATCCTCTTGAGCCATCATGGCGCCCACTGAACCGTCCTCTACTGCCAGGTACAGAATGAGCGGTTTGACAGGTTGCGGAGGCCTTAGCACTGGTGGATTTAACAGATATTCTCTAATATTATCAAAGGCTTTCTGGCAGTCTTCGTTCCAGACTACGGGCTGATTCTTTCTAAGCAGCTTGAAAACAGGTTCGCATATCGAAGTGAGCTTGGCAATGAACCGGCTAACATATTGCAGCTTGCCCAGGAAGCTCCTTACATCCTTTTCTTTTTGTGGTACAGGCATCTCTCTGATAGCTTTCACCTTGTCTGGGTCAATTTCTATCCCCCTCTGGCTGACGACATGTCCCAACAGCTTTCCTGAAGTCACTCCGAAAATGCACTTCTTGGGGTTAAGTCGCAGATTATACTTATCGATCCTGGTGAAGAACTTCTCTAGAGCCTCAAAGTGTCCCTCTCGGGTGGCTGATTTGACCATCATGTCATCGACATACACCTCCACTTCTTTATGAATCAGGTCACTTAGGATCTTGGTTGCCATCCTCTGGTATGTGGCCCCCGCATTCTTCAGGCCAAAAGGCATGACCCGATAGGCATAGGTGCCCCATTCCGTGATAAAAGCGGTTTTAACCCGGTCAGCTATCTTGTTCAGGATCTGGTTGTAGCCCACATAGCCGTCCCCAAAGCTGTACATCGCGCAACTGGCGGCACTGTCTATCAACACATCAATATGGGGTAGTGGAAAATCATCCTTAGGGCAGGCTTTGTTAAGATCTCGATAATCCACACACACCCTGACCTTTCCGTTCTTCTTTGCCACAGGGACCACATTTGCCAGCCATGTAGGATACTGGACTTCCACAAGGAACTTAGCTTCAATCTGCTGTCGAATTTCCTCCTTAACCTTGTCAGCCCATTCTGGTCTTAGCCTTCTCAACTTCTGCTTCACAGGCTTGCAATCTGGGTAAGTCGGAATGGCATGCTCCGCCACGTCTCGGTCAATCCCCGGCATGTCCTCGTAGGTCCAGGCAAAGACTTTTTCATGTTTTCTTATTATTCTCTCAAAATTTTTTCTCTCCTCAGGAGTTATGTTTGATGCTATTAGAATTTCTCTCGGATTTTCCGAGGTTCCAAGATTAAAAGGCGTTGTGCCAGTGGAGTCAATGTTAAAAATTGATGGAATATGATCATGTTCATGCATGTTGAAATCATTAGAAACATCGCACAAATAAGTGAAATTGTTCATCTTATTAATAATATTATAGTTATCATTTACATCATAAAAGAGTTCTGGAATAAAAAGACAATCTAGGCTAGAGTCCTCTTCCACCGCTCCCGAAGTTGATGCCGTTGCAGCTTGCTCATTAACTTTCTGATTTAGCAGAGGCCCCTCAGGCGCGTCGGAAGAAATCTTCAAATCCCCCATTTTCAGCTCTAATTCTGCTATCTTCTCTTTCCCTTTCAGCCTGGCAGCTACCATCTTTTCAGTAACGACCTCCTCAAGCTCGCACTTGTCCCAAGTGATACCCTGAGTCATGACTTCCTCATCCTAAAAGTCTTCAGCAATCTTGACGAACCCAACGTGCCAGTCATACACATCATTAAAGATCTCAAAGCCAGGGACAATCCTCCCATCTACCCATTGTGGCTCATCTTCACCAGTATACGCACAAACTGAGGATGCTGGCACAAAGCTCTCTGAAATGTGGGGGATCTTGTCTGTCACCCTCTTCTTGCCGAAGCCACCTCTATACCCCAGGCCTTTCCGGTTTTTCTGCCCTCGAGTGGTGATCGCGGTCTGCAACCCTTGGGAGCTTCTGCCCAATCCAGCCCCAGGAAGATAGTGCATCTTCTTCATCATACTAACCACAGCTGGGCTATCCACTGATCCGCGCTCTTCCCTTATCATAGACACGTGAAAGCTGCTGAAAGGTTGATTGGCAATTTCCAGCGCTGAGACCTGGTTTTCCCTGGCCGCTTTGATAGTCACCACCTCCCCTTCGTGTGGGAACTTTATCATCTGGTGCAGTGTGGATGGCACTCCTCCTAATTTATAAAACCAGGGTCTCCCAAGCAAAGCTGAGAAGTTAGCAGGGATGGGCAGAACTACAAATTCAACCTCCACTTCGATAGGTCCTGTCTTGACCAAAGTCTTGAAGGTTCCTGAAGCTTGCCTCCTCGAGTTATCGTAGGCTGTGATAGTCAGATCTGATCCGCTGAGCATATCCTCGCTTAAACCAAAAGCTTGCAAAGCTATTAAAGGGCACACGTTGATAGAAGACCCGTCGTCCACCATAACGCAAGCAGTGTGCTTACCGTTAATATGTGCTTTAATGTACAAGGGTCGGTTGTGGTTGCGGCCTTCAACAGGTAGGTCGGCGTCAGAAAAGACCAATCTCTCCTCGGATCCTCCCTTAATCAAACCAAAAGCTCTGACGGGGAAATAGTGGTGGCGACTGTGGCCTCAACCAAAGCTTCTACTACCTTCTGCCTATGAGAGGGGGATTGCCTCAACAGATCCCAAATGGATATCTGAGCCGCAGTCTTCTTCAATTGTCTAACAATCTGATTCTCTTCTGGCTCTTTCTCAGCTGATGGCTGTACCGGCTCAGGTGGCTTCGTAATCTCGGGGATCACCCTTCCACTTCTCGTGACAGCGCTTACCTCCCCCTCGTCTCCATTGGAGCCCCACAAATCAAGGTTCAACCCTTCTTCATCCTCGGCTTCTCCACCGCTTTCACTGCTAGACCAGCAATCAAGGGTCGCCACAACTGCTTTCCCCTTCCTATTCTCAGAATTATCAACAGCGGACTCCTCACTCCCATACAGATCTTGTAGCACGTACCACTCTGGCAGGCTAGATTGGATCATAAACACGGGTGGCGGTACGGCATTGTAACCGGGCATCTTCTCAGTTTCTCTCTTTTCAGGGTCAGAGATCTGCTTGCTATCAATCAAGTCTTGGATAGAGTGCCGGAGCGCCTTGCATTTATCAGTGATATGGCCCGAGTGCTGGTGGAATGCACAGAACTCGTTATCCTCATGTCCTGGTTTCCCTTGTGTCAGAGCTGGCCTAGGAGTCAGAGGGCGCAATTTTCCTTCCTTCATCAACCTCCTCAGGACCCAGGATAATGGTCTCCCCAAGTTCGAAAACTTCCTCTGGGTGGTTACCTCAGTAGCAGACACTTCACCCATTCTTCTAGTGCTATTACTGGGACCCGCCGGCCTACTGGTTCCTTGACCGGGGTTAGCCCTTTTGGCGAAATTGTCGTTGTTAGCTTTTCGGGTTAAAAACTCTCCCTCTGCTTCGATGGCTATATCTTTGAGAGACTCCCAGTCCTTTAACCCCTTCATTCTCAATCCCTCCTTCAAGTATGGGCTCGCATTCTTAGTGAAAAGACAAATCTGATCCTGGGTGTCAGGCTTTCAGCGCATCTCCATTACTCGGTTCCGCCATCGGGTAAGATACTCATGGAAAGATTCCCCGATTTTCTGCTGAAGTAGCTCAAGGTCTTTCAGAGTCACCTCCATTCTGGTATTACAGTCATACTGCTTCAGAAACTCCTCAGTGAGCAGATCCCAATCTTCTTTAGTGCGGCGGTCAAGGCCGTGATACCAGTCTATGGCATGGGAGGTCAGACTAAGACAAAAGTATTCCACATTCTGCTTCTTGGACAATGTGGTCCCCTTCATGACCAGAGAATATTGCTTCACATGTGCGGTGGGGTCAGAAGTACCATCAAACTTCGGCACATCCGACATTTTGAAATTATAAGGGATCGGGTCCTCTCCGTCCAACTCCCTATCCTCAGGATTCATCCCATGAGCTCTGCCTATCATACGAGCCATAGCCTCGAACCTCTCTTCCATCTTCTTTAGAATAAAGTCATCAGCTTGAGGCGCCTTCCCCTTCTCAGATGCCATGCTCAACCTATCATGCTCGATATCTCTATCGTCATCAATTCTCAACACTGGCCTCCTTCTCAACTCTCCCGAAGCCACAGATCTTAACTCTACCGGCGGCAGCCTAACGGGCTCTTCCCGCCTTTCAACCCTTTCTTCTTCAGGCTCATTCTGTCTCACTGGAGGAGGAGGAGGAGGATTCTGTGGAGCATTCTGCTGAGCGTTCTGCTGTGCCAAGGCGGTCAACATATTCATCATCCTGCCCTCGAATTCCTCAAAACGGCGGCCCACTTCTTTCGCAATCATGGCCCTGGTGGCGTCTTCCCCCCTAGGCGAGTTTACCATCTGAGATACCGTACCTCTGAGATCTCCGGTAGGCCCTCTCTATCTGATAGCTCAGGAGTAAGGACTCGGATCAGTCGACCGGTTGGTGATCTAGTCCACCTGGGCAGATCTATGATGGTTGCAGAGACAAAAGTTAGAATGATGCATGAAATGTAGGTATAATGCATGATCGTGATATGCAACACTTACAGAGCACAAGCAAGCAAGTTGGTCCTTCCACCCTTATTTCTCCCACACACGTGGTCGTGCAGTCTCTTTCCTAGGTGGGATTAGCCCAAGGGTCAACGAGGGACCCAATGGACGCGTATGGTGCGCGGCGGAAAACCGGCAGCATAACACTCCTATGCTAATGTACAAGCGGATGGATAATGATCGCCACGTATTTGGACGCTCCATAAATTTCGACATGGCCCTACCGGGGCATGATAGCCTTTGGCTAGGTTACCAAGCGAGACATTTGGACTCATCCAATACATGAAAATCCATACAGCAAGCATGAGATTAAGGTTCATTTCACCTGTGGAAAGTGACTACGGCCATTACATGAGCTTTGGACAAGGGAGATATTTCTTTGAGGCTACCCAAGCATGATCCCTGCCGACGGGTCTTGCTCATCACGAGCGTAGCGACCGATCGGGTCACCATTTTGATATACCATTGAGGTACGTGGCTTGGGCTGGTGATTATCCTTAACACTTCCCCAAATTGAGTGAAAATGAGGAGGTGCTTCAGGAACGCACCGGGGCTAGAAGAGGGACCAAACTAGCGTATTCTAAGGCTCTAATGATATGCAAATGCAAATTTGAGAGAAAGCGAATTTTATGAATTAAATTTTAATCATAAATGTTAAAAGAGGTATTTTCGAATTGAAATCTTGAACCATAAACGTCCCCAGCGGAGTCGCCACTGTGACGCGCCCCGGATCCCGAGCGACGCCCGTTCGACCGCCCGCACGTGGGCGATCGGGGCATTTGCGGGTCCGTTGGCATCTCGCGATGAATCGCAAGTGCGTCTATGTTGGGCAACAAGGAGGTATCATGGAGTCGCCACCCAATAGAACATTGGGAAAGTTTCTCTCGCCTCGGAGAGCCTAAGACTTGCGCATTTTATCCATATTGAGCCATGAGGCCTAGGATTAGCGCTAAAGCCTCGTGACCCAAGAAGTATTTTGGAGGATAACCTCTAACCTCTCGAGCCCAAAGACTAGAGCTGGGTCCGGGATTTCTCATTTATTTCTACCTCAATTAGTTTATGATTAAATTTTAATGTCATTAGTTCGCTCTCTCTCCACACTATGCAGTTTGATTAAAAGGCGCATTTATTCACATTTTGAAAGCAGTAAATGAGCAAATAGATAATAAAGCAATAAATTACAATAATACAAGGAGCGGAATACAACTCCCTTTTGTAAATGTGCGAGGCATACATAAATCGGGGCATTGCTTATTCTTGAGGACTTTGGTCCTCGCATGCATCATTATCAAAAACGGGATATTTAATTTGTGATGATCTTTATTGGATAAAAATAGGGCATTGGACCCTTTTGCATTTTATACAAAACTCATTTATATTTGAGTACAAATCGTTGGTCTATTTTACATTCAACGGGATAAAAGAGCTTATTCATATACATAAAATAATTAATGAATGAATAGGCAAGAGAAATAAATCAAGAGGTTTAAGAAAACTAAACCGGACGAAATCCCCCACGTATGGTAGGCAGCCGCTCAAGCTCGGGATTATCCAAGAGATCCAATATACACTCATAGGAGGTTAAAAGATGTCAATAAATACAAAATTAACATATAAGAAATCAAAGAGACTGAGTAGAAATGAAAAATGATTTTAAAAAGATGGAGACAGAACCCACCGACGGCCTTCCTTGGTTGACCGACGGGCGTCGGTTCGGTTATCCGATATGCCCGTTTGTCACTCAAGAATGGGCGTCTGTAGGTGGGTGACCGATGGGCGTCGGTGATAAAGATGACCCGTCGGTCACCCCTGTCTCCGAAAAACAGAACGGGGAGAAAGAGAGAGAAACCTTTTTCTAAGCCAAAAAGAGTTTTATCCCAAAAGAAGATAAGAGAGTCAAGATAAATGAAAATAACGACAGGTATTTGTTAATTTCACAAAATGATAAATAAATATAAAGATAAAATGGGGAAAGAATCCGGAATATTTACCCTCAGATAGTCGCTTTGGGTAAGATTTTGGTGTCGGTTGGAGCCCCGCGCGTTCCACGAGAAGCAAGGATGAAAGATTAAAGAGAGAAAATGGGATATTTCACCTTCAATCCTTCAGAAGAACGATTTTGGAGTCAAAATCTAAAGAAAACTAATTAGCTTTTAGTTCCTTTGATTGATTTGATCCTTGATTAAATAGATTTCTTTGAGAAAAAGTGTTTTTGGAAGAGAGAGAAAATGTGCTTGAAATTGGGCAGAGTTTCCTCTTCTGAAAATTTTTTCTACCCTTTTCAAATGAAAATCCGGAGCTTTTATAGCCAGACACGACCGACGGGCGTCGGTGTATAGAGGCAGGCGTCGGAAGAATCCTTCTGACACAAGGATTCGTCCGACGGCCCTGCCACATCCACCGACGGGCGTCGGAAGGATTCCGTGCTCCGGGAAACCAGGCGGCAATCTGACAGGGGCGGTGATTTTTCGACGGGCGTCGGAAAATACCCATAGCCGTCGGTGACTCGAAGCAACGGGCTGGCTCGACAGACGGGCTGGCCGTCTCTGGAGGACAAAAACCTTTTGACTCGAAAAAACCTCTGTTTTTCTCTCCTCCGCTCAGGAATGATAAAAACCTCATTTGTCATGGAACGTGGGGCTAAAACCTCTAAATCCAACCTACCATTCAGGCTTGGACACTGATTTCATCATAGGGTAACCTCTGATCCGGACCGCTCCAGGACACGGTGCTTACACATGCTCTTAACATATCCTCTAAGATCTGAATCACTCGCTCGGACTGACCATCTGTCTGAGGATGAAACGCCGTACTGAAATTCAGCTTAGTACCCAAATCTCGTTGCAACTCTTTCCAGAACTTAGATGTGAACCTTGGATCTCGGTCTGAAACTATAGACAAAGGCACTCCATGCAACCGAACTATCTCATCCACATAGATACTGGCTAATATATCCATCTGGTAATCCATCCTAACCGGCAAAAAGTGAGCAGACTTCGTGAGTCGATCTATAATAACCCAAATAGAATCATGCTTTTTCTGAGTCGAGGGCAACCCAGAAACAAAATCCATGGCGATATCATCCCACTTCCACTCCGGAATGGACCAAGGCGTGAGCAATCCAGAAGGAACTTGGTGCTCAGCCTTAACCTGCTGACATGTCAAGTACTTGGATACAAAGTCCACTATGTCCCTCTTCATACCCGACCACCAATAAAATTGCTTCATATCCCGGTACACACAAACGGGTTCTAAACAGAAGAACCCCATCCTGAACCGAAAACTCTGACTGCTTGCCTAAACTGACCTTTTGCACAATCCGCTGAAGCTTCTCATCAACCTTTTGAGCATCCACTATCTTCTGCCTCAAGGTAGGCTTGGCCCTCATCTGAGCTATCAAAGCCCCATCTGAACAAAACTTCCATCTGAACCGTCTCAAAAATAAGGCAGAAACTTACTTCCGACTCAAAGTATCTGCGACTACATTGGCCTTACCCGGATGGTAATCCACAATGCAGTCGTAATCCTTAAACAGCTGAAGCCATCGACGTTGCCTCATATTCAGTTCCTTCTGAGTCAGGAAGTACTTCAAACTCTTGTGGTCCGTAAAAATCCTGCACTTCTCTCCATAAAGATAATGAAGCCAAATATTCAAAGCAAAAACAACCGCTGCTAACTCAAGATCATGCGTCGAATAATTCCTCTCGTGAGGCTTCAACTGCCGAGAAGCATAAGCCACCACCTTACCTTCCTGCATCAGAACACATCCCAGACCAACACCTGAAGCATCACTATACATAACAAACTCCTTACCCGAGGTGGGTTGAGTCAGTATAGGAGCTTCAACCAACAACTGCTTCAACCTCTCAAAATAAGCCTGACACTTATCCGACCACTCGAACTTAATTCCTTTCCTCAGCAACTTAGTTATCGGAGCGGCAATCACAGAGAAACCTTTAACAAACCGACGGTAGTAACCCGCCAGACCAAGGAAACTCCTCACTTCCTGAACATTCCTAGGCGCTTTCCAATCGACTATCGACTCAATCTTAGCTGGATCTACTTGAATACCCTTAGCTGAAACTATGTGGCCCAAAAATGACACTTCTCGAAGCCAAAAATCACACTTACTCAACTTGGCAAACAACCGATGCTCCCTCAGAACTTGCAAAACCATCCAAAGATGCTCCATGCTCGGCCTCATTCTTGGAATACACCAGGATATCATCTATAAACACCACCACACACCGGTCTAAGTACGGCCTAAACACTCGGTTCATCAAATCCATGAATGCCGCTGGAGCATTAGTCAAACCAAACGGCATCACAAGGAACTCATAATGGCCATACCGAGTCCAAAACGCGGTCTTAACCACATCCTCATCCTTAACACGAAGCTGATAATACCCCGACCGTAGATCTATCTTAGAGAAAACACCGGAACCCCGTAGCTGATCAAACAAATCCTCGACTCTGGGCAACGGATACTTGTTCTTTAATGTGACCTTATTGATCTGCCTGCAGTCGATACACATTCTCAAGGATCCATCCTTCTTCTTAACAAACAGAACCGGAGCTCCCCAAGGAGATATGCTGGGTCGAATAAACCCCTTATCCAATAGCTCTTGTAGTTGAGTTTTAAGTTCTCTCAACTCCACAGGAGCCATCCGATAAGGTGCTTTCGATACAGGTGTGGTACCCGGCATAATCTCTATGGCTAGCTCAACTTCCCTCTCTTGAGGCAATCCCGACAGTTCACTTGGAAAAACATCACCGAAATCTTGAACAACAGGGATGTCTTCAATCCTAACTTGCTCCCTCTTGGAATCCAAAACTACAGCCAGAAAAGCCTCACAACCCTTTCTCAAAAACCTCTTGGCTTGAATCGCAGAAATCACATTATTCACAAAACTCGCACCCAAACCTCTTACAAATACTGGAGCTCGATTCCTATCCCGAAGCACGAAGGTCTTTCTATGACAATCAACTACCGGTCGGTGCTCACCCAACCAGTCCATACCTAAAATCAAATCATACTCTCTGAAGAGCAACTCTATCAAATCCGCAGGGAACTCAACTCCCTTAACCAACAAAGGACAATTCCTAAAAACTTTACTCACACTGACTCTATGCCCTAATGGATTGGTCACACAAATCTCATAATCTAACTGATCTACTACATGCAACTTATCAATTATCTTATATGTGCACAACTATGAGTGTGTGGAACCAGGATCTATTAGAGCATATAATTCAGTGTCATGGAGTAGGAACTTACCAGCAATCACATCAGGGGCATCCTGCTCCTCTCTAGCTCTAACAGCATAAGCTCTAGCTGCTACCGGTGGAGGACGCTCAACTGTCTCGGAAACAGCTCCATCTCTAGGTCGACCGCCTCGACCTCTACCTCTAGCAGCCTGGGAAACATTCGATCCAACTCTGCTAGCTCCTCCCTGAGGTCCCGAATCCTCACCCATTAGTGGACAATTAGCCAAACGGTGCTCGGTGCTCCCACACTTAAAGCACCCACCAGTGAGCCACCTACACTCACCCCGGTGAGCCTTACTGCAGTTCTCACAAACAGGTATCACATCAGATCGGCCACCCCTACCAGAGCCAGATATTGCAGCTGAACCTTGCCTTCTCCCTCTGGTAGCCGAACCAGTTGATGGTTCATCTTGCGAGTTCCTAGATCTCTTACCCGAAGATGAAGAGAAACCACCTCTAGCAGAACTCCTTCGCTGGGCTCTTTCTCTAATCAAAGATTTCGTCTTCTCCGCCCTCATGGCAGCCTCAGCAATCTGATAATAACTTACTCCCGGTGTAACCATCAAAGAGATCAAAGCAATTTTAAAAGAGTCATTTAACCCGGCTTCAAAATGCTTGCATCTGAAATCATCCGTCATAACCCCACGCGGAGCATAGCGAGACAACCGGTTAAACTCTTTCTCATAGTCCGCAACTGACAAAGCTCTTTGCCTCAAACTCAGAAACTGCGCCCATCTTGCGTCCTTATAAGCCTGGGTCACATATTTCTTAGTGAACTCCTCATTGAAGAAATCCCGAGTAACTGGATCATGCATCTGAGGTCGCCTACATACCAACTCCCACCATTCATAAGCCGACCCTTGAAGCAATGCCACAGCACACTCAGCTTGCTGATCGGGAGGAAACCTGACTTCCCTCAAAGCTCTCTTAACCTTATCAAGCCACTTCTCAGCTACCTCTGACTCATCAAGCCCAGTCCCATAAAAATCCTCGACACCAGCTCTTCTTAAACTCTCTATCGGAGCTTTCGGGGCAGTCACCCTTTCCAAAACCCGAGCCATGTCCTGATGCAATCTGAACATTGCCTCAAAAGGCATGGCAGTGGCCTCGGGCTGGACCCTAGCACGTTGAGCCGACACAGAAATAGAAACAGACGGATTTACAACTGGAGGATTCACACTTTCAACAGATTCCTCGAGCGCACCATGGGCAGAATCAGAATCCATCTAACAAACAAGAGGACAACCGCATCAGCCAACACAGCCCTAGACATAGACATATCCACACATAACATCACACAGACAATCACCCAGAAATGCCTAAACCTAGGCTCTGATACCACAACTTGTAACACCCCTTACCCGTACTTAGGCGATCCCATCCGATAAGGAGTGAGATGCCGTATGAGTAAAGGTGCCACCACACAGATACATAATATATATATACATTCATACATAAACATACATGCCGAAATATAGGGTAATTTAAAACTTTACAAAACCATTAAAGAAATAAGCTGATCATGCATTAATATAATGGAAGTCATTACATTACTGTTCTGATCAACTAAGAGATACAATAGATAATTACAAATCCCAAAATACATATACAGAAGCGGAAGCTATTACAAAATCAATATAAGAGAGTTCTATACAAAAAGAATCTCAAAATACAAAACTCAATCCTATTCTAAACCGTGCTGCGTTGGCTTAGACTGCGGTGACTCTACCAAGGCAACTCCTTTCGCACCTGCACGGGTAAACACACCGTGCTAAGCGATAAACGCTTAGTGGGGAAACACATATATAGTATAAGAATGACCACTCACAATGGTCGTCAAGGCAATACACACGCGAATTTCATGAACATAAATACAATAATCATGGCATAACAATAGCACATACTCATGCTCACATACATAAAGCCGTCCATCAAAAAGTTCGTAATAATATTCATATATTCAAAACAAATTATACTTTCCACCATTGAATCCATACATAAATCACCTACGTTTTCTTATATTACAAATCATACAAGGCACCTGCTGACTCGAGGGAGTGGATAACGAGTATACGGATAGTACTTTACGGGTACGAGCCGATAAAATTAAGATACTTTTAACTTTTGCAAAACATTTTCAAAAGGGATCCTTTCACATAAGGTTCGCGAGGAACCAAACGGGGACCTGATCGGGGTCTAAACTTATCAAAGGGCGCTGCAGCTAAGAGACTCTATTAGGCATGCCTAACTATCCACTTACTAGACTCTAGCAGGTCATGCATAAATCATTCAATTCATTTCATAAGATATTAAGCATAAATCTCATAAGCACTAAAGGGAACTGGAGTTCAAAACCACACGTAACGAAGGAAAAATTCACTCAACATACAGAAACTGTCGCGCTCGCGACAGAGACCAAAGTCTCTTTGCTGCGCGCGCGTGACGGGTTTCGCGACCGCGAGGAGGAAGAAAGGGCCAGGCTCTGTCGCGCTCGCGACGAGTGTCGCGATCACGACAGAGAACAATTGTGGCTGTCGCGGGCTCGAGATAGCACTTGGCCAACATCGCGCTCTGTCGCGATCGCGATAGAGGATGCTCAACACCTCGGCTGTCGCGGGCTCGCGATCTCGCGACAGTGAAGCTCCAATCATCGCTCTCTATCGCGCTCGCGACAGCATCGGGATTTCAAAAATCTGCAGAATTCTGCAGATTTTCCTCCTCCAAAAATCACCCATACACACACACAATCCAACCATGAGCTTCTTACCTCAAACCCAGCCATCCAATAGCATCAACAACTATAATATAACATTTAATAATAAGAAATTTCATTCAATACATTAATTTAAACCTCCAATTTCAAGATTCAACCAAAAACCCAATATATGCCCAAAACCACATCAATTCCCAAATTACCAAAATTAACTCATGCTCTTGCAAGATCCACATTCCAAAACAATAACCATATCATACATACCATAGCAAAGGCATATCACCACCCAATTTCCACAAATCATCAAGAACACATACATGAACATATTTGCATGCAAAAGCAAGAAAAACCCAAACCTTCAAATCCTTAGCTCCTATTGCTTGGATCCACTAGTTCCAGCCTTCTCCTTGCCCTTTGGCTCGCGAGGAGGCTCAATTAAGCACAAACAAGCACCCAAACACCAAGAACATAAAACCCTAGCTTAGATCAAACCCAAGAAGAAGAAGAATATGCATGAATAACCAAAAGGAAAAAGCATAAACTTACCAAGGAAGATGAAATGGAGTAATTAATTCCACCACTTGAGCTTGAATCTAAGTAGAACTCTTAGGAGAGTGCAAAGGAGGAAGAAGAAGAAGAAGAAGAAGAAGAAGAAGAGAAAACGGGAATGGGTTCCAAAAAAATCAAATTTCCCTTTTTCATTTCCTCTTTCCCAATCTTCCTTTCCTCTTTACACATGTCAACCATCTAGTGGAGGAGATCATTTACTCACACCCTAACTAAATGTATCACATGCACACAATACTCTCTCACTAATGCATACCCTACAAATGTGTGAACACACACACTCAAACATAGCCCCACAAACACATCCTACAAACATATGCATGCCCACACACCACAATAACCCTCTTGTGCATATCCTACTATGGTGCACTTAACCACACACAATGTGACTCCCATGCACACACACTACAATGGTGCACTCATGCACACACAAACCTGTCCCAACTAATTTGCACCATAATGCAACACATATGCACACACGCACCAGAAAAACCCCAACTCATGCAATATTACTAAAATGCCCTTATGATCAAGCCAAAACACATATAAATACATACACACACATGGCTCATTCTACTAGGGGGCAAACGGGTGTGACAGAACTCTAATCACTATTATCAGATTCTAGAGAGGCTAAACTTTACTTAATAGGCTTGGATTGGGGAGAGATGAAGAGAGAATTGAAGAAAATGGAGAAAGAATCAAGATGAACAATTATGACTTATGGAGGAGGAGGAGAGCTGCTGGAATTCTAGAGATTTCTCTAGAAAAGTCTGATATTTCAGCCTTTATATAGCCTCTCCTAATGGGCCAAATCATGGGTTAATCAATTGGGTCAAACCAAAAGCCCATTTAGGTTAATAATCCCATTTTTCAATCCAAAAATAATTTATCTCACTTTCCAAAATCAATTCTTCCCAAAATCAATTTCATAATTCTTAAAATATATAATTTAGCTTCCACGTAAATTTTTAGGTCAATTGGAGACCGTTTTTCGATCCGGTAATTTCTTAGCAGTTCGATAACTTAATTTTCTGTCTCACCGTAAAATTCCTTTTTCACTACCAAATAATTCTACATATTATTTAGAGAAAATCTGGAGCTTATGGTAATTTTTAAAGATTATCTACTATTTTTAATAGCCCGGTCAAAGCTCGATCAAACTAGTCAAACCAAAGTCAATTGGTCCGACCGGTCCGGTTCACTAGTTGAACCGGTTCGGTTTACTTTTCATCCTTAACATCATTTTCACTCTTAATATCCCATTTAACCTTGGTTTCATTTCAATCAGGGTCTTTATCCAGTTCGGTTCAATTGAACCAGTCCGATTCATCCATTTCTCAGTGTCACCATAAAATTATTTTTTAACTACCATACTATTTTACAAACTATTCTGAGTCTAACTACGCCTTCAGATAACTTTTCAGACGTCATTTACTAACTTTAAAGTCTCGATCAAAGTTTGGTCAAACCTAGTTACAATTTGAATCGAACTAGAGGTTTTTTTTTCAGTTTGACTTTCGGATACCTATTTGATCTCATTTTCACTTCAAATTACATCAATAGACTCCATTTAACAGACACTTTCCAACAGTTCAATAAAATATTTTTCCTTATAGGCTTCTCTAGAGGTCACCCATCAGGGGCTTCCTTGACCTGAGCACGTTTAACCTTTCTCTTCTACTGTCTTTTAACACACAGTCACTGATATTTTCATATGAAATTCACAGTATACATTTTACAGATTTCACTGATCACTACTGACCCGGTATTCGGCCAATTACAATGTTAAACCCATTCGACATGATTGTATGATGAAGTCTCAAGTACCATTGTGTTGAAGACTGTTTAAGGCCATAAATTGAGCTCATCAATCAGTAAACCCTATGTTCACTGTCTTTTTCGATGAAACCTATAGGTTGTTCGATCCAATTCTCCATTTGCTTCCAATGTGCTTTGCCTGGGTGAAATTGATATTTATTTACCATGCCTACTGCATAGCATATATCATTTCTTGTACACAACATCGCGTACATAAGACTTCCCACAGCACTGGTACATAAAACGTTCTTTATACGTTCATTTTTCTTGGCGTCTTAGGATATATATCTTTACTAAAAAACTGATTCTTGACAATGGGGTTATCTATGGGTTTGCAGTTTTGAATATTAAATTGTTCAAGGTCTTTATTGATATACTTCTCTCGAGAAAAGACAACAATATTCTCAAACGATCTCTTGAAATCTTAACTTCAAGAATATAATATGCTTGACTCATATCCTTTATCTCAAAGTTGGACGATAACCAATTTTTTTATTACTTTTACGTACAATTTGTCATTTTTAGCTTTAAATATGCCGTTTACATACATTGTCAAAATAACAAATTCACTTTCAGAGCTTTTACTATAAACACAATGATTTTCATCAATTATGTTAAACCCATTCGACATGATTGTATGATAAAGTCTCAAGTACCATTATGTTGAAGACTGTTTAAGGCTATAGGTTGAGCTCATCAATCAGCAAACCCTATGTTCACTACATTTTTCGATGAAACCTATAGGTTGTTCCATCCAATTCTACATTGAGAGAACTAGTCTCCACTTCCATTTGTTTAGTTTTAGGTCCAAACTCGCCACTATGGCAAGAATCAACTTTATTGATGTAAATCTTACAACAGATGAGAAAGTCTCCTCATAGTCAATCTCTTTCTGTTGTGTAAACCCCTTAGTAACTAGCCGAGTCTTGTATCTTTTGATACTTCTTTCAGTATTTCGTTTCACTTTGAGAATTCATTTATTCCCAATTTGTGTCCTTCCAGTAGATCAACCAGTTCTCAAACATTGTTTAATCTTATGGATGCTATTTCTTCTTCCATTACTTTAATCCATTTCCTTAGATGGGCATGAAAAAGCCTTTTGAATATTTTTATACTCTTTCTTGTCTTGCGAGGTAACCAAAAGGGTTTCATTCAAGCTTTCGATTTTAAATCGCCGGCATGTAACACTTATCATTTTAGATTTTTTGCAGTTTTGAATCTTGATAAACATGTCTCATATATTCATCGTGATTCACAATGCTCCCATTGGGACCATGTTCCATACTCCCACTGGAGTCAAGAATACCATATTCTTTCCTCCCATTGGAGTGAAGAATACATTCATTTAAATCAGGTCTCGAACATCCGGATCGTTTGGAGCACGAAGGTCTTTACCTTCTTCCTCTAGCCCCCTCCCACTTGGATGGAGTTATCCTAGTGGTTCTCATCCTGAGTTTCATAGAAAGTGAAATCCTAATTCACTTTGCCCAACTTTGAAAATTCATTCTCTAAGAATATGAGAACTCGTGATATGAATTTTATCACAGTGCCATTTTCTTGTTCACCCACGAAAATATATCCTTTTGATACTTCATAATATCTCACATAGATACTCTTTTTACCTTTTGGTCTCAATTTACCAAATTAAGGTGTCATGGATGTAAGCATTATAACCCAAAGGTTGTAAATGGCTTAGGTCAGCTTGTCAACCAGTTCGCAACTCATAAATTGTGGTAATGACAGATTTGGAGGGCATACAGTTCAGAACATATGTTAGAATTCAGCAAAGTTAAGGAGCAATTTGTCATTTTACATTGATGAACTTCATTTAGGTTTTCCAAATTTCGTTTGATTTGCTGAATAGTCATTGACCTTTTTTGATTCAGAGTTGAAAAAGCATAACTAATGAATAGCCGTTGATGATAAAAAATGTGCATTAATAATTGAAATTCAAATTAGTTTATAAATTTAGAAGCGTTGAATGCACGTTGGGATTTATCAATGGGCATTGGTTTTTATAGTTGAAAAATTTGCTTGAGAAACACAATCGTTCAATGGGCAATGGATTCGTTGAACGAGACTGTTGAAAGTTCACTTCTAAGATATGGAAGTTTCATTTATCAATAGGTGTTGGACACTATGGAACAACGATTGGGCATCGCATTTGTGTTAATTCAAAGTATCATGATCAGAGGAGGATTCAAACAATTAGTCCTATTCCGATTAAAGCTTTTCAATTCAACTCACTACGGCCTATTTGGAGTATTTCTAAAGAAGTTTTAGTTCAATTTGGATTAAATTTATCTTTTTTGACCTAATTGTAATACTTTAAATAGTCATTTGTTTAGTTTTAGTAAGATGGGCTATTTTTAGCTCTGTTTAACTTCAAACCTCTTTGTTTTTCATTGTTGAGTTAGTTTAGTTTTGAGATTTTTATTAAGGATTGCTACTGAAATTGAAGTCAATTTTCTCCTTCTTCAAAAGTATAATATGAACTTTCTCTCAATTTCTTTTGTGTTTTGCATAGAGATAAGTGAGTAGTCTCTTTTAGTGAAGGGGATTCTTGAATCACTACTGACTTAATCTAGTTAAATTATGATTTAATGTGATTTAATTTTAAGCTATTATCTCTTAGGACTTAATCATAAGTTTTTATATGAATGGTTTGTGTTAGGTGAGAGTTTGAATAATTAGTTTAAAACAATTCATGAGTATGAAGTTTATGCATGCTTGAGTTTATTCGTCAATGTGTTCTTATTCTTAATTGTTTGCTGGATTGGTTTTGTCTAAAATAGGGACCATGTTCACTAGAATAACATGCTGGCAGAGAGTGTTTAGCCTTTAACAAGTTAACCTGGCTTAGATTAAGTTTTTTTCATAATTCAATGCATGAAGGATATTAGTGAGGATATCATTACTTTAATATGGTTTTTCTTGATTAATTGTCTTGTTGGTTGATTTTGATTAGTTTGATTCATTTAAGTTTATTTCATAGTTAATTTTGCTTTAATTAATTTTAGATTTTTGTTTAATTAGTTAAAACTCAAAAAACCACGATGTCTCATATAACATAAGCAATTTTAGGATTATAGCTACAGTGAGAGAGGTTAAATATGGCAAACCTTTTGCCTTCTCTTGCACCTCAAATTTAAACAAGACTAATTGAGCAGTGATATTTCTTCCTACTTCTCGAAATAATGTTGATGTATCAGTGGTGGTTGATTAAAGAACAATAAAGGATTTCCTTACTCCTACAATGACTACCACTGCTCGGAGCATTGTTCCACTAGCTTTTTTAGCAAATAAATTTGAGTTGAAAGTATCTATGATCAGTTTGGTGTAGAAGAACTTATTTGGAGGGTATGATTATGAAGATCATCTCACCACTTGGGAATGTTCATAAATGTCTATGAGATGGTCAAGATTAATGGAGTGCCACCAAATGTGATCAAGTTGAAGCTATTTCCATTCTCTTTAGGTGGGAAGGTGTTAGATTGGTTACATTACCTTCTTGGTGGGTCAATTAGAACATAGGATCAGATGGTGCAGAAGTTCTTAGCCAAGTTCTTTCCACCAATTAAGATTGCAATGATAAGGAATAACATATGCAATTTCAAGCATGCAACTGATGAATCTTTTAATGAAGCTTGGGATAGGTTCAAAAGACTTATCAAAATTTGTCCACATCATGATATATCTATCTATCAGCTAGTGTAGAGTTTCTATTCTAGAGTTTCTATTGCAACTAGACACCTTTTGGATACAACTATAGTGGGCACTATAATAGAAAAAGGCTTGAGCATTCATTTGAGCTTATGGATAAGATGGCATCTAATGAGGCATTATGGACACTAGTGCGAGCAACTTCAAAGCAAGGTCCAGGTTTGTATGTAGTGGATGAAGTATAACCACTTAAGGCAGAATTAGAAGCATTAAAAGAACAAATGCAAGGAATAAAAATGCAACAGGTTGCAACAATAGGGCCTACATGTGAGCTATATAGTGTTGGATATTCTTTTTAAGAATGTCAAGAAGGTGAGCAGTACATTAATGCAGTTAATATTAACCAAGTCATTGTTGTCAATGATATTCGCAGGAATAATAATCTAGGGTGGAGAAATAATCCTAACTTCAATTAGAGAGATAACCAACCCAACCAAGGAAATTCCTCTACTGAGCCAAGGCCACCAACATTACCATACCAAACAAGCTCCACCATTTAACCCACCTGATTATCGACCTAGACCACCGGTACAACAAGAGAATAAACTAACTTTAGAGGATATGATTTCTAGCTTTATGACCATCCAATCCTTTTTTATGGCAAGCTAAGATGTTAGGTGAAAAAGCCAAGATGCATGATGAGGAATCAAGAGGCAACCATTAAGAACCTTGAGACACAAATGGGCTAATTGACAAGTTCCCTTAATTCTAGACCCCATAGAACAACCTAATATCGTGGAGAGGAACCTTAAGGAGGAAGCCAATGTAATCACTCCAATGAGTACAAAGGAGTTGGAGCAATAAATAAGTAAGTCTACCACACCCAAGGAGTCAAAAGCAAAAGTGAGGTAAAAATTTCTAACCCTATTCACTCTTTAATATGATGACATTTAAGTAGCTGAAAAAGGTAAAGGGACTCTGTAACACCCCCTACCCATACGTAGGAGAACCCATCCGCGAGGGAGTGAGAACCCGTACGAGCAGGGGGTGTCACACAATAAGCAAAATGGTACATACATACATTCACAATATAAACATACCAATAAACAGCGAAAATTAAAACTTTAAAACCAAAAGATTATTCATTCATAGAGTAACAATATTCAATTACATGACTGTTCTGATACCATCATAATTACATCATTCAGAGATACATAGCGAAAGCTTACAAAATACTATATACAAGAGAGATCACTATTACAAAAATAATGATGATACAAAAAGAAACTAAGTCCTATCAACATTCCCACTATGTTGGCTTGACTGGCGGCAACTCTCCCAAAAGCTATACACCTTCCGTACCTGCACGGGTGAAAACACCGTGCTAAGCGATAACGCTTAGTGGGAAAACAAACAATAATATATGGACGGCCATTCATAATGGTTTTCAAGGCAATTCACATACATAATGGCATATTGAATATCATAAGATATAATCACAATAAAATTCCATTCATATCCATTCAAAGGTTCAATAAACATATTCATATGTCAACAGATTCATATGCTCATAATTAGAGTCATTCAGATTCAAATACTTATAATCATACTCATACGGATTCACATACTTATAATCATACCTGTAGCGCCCAAATACCCCTTAGAAGAATACTGGGACGCCACTAGCACATACTTTACACTTCAATAAATATGTACACTTTCATGCGGAAGCTAATTAAATTATTTATTATATCAACCTTTTAAACCATTAAGCATATTACTAGTTGTCATTCATACTTTGAGAAAATGCATAGTTCCTAAATTATTACATGCCATATGTTCGTTAATATCCGTTTACAAAAATGAAGCCTGAACAGCTTCTAAAAACTTCTGTTTATCACAATTAAGATCTCACAACAAAACCCCATAACCTACATCAAAGCTTCCTAGTGTTGACCTCGATGATGATGCGGGGATATCCTTCGACACTTCTAACCTGAACCTGCACGGATTAAAGAAAACCCGTGCTAAGCGTTTTACGCTTAGTGGGGAACTCGTGCAAATATTTCACACAGCATAAATTTATCACACAACACATCTTTGCATCTTATTCATAGCAATAAAGTTTTCACCTAACTCAACATGCTTCCATATTACCATCAAACAAACTCTGGTTTTTAGCAAACTCAAATCAGAATATAATTATTATCAATTTCATATAAAACCTCCCAATTACACATCAATATTCACATCTACACATGTTACACACATCCTCTTTTATTTCTGATTTATCTATTTAGCCTGCACTTCAATGTCATGGATAATGGTTATCACTTTAGTACCTCTAGGGTATTGTATCACTTTATCACTGGTAACACTTTATCACTATTACCACAAGGGTACGTATCACTTTATCACTTGTACCACGAAGGTACTTATCACTTTTATTCACTTTCTGATTCCTGTGGAATCAATCACTTTAATCACTATGGCTGCAGCACTTGACCCTATAGGCATGCCTATCTATCCATTACTTGACCCGCAGGCTTTGTTATTTAATTCATATCAATTACACATTGTTTCAGAATTTCGATTGTTTTCAGATATCACATTTATTTGGCACCTATATATATTAGTGCAAAAATACGTCATCATATTCATACACATTCCATGCTCATTTGCATATATGATCATTATTCACATGCCTAATTATAGCCATGTATCTTTCTGTCCATTCATCAATTTACAACATTTAATACCTCAAGGCATGCATTTGATTTCAACTCACATATTGGACCACATTACAATTCCACAATTATAGTGTTACAACTATATCATCTCTTACATGCATATTCACTCTTAATTCCAATCATGCTTATAATTTCATAATTGTGCATTTAACATGTTACACAGGTATTTGAGATACGATAAACCTTTAGTGGGGAACAAATCATCAGTATCAAACTGATCACAACTTATTATTGAAAACTGGGCATTTATATGGGTGTATCACAAATCTGGCAGCTTTACACGGCGGTTAGACTTACCCTCACCGCCGTGTAAAGTGACAGAATTGGTTAGTGTCACCTTATTTACACTTCACACGGCGGTTAGACTTATCCTCACCGCCGTGTAAAGTGACAGAACTGGTTAGTGTCACTTTACTTACGCTTCACACGGCGGTTAGACTCATCCTCACCGCCGTGTAAAGTATCCAGGTTGCAACGCTGATGGGATTCTCACGATTCACACGGCGGTGAGACACTTCCTGACCGCCGTGTGACTCCTGGGAATTCCAGAAATTATGTTGAATCTTTCCCCAAACAAACCCAGAATATAAACACTTCAAAATACACATTTTTAATGATGATTTGAACCCCAAACTTACCATCTTCTTACCTGAATTTGTTATCTCATTTACACGTACAAAATCATGCATCATACATTCACTCCATCATCATCAATTCACATGCAATTTATTGAACAACTTGTACAAACATCTTGTCATCATTTCAGCATGTAAATATACCACATTTCATCTTATTCTTACCTTAAATTTATCTTTCCTTATTACAAATTAACATGCATCCACATATTCATCAATTTCAGCAACCAAAATGCACATGCAACACACATTTAATTAGTTCCCAAACCTTGACTCCTTAGCTTCTATTAAGTTGGTTGATCACTTGCTTCACCAACTTTATCCTTGCCCTTTGCTTTTCTCCTTTCTTCAGCTAATAATACATGCATTAACCAGCATTATAATCCTTACAATAAACACTCTAAGAGTAGGTAGAAGAACAGAATTTGCATGCATGTTTATATGACCACATACCTCTTTAATCTTGCCCCCTTAACACATGCATGCAAACCTCCTTACTAACACTCACTCAAGGCTGAAATGCTAAGGGAAAAGAGAGCTTAGATAGCTGGAAATTATGTGCAGATTTTCACTCTCAAATGGCCTACGAATTTCTGCCCTTTCCCTTAGACAAAGACATGCAATTTGCTAGGTGTCAACTCCTCCTTATGCCACCCTCACTTTAGCATTTCCCATACATCCTTTGTCCCCCACTTCTCTTATTTTAATCCTTCAATTTCCAGAAATTCCCACTTAGAATTTCTGCCTCCACTAACACCCAATTAGCCATTATTCTATTCCTTAATCACCTCATTAGCCATCTTAATAATTCTGCACAAGCTTAATTAAAATAACCATTAGTTAATCTTTCCCTTTTTACAATTTAACCACTAAACTTATATTTATCTCTCAATTAAACCCTTGGCACAATTTTAATTAAATCCAATGTTACACATATAATACATTTTACACTACAATTATGTTAAATTCAACTAGGGGAAAATCCGGCCATTACAACTCTCCCCTCCTTAAAGAATTTCGTCCTCGAAATTCATACCTGTGTCAAACAATTGCGGATGTTGTTCTCGCATAGCCGCCTCTGGCTCCCAAGTTGCTTCTTCCACACCATGGTGTTGCCAAAGCACTTTCACCAATGGTATTTGTTTACTCCGAAGTTGTCTTACTTCTCTTGCCAAAATCTTCATTGGTTTCTCGTCATATGAAAAATCCGCTTGCACCTCTATCTCTTCAACTGGTAGCACATGAGACTCATCCGAGCGATACCTTCTTAACATAGATACATGAAATACATCATGTAATTTTGACAAAGCCGGAGGTAAAGCCAACCTATAAGCCACGGAACCAATCCTCTCTAGCACTTCATATGGTCCAATAAATCTTGGACTCAATTTTCCTTTCTTCCCAAATCTGAGTACTTTTCTCCAAGGTGATACTTTCAAGAACACCTTGTCGCCTACATCAAACTCGATGCTCCTCCTCTTCAAATCCGCATAAAATTTCTGTCTATCACTTGCTGCCTTCAACCTTTGCTGAATAATCTTAGCTTTCTCCTCTGTATCACGCACCACATCAGGCCCAACTATTTTATGCTCGCCCAATACCGACCAACAAATTGGTGTGCGACATTTTCTACCATACAAAGCTTCATAAGGTGCCATACCAATACTTGCTTGGTAGCTGTTATTGTAGGCAAATTCCATAAGTGGAATATACCTGTCCCAACTCTTTGGAAAATCTAATACACAAGCTCGCATCAAATCTTCTAACACTTGAATAACTCTCTCAGATTGTCCATCTGTTTGAGGGTGAAAAGCAGTACTGAATCTCAACTTCGTTCCCAATGCAGCTTGCACAGCTTTCCAAAACTTGGAAGTGAACCTTGGATCCCTGTCTGATACAATTGATAAAGGCACTCCATGTAACCGAACAATTTCTCTTATATACAACTCTGCCAACCGATCCATAGGATAATCCATCCGAACCGGTATAAAATGAGCTGTCTTTGAGAATCTATCCACAATCACCCAAACTGAATCTTGTTGTTTCTGAGTTAAGGGTAACCCAGTAACAAAATCCATTGTGATATCATCCCATTTCCATTGTGGAATAGGAAGTGGATTTAACAATCCATGGGGGACTTGGTGCTCCGCCTTCACTTGTTGACATACTAAACATTTAGATACATACTCTGTCACATCCCTCTTCATGCCATGCCACCAATACAACTGTTTCAAATCTTGGTACATCTTATTTCCACCAGGATGCATTGTAAAAACTGTATTATGAGCCTCTTGCAATAACTTCTTTTTCAGTTCTTTATCATCCGCTACACATATTCGGTTCTTGTAACACAGCATCCCTTGATCATTAACCGAATAATCAGCCCATTCACTGCTACCAATTGATTGTAAAATCTGTTGGAGTTTCTGGTCCTCCCTTTGAGCAGCCAACAAATCATCAATAAGGATTGGTCTTGCTTTCAGTTGAGCTAACAAAGCTCCATCAGCAGCTAATCTCCAACTAACACTTTTCAACTGCAAAGCTGAAACTGACTTCCTACTCAACGCATCCGCTACTACATTGGCTTTTCCTGGATGATAATCCACTATACAATCATAGTCTTTGAACAGTTCAAGCCATCTTCGCTGTCTCAAATTCAATTCCTTCTGAGTGAGTAAATACTTCAAGCTCTTATGGTCAGTGAAAATTCTGCACTTCTCACCATACAAGTAGTGTCGCCAAATTTTTAAAGCAAACACTACTGCTGCCAATTCCAAATCATGGGTTGGATAATTTTGCTCGTGAGGTTTCAACTGTCTAGATGCATATGCCACTACCTTCCCATCTTGCATAAGCACACAACCCAAACCAACCCTTGAGGCATCACTATACAACACATACTCTTTACCAGAGATAGGCTGTGTAAGAACTGGAGCCCCTATTAACATTCTCTTTAACTGATCAAAGCTTGCTTGACATTTCTCTGACCACTCATACCTCACTCCCTTCCGTAACAACCTTGTCAACGGGGATGCTATTGCTGAAAATTCTTTTACAAATCTTCTATAATATCCAGCTAGCCCCAGAAAACTACGGATTTCTAGCATATTCCTTGGCGGTTTCCAATTCACAATGGCTTCTATCTTAGCAGGGTCCACTTTAATACCCTCAGCTGATATCACATGCCCCAAGAAAGACACTTCCTTCAACCAAAATTCACATTTGCTCAACTTAGCATACAATTGGTGCTCCCTCAAAATCTGAAGCACAATCCTCAGGTGCTGATCATGCTCCTTCTCATCCCTTGAATAAACCAGAATGTCATCAATGAATACCACTACAAACTGATCCAAATACTGTCTGAATACCCGATTCATCAAGTCCATAAATGCGGCAGGCGCATTGGTCAACCCGAATGGCATTACTAAGAATTCATAATGTCCATATCGAGTTCTAAATGCAGTCTTGGGGATATCATCCTTCTTCACTTGCAACTGATAATATCCAGATCGCAAATCTATTTTTGAGAACACTCCTGCTCCTCTTATCTGATCGAATAAATCCTCTATCCGAGGTAAAGGATATCGATTCTTTACTGTTACTTTGTTCAACTGTCGATAATCTATACACATCCTCATAGTACCGTCTTTCTTCTTCACGAATAAGACCGGTGCTCCCCATGGCGAAACACTAGGTCTTATAAAACCTCTATCAAGTAACTCTTGCAACTGCACTTTCAACTCTTTCAACTCAGTTGGTGCCATTCTATAAGGTGCTTTTGATACCGGTGATGATCCAGGTAGCACTTCAATAGCTAACTCAACTTCCCTCCGTGGCGGTACTCCACTCAACTCTTCAGGGAATACATCAGGAAATTCCCTAACAACTGGTATATCACGAATCTCCACATGATCTCTATTTGAATCTAAAACTAAAGCCAAATAAGCTTCACATCCTTTTCTCAAACATCGGTAAGCTTGCATCGCCGATACCACATCCACTAAAGAATTTGCACCCTCACCTCTGAAGATCACTTTACTCCCATCACCAATGCGAAGTTTCATAACCTTCCTCTTACAATCGACCACTGCAGCATATTTACTCAACCAGTCCATTCCCAAAATCAAATCAAACTCATCAAAGGGCAATTCTATCAAATCCACTGGAAATACACTATCCTGAAATCTCAACTCACAATTTATATACACTCTGTTCACATGCACACTATTACCCAAAGGACTAGATACACAAATATCATATGACAAACATTCAGCTCTAGGCATCTTATCAGCTATCTTTTTAGGGCACACATATGAATGAGTTGATCCAGGATCAATAAGAGCAAACATCTCAACATCATAAAGCAGAAAAGTACCTGCTATCACTTCGAGTGCATTTTGATCCTCCCGTGCTTTCATTGCATAAGCCCTATTTGTCTCCAAAGGTCGGTTCACTGTTGCTGAATCCTCTTGACCTCTAAACTGTCCTCCTCTACCACGGCCTCTTCCTCTTCCACGGTTAACTGAAGTCATATTGGAGCCACCTCTACTGCGAGCTTGCTGAGAACCCGCTGTCTCATATGCTTTTGGGCAATTGGCAAGGAAATGATCCGTGCTTCCACACTTGAAACAAGCACCAATAACTTTCCAGCATTCACCTCCATGCCTCTTTCCACAGTGGGGACACTCAGGCACTTCACTCTTTCCTCTAGCTGTCGGAGGGTATCCTTTCTTCTTTCCCCTTGTACCATAACCAGATTCAGCAGGTGGTGCCATTGAAGAATCTCTTGTCCTCTTGCTCCCACTAAAACCGCCTCTATTAGCCCCTCTCTTCTGTCTCCACTCCTTCTGAGTTGCCAAATTAATTTCAGCTCTCATAGCCGCTTGCACGATTCTGTAGTAACTCACATTCTGATCAGTAGTGAGGGAAATCAGCAAGGCTTTAATCTCCTCATTCAACCCTTCTTCGAATTGCTGACATCGAAATTCTTCTGTTAACACGTCCTCGGGTGCATACTTACTCAACCGACAAAATTCTGCCTCATACTCTGCCACTGACATGTTCCTCTGCCTAAAGCTCAAAAACTTCTTCCAATTCGCTTCCTTGTATGCCTTAGTGACAAACTTGTTCCTGAACTCTTTTTCAAAGTATTCCCAGTCTATTGGATCCGGCAGAGTCGGATTCCTTAGAACCAATTTCCACCAGTCATAGGCAGCGCCTTGAAGCATTGACTCCACACAATCAACCCACTGATCTTTAGGACATTTTATCTTGGTAAGAATTCTTTCCACTTTCTCTATCCAGTACTCCGCTTTCTCTGATTCATCCAATCTAGTTCCATAGAATTCCTCAATTCCATGCTTCTTCAAAGATTCAAAAGGAGCTCTAGGTACCACCATACGCTCCATCACTCTTGTCATGTCATGAGTCATCTTCATCATGGCTTCCATAGGTCCCATCTGTGCTTCAAACCCATCATTTCCTGGCCTGGACTGTCTAGACCCAGACCCTGTCATTTCAGCTTCACGGGGGTTCACACTATCAGCGGATTCATCATCAATATGCCTTCCAGGATCCATCTTTGCTACACAATTAAACAAGGACATCCGCATCAGGTCAACACACTATGTATATATGTCCTATCTACCCAATATTCCCAGAAAAGGCTAAACCTAACGCTCTGATACCACAACCTGAAGCGCCCAAATACCCCTTAGAAGAATACTGGGACGCCACTAGCACATACTTTACACTTCAATAAATATGTACACTTTCATGCGGAAGCTAATTAAATTATTTATTATATCAACCTTTTAAACCATTAAGCATATTACTAGTTGTCATTCATACTTTGAGAAAATGCATAGTTCCTAAATTATTACATGCCATATGTTCGTTAATATCCGTTTACAAAAATGAAGCCTGAACAGCTTCTAAAAACTTCTGTTTATCACAATTAAGATCTCACAACAAAACCCCATAACCTACATCAAAGCTTCCTAGTGTTGACCTCGATGATGATGCGGGGATATCCTTCGACACTTCTAACCTGAACCTGCACGGATTAAAGAAAACCCGTGCTAAGCGTTTTACGCTTAGTGGGGAACTCGTGCAAATATTTCACACAGCATAAATTTATCACACAACACATCTTTGCATCTTATTCATAGCAATAAAGTTTTCACCTAACTCAACATGCTTCCATATTACCATCAAACAAACTCTGGTTTTTAGCAAACTCAAATCAGAATATAATTATTATCAATTTCATATAAAACCTCCCAATTACACATCAATATTCACATCTACACATGTTACACACATCCTCTTTTATTTCTGATTTATCTATTTAGCCTGCACTTCAATGTCATGGATAATGGTTATCACTTTAGTACCTCTAGGGTATTGTATCACTTTATCACTGGTAACACTTTATCACTATTACCACAAGGGTACGTATCACTTTATCACTTGTACCACGAAGGTACTTATCACTTTTATTCACTTTCTGATTCCTGTGGAATCAATCACTTTAATCACTATGGCTGCAGCACTTGACCCTATAGGCATGCCTATCTATCCATTACTTGACCCGCAGGCTTTGTTATTTAATTCATATCAATTACACATTGTTTCAGAATTTCGATTGTTTTCAGATATCACATTTATTTGGCACCTATATATATTAGTGCAAAAATACGTCATCATATTCATACACATTCCATGCTCATTTGCATATATGATCATTATTCACATGCCTAATTATAGCCATGTATCTTTCTGTCCATTCATCAATTTACAACATTTAATACCTCAAGGCATGCATTTGATTTCAACTCACATATTGGACCACATTACAATTCCACAATTATAGTGTTACAACTATATCATCTCTTACATGCATATTCACTCTTAATTCCAATCATGCTTATAATTTCATAATTGTGCATTTAACATGTTACACAGGTATTTGAGATACGATAAACCTTTAGTGGGGAACAAATCATCAGTATCAAACTGATCACAACTTATTATTGAAAACTGGGCATTTATATGGGTGTATCACAAATCTGGCAGCTTTACACGGCGGTTAGACTTACCCTCACCGCCGTGTAAAGTGACAGAATTGGTTAGTGTCACCTTATTTACACTTCACACGGCGGTTAGACTTATCCTCACCGCCGTGTAAAGTGACAGAACTGGTTAGTGTCACTTTACTTACGCTTCACACGGCGGTTAGACTCATCCTCACCGCCGTGTAAAGTATCCAGGTTGCAACGCTGATGGGATTCTCACGATTCACACGGCGGTGAGACACTTCCTGACCGCCGTGTGACTCCTGGGAATTCCAGAAATTATGTTGAATCTTTCCCCAAACAAACCCAGAATATAAACACTTCAAAATACACATTTTTAATGATGATTTGAACCCCAAACTTACCATCTTCTTACCTGAATTTGTTATCTCATTTACACGTACAAAATCATGCATCATACATTCACTCCATCATCATCAATTCACATGCAATTTATTGAACAACTTGTACAAACATCTTGTCATCATTTCAGCATGTAAATATACCACATTTCATCTTATTCTTACCTTAAATTTATCTTTCCTTATTACAAATTAACATGCATCCACATATTCATCAATTTCAGCAACCAAAATGCACATGCAACACACATTTAATTAGTTCCCAAACCTTGACTCCTTAGCTTCTATTAAGTTGGTTGATCACTTGCTTCACCAACTTTATCCTTGCCCTTTGCTTTTCTCCTTTCTTCAGCTAATAATACATGCATTAACCAGCATTATAATCCTTACAATAAACACTCTAAGAGTAGGTAGAAGAACAGAATTTGCATGCATGTTTATATGACCACATACCTCTTTAATCTTGCCCCCTTAACACATGCATGCAAACCTCCTTACTAACACTCACTCAAGGCTGAAATGCTAAGGGAAAAGAGAGCTTAGATAGCTGGAAATTATGTGCAGATTTTCACTCTCAAATGGCCTACGAATTTCTGCCCTTTCCCTTAGACAAAGACATGCAATTTGCTAGGTGTCAACTCCTCCTTATGCCACCCTCACTTTAGCATTTCCCATACATCCTTTGTCCCCCACTTCTCTTATTTTAATCCTTCAATTTCCAGAAATTCCCACTTAGAATTTCTGCCTCCACTAACACCCAATTAGCCATTATTCTATTCCTTAATCACCTCATTAGCCATCTTAATAATTCTGCACAAGCTTAATTAAAATAACCATTAGTTAATCTTTCCCTTTTTACAATTTAACCACTAAACTTATATTTATCTCTCAATTAAACCCTTGGCACAATTTTAATTAAATCCAATGTTACACATATAATACATTTTACACTACAATTATGTTAAATTCAACTAGGGGAAAATCCGGCCATTACAATACCAGAACAAATCACAACACCTACGGACTCACAATAGTGGATAACGATTAAACGCATAGTGGTACCTTACGGGTATGAATTGACACGTAGCAGTACCTTACGGGTACGAATCGAAAAACAATATCATATTTTCTCTTTGCAAAACATTTTACAAAGGGATCTTAAACAAGATCCGAACACGTAGAAGTTCGCGAGGAACTAAATGGGGACCTGATCAGGGTCCAGAATAGTACAGAGGCTGCAACAAAAGGACTCTTTTAGGCATGCCTAACTATCTACTAAACTGACTCTTGCAGGTCATGCATAAGCCATTAAACCACATTCAAGTATAACATATTATTTATAATGGAGAATCGTGAACTTAGATATGCATAACACATTTCGTAATCAAACAAAACATTCACTATAAGTTGATATAGAGAAAATATAATTTAATGATACTAGATACATGAAATAACACTAAATAATATTTAAAAGCAATAATAAATGAAAAGGGAACAAAAACAAAGAAAATCAAAGAACTTCAAAAACTGGAGGCAGAAACATTTTACACGGCGATATGACATTGCCTTACCGCCGTGTAAGACATCTTACACGGGGGTAAGGAAAAACCATACCGCCATGTAACATGCCTCACACAAAAGGCAGAATGCTTTTACACGGCGGTATGAAAAATCCATACCCCCGTGTAAAATGCACAGCCCAGAAATCTCACAAAGCAGAATGACTTTACACGGCGGTATGGAAAGTTCCTCACCACTGTGTAAAATCACGGCCAAGAATTTCTGGGGAAATCTCACGATTCACACGGGGGTATGACAGACCATACCGCCGTGTGGATCGATAGAAACCCAGAAATTCCCCAGAAATCAACCCAACTCATGCACATAAAACAACATACTCAAAATCCAACATTCCACTCATCAAGAACAACTTAAAACTCACCTTTTAGAAGCTCATAAACTCAAAGGAATATGCATTAACATGCTTAAATCATCCAAACCAAAATTAGCAACTCATAATCCAAAAACTTAATCAATTGCATATATAATCCAATAAAATCACAACCTAAGTTTTATAACCCAACATACTCAAAACTCAAGTCATATACACCATTATAACTTCATCAATCAAGCCAATTTCCAGAAATCAACAAAGAACACAATAATCATCAAAATGCACATAATTTTCCAAATAAAATCCCAAACCTGAAATTCCTTTGCTCCTACTTAGTGAGCACTACTACCACTCGCCTTCTCATTTCCCTTAGGATCACGAGGAGGCTCAACTAACAAATATACCCAAAAATCATACAAACACAATAAACCCAAATCAAAACTCCAAACCGGCAAATTAAGAAGAGAAGAATGAAGACGAAGAAAATACCGCAAAACTTACCAATTAAAGGTTAAGAGATGATCAATTCCCACCAACAATCTTTTGGATCCAAGCTAGGGTACTCTTGAAATGAGAAAAGGAAGAAGAGAAATAGAGAGAAGAGGAGAAACGGGGAAAGAGGAAGCAAAATCTGCTTTCCCTTTTCTCTTTTTTCCTCTATTTACTCTTTTCCTAACTCTAGACACATGTCACTTCCTTATTAGTGGGATTTGATCACTTACACCCTACCCACATGCACTACAACACACACAATGCTATCCTCACTAATTCACACCCTACAACCATATATTCATACACACACTAACATAACCCAAAGCACATACACCCTACTAACATACATGCATCCATATACTAGAAAAGCCCACAAAACATGCATTTTGCCAAAAATACCCTTGACACATGTCAAAATCTCACACATATACGCATACACATGGCAAACATGGCTCAAACTATTAGGGAGAAATCGGGGTGTTACAGACTCTTACTACTACTACTACTGAAAATGTTGATTTAAGCAAAGTCCCTTTGCCCGAACAATTTAGGAAAGAAAAAAAATGATCACCAATTTACAAAGTTTCCTGAGATGTTTAAAAGTTGCATATTAATTTGCCATTTGCTGATGCTCTCATACAAATGCCAAATTATGTAAAATTTATGAAAGAGGTTTTTTCTAAAAACAAAAAGTTAGAGGGTATGGAACCATGCAACTAATCGAAAATCACAGTGTTGTACTTCAAACAAAATTCCAGCAAAGCTTGTGGATCCGCGTAGCTTTACCTTATTATACAAGCTAGGCGATAATTAAGTAAGTAATACACTTTGAGATTCGGGAGCAAGTATCAATTTAATACCTTTTTTTTTATGTAGAAAACTGAACTTAGGTGAAGTTAAGGAGACCAAAATATCCCTCCAAATGGTGGATCATTCGGTAAAAAGACCTAAGGGGATGATTGTCACACCCCGTTTGCCCCCTAGTAGAATGAGCCTGTCTGTCCGTCTGTCTGTCTGTATGTGTAAGCATTCGCATGTGTTCAGCATTTCATAAGGGTATTTTAGTAAAATATATGATTTTGGGGTTTTATTATTATGTGGGTGCATACATGGTATTAAGGTGAGAATTAATTGAGTTGCATTTGTGTGCACTTACATATACCATTGTAGGGTGCATTTAAATGAGGTTACTTAGGGTGTGGGTAATGCATTTTAGATTGGTGTGAGTGGTTAGCTTCACTAATAGGAATTTGACACATAATTAGGGTAAAGAAAAGAAAAAGAAAAAGGAAAGGAAGGAGTGAAGATAACAGATTCACGTTATCTTCTTTCTCTCACGTTTCTTCTCTTCTTTTTCTCCATTTTCTCTACTCTAAGCATTGTGGTGTGGATTTTAGTTTGATTTGGTGAAGATAATCTCTCCTTGCATCCCCTAGCTTGGTAAGTGTATGTCCTTGTCTTTGTTTTGCTGTAACTTTACATCTTCATCTTCTTCTTTAGGTTGAGTTTTAATTTAGGGTTGCATGTTGATGTTCATTACTGTGTTTGTGTTCTAGCTGAGGCTCCACGTGATCCAAAGGGGAAAGAGGTTGCTGGACCTAGTGGAGCTAAGTGATAGAAGTTTAGAATCCAGGTTTGGGAATGTTTATTTGTGAAATTGTATGGTTTTGAAGTTACTGTAATTCTAGGGTTCATGTTCTTCTAAGTTTGAATGTGTATGTTCTTGATTTGATTTGGTTAGTTATTTGGTGAATTGAGTTGTATATTTATTGCCGATGTTGTTTGGGATAATTTTTGGAAGGTAAGAACAGGTTTGTATGGTTTTAAATCAAATTGGGATTGAATTCTTGATTCTGGAAATTCTGGAAAATCGAATTACTGTAGAAACTCTCTCTGTCGCGTAACTCGCTACGAAGGAAGGCAAGTCACGTCGCGTGACTCTCGGTCACGGCATGACCTGCCTGCTGAGAAGCCAGCCGCGTGACCAGCTGATGAGTAAGCAAGTCACGGGACGTGACCTTCGGTCACGTCGTGCGACCTGCGGGGCGAGGCGTGCGTGATCTGCGAGATCACGCTACGTGATCTGCTTGAATTGTAGCACGTCACGAGTCGTGACGTCCAGTCACGCCGTGACCTGCGAGAGCATTGCGTGATTTGTGGAGATCACGCAACGGGACCGGCGAGGAACAAGCAAGTCACGTCGCGTGACCCTCGGTCACGTCGCGTGACCTGCCTGTTGGGAAGGCCAGTCACGCCAGTGACCAGCCGATCTCGCCCGTTTCACCGTTCAGCTCGTTTTTCCGAAATTTCCTGGTTTTTAACTCAGAAAGGAACTTGGTACTTCTTCTGAATGGATTTTATTGTTGTATGATGCATGCCTTACTGTTTGATGCTTCGATATGCATGATACCATGATTTTCTGATGAATTATATTCTGTATCCTGAAATGTGACCTGTTTGATGCATAACCTGCTAGAGTCAAGTAAGTGGATAGTTAGGCATGCCTAATAGAGTCTTTAGCTGCAGCCCTCAGTTCAGTTTGGACCCCGATCAGGTCCCCGTTTGGTTCCTCGCGAACCCATCAGTATAGAATCTTGTTTAAGATTCCCTCAGTATATAAATAACATGTTTTGATTAATTATATAATATTTGATTTGTACCTGTGAGGTACCCTCAGTATTCGATTCGTACCCGTAAGGTACCCTCAGTACACTCGTTATCCACTGTCTAGAGTCAGCAGGTGTCCTTTAAATGCTAATGAATTTGTTCTGATCTGATCTGACTATGAATGGAATATCTGAATGAGTTTAATAATGAAACACATGCTGGGTTATTCTGTAATGAATATGATTGTGAGATATTGACTATATGGCCTTTATACGTGAATATGTTTATATAGTCTGCTAACCTTTGCATAATGCCATTCTGAATGTGACATGTTTTGGCGACCACTGTGAGTGGCCGTCCATAATTTATGTGTGTTTCCCCACTAAGCGTTTATCGCTTAGCACGGTGTGTTTACCCGTGCAGGTGCAGAAGGAGTTTTGCCTCGTGAGAGTCGCCGTCATCAAGCCAACACAGAAGAGTTTTTAGTGTAGGGCTATTTTTGTATCAGTGATGATTCTTTTTGTATAGAACTCTCATGTATCAGTTTTGTATCAGCTTCCGCTTTTTTATCTATATTTTGGGTTATGTAATATTATTTTTATATCAGCTTGCTGATCAGAACATTATTGTAATAGTTTAATTATAGTAATGCATGATCAACCTGTGCTTTCTTTTTATATAAAGTTTAAATTATTCTGTATTTTCTGAATGTATGTTATGAATGATTGTATGTTTTGCTTTGCTATTGTTTGGTGACACCTTTACTCATACGGCATCTCACTCCTTCTCAGATGGGATCGCCTACGTATGGGAAGGGGGTGTTACAGTTAGTGGTATCAGAACATAGGTTTAGGCGTTTCTGGGTGTTGTTGTGATTGTTCTGAATTTCTTAGATGTGTATGTGTCTAGATCTGTTTTGGCTGATACGGTTGTTTCTTGTTTGTTAGATGGCTTCTAATTCTGCTCATGGTGCGCGTGAGGAATCCGCCGAGAGTGTGAATCCTCCAGCTGTAGATCAGTCTATTTCTGTTACTGTGTCGGCTCAGCATGCTAGGGTTCAGCCTGAGGCCGCAGCCATGCCCTTTGAGGCTATGTTTAGACTGGATCAGGACATGGCTAGGGTTTTGGAGAGAGTGACTGCTCCTAGAGCACCTATGGAGAATTTGAGAAGGGCAGGAGTTGAGGATTTCTATGGTACTGGTTTGAATGAGTCTGAGATCGCAGAGAGATGGTTAGACAAAGTGAAGCGTGCCTTGAGAGAGATTCGGTGTCCTCCCGACCAGTAGGCAGAGTGTGCTTTAGCTCTTCTTCAGGGGTCTGCTTTTGAATGGTGGGAGTTAGTTTGCAGGCATCCTCAGTTACCGGATCCGATTACCTGGGAGTTCTTTGAGGGTGAGTTCATAAAGAAGTACATCACTCAGACTTATAGAGATTCGAGATGGGCGCAGTTCTTGAGTTTGAAGTAGAGGGCTTTGTCTGTAGCAGATTATGAGAAAGAGTTCAATAGATTGTCTCGCTATGCCCCACGAGGAGTTATGACTGATGACTTTAGATGCAAGCACTTTGAGGCAGGGTTAAATGAGTCTCTGAAGATTGCTTTGATTTCCTTGATGTGTATACCTGGGGTTAGCTACTATCAGATAGTGGAGGCTGCAGTGAGAGCTGAGTTGTCTGAGACTGTGATGAGAGAGAGAGCTCAGAGGAGGAGTTCTTCTCGTGGAGGATCTTCTTCGAGTAAGAGATCTAGGAACCCATAGGATGAGTCAGCATCTGGTCCGGCTTCTAGAGGTAGACGTCAGGGTTCTGCAACTGTGTCAGGTTCTGGTAGGGGTGGTAGAGCTGAGACTACATCAGTTTGTCCTCATTGTAGTAAGACACATCGGGGTGAGTGCAGGTGGCTCTCCGGTGCGTGCTTCAGGTGTGGGAGTTCTGAGCATCAGTTGGCCAGTTGTCCGAGATTGCAGGAGGATTCAGGTTCTCAGAGAGAGGGCAGTAGGGTCGGTTCGAATGCTTCTCAGGCTACCCGTGGCAGAGGCCGAGGTAGAGGTAGAGGTGGCCGACATAGAGATGGAGCTGCTTCTGAGACTGTTGAGCATCCTCCTCAGGGTGCCATTAGAGCTTATGCTATGAGAGCCAGAGATGAGCAGGACGCGCCTGATGTTGTTGCTGGTAAGTTCCTACTCCATGACACTGAGTTGTATGCTCTAATTGATCCTCAGACACTCATACTTGTGCACAGATAAGATTGTTGATAAATTGCATTCTGTTGATCAGTTAGATTATGAGATTTGTGTGACCAGTCCATTAGGGCATAGCGTCAGTGTGAGTAGAGTTTTTAGGAATTGTCCTCTGATTGTTGAGGGAGCTATGCTTCCAACGGATTTGATTGAGTTACCCTTCAGAGAGTTTGACTTGATTCTGGGTATGGACTGGTTGGGTAAGCATCGGGCTGTAGTTGATTTCCATAGGAAGACAGTTGTACTTCGGGATAGAAGTCAGTCTCTTGTGTTTCTGAAAGGTTTGGGTGCTAGTTCGTTGAATAATGTGATTTCTGCAATGCAAGCTAAGAGATTCATCAGGAAAGGTTGTGAGGCTTTTCTAGCAGTTGTGTTAGATGCCAGGAGAGATCAGGTTCAGATTGAGGACATCCCTGTAGTGCGGGAGTTTAGTGATGTGTTCCCGAGCGAGTTGCCTGGTTTGCCTCCTGAGAGAGAGGTTGAGTTGTCCATTGAGATCATGCCAGGTACTACACCTATTTCGAGAGCACCTTATCGGATGGCTCCTGTAGAGTTGAGGGAACTTAAATCTCAGCTACAAGAGTTATTGGATAAGGGGTTTATTCGACCTAGCATATCTCCTTGGGGAGCTCCAGTTCTGTTTGTCAAGAAGAAAGATGGATCCCTGCGGATGTGTATTGACTACCGCCAGATTAATAAGGTTACAGTGAAGAATAAGTATCCATTGCCTAGGATTGAAGATTTATTTGATCAGCTTCGAGGTGTGGGTGTCTTTTCCAAGATAGATCTTCGATCAGGGTACTACCAGCTTCGTGTTTAGGATGCAGATGTGGTGAAGACTGCATTTCGGACTAGGTATGGCCACTATGAGTTTCTTGTGATGCCGTTTGGTTTGACAAATGCTCCAGCGGCTTTTATGGATCTGATGAATCGCGTGTTTAGACCATACTTAGATCGATTTGTAGTAGTGTTCATTGATGACATCTTAGTATATTCCAGGGATGAGAGTGAGCATGAGGAGCATCTCAGATTGGTTTTGCAGATGTTGAGAGAGCATCAGTTGTTTGCTAAGCTTAGCAAGTGTGATTTCTGGCTTCAAGAAGTGTCATTCTTGGGTCACATTATTTCAGCTAGAGGTATCCAGGTGGATCCAGCTAAGATTGAGGCGATAGTTGATTGGAAAGTGCCTCGAAATGTTCAGGAAGTGAGGAGTTTCCTCGGTTTAGCAGGTTACTACCGTCGGTTCGTTAAAGGATTTTCTGTGATTGCTGCTTCGATGACTAGATTGTTGAGGAAAGGAGTTAGATTTGAGTGGTCAGACAGGTGTCAGTCTTGTTTTGATCGGTTAAAGCAGTTGCTTGTTGAGGCTCCTATCCTTACTCAACCCATTTCGGGTAAGGAGTTTGTCATTTACAGTGATGCTTCTGGAGTTGGTCTTGGATATGTGCTGATGCAGGAAGGAAAAGTAGTGGCTTATGCTTCTCGTCAGTTGAAACCACATGAGAAGAACTATCCGACGCATGATCTTGAGTTGGCAGCTGTGATATTTGCTTTAAAGATTTGGTGTCATTATCTGTATGGGGAAAAGTGTAGGATCTTCTCGGACCACAAGAGCTTGAAGTATTTCCTTTCACAGAAAGAGTTGAATATGAGACAGCGCAGATGGCTTGAGTTGTTTAAGGACTACGACTGCATTGTGGATTACCATCCTGGTAAGGCCAATGTAGTTGCAGATGCTTTGAGTCGGAAGTCAGTTTTAGCTTTGTTCTTGAGGCGATTCAGATGGCGATTTGATTCTGATGGGGCTTTGCTTGCCCAGTTGCGTGTGAGGCCTACTTTGAGGCAGAGGATTGTGGATGCTCAGAGAGATGATGTGAGGCTTCAGCAGTTTGTGCATGAGGTTAGATCGGGTAAGCCATCAGAGTTCTCAGTTCAGGATGAGGTACTTATGTTCAGAGATCGCTTGTGTGTGCCAGAGTCTGAGGATTTGAGGAGACAGCTCATGAGTGAGGCGCATAGTTCAGTCTTTACTATGCATCCGGGCAGTGAGAAGATGTGCAGAGACATGAAGCAATTCTATTGGTGGTCCGGTATGAAGCGTGATATTGTGGATTTTGTTTCCAAGTGCTTGACTTGTCAGCAGGTAAAGGCAGAGCATCAGGTTCCTTCGGGTTTGCTTGTGCCTTTATCCATTCCTGAGTGGAAATGGAATGATATCACCATGGACTTTGTTTCTGGTTTACCTTTGACTCAGAGGAAGCATGATTCGGTTTGGGTTATTGTGGATCGGCTTACGAAATCAGCTCACTTTCTGCCGGTTAGAGTGGACTACTCCATGGACAGATTGGCCAGTATCTATGTGGATGAGATAGTTCGGTTGCATGGTGTGCCTTTGTCCATAGTGTCAGATCGGGATCCGAGGTTTACTTCCAAGTTTTGGAAGGAGTTGCAGAGAGCTTTGGGCACTAGGTTGAACTTCAGTACAGCGTTTCATCCTCAGACCGATGGTCAGTCAGAGCATGAGAGCTTGTGCATTGGATTTTCCGGGTAGCTGGGACAGATATGTGTCGTTGATGGAGTTTGCCTACAACAACAGTTTTCAGTCGAGTATTGGTATGGCATCATATGAGGCTTTGTATGGCCGTCAGTGTAGGACTCCGATTTGTTGGACCGAGCTATCTGAGAGATCTATGATTGGACCAGACTTGGTCAGAGATACTGAAGATAAAATCAGAGTAGTGCAGCGGAATTTGAAGGCAGCCAAAGATCAACAGAAGTCTTATGCCAATTTGAAGAGGAAAGACGTGCAATTTGAGATCGGGGACAAAGTTTTTCTTAAAGTTTCTCCTTGGAGGAGAGTGCTTCGATTTGGAAAGAAGGGTAAGCTGAGTCCTCGTTTCATTGGACCTTATGAGATTTTGGCTAAGGTAGGACCTGTAGCCTACAGATTGGCGTTACCGATGGAGTTAGCAAAGTTGCATGATGTGTTTCACGTTTCGATGCTTCGTCGGTACCGATCAGATCCTTCGCATGTTCTGTCAGTTCAGGATATCCAGGTTCAGCCAGACTTCTCTTATGATGAGGAACCGCGAGCTATTCTAGCCCGAGAGGTGAGGCAGTTGAGAAATAAGCAGATTCCTTTGGTTAAAGTGTTATGGATCCATCATGGAGTCGAAGAAGCGACTTGGGAACCAGAGGAGTCCATGAGAGCTCAGTACCCATAGTTATTCAGTTCAGGTGAGAATTTCGAGGACGAAATTCTTATTAGTAGGGGAGAGTTGTCACACCCCGTTTGCCCCCTAGTAGAATGAGCCTGTCTGTCCGTCTGTCTGTCTGTATGTGTAAGCATTCGCATGTGTTCAGCATTTCATAAGGGTATTTTAGTAAAATATATGATTTTGGGGTTTTATTATTATGTGGGTGCATACATGGTATTAAGGTGAGAATTAATTGAGTTGCATTTGTGTGCACTTACATATACCATTGTAGGGTGCATTTAAATGAGGTTACTTAGGGTGTGGGTAATGCATTTTAGATTGGTGTGAGTGGTTAGCTTCACTAATAGGAATTTGACACATAATTAGGGTAAAGAAAAGAAAAAGAAAAAGGAAAGGAAGGAGTGAAGATAACATATTCACGTTATCTTCTTTCTCTCACGTTTCTTCTCTTCTTTTTCTCCATTTTCTCTACTCTAAGCATTGTGGTGTGGATTCTAGTTTGATTTGGTGAAGATAATCTCTCCTTGCATCCCCTAGCTTGGTAAGTGTATGTCCTTGTCTTTGTTTTGCTGTAACTTTACATCTTCATCTTCTTCTTTAGGTTGAGTTTTAATTTAGGGTTGCATGTTGATGTTCATTACTGTGTTTGTGTTCTAGCTGAGGCTCCACGTGATCCAAAGGGGAAAGAGGTTGCTGGAACTAGTGGAGCTAAGTGATAGAAGTTTAGAATCCAGGTTTGGGAATGTTTATTTGTGAAATTGTATGGTTTTGAAGTTACTGTAATTCTAGGGTTCATGTTCTTCTAAGTTTGAATGTGTATGTTCTTGATTTGATTTGGTTAGTTATTTGGTGAATTGAGTTGTATATTTATTGCCGATGTTGTTTGGGATAATTTCTGGAAGGTAAGAACAGGTTTGTATGGTTTTAAATCAAATTGGGATTGAATTCTTGATTCTGGAAATTCTGGAAATTCTGGAAAATCGAATTACTGTAGAAACTCTCTCTGTCGCGTGACTCGCTACGAAGGAAGGCAAGTCACGTCGCGTGACTCTCGGTCACGGCGTGACCTGCCTGCTGAGAAGCCAGCCGCGTGACCAGCTGATGAGTAATCAAGTCACGGGACGTGACCTTCGGTCACGTCGTGCGACCTGTGGGGCGAGGCGTGCGTGATCTGCGAGATCACGCTACGTGATCTGCTTGAATTGTAGCACGTCACGAGTCGTGACGTCCAGTCACGCCGTGACCTGCGAGAGCATTGCGTGATTTGTGGAGATCACGCAACGGGACCGGCGAGGAACAAGCAAGTCACGTCGCGTGACCTGCCTGTTGGGAAGGCCAGTCACGCCAGTGACCAGCCGATCTCGCCCGTTTCTCCGTTCAGCTCGTTTTTCCGAAATTTCCTGGTTTTTAACTCAGAAAGGAACTTGGTACTTCTTCTGAATGGATTTTACTGTTGTATGATGCATGCCTTACTGTTTGATGCTTCGATATGCATGATACCATGATTTTCTGATGAATTATATTCTGTATCCTGAAATGTGACCTGTTTGATGCATAACCTGCTAGAGTCAAGTAAGTGGATAGTTAGGCATGCCTAATAGAGTCTTTAGCTGCAGCCCTCAGTTCAGTTTGGACCCCGATCAGGTCCCCGTTTGGTTCCTCGTGAACCCATCAGTATAGAATCTTGTTTAAGATTCCCTCAGTATATAAATAACATGTTTTGATTAATTATATAATATTTGATTTGTACCTGTGAGGTACCCTCAGTATTCAATTCGTACCCGTAAGGTACCCTCAGTACACTCGTTATCCACTGTCTAGAGTCAGCAGGTGTCCTTTAAATGCTAATGAATTTGTTCTGATCTGATCTGACTATGAATGGAATATCTGAATGAGTTTAATAATGAAACACATGCTGGGTTATTCTGTAATGAATATGATTGTGAGATATTGACTATATGGCCTTTATACGTGAATATGTTTATATATAGTCTGCTAACCTTTGCATGATGCCATTCTGAATGTTACATGTTTTGGCGACCACTGTGAGTGGCCGTCCATAATTTATGTGTGTTTCCCCACTAAGCGTTTATCGCTTAGCACGGTGTGTTTACCCGTGCAGGTGCGGAAGGAGTTTTGCCTCGTGAGAGTCGCCGTCATCAAGCCAACACAGAAGAGTTTTTAGTGTAGGGCTATTTTTGTATCAGTGATGATTCTTTTTGTATAGAACTCTCATGTATCAGTTTTGTATCAGCTTCCGCTTTTGTATCTATATTTTGGGTTATGTAATATTATTTTTATATCAGCTTGCTGATCAGAACATTATTGTAATAGTTTAATTATAGTAATGCATGATCAGCCTGTGCTTTCTTTTTATATAAAGTTTAAATTATTCTGTATTTTCTGAATGTATGTTATGAATGATTGTATGTTTTGCTTTGCTATTGTTTGGTGACACCTTTACTCATACGGCATCTCACTCCTTCTCGAATGGGATCGCCTACGTATGGGAAGGGGGTGTTACAATGATTGAGGATTTGTTAGTTAAAGTTGGGAAATTCATATTTCTAGTTGCCTTTATGGTTATGATATGGAGGTGGATGGGGAGGTTCCCCTTATCTTAGGGAGAACATTCTTGAATACTGCTAGAGCTCTAATTAACGTCAACTAAAGAAGATTGACCTGGAGAATGAATGAAGAGGAGATTCAATTCGATATGGACAAAGTAATAAAAAATCTCTAATGATATAAAAGAGTTTGTGTTCTTTATAGATTCCATTGATGAGTGTGTTGAAAGTTCAGAAGAAACATTTAGAAGGAGGATATACTTGAAAAGTTCTTGTAACAATCCATATCAAGTGATTCTGAGGATGAAGCAAGCAAAAAAGTTGTTGATGACCTAGAGAAATGTAATGACCCAAAATCTACCCTAGTTAGATTAAGGTATAATTGGGATTAACTGTAGCTGAAAATGTTTTGTTCAATCATGGTTTTGTCGAAAAAGGACGTGATTAACATTGTTGTGACTTGATTGACATTAAGATAATTAATTTTTGCGAGCCAATGTTTAAGTTTAAATTAATTAAAATGTTATGATGTGAAGAATAGGAAAAAGGAAGGATTTATGTTGTAATTTGCCATGACTAATCACAAGTTGACACTTATGATTTCTAGAATGCTGAAAGTGGATGGGTATTTAATGGTTTGAGGCGGCAGAGTTGGGGGGAGGATTCTAGCTCTTTCCTCTTCTTCTTTTTGTTCTTGCTCTCTCTTTTTCATAAGATTTTGGGTAAAAATTCAGTAACAAGGATTATTTTGGTGTGAGATTTCTGGTGATTTGATTGAGAATTTACCAAGGAAAGATCCAAGAAGGGTCAAAGGAAAAAAGAAGGAGACTTGATCCAGGTTTGGCAAACTCTCTGTTTATTGTGTTTGTGTTTTGTAAGTTTAAGTAAGTTATGTTTAATTAATGTAAATTTGAGGTTAAGATGTGAATTGATTTTTACTAGAGGTGAATTTAGTAAAAGTTTGTATGCAAATGAATGTGGTTGTGGGTAAATTAGAAGTGAACTTAAAGGACGATTTAATGATTTTATTTGAGGATTATGTATGATTTTGGTTGTGTAATTGGTTAATTATGTGTAATTGAAGTTATTGTTAAGATTAAGTAATGGTGAAACATGTTTTTTTGAGAATTTGTGCATAAAGTGTGTTTTTGGGTGCTAAATGAGTTGAAATGTAAAGGAGTAGAATGTGGCTATGTTTTTCCAAAAAAGCACAGTCGTATTTCGAAAAAATACATATGTGTTTTAGTGTAATTTCAAGAACGAAATAGAGCCACACGGTGGTCAAGAAATCCTAACCGCCATGTGAACACGCCCAGGCTTGAAGATTTAGGTTGTCCGGTGATCCATAAGGTGGTCAGGCTTATCTACCCACCGTGTGATGTCCCTTACGGTGGGCAAGATTTCCCTGACCGCCGTGTAAAATGCTTCTATTTGATAGTGATTCAAGTTTTGCTTGCTCACACGGTGGTTAAGATTTTGTGACCACCATGTGACTTATCTTTTTGAGAATATTAGTTACGGATTTTATGAACTCTGAGTTTTACCAAATTAACTATGATGATTATTTGACAATATTAAATGATATTTGTTTAGACTTGGTATCGTTAAGCAACGAATTGTTTAGAAAGGATAATATTATTTGTTTAATTTTGTTAAGTGATCATGAGTGTGTTTGTTGATATGTCGTATAATGAAGTGTAATTGACAGAATTGATTATAGGAATAAAGTGTATGGTATATAATGTGTAACAGCCCGAAAACCACCCTAGTAGTATTGAGTGTGATTAGTGTAATTAAGTGAGTGTAAAATTAGGGTTTACAGATTTGGATTAAATTGAATGTAAGAAATTAAGGACCTAATTGCATAGAATTAACGTAGTGTAGTGACCAAAGTGTAATTTTGCTTGATTAGTGTTAAGTGAGATTAATTAAGCTAAGTTGGATTTATTAACCTTAATTGATGTAGTAGTGGAAACCAAGTGTTGCTTTGAGAGAATGCCACCTAGCTTTCGGATAGCTTATAGCTTGACACCTAGCAAAACCATGCATTGTAACACCCCGATACCCCCGTCGGAAGGATACCGAAACGCTACCCGACACTCACTCAGAAACATACATACGTCATAGCGGAAGCATACAATAACAATAATAAAACTCATAACCTTAACATTAAATTTAAAATATAAAATATATTATATACATCATTCAGAATTACATAAGGATCCTTAACAAAAAATTACATATGCCACTAATCAAAAGAATACATATACAAAAAGAATACAGGAGGAGTACAAAATAAAATAAGACTCTACTCCTAGTGGCCAACCCTGCAGATGCGCAAATGAGGACACAAAAACCTGCCACCTACACGGGAAAACAGCCCGTGCTAAGCGATAACGCTTAGTGGGGAGGAACAAAGATAACATAATACTATAGAATAATATCATACAATTATAGATGTAAATAAGCATCACAGACTGAATTCACTAAATTGAATAAACAGAGATACATAAGTCGTATCACTATAAGGAAACAGGACTTAAAACAGCAAGCATAGAGCAAATGCAATACTGGAATCACTTAATGATTATAACACTTCACTAAACAAAATGCCAAATGCATTAAACCATAGTATGAATTTCAGTGGTGGTGGATACGGGGACATTACACTAGAGACCGAAGCCTCAAAATATTTTATTACCCGAAGGGAGCACGGGAGACAGAAGTCTCAAAACATTTTTACTAAGACCATAACGGAGGTCAACCGTAACCACTAGACCCATAGCGGGGCCAACACTGGCAGCTGCACTTACTATTCCTTTATAAGCATGCTTATTAATCCACTACTTTGACACTTCAAGCTTAAATCACTCACTCTAAACAATTATCACTAGACAATGCCAAAAGCCAATATCTAAAACTAGCATGTCATTAATTTTTAGCACAACACAAGAACATCAATACACTTGTATAAAAATACAAAACATAACTTACACAGTACGAAAAAGCCATGCAAAGAGAGAAAAGAAATCATTTAGGCAAAACATAATAGAACAGGCAGGAGGAGGAGACAATCGTGACAAGAAGTCGCGCTCGCGATAGAAGCCAGGGAGTGGGAGGAAGAGCGGCCACTTGCACGTCTCTTGCTCATGTGCACGACTCGTGTTCATGTGCACAACTCGTGCTCATGAGCACGACTCGTGCACTATGTCTCTCGCGATGACAAGAACGCACGACTCGGACCAGGCCAAATTGCACGTCTCATGCATAGTTGCACGACTCGTGCACAGCCACAGAGGTAAGCTAGAAATACTCATTTTTGTCACGATTGCGACAAGTGTCGCGCTCGCGACAGAATTGCGTTTTTCCCCGAGCTCCAGAATTCTGCCGAAATACAAAGCTTCAAAACCAAAACCAAACACTCCCAATCACTTAAACAAACATAGACACTTACCTCATCACTGGAATACTTCCAAAATATGCCCATAATCATGTATAACATAATTTACATAATAATCATACACTTAAACTCTTGAAGATCAAAGTAACTAAACAAACCCAGAAACTCATGCAAAAGCTATGCTCATTTATTCCAACATAACATGCAAATCATCCTCATCAAAGCACTAGCATACAAATCCAATTTCATTACCCAAACATACACATGCATTTACACATATTGGCACATAATCCAAGAGAGAACCAGGGCAAATAACTACCAAACCAAAACACAAAAGAAGCCAACTTCAAAATAGAATACATCAAAGACAGAGCTCCCAAACCTGTCAAAAGAAGCTTCAATCCAATTCTGTCAGAAATCCCACTTTTTCCTTTCCCTTGTTCTTCCTTCTCTCCTCCGTTTCTTGCATAAAACCCAGCCAAATCACACTTGAGTTAAACCATGCATTCACTCAACCAAAACCAGAAAATAAAGGAGAAGACGATGAAGAAGAGACCAAATCAAACCTAAGCACTTACCTCTTCAAAACCCAGCTCCAAAAACTTAGAAGAACCCACTCAAACTTGAAGAATAACGTTAGGGCAAACAAGAGAGAGCAAAAAGAAAGGAAGAAGGAGAAGAAGAGGGAGACGTGAGCAAGAAGAAAATTCTTCTTTTCCTTGCTTCCCTCTCTCCTTCACTCACTTCATAATTAATGCTCTCACCAACCTATCCCACTTGGCAGGCTCTCATTGGACCAAAAGTTCCCATCTTTGACTTACTCACAACCAAGGCACCATACACAATAATCCACTAGATAAATTTTTAATTAAATACTTTAAATCCTTGTTACCAAACACTTGCCTCTCTAGACAATTTTTTCACTTAATATTTTTAATTAATTTTGCAATTAATTCCTTATTATCCAAATTTTCTCATGTACAAATTACTGAAATACCCTTAATTTCCCGACTTAGCACGCAAATTCCGACTAGGCCCTTTTTGGGTCGTTATAATTACTCCCCTTTAAGAAATTTTGTCCTTGAAATTTCCCCGCTAACCGCAAATCCAACATCCCAAAAACCAAACATAACAAAAGCTAATAAAATAACTTACCCGAAGGTCCTGTTCGTTCAGCTGTATCCTCTCCGATCATGGCATACACTCGCGGACGCATATACACTTCTTTAGTTGGCGGCTTTTGCACTGTTTTCGATGGCGCCTGAGAAGGTCGTCCACTGCCTCTACCCCTTCAGTTCCCTCTCGATCTTTGTGCACTCACTCTACTCTCGGGTTGATCCTGAAGCTCTCTTCGCTCCGGACAACTGGCTACCATATGCTCTTTGCTTCCACATCAGAAGCACGCTCCAGAGACCCTTCTATACTCGCCCCAATGGTGCTTCTGACAATGTTCGCATTCCGGAATCACACTTCCCCTACTAGAGGGTGGTGCTATACTCCCAACTTCTGAACGTACTGGAACCAATCCCTTCGCTCCTTGGTCACTCGGAACACCTCTTGACTTCTTACCACTCCCAAGTCCGCTATCCGGTGCTTTCCCCTTTTGCTCGATCTTTTGTTTAATTATCTCAGATTCCTCTAACTTGATCGCTGTTGCAACTAGCCGATAGTAACCGACTTGTTGCATGACCGCCATAGCCGATATCGGTCCTCTGATCACTTCCCTCAAACCATCCTGGAAATGCCGACAGTTAAACTCCTCAGTCAGAAGCAATTCTGGCACATACTTGTTTAACCGGCGAAATTCCTTCTCGTACTCACTCACTGTCATACCTCGCTGTTTCAAACTGATAAACTCTTTCCACTTAGCTTCATGGTATGCCTTCATCACATACTTCTATTCAAACTCTTGCTTGAAGAAGTCCCATGTCAACTCAGCTGGCCGTTGAGGGTTACGAAGCACAAGCTTCCACCAATCATACGCCGGCCCTTGAAGTAGCGATACTGCACAGGATACCCTCTGATTCGCGGGACAACTAATCTCTTGTAAAATCCGGTCCACTCTCTCAATCCAGAACTCGGCCATATCCGATTGGTCTAACGAAGTCCCATGAAAATCTTCAGCTCCTCTTTTCCTCAACAACTCAGTTGGAGCCTTAGGAGCTGTTAACTTATCCACTAACTAAAGTAACCCTTGCACTAAAGCCGGATTCCCAAATCCCATACCAGGCATATCATGAAGCTCATCATACTGATGCTGCGAAGCAGACTCCTCAACTATAACTGCATTAACACTGCCCATTGTCTCACCCACGTTCTCACTTGGATCAGACTACTTCTAGACACTACACAAGACACATATGTATTAGGTCACGATACAAAACCGACTCGCATGCAAAGACTCGACACTCAAACAATCAAAGACAACCAGAACCACCTAAATCGGCGCTCTGATACCACAATTGTAACACCCCGATACCCCCGTTGGAAGCATACCGAAATGCTGCTCGACACTCACTTAGAAACATACATACGTCACAGCAGAAGCATATAATAACAATAATAAAACTCATAACCTTAACATTAAATTTAAAATATAAAATATATTATATATATCATTCAGAATTTCATAAGGATCCTTAATAAAAAAATTACATATGCCACTAATTAACAGAATACATATACAAAAAGAATACAGGAGGAGTACAAAATAAAATAAGACTCTACTCCTAGTGGCCAACCCTGCAGATGCACAACTCGAACGAGGATCTAAAAACCTGCCACCTACACTGGAAAATAGCCCGTGCTAAGCGATAACGCTTAGTGGGGAGGAATAAAGATAACAAAATACTATACAATAATATCAGACAATTATACAAGTAAATAAGCATCACAGACTAAATTCACTAAATTGAATAAACATAGATACATACGTCATATCACTATAAGGAAACAGGACTTAAAATAGCAAGCATAGAGCAAATGCAATACTGGAATCACTCAATGATTATAACACTTCACTAAACAAAATGCCAAATGCATCAAACCATAGCCTGAATTTCAGTGGTGGTGGATACAGGGACATTATACTGGAGATCGAAGCCTCAAAATATTTTATTACCCGAAGGTAGCATGGGAGACCAAAGTCTCAAAACATTTTCACTAAGACCATAACGGAGGTCAACCGTAATCACTAGACCCATAGCGGGGCCAACACTGGCAGCTGCACTCACTATCCCTTTATAAGCATGCTTATCTATCCATTACTTTGACACTTCAGGCTTATATCACTCACTCTAAACATTTATCACTAGACAATGCCAAAAGCCAATATCCAACACTAGCATGTCATTAATTTTTAGCACAGCACAAGAACATCAATACACTTATATAAAAATACAAAACATAACTTACACAGTACGTAAAAGCCATGCAAAGAGAGAAAAGAAATCAATTAGGCAAAACAGAACAGAATAGGCAGGAGGAGGAGGTTCACTGTCGCGATCGTGATAAGAAGTCGCACTCGAGACAGAAGCCAGGGCGCAGGAGGAAGAGCAGCCACTTGCACATCTCGTGCTCATGTTCACGACTCATGCTCATGCACACGACTTGTGCTCATGAGCACGACTCGTGCACTACTCGTGCACTCTGTCTCTCACGATGCCCAGAACACAGGACTCGGAGCCAGGCCAAATTGCACGTCTCATGCATAGCTGCACGACTCGTGCACAGCCACAGAGGTAAGCTTGAAATACTCATTTCTGTCATAATTTTGACAAGCATCGCGCTCACGACAGAATCGCATTTTTCCCAGAGCTCCATAATTCTGCTGAAATGCAAAGCTTCAAAACCAAAACCAAACACACCCAATCACTCAAACAAACATAGACACTTACCTCATCAATGGAATACTTCCAAAACATGCCCATAATCATGTATAACATAATATACACAATAATCATACACTTAAACTCTTGAAGATCAAAGTAACTAAACAAACCCAAAAACTCATGCAAAAGCTATGCTCATTTATTCCAACATAACATGCAAATCATCCTCATGAAGCACTAGCATACAAACCCAATTTCATTACCCAAACATACACATGCATTTACACATATTCGCACATAATCCAAGAGAGAACCAGGGCAAATAACTACTAAACCAAAACACAAAAGAAGCCAACTTCAAAACAGAATACATCAAAGACAGAGCTCCCAAACCTATCAAAAGAAGCTTCAATCCAATTCCTTCAGAAATCCCACTTTTTCCTTTCCCTTGTTCTTCCTTCTCTCCTCCGTTTCTTGCATAAAACCCAGCCAAATCACACTTGAGTCAAACCATGCATTCACTCAACCAAAACCAGAAAATAAAAAAGAAGAAGATGAAGAAGAGACCAAATCAAAGCCAAGCACTTAAATCTTCAAAACCCAGCTCTAAAAACTCAGAAGAACCCACTCAAACTTGAAGAATCACATTAGGGCAAACAAGAGAGAGCAAAAAGAAAGGAAGAAGGAGAAGAAGAGGGAGACGTGAGCAAGAAAAATATTCTGCTTTTCCTTGCTTCCCTCTCTCCTTCACTCACTTCACAATTAATGCTCTCACCAACCTATCCCACTTGGCAAGCTCTCATTGGACCAAAAGTTCCCATCTTTGACTTACTCTCAACCAAGGCACCATACACAATAATCCACTAGATAAATTCTTAATTAAATACTTTAAATCCTTGTTACCAAACACTTACCTCACTATATAATTTCTTCACTTAACATTTTTAATTAATTTTGCAATTAAGTCCTTATTATCCAAATTTCCTCATGTACAAATTACTGAAATACCCTTAATTTTTTGACTTAGCATGCAAATTCCGACTAGGACCTTTTTGGGTCGTTACATGTATATAAATGGATTTGTGGAAGGCAGAAATTTATCACTTTTATAGCATTCCTTGGTTCGACCATCCTCTCAATTCTGCCCTCTTTCTCTTGTTCTTCAACCCTTTTCGTCTCTCTCTTGTTCTTCACTTATTGCATTGGTTTCAAGTGGGTTCAATTGAATGCTAAGTTAGGTCCACGTAAAGATGCTAGTAGAAAGGCAAAGGGCAAAGATAAGGCCATTTGAGTAGTGAAGAGTGAAGGAGAGCTTCAAGCGGTTTGGGATTTGATTTATTGTTAACCTTTGATTAAAGGCATGATTGATTAGTTTGGGACTTAAATTTTCATAGATACATGATTATTGAGTTTAGAGGTTTTGCTTGATTATATGATAATTGTTAAATGCTATGGATGAGGTATGTACTAGTGATGTGTTTTGAGTGGAAGTGGAAGTGTGTGTTGATTGTGCTAGTGATTGCCATGTTTATGCATGAACCCTAATTTTGGAGATGTGAGTAGTGGTTGTGTAATTTATGGTTAATGTTATATGTTGAGAATTTTATTATGCCGTAATATTCATATATGTGTATAAGAACTATAGTTTGAATTTGGTGTATTGGTTTGGCCAAGTTGGCTGATTTCAGGCTTGATAAGCTTGATTGTGTAAAACTGTCTTTGTGGTTCATTTGACCTATGTGCGTTGTTTATGCTATATTTTGAATTCTAGTGCTCCAAATTAGTTGATTCAAATTTCATCTAAAATCTAAGATCCACGTCTAAAAATGTCTCAGAAATATGGTTGAGCTAATTCTAGCTCTAAGTGTCCCAAAAGTTGCCAAAACATAGGTGTATTTATTCTTGCGGGTTCATTGGAACAGTATAGTTTATTTACGTCATATCTGATGTTTTATATGTCCAAATGACCTAAAATTTGTCCCATTTGAAACTTAACATCCTAGGGACAATTTTTAAGATGAATTTTTTCCTAAAAATAAAGTTTAGATGTGTTTTTATGAGGTTCAAGTTTGAGGTGAAAAACAGTCTCGTAGGGCACCTGATGGAGGCTACTGTTGCGAATGCGACCATGGTCGTGAGCGCTTCGCAACAGAACAAATTGAATGAGGGCTTTTTCTTCTTATTTTGATCCCATGGTTGGCATGAATCATTTCCCACTTTTACCCTCCTATAGTTTGTGTATTTTTGTGTGTTTATCCTTCCCGAAATGCACTCGAACTTCATTGCAAGTTTCTATAGCTTGTCTAACACAAGTCTAACATTATGAAATGAGTATATAAATGTCTGTCAATTGAACTATATGTGAATGATGCTATGGAATAGTAGTTTAATAAAAGAATTAAATGTATACATGCTTTTTAATTATTAAACATGACATGGTATATGATATTAATCATACATGATTGAATCATAATGTATTAAGTATATAAAGATGTACAAAGGAGTGTGTGCTTGCTTGATGATGTTACATTGCTTTATATGAGTGCATGTACATTATGTTATGTGATCAATGAACATTATTTGGTACTGGTAATATAAGATAATTGTGCACCTGGTATGAACATGTTAAGTGAATATGAATGGGAGTAATGTATATGATATAGTATGAAGCTTCTATATAAGCTTGAATTAGACATAGTCGTGGATAGATAAGCATGCTTATAAAGGGTTAGTGATTTGCAGATGCCAGTGTGACACCGACGGGTGTCTAGAGTTTGATACCGACCAGTATCTAGTGATCTAGTGTTAATATATATTAAAGTATATAGTGTACCCATATCCACTTTTGTATTGATTCAGGCTATAGTGAAATGGTATTGGCATGTATTTATAATAATATTGTCTTAACCTATGATTGTTATAGTTTGTACCATCATTGACAAATGATAGTGTTACCCATGCGATGTTGAGTAACATCAATGCTATGCTACATGACATACTTGCCATGATATCGAAGCCTTATACTGTTAGTGAATATTAGTGATTGATATTGGAAAGTATGAACTATCGAACATTGGCATATCATGTAACTACTGTGCTTGTAGTGACTAATGGTAGTGTTAGCGATGCCATTTTGAGTGATATCAATGCTATGTTATAAGGTATGATGGTTATAATATTGAGGTCTTCCACTGATATTGAGTATTGAATATTGTTATGGTATAGTATGGATTATTGAATATTTGGCATATTAATGAACTATTGAGTGAGTGATATTACATGATATATTGTTTGATCATAACTTGTTATATTGTTATATGCTAATTCGTGAATACTGGTATTAGACTTGTTTTGTTTTCATCCCTACTAAGCGTTATCGCTAAGCATGGGTGCTTGTCTCCCGTGTAGGTTTATAGCTTGGAGTTCGAGTTTTGGGAGTGACGTCTGCAGGCCACAAAAAGGAGTGTTGCAAGTCTTCTATAGGTTCGTTGCTTTGTAATGTAATGATGTTGTATTGATAAGGCTCTATTTTTATACAAGTAAGGCATGTCATTATAAAGTGCCAATCTGTATCTTAAGTTATAAGCTATAATGTGCTAGTGTTAGTGAAAGGATTAATGATAATTAATGTTCTTGATAGTGTTAATTGTTATTCATAAGTAAGAGTAAGTGCTATTTAGCATTGTGTAGCGTCCCTATATCCTCACAAGGGGAATTGGGGCACTACATAATGCATATTTGAGTGATTAGTATAATGTAATGATATAGTGAGTGAAATTTTTATTTGAATCTGAATTTGATATAGATGTGGACATATATGGGATAGTGATTCGATACCTTTAGGTATCTAGTGTTAACACCTTCACGGTGTTTAGTGATTCGATACCTTCGGGTATCTAGTGTTGACACCTTCACAGTGTCTAGTGATTTGATACCTTTAGGTATCTAGTGTTGATACTTTCATGGTGTCTAGTGATACGACACCTTCGAAGTATCTAGTGTTGGCACCTGCACGGTGCCTAGTGATTCGATACTTTCGGGTATCTAGTGTTCCCGATTGTCTACACCTATATTGAGTTCAAGCTACAAAGTGGTGTTAGAGATGAGTATGATTTAAGGGATTATTGATGAATATTATTGATAATGTGATAATTATTTATGACTAAAGTATACGTACTATGATTAATGTATATGTATTGATGATAATACAAGATATATGTGCTATAAAGAAGAGGATGGGTGTAGTTTATATGTTATATGTCCATTAAAGTAAAGTGATTCCCGCCTTCGGGATACGTAGGAAGCTTGGAATACCAATTCCAAGCCCGAACAAAATACAAGATGTATTGTTAAATATTCTCGTGCAAGTGGTGCCCTTAAGGAAATAATTCGATATAGAACTTTCAAGTGATCTTGCTTAGAATAGAGTGAAATAAGCATGTAGTAACAAATATGAACATGAGCGAGTGTCGATATGTTAATATGCAAAAAGGTAATTAGTGAAGGATAGTGCCAAATAAGTTTTATGAGAAATAAGGGTAATGTTAACGGTCTGGGTAATTTATTTAAAGACTGAGTCTAAATTGTTACTTGGGTAGGTTTTGAATTGAAGTCATGTATAAGTAGGAGATTGAGAAGTTTCAAGAAGAGTTTTCAGAAGATGTGGGCCTTTGTGAATGTTAACTGTATATTAGATAATGTTGTAAAGATTTTATTATATAGTCATGTATTAGAAGTTGTATTTATCGTACAAACTTATCAATAATGTAACGTAATGAAAAGTTATTGAAATTTTAAGACTTATATGGCTATTAAGGATATTTGGTTTGATATTGTTGTGCGTTAGTTTGGCACCCTAATACCCCCTAGGAGTATACATGGGTGAGTCAATGTATACTCCTAGGGGGTATTAGGGTGTTACAAGAAAGATGATAATAATGATGTAGAGTAATCTCTTGAACTCAAACCTTTTCCTTCTCATTTAAAATATGTTTTTCTTGAGAAAAATTCTAACATGGTTATTATTTATTCGTCTTTGATAGAAATTGAAGAATCATTGCTTATAACTTTACTTAAGAAGAATAAGGAAGCCATTGGATGGAAAATTTTATACTTAAAGGGAACAAGCCTTAGTGTATGTTTGCATAAGATCTTTATGGAGGATGCTTTCAAACCAATTAGACAACCTCAATGGAGAATAAATTCACTATGCAAGAGGTTTTAAAGAAAGAGGTAATCAGGCTTCCAAATTCTGGTGTCATCTATCCTATTTTGAATTTTCAATGGGTGAGTCCAATGCAAGTTGTATGAAAAAAGGTGAAACTATTGTAATGTCTAATGAAAATAATGAATTATTCCCTACTTCAATGGTTACGAGTTAGATAATATGTATTAACTACATAAAGCTTAATTCTTGAATACCTATAAAGGACATTTTTTCTCCTTTCATTGAACAAATGTTAGAAAGACTAGCAAAAATAAATTCTATTGCTTTTTAGATGGATATTCGGGATATCTTCAAATCCAATTGCCCCTAAAGACCAAGAAAATACCAATTTACATGTCCTTATGGCACTTTTGCCTATAGACGTGTGCCTTTTGGGTTATACTATGCACCCACAATGTTTCAAAGGTGCATAATGTCAATCTATAATGACTTCACTAAGAAGCTTATAGAGGTTTGCATGGATGACTTTACAATCTATAGTCTTACATTTGAGTTATGTCTAGATAGTCTTTTTAACGTACTCAAAAGATGTAAAGAAGCTAATCTTGTGCTTAATTGGAAAAAAATTGCCATTTTGTGTTAATGAGGGAATTGTTTTAGGACATAAAATTTCAGAAAAAGTGACAGAAGTTGATAAGGCTAAGATAGATGTAATTGAAAAGTTGCCTTCTCTTATAAGTGTTAAAGGTGTAAGAAGTTTTCTAGGTCATGTGGGGTTTTATAAACGTTTTCATTAAAGAATTTTCCAAAGTTTTTAAACCCTTATTTAACCTATAAATGAAATAGGCTTTTGAGCTTTTAATTCTATAAGAAAACGGAGTTTTAACGAGCAAAATTTAGCTAAGCAATAAAAATCTGGTCATAAAAATAAACAAATAACGAAAGGAATTTAATTCGGTTGTTAAAACTCAAATTTTATTATTATTTAATAAGGGGTTTAATTTTGATCGTTAAGAAACTCAAAATTCGGTCATTATTAACTTAAAAAAAAAATTGGGACTTCTAACCATTTACCTCCAAAAATAACCTAAAATCACAAAATACATTTTCCCATTTGCTAACTTCTTCGACTCTCCATGTCTTTTTCTTCTGTCGCCCCCTCCATCGCTCGTCCCCTCCCTCGTGAGCCACCAGGTTCCAGATTTGACATTGCCCCCCACCGCATTGCCGCTCACCCCCACCCGGCCGTCACAGATCCAATCTCGTTGCTGCCTTAGGTGCTGTCAGTTGACCGCCGTCGCCCCGTCGCAACTCGTCTCTCGTCGCTGATGCCCCTCATCTCTTGCTCTCCGGCTACTCTGCCTTCTCTTGAACTGGTTAGTGTTCTCAATCAATCTCAAATTTTTGTTGTGTTGCTCTGTACTTGAGGTTGAGTTTGAGATACTTTTCCATTTTGGTGACTTGTAATGCATGCAATAACACCAAATTGTTCTTTATGGTAACATATTGGTGCAGTTTAGGAAATAATATGTTTGCTGCAATTAATGCTTGTTTGTTCCCCTCTCTCCTGTCTGCACACCAACCTGCCACTGCCTATCCTCCCACCTAGAAGCAAGGATTTAGGCTTTAGCATCCATTTTAGTCCTTGGTTTAGTTGCACATGTTTTGTTTCCTACATTTAATCTTATGCACCTCATTTGAACTAAATTATTGTAGCTACTACATTTGCTCCGGATTTCACCATCATATTAGCTGGGTTTGATGCGACAAGAGGTGATCCTTTGGGATGTTGTGATGTAAGTATTATCACTTTTGAATATGGCGCTATTATCCTCAGTTTCTAGCATTTGTGTATCTAGGAAAATTGGTCAACACAACGCTTCAATAATGTAACTTTAGGAAAATTGTTTCCTATTACAAAAGAGGAAGTTATCATCCATTTAAGAGAGAAATTTCTTAGATATTTACTTTTTCTTGTGCAAACATTTTAATTAATCTATTTAGTGGAAAAAAGTTTAACGATTTCCAATTTGCTTTAAGCAAAAGATAATTTCCTGTTGACTTTTTTATATTACTGCTGAATAGTAAAAAAAACAAAGTATTTTTGCAAACTATTTTCTACAAATAATTGTTAGAGGATAAATGATTTGTCATTTTTTGTAAATTATTATCTAAAGCAGGGAGCATTGTGTATTTAGACATCTTTGATTTTCTTGGTTTGTAAGGCCTCGACTTGCACCCTAGTCATTTTGCATGCATTTAGGGATATGAGAGTGGTCTAAGTGAGTATTTAGTTAATGTTTGGGGATATATGCGATATTAAGTGGATTGTTGGAATTTAAATTGTCATTGAACCTTATGGACTAAATTGCATTAAATGGATTATTCTTTATGCTAATGCATACATTAAGTTAATTAAGAGAGCAATGTATGATTTATAAGAGATTGAAGGATTAAAGAAGTAATTAAGAAGATGGACCAATCATGGAGTGACAATTGTGAGGCTTAGAATTAAAGGAGAAAGGGATGGATAAGGATGGCTTTAAAAGCCATTTGGGAGGAAAGGGGATGAAGAATCCGTCCCCTTATTTCCTTCTCTCTTCCTCCATTTCATCTTTCCTTAAGCTCTAATCCTCCTTTGATTTGGTGTAATTTAAGTTAATTAGGTAAAATCAAGTGTTTGTGCAAGCTAAGGAGGTAAGTAGTTGTTGGTTTCTTTCCCTTCTCCTTGAATTTTGTCAAGTTAAAAGTTAAGAGTTTAGTGTGTAAATGATGGATTTTGATTGATGTGTAGTGGATAAACCAAGTGGACCTAAAGGCAAGGAGAAAGTGGTAGAGGAAAGAGCTATTTGAGCTTACAGCAAGCTAAGAAAAAGGTTTGGGAATTTTATTGAATTTTATGTGTATTTTATTTAATAATTTAAATTGAGATGTTTTTGAAGATGTTGAGTTAATTTGAGTTGAGTATGTATGATGGATTGTAAGAATTTAGTTGATTTGGACAAGGTTATGTATAGGAATGGAATTCTGTTTTAGGAGTAAAGTGACCTTTGGGAACTGTTTTGGCTGTAAGTCAAGCTATAGAGCTCCAAATGACTTGATTCAAATTGGGTTAGAACCAGGACATCTGTGTCTACAAATGTCCCAAAAATGGTAATAATTTATTTTTGACTCTAAGACCTTCAAAATTGCACAAAACTATAGTTATTTTCTGGAATAAGGGCTTTGGAGTAGTTTGGGTTTCTAGGACCATATCTCTATAGTATTAACTCCAATTGACTTGAAACTTGTGCCATTAGAAATTTAACGTCTAGGGGATTATTTGTTATGAAGCCCATTTTGGCTTAAAATGGGCTTAACTTAGTGTTTTTAAATGTGTAATTGAACCTTGCATTCTGTTTTGAAAGAATGGATGTTGGTTCTAAAGTGAGGAAGCAGTTTCACCATTCTTTAGCACTTTCATGCGAGCGATGGGCATCCATCATTATTGATAGCCATCTCTCGGGCAGGATTTGGCTGAGATTGGATGTATCAGATGAGGTGTGGCCATCCCTCAAGGGTATCCTTCTGAGCGATGGGCGCACACCTTGGCCGACGAGACTCCCTTGGGTGTGGAGCGCAAGGGACGGGCTGAAGTGAAGTGGCAGCCATCCTTGGGGTGTGGTTCACTAGGGACGGGCATGCGGGAATGATCGATGTCCATCGATCATGAGGCACGTCGCTCATCTCTGTTTGGCTATTTAATTGTACTTTATGTTCTGTGCATTATTAAATGTTATGGATCATTTTGTATGGTTTATATATTGTTATTGAGGCTTAATTACTGGATCTTTAAGCATGAAAAATAATTCTGTACTGATACTATTAGCTTTAAATAATTGAATAAATAGCCTGCATAAGACAGGTCATGGATAGATAGGCATGCGTATAGGGTTCTTTACTGCAGCCTATGTGTTTGAACCCCATTTGGGTCCCTATGTGTCTCGAGTCCTAATGGATCCTTATGTGTCTTTGGATCTTACTTAGATCCCTATGCGTATGAATTTGAATAAGAACTGTACCTTCCTGTACCTATGCGTTATTACCCGTTATCCACCTCTTAGTAATGCAGGCAACTTTGACTTGTGAATGCAATAAGAAATATAAGAGCATTTATGTGCTGAATTTCTCTAGTTATGAATAGTACATTTAAATTTGATATTGATGCAAAATTTTATTTATGTGCTATTCCTACTACTCTTATTGTTATGTTTATATGACATACGCTTGTGTTTGCATCGATAACAGTTGTGAGTGGTTGTCTATGTCACGTTTTTCCCCACTAAGCCATTGTGCTTAGCACGGGTGTTTATCTGTGCAGGTGTAGAAGATCTGTGACCTATGAAGGATAGCCCCGCATTTCTCTAGTGCCAGCACAAGAGGACTAGCTATTTTTGTAGGTCCCTTTTTGATTGGAATTGTAATATGTTAGGTTGTATTAAGTTATGCATGTATGTATTTGAATTATATAAGTATGTAAATGTGTAGTAGATGTATAGTAAAGTGTATTCATTCTGGTAACTGTTATGCATGCAATTGGTTAATAGTAATGTATGCGTAAGTCTGATAAAGAACTTTTGTAATTCCTAATCTGGTGGTTGTGTATGCATGTAAGTCAATGTTTGAGTTTCTCTATTAGCATACTTGTGAGTGTGACAGCCCTCATCTGTCATAGTAACTCATCTTGAGAAGGTGGTGTTCACTACATACGGATTAGGGGTGTTAAATGGTCAGTTAATTTAGCCACTGATATATATGATTGTTACCATAAAAGATATATTACCTAGACCAAGTCCATGAATTTAATAAACCACCTTGTGTGTGAAGTCTTTTTGCTTTGAATACAAGGCTGCTTATCATTGATTTTTTCCATGAATAAGTTCATGGACTAGGGATAATGAAGAAATCCATGTTATCACACATTCCTTTGCAAAACCTTCCAATGAGTGTCCGTGCCTGTAAACTTAAGTTGCTTTGGCAATTGTCCTTTAAAAAATGTCTAATTTTTGTTCCAATCTTATTTTTTAAGTTTCTCTCTGGGCACTTTTAATTGTTTAGTTATATCTTTTGTTATGTCATCTTGATAATAAAGAACAAAGTTGTTATTGTAGGTAACTCCTGCTGGATATGCACGAATGATAAATATGCTGTAAGCTCTCTCTAGTGGGAAGCTACTGTATGCTCTTTCCATCTCCCTCTTCTTCAGCTCTTTTTTTTCATAATAAATTACCTTTAATTTTAGTGTTTCTAATTTTCTGTTAGATTTGTTTAACATATTTATTTTTTTTTTGTTAAAAAATTCTCAAAACCCCCAAATCCCTAATTTTCTTTTCCTGCTCTACACCCCTTTCATGCAGGTTGCTCTGTTCCATTTGATAGATCCATTCCAAGCTCCAAGTAAGCTCTCTCTTTTTCAATATTTTGTTTTTACTTACCTTTAATTTCTTTTTTTTTTTTATTGCTGAATTGCTGCATTTTTTTTTTGGATTATGTATTTTCTTTGTTTTGTTGGGTCTATTGAATGTGTAGTACGTAGGCTTTTAGCTGGAATTTATTTGGCTAGTTTGTTTGTGTTGGGATATTGTAGTAGGCTTTAGCTGGGTGCTTGAATCTGTTGAATGTGAAGTGGGCTTCATCATCATCATTTATTATTATTATCATTATTATTATTATTATTATTATTATTATTTGAAATGTTATTATTTGCATCCACTGCTTAAATTCTGTATTTTTTTTATCATGTTATTGATACTTCTATTTAACTATGTGAATCTGCTATGTGGATCCAAATTTTAGATCCTACTATCAATTTACTGTTTCAAAAGAAAGATTCTTTTGGTTACTTACTTCCCAATGATTGAAGTCTTGTAGTTAGATCTCATAAAAAATTCAATTGTTGCTAAAAAAAGTTGAATGTCTCAAAAATTTTAGGGCCTTTGAAATTTGGCATGGTATTCCATCAGTGTAACACCCCAACCCATACGTAGGCGAACCCATCCACAAGGGAGTAGGAAGCCGTACGAGTAGGTGTGTTACCGAATAGAAGTGATACAAAGCGTATAAAAATATGGAAGAATTTAAAACTTGAGAAGTAAAATTGAACATACATACTTCACCAATGCACGTACACCAAGCAGAAACATACAAATATGTAAATTTCCCACCATGCAACAGAAGTTACAGACAGACGATAAAATAGGGGAAATTCTTAATAACAAATATTTACATCGCCCAAAATACTACTTCAGTCTCTTTACATAATATTACATAAACATTTTATATAGAATTACAAAATCCAAAATAAAGAAGCTGGACAAAAACCAAAACTCCTAGCTCCTATGTGGCCAACCCTTGTAGATGTGCAACTCGAACCGGACCAGACCTGCCACCTGCACGGGAAAAAGAACCCGTGCTAAGCGATAACGCTTAGTGGGGAGAACAAACATAATAATATGGACGGCCATTCACAATGGTTGTCAAGACATAACACACACAAATATCATACACACCTAGTTCTTACCGAGAAATATATATGCTTATATATAATAGCTATGCATTCAAATATTTCTAATCATATTCATGTGCTCATATGTGTGACACTAACCAAATCAAACATCACCATACAAGATGTGAGTATGTTCATGCATAGCTACATATAACTTCACATGCATGCATTTACCTATACATTACATGTCAGTATCATTACATTTATATGCTAATACTTGTAACGTCATACCAATACAGGTCCTCATATGCATACATTTACCGAGCACATTGGGAAGTCAGGCTTTTGGAAGTACATCAAGCATAGATACATAACAACTTAATCATGCAATTATCTTGCCAAAAATAACCATACCCCAGTCTCGAGAACTAGTACCCTAACTGTTCACACCATAGTGCCAACAAATTCCCGAGCAAAACTCATTAGAGTCTACTCATACTACAATCATACTACGATACATATACACTAGCTGAGAGCATAGGTACATAATCACAATACCATCACACTTCCGCAGCACAACGTTAATCTTTAACATAAGCAACTATACAATATTGCATTCCAACCACGGTATTCCAGAGAGCTAATAAGTCTGCACTTATTAAATTCACATAACTATAATCAAAACGGATCAGAATCACATGCTGATTATATTCAAACACATTCATAATACGATATATATGAATAATTGCACATAACAGGCATGTTTGAGTCACATTTAACCCAATCAGAGATTCATAATCACCTTCGAATTCATAACTGGTTCACATGACCGAAATCTTATACATTCGGATATCATATTCTCATATTCATATCAGATAATGCAAACGAAATACCTGCTGACAAAAATAGTGGATAACGAGTAACAAATTGTACCTTACGGGTACGAATCGCAAAGCATTATCACTTTCCACATTTCAAAAACATTTCACTGAACAGGACCTTAAACAAGATCCATACACATACACATAATAGGGTTCGCGAGGAACCATTCGGGGACCTGATCGGGGTCCAAATCGTACACATGGCTGCAGCTACACATAACTCTATTAGGCATGCCTAACTATCCGCTAGACTGACTCTCGCAGGTCATGAATAAAATAATTTATATAGCAACCCAATGACGCACTTTAACATTGTTTATTATTCAAGGCATATCAATATCACATGTAAGGAACCATATTATACGACCAATGATCATAAATACTAATTCATACATCGACATGCAGAATCACAAAACATTCACCTTCTAATACCTCATGCTCAATATAAACAGCCATAATATTTAATATGCATAAACCAATTATATAAACAAGGCACATTGAGCTCATGAGCTAGGCATATTACTGCAATCAGACATTAACCATTAAATCCATATTTCATAGTACAGCATAAAATTCATCTAAAGGATCATGATATCACTTATATAAAAGCACATAAAAGTATGACATGTATCATACAATAGTATAAGTTCATTCAGAACAGATACGAAATTCATTTAAGTTAAAACTGAGCAAAAATTTCAGAAAAATGGGTGGTAACTAACAAGGTTAGCCGGTCACGAGTCATCATGGATGTCACCACTCGTGACAAGCCTCCTTTGTCACGAGTCGTCACGGTCGTCACCACTCGTGACAGACCTCTCTTTGCTAGTCACGAGTCATCACGGATGTCACGACTCATAACAAGCCTCCTCTATCACGACACGTCACAGTCGTCACCACTCGTGACAGACCTCTCTTGGCTAGTCACGAGTCGTCACGGATGTCACCACTCGTGACAAGCCTCCTCTGTCATGAGTCGTCACGGTCGTCACCACTCGTGACAGACCTCTCTTGGCTAGTCACGAGTCATCACGGATGTCACCACTCGTGACAAGCCTCCTCTGTCACGAGTAGTCACGGTCGTCACCACTCGTGACAGACTCCACTTCTCTCGGCTAATTACGTCACTCACACACACTGGGAACGGGAAATTCACCATGATTAACTCCAAAAAGGCTCAAAACAATTCAAATCTCATCTTACCTTCTAATAGATCTTCCATACATCATAAATGACATAAAAACAACTTAATTCCACAATCAACACCACCAAAATCATGCATAAACACATCCAAGTCCCTCAAGAACACAAACCCTAAAATTTTCATTAAGTTCAAATTCAATCAAATTTCTCAAACAAAAATCCCAAATTACTCAAACATTCCCAAACAAATACATGCATAAAACTCATATCAAAACACTCAATTTACTGGAAATCATATACAAAGGTATATTCATAATTTAAGAAGAATTTAGGGTAGAGACAAATTAAAACTCAAATATAAGAATCAAACTCCCAAACCTCTTGTTGCACAATAGCTGCTCTCTTCAAGCTTTAATCTTCTCTTTTCCTTTACTTTGCTTCTTCTTATCATCAATCACTTACACAAACAAACTCACAATTCTTAATCCAAACCATAACTTAAACAAAACTAGAAGAAAAAAAAAAGAGAACTCAAACGCAGGAACCCTAAAAACCCCAACTTACCTCTTCAATCTTACTTCCTAAGCTCCACCAAAACAACTCTAATTCACTCAAAACCAAGATATTGAGCAAGGAAAGGGAAGAAAAGGATAAGAAAATGGGGAATAGGGAGGATGAGAGGGCAAAAAATGGGGACTCCTTTTTTCCTTACACTTAGTCTTTCTTTCACACTAAATGCACACCTACCAAATCCACTTGTCCACTTCCTATAGGCTCACATGTCATAATACTACAAGTCCACTTTGACTTACTCATACATGCACCATACACCAAACACACACAAACACCTCTTACAATAATATCTTCATGGTACCAAACCTAAGTCACACCCTAACATTTCCTTATAATCTACTTTTCATCCAAAGCACCATGCTCATAAACCACACAATAAAATCTCTTAGCCCACATACATCCTACTACCATACACTATAAGAACACCATAATAATTCCTTCACTTAACTTATTTAATTAATTTCTTAGCAAATAAATCCTTATTATCCATATTACTCATGTACAGATTACCGAATTACCCTCACTCACTCTGACTGAGCAAGCATATTCCGACTAGGCTCAGTTCGGTGTGTGATAAATCTTCCCTCCTAAAAGAATTTCGTCCTCGAAATTCACTTACACCGAAAAGAATTCCCAGCATTACATCCCATGTCACCAATAAACTCATACATTTCACTCTCAAACTACTCACTCGCTTACACTTATCGCCATTGCTACACTCTTAAATCACTTTTTTATACTCGAATCAAACATATTCATCAGAACAATCATTACTCAAATGCCCGACTAAAATCAAAACCCAAACACTTTACACATAACCAACTAACTTTCGCCGATTGCTACTTAAATCCTTCACTACTTAAAAGGTGTCCGTCATACTTAGGTTTCTCTTTACCATTAACACTCCTATTAAACTCTAAAATCCTTTTTACCTTCACTTGTATATCATCTCGAAATACTCTTTGTGCTCAATCTTTAACCAAACACAGAACACTTTCCTAAACGATTGTTGAGCACGTCATTTTTACCCTTAATCTTAATATCAAATAGTACATATACACCCTGTCAGCTTTCTCTCAATCAAAACATACATGCAAATGCTTATCATGTATTGTCAAAGGGATGATGATGATGCAATGAGATTGAGATGATTTTATGTATGCAGAGTAATGCAATTGATGCTATAATGATGCACTTTGTCCCATCCCAATGATTCAATATGTTTTCATTCAAACACTTTTCTGGAGATAGCTGACAGGCATATAGAGTACTACCAAAACCTTACAAGATCCAAATACTCATCCACTTACTCGACACCTTTCTTTATTGAGGTACACTCTGAACAAAACCTTGAGAAATCCTAGGAGCAGTCAGCCTATCCAAAATTCGAATCAATCCTTGCACTAATATTCTATCATTAGAAACAGGACCGGAATTCCAACCAAAGGACGCACATAAACGAAACACTTTGATCAGCACTAATTGGGTTCACACTTTCTGTTACCTCACCCACATCTCATTAAGATCAGACTTCATCTAGACCAGACACAAGACAAGGCACATCTGCATTAGGCCACGACACAAAATCGACTTACATACAAAAACGCGAGACACAACCAACTAGCATGCAAAGACTCAATATCTAAACAAACAAGACAACCAGAACCGCCAAACCGCGCACTGATACCACTAAATGTAACACCCTAACCCATACGTAGGCGAACCCATCCACAAGTGAGTAGGAAGCCGTACGAGTAGGTGTGTTACCGAACAGAAGTGATACAAAGCGTATAAAAATATGGAAGAATTTAAAACTTGAAAAGTAAAACTGAACATACATACTTCACCAATGCACGTACACCAAGCAGAAACATACAGATATGTAAATTTCCCACCATGTAACAGAAGTTACAGACAGACGATAAAATAGGGGAAATTCTTAATAACAAATATTTACATCGCCCAAAATACTACTTCAGTCTCTTTACATAATATTACATATACATTTTATACAGAATTACAAAATCCAAAATAAATAAGCTGGACAAAAATAAAAACTCCTAGCTCCTATGTGGCCAACCCTTGCAGATGTGCAACTCGAACCGGACCAGACCTGCCACCTGCATGGGAAAAAGAACCCATGCTAAGCGATAACGCTTAGTGGGGAGAACAAACATAATAATATGGACGGCCATTCACAATGGTTGTCAAGACATAACACACACAAATATCATACACACCTAGTTCTTACCGAGAAATATATATGCTTATATATAATAGCTATGCATTCAAATATTTCTAATCATATTCATGTGCTCATATGTGTGACACTAACCAAATCAAACGTCACCATACAAGATGTGAGTATGTTCATGCATAGCTACATATAACTTCACATGCATGCATTTACCTATACATTACATGTCAGTATCATTACATTTATATGCTAATACTTGTAACGTCATACCAATATAGGTCCTCATATGCATACATTTACCGAGCACATTGGGAAGTCAGGCTTTTGGAAGTACATAATGCATAGATACATAACAACTTAATCATGCAATTATCTTGCCAAAAATAACCATACCCCAGTCTTGAGAACTAGTACCCTAACTGTTCACACCATAGTGCCCACAAATTCCCGAGCAAAACTCATTAGAGTCTACTCATACTACAATCATACTACGATACATATACACTAGCTGAGAGCATAGGTACATAATCACAATACCATCACACTTCCGCAGCACAACGTTAATCTTTAACATAAGCAACTATACAATATTGCATTCCAACCACGGTATTCCAGAGAGCTAATAAGTCTGCACTTATTAAATTCACATAACTATAATCAAAACGGATCAGAATCACATGCTGATTATATTCAAACACATTCATAATACGATATATATGAATAATTGCACATAACAGGCATGTTTGAGTCACATTTAACCCAATCAGAGATTCATAATCACCTTCGAATTCATAACTGGTTCACATGACCGAAATCTTACACATTCGGATATCATATTCTCATATTCATATCAGATAATGCAAACGAAATACCTGCTGACTAAAATAGTGGATAACGAGTAACAAATTGTACCTTACGGGTACGAATCGCAAAGCATTATCACTTTCCACATTTCAAAAACATTTCACTGAATAGGACCTTAAACAAAATCCATACACATACACATAATAGGGTTCGCGAGGAACCATTCTGGGACCTGATCGGGGTCCAAATCGTACACATGGCTGCAGCTACACATAACTCTATTAGGCATGCCTAACTATCCACTAGACTGACTCTCGCAGGTGATGCATAAAACAATTTATATAGCAACCCAATGACACACTTTAACATTGTTCATTATTCAAGGCATATCAATATCACATGTAAGGAACCATATTATACCACCAATGATCATAAATACTAATTCATACATCGACATGCAGAATCACAAAACATTCACCTTCTAATACCTCATGCTCAATATAAACAACCATAATATTTAATATGCATAAACCAATTATATAAAAAAGGCAAATTGAGCTCATGGGCTAGGCATATTACTGCAATCAGACATTAACCATTCAATCCATATTTCAGAGTACAGCATACAATTCATCTAAAGGATCATGATATCACTTATATAAAAGCACATAAAAGTATGACATGTATCATACAATAGTATAAGTTCATTCAGAAGAGATACAAAATTCATTTAAGTTAAAACTGAGCAAAAATTTTAGAAAAATGGGTGGTGACTAACAAGGTTGGCCGGTCACGAGTCGTCACGGATGTTACCACTCGTGACAAGCCTCCTCTGTCACGAGTCGTCACGGTCGTCACCACTCGTGACAGACCTCTCTTGGCTAGTCACGAGTCGTCACGGATGTCACCACTCGTGACAAGCCTCCTCTGTCACGAGTCATCACGGTCGTCACCACTCGTGACAGACTCCACTTCTCTCGGCTGATTACGTCACTCACACACACTGGGAACGGGAAATTCACCAGGATTAACTCCAAAAAGGCTCAAAACAATTCAAATCTCATCTTACCTTCCAATAGATCTTCCATACATCATAAATGACATAAAAACAACTTAATTCCACAATCAACACCACCAAAATCATGCATAATCACATCCAAGTCCCTCAAGAACACAAACCCTAAAATTTTCATTAAGTTCAAATTCAATCAAATTTCTCAAACAAAAATCCCAAATTACACAAACATTCCCAAACAAATACATGCATAAAACTCATATCAAAACACTCAATTTACTGGAAATCATATACAAAGGTATATTCATAATTCAAGAAGAATTTAGGGTAGAGACAAATTAAAACTCAAATATAAGAATCAAACTCCCAAACCTCTTGTTGCACAATAGCTGCTCTCTTCAAGCTTTAATCTTCTCTTTTCCTTTACTTTGCTTCTTCTTATCATCAATCACTTACACAAACAAACTCACAATTCTTAATCCAAACCATAACTTAAACAAAACTAGAAGAAGAAAAAAGAGAACTCAAACGCAGGAACCCTAAAAACCCTAACTTACCTCTTCAATCTTACTTCCTAAGCTCCACCAAAACAACTCTAATTCACTCAAAACCAAGAGATTGAGCAAGGAAAGGGAAGAAAAGGATAAGAAAATGGGGAATAGGGAGGATGAGAGGGCAAAAAATGGGGACTCCTTTTTTCTTTACACTTAGTCTTTCTTTCACACTAAATGCACACCTACCAAATCCACTTGTCCACTTCCTATAGGCTCACATGTCATAATACTACAAGTCCACTTTGACTTACTCATACATGCACCATACACCAAACACACACAAACACCTCTTACAATAATATCTTCATGGTACCAAACCTAAGTCACACCCTAACATTTCCTTATAATCTACTTTTCATCTAAGGCACCATGCTCATAAACCACACAATAAAATCTCTTAGCCCACATACATCCTACTACCATACACTATAAGCACACCATAATAATTCCTTCACTTAACTTATTTAATTAATTTCTTAGCAAATAAATCCTTATTATCCATATTACTCATGTACAGATTACCGAATTACCCTCACTCACTCTGACTGAGCAAGCATATTCCGACTAGGCCCAGTTCGGGGTGTGACAATCAGTCCATTTTTTTTTGAAGATTTGGGGTGGGACTACACCTTCCTTATCAACAATTTCACTATTGATATCATTACAGGTTCTTTGGTCATTTTAGACCACTACTAGCTTAGAGAACCATTGAAATCATTAAGTTGCTTTGTGTTTGTCGAATTATCTCTGTGCTAATATGCTCTACTGTATTTCGCATGTTTTGGATCTGGGTTCTTTTCTTTGTAAATCTGAATATGATGTAGAGTCTATTGCTTCTACTATTGAGCAGCAACCTTTTATCATAAAACCCGTAATGCCCAGATTTGCACCCTAGCTATTTTGGATAGAATTCCTATATATTTATGTTTGAGGTAAATGAGTATTATTGTGATTATGGGTTAATGCATAATTGGAATTAAGCTAATAGAAGAGATTAATGTAGTAATTTACATGTGAGGTCCTAATTGCATAAATAGGTGGATTTAATTGGGCCTAGGGATAGTTATTATTAATTTAGAGTAAATGTGAGAATTTAGAAAAGAAGAAGGATTAATGGGGAAATGGAAAGTGTTCACCAATCACTTTTTGGTAGATGCTCACTCTAGAAAGTGGAAGAGAATTCATGGCTTTATAAGCCATGAATGTCAGTTGGGTTGGGAAGAAAAGAGCCAGCCGATTTCTCCTTCCCCCAAAGCTGCCGTTCTCTTCTTCTTGCACCTGAAAAGTTGTTTGAGATTACTCAAGCTAAATTCCAAGTAGTAGATTAGTTTAAAAGTCGTTTTGAAGCTTTAAGGTAAGAATAAGTTTCTGTTCATTATCTTCTTCCTTTTTAATGGTTAAAGTGCAAGCTATAGTATTTATGAAATTGATATAGTTTTGCTATTGGAACTTGATATTGTAGTTGCTGAAGGTAAGAAAAAGGAGAAAGAAGAAGAAAGCAGGGGATTGAGTTGAAGGAAAAGTGAATTTTGAGGTTTGGGAATTCTTCACCTTTTATATTAAATTTATGGTTAATTCTAAATTTAAAGATGATGAAGTATTTGTCTACATTTATTAATGTTATTAATAGCTTTGCAAAGTTGTTTGTGTACGGGAATTGATTCTGGGGTGTGATTTGTGTGGAAGAAATGCATTGGTGTTGTTTGGGAGATTAGAATGGAAAAAACAGAGCATGTCGAATTTCGAGATAAGCGTAGCTGTGCTTTTGAAAACACAGCTGTGTTTTAATGGAAATGAGGTAGCTGTGTTAGGTTACACGGCGGTCAGGGATATCCTTACTATAATACCCTATACCCGTAAATGGTGCCGATATCGGATGTCACAACACTACATTGACATACATTGTAATGCACTTATTAGATTCAGTGAATTTATTTTTCAACAATAACATTCATAAAAATACAATAATATAACAGACATACCGACACACAATTGATATACCTATCTTGTACAATCTCGTGTTCATCCATTGCAGTTGTATACATGCCATGCCTATACCTTTATCCTTGCTGTCGAATATTCTTTTGATCATCAGTAAACCTCAGCTACTACCACTTCTTTTCTTTCTATAACCTGCACGTAGTGTGACATGCTAAGCATTAAAAATGCCCAGTGGTGGATACATATCCTAAATTTTTCACTATACTTATTATATGCATGAACACATAAGTATATCTTTTATTCACTATTTATACATATTAATTCTTTAAACTTTTACTCAATTTATACTTTATTTTGATGTTTTAAATAAATCCTTTACTTTAGTCGTTAATCACTATGCCTTTTGTAAAGCTTTCTGTAACAATACTTTAACTTTACCATTTCAGTTAACAGTATCGTTATCGTCTATACTATTAACCTTAACATTCATATTATTATGTTCAGTTTGTTAATTTAATAACCAATTACATTAACATTCCTTGTTAATATTTTATTAATGTATTCATCAGTTTTCTTCATTTTTATTAATAACCTATTTACTCAGTTACAATCCATATTTGGGTACAGTACCAGCTATTGAATTATTCATATGACTATTTTCCTGTGCCATTATTACAGTTGTAATATAATCACAATATATTCATACAGTTTTATCTATTTAATTTCTAATTAGATACATCTATTTTAATACTTTAATTACATAACCCTAAAACTCTAGTTCATTTTACATTACATAACATTTTCCTAATAATTCTAATGACTTCATTATCATTATCAACATTATTTTTACCGTTGCCAATTCTTTAACTAAATTCAATTCGTTTCTTTAATTTAACTATACAGATCTAAATTTATATACATGTTTTCCTTAATCAGTATCAATAATCCATTATTACCCTTTTTTTCACTGTATTTCTCAAACAATCCCATTTTAATCCATTTTTCCTTAATTTACCCATAGTAGAATTTCGGCAGAAATCTCTGAACTGGATACACGAGACACGAACCCTATAGGTTCAATACATTTTAGAGGGACCTCGGAGGACCACCCTTACATTTCATGGATCAATACATTTTAGAGGGACACCGAAGGACCACTCCTACATTTCATTTCATTTAACATTTCACATTTCAATCATTTTAGTAGGACCATCATTTGCTTACAATAGGTGAGATATCATGCTTACCACTGCAGTATAGTGTCCCTATGGCTCGCCAACTATATTCTGAGCTAGATTTAGCCACTAGACTACTACTAAGGGCATTAATCTTTCCACTTATCCATTATCGAGTTATAATATACATTATTAATGGAACATAACCATACCATTCCATTCTTTTTACATCAAATCATTTGTAAATCACTTAATCATTCCATTGTAGCATTAATCATGTCATGACATAAATTAAATATAACTCATTGTATACTTTTCATTATAAACATAATATTTCATTCCATGGAAACACATTCAATTTGCATTCTAAAGTTATCAATTAAATTTCTATACACTTAATATTTATTCCATTAATATTTTATACCCTTAATTTTAATAAATCATCAAATAACATTACATTATTCTTATATATACCATTCGGTCAAGGTGGAATTCTTTCACCATAAATTACTTTCGTCACATTTATCACTCATTTAGTTAAATTTCATGTTAATTAACCTAGTTATTCCTTAAAATAATATTATATCACAAAATATTCATTTATGCCCTTAAGATTATCATTCGGCCATCTCATTACGTATTCATTTAATTTATTTTTCTTTCCTTTAAACATTAAATTAGCTAGATCTTATGTCCAACATTATGAATATACCATTTATATGTATTAAACATCAAAGTATACCATGGTAAACCATAGGTATACCATTCGGCTAAGCATTTACTTTTTTCGTCCAATTATTTTTCATTCATTTTTCACTTAATTAGCTAGATCACATGTTAATAAGTTTAAATATACAATTATATGCCATTAGATCACAAAGTATACCTATGTATACCTAAACATACCATTCGGCCTACATGTTGTCCATAGTATAAAGTTTATTTCTTTTCATTTTAATCATTCAAAATCTCATTTTTTAACCTTCCTAAACATAACTATATGGTTTGATTCAATTATACATACATATTTCACACACTTTACGTTTAAATATAACCAAAAATCAAACTTTTAACATGGAAAAGGAGGATATTGTATCCATTAACCTTATTTTCTTGTTCTTCATATCTTAAACATCCTTCAATAGCCTTGGCTCCTTAAAGCACCATCACTTTCCTTATATCCCTTAAGTGGACGAATATAAAAATCAAAGAAACCACCACAAATTTACTTCCTTTTCGCAATATAATTACATAAACATACTCTACACATCCTAAAATGCCAATTTGAACCTTTAAACCAATTTAAAAATGTCAACTTTACATACCTCAATTTGACACATAAACTTTTCCACTTACTTTCTCCCACTTCTTTCACTTCAAATGAACTTTAGAGACCACCATCATTGAAAAGAGAGGTTGGAAATTACTTGAGAAGGTTGGATTTGGTGGGAACCATGGAAGAGAAATGAAGAAAATCCATGGAGGAAGAATTCAATTTGGCCAAGGAAGAGAGGGAGGAGGCTGCTGGATTTCTAGGGATTTCTCTAGAGAAATCTGTAATTTAGGTGTTTATATAGCCGCTTTAATCGGCTGGGCTTGGTCAACCAAGTTGGGCCAACCATACTTAAGCCCAATTAGGTTTTAAGCTGATTTTGCAGCTCTATATAAGTACGTTGTATCTATGGTAAGAGCAAGGACTTTCAGACGAAAGATTTCCTACCATTCTCTAAATAAAATCATGAGTTTCTAAATTTCTTTTCTCTTTCCATTACATACATCTTAACCATCATTCTTAGATCCTGCTATCTATCCACGAGATTTATGAAATAAATTGAGTTGTGTTGTCTAAGAGGACAGTCAATTTTTTGTTTCACCATAAAATTTATTTTTCATTACCATTTGATTTTACATAATATATAAAGCAAATCCATGCTTTCAGATAATTTTTTTGAGGTCTGTAGCATCATTTAGAGCTCAATCAAACCTTGGTCAAACTTATTAGACTAAAGTCAAACTGGTCCTATTCACTAAATGAATCGATTCGGTTAATTTTTCAACCTTAACTTTTTTTTTTCACTTAATAGCTCATTTGACCTTGGTTTCATCTCATTCAGGGTCAATTTTTAGTTCGGTTCAATTAAATCGGTCCGATTCATCAATTTTTCAGTATCACCATAAAATTATTTTTTCACTACCAAACTGTTCTACACACTATTTTGAGTCTATCTATGCCTTCAAATAACTTTTCAGAGGTCATTTATTATCTTTAAAGTTTTGGTCAAATTTCGGTCAAATCTAGTTGCAATTTGAATCGAATCAGAGACTTTTCTTCTTTTTGACTTTTAGGGACTTATTTGACCTCATTTTCACTCCAAATTATACCACCAGACTCCTTATAACTAGTGCTTCCCAATGGTCTAATAAAATATTTTGCTCTTCTGTGTTCCCGAGAGGTCACCCATTCATGTGCTTCCTTGGCTCGAGTACATTTAACCTTATAACTCCACTGAATTTCAAGCCATAATTATAGGTGTTTTCACACCCAAATCACACTATACACTCTACAAAATTCATTGATTGATACTATACCAGTATTCAAGCCATTACATGCAAACTTTGGCAAATTTGGGCCATTACACTTGCCGCCATGTGATCGTGTTAAGTTACGAAAATATGGCGGTCCGTGGGCTTACACGGCAGGCAGGTCAGCCCTTACCACCGTATAAAGGCATTATGTCCAACTTTTTGGAATGTGGGGTAGTTTACACGGCGGTCAGGAATATCCTTACCACCATGTAACTGCATTCTATTCAGCAATTGGTAATTTTGGACATCCCACATGGTGGTCAGAACTTTCTGCCCACCGTGTGGTGTCCTTTACACAGTGGTCAGGAGTGTCCAATCACCGTGTAAAAGCATTCTATTTTGACAATGCCTAAATGCTAGAACTTCACACGGTGAACAGGTTTTCCTTACCGCCGTGTGACCCTTGTTTTTCCAGAAATTATTTGTGAATATTTGTTATCAAATGGCTTCTAAATGATACCAAATTTTATGCAATGATTATTTATCATTAATAAATAATAATCACGGTATTTTTGTTCTATTTTGTGAATTACTCAGATGAGGAATATATGTACCATGTAAATCTTTACTTGTCGCCATGATAGGCTAAACCTATAAAGTGGCTAAAACCCGGTTATATGCTTTTCTGCTTGCTTTAGACCGAGCGGTGGATAGATAGGCATGCCTATAGGGACTTTGATTGCTGTAGCTACCGTTCTATCATATGGATCCCGTTTGGGTCATCTTTGTTGTAAAAAGAAAAAAAATAGTATGATTAAAGTATATTGTACCTTTGGGTATCACCGTTTGTACCTTCAGGTACCACTGTTTATTACTCTTCCCGTTATCCACTCCCCCAGGTTAATGCAGGCAATTATATGATAATGATATATGCTTATTATTATGAAATGAAATATGCTCACTATAGATATATGGTTACTCTCTACTCTATTTACACTGAGGTTACGATTATGTATTGTGTACCTAGTGATGATCTATATTGTCCATACATTATGTGTTCTTGGTTTCATCGACTGCTGTGAGTAATCATCCATTTCATGTTATTTTCCCACTAAGCTTTACACTTATGGTGTTCTATCCGTGTAGGTACCGAAGGTAAAGTTAGCGCCAAGGACGTCTCACATTAACACACCTATAGAAGAACCCATATGTAGGGTTTTTATTTTTGATATAAGTTTTGTATCTTATGTGTTTTTGGCTTGTAATTATCTATTTTAACACAGTAATCAAATATGCATATTATTGGAACGTTTGTGAGTAATGCAATGATATATGGATTTTTGCTACAACTTATTGTATAGTCTATTAAAATGGTAAAATTTTATATTTTTGATTATTACACATGTATTCTGTTCGTACACTCTCTTATTCTCCGGAAGGGGTATAAGGGGTGTTACAAAACCCTTGTCAAGTTCACCATTCAAAGATAATTTTTTGAGAGACTTCCAATTCGAAGACATTTATAATTGCTATTCATTCAAACTTGAGAATTTTGAGGCTAGGTCCATTTTTGCTAGATATTCTATAACCTGTCTCAGTTATTTTGTTGCTAAATATAAAAATTGATATTCTGAAGCTAAGGCTAGTCATTCCTCAAGTTGCCCAGACAGTCACCATCTTAATTTCTCCTCTCTTAATCGGGGATGCTATTAAATTCTTAGAAGTGCACTCATTCTTTATATGTCACTTGTATTTTTCTGAATCTGCAGTGTAATGGATGAACTTTGAGTGGGTATAAATGTAAAACAAAACAAAATAAGAAACTTAAGTTAAATAAAGTCCTAAACAATCTCATTTATTTAGCTAAAATGCTCCAATATTGTCATCCAATTTAGGAATAACTTCTATTTTACCAATCTTTTTAAATGGTCTAGTGTATTGGATTAATGGTTTTTTGAAATGTAAGTTTGAAATTATTTGTTATAAGTGAATTTGATGTAAATAAAGTATATATATTTCAAAATCATAGGGATTAACTTATGCTTGCTATTTACATCAAATTTTGTTATTTTATTTTGGAAAGTAGGTAATATGTGCTTCGATTACTATATTCTTTAAATGCACATGCATTATGAAGGTTGTTCTTATGTAGCTTCATTTTTTTTTCTAGTTTGATGGAAAAAGTAAAAAATGAATATTAATTTAATATTTCAAATTAAAAATATTAAATTATTTTGACATTTGATTTACTGCCTTTATGCATGAATTTTAATTATAAATTTATGTTTTAAATTCTACAGGTCTTTAAAACAATGGACAATGAAGATATGAGGTTTATTATACATTCTTCTTAGGTGAATAGAAAATAATATAGATAGGGGCTATTTTTCTAAACAAACTTTTATATGACAAATAGAATGTCAAAATAATTTTAAAATATCGATATATTTTGTAATTGGTATTTTCCAGTCTATGAAAAGACTATTTATTATAATTTTGAATATATATGTGTGTACGAATGATGTGTATAGGTCATTTTCAAATAAAATACTTTATTTATTTTGAAAATTTAATATTAATGACCAAATGGATTCGAAGGAAAAAGGTATTTTTAACGACCGAAAATCCATTGGTTGAAAGTGAATATATTAGTGAAGGGAAAATCCAATCGCTAAAATATATCTTTAACGATTGGAAATTCCCTTGTTGAGAGTGAATACAATTAGCGAAGGAAAAATTCGGTCGCTAAAAATCACTATTCAACGACCTGAAACGTTCCGGTCGTTAAAGACATTAATGATCGAATTCAATATCTGGTCGTCTATACTTTTAATGAAGGGGCTTACCGACTGAATTTTTCGGTTGTTATAGGTCTTTAATGATCGGATTTCAACTTTTATCGACTGGATTTCCCTTCGTTAAAGGGCAATTTTCGTGTAGTTAAAGTAAAGGTTGATCATAGCTCCTACCATGAATCACTTGATTGGTCTTTAACATTTGAAATCATGTGTGATGCAAGCAACTTTGCTATTGGAGCTATTCTGGGTCAAAGAAAGGACAAAGTCTTCCAATCTATGTACTATACAAGTCATCATACCCTCACTAGAGCTTAACAATTACACTGCTACTGAAAATGAGCTTTTAGCGATTGTCTACTCCTTTGAAAAGTTTAGACTGTACCTCATTGGTTTGAGAGAAATAGTTTGGATGGATCATGCGATGCTTTGCCATTTATTTGCTGAGAAGGAACCAAAACCAAGGCTAATTCGATGGGTATTATTACTCCAAGAATTTGACCTTAAGATTAAAGACAAGAAGGGGAATGAAAATTTTATTGTGGATCACCTTTCTAGATTGGAACATCAAGGAATTAAAAAAGGGAGAGATTTTAGATTATTTTAAAGATGAATTAATTTGTTCTATTGTAAATTTTATATGTTTTTAGTATATTTTAGGTATAATTTAATGAGTTTTCATTAGTCTTTATGTTAATTTATGTCTGTTTTAGGTAATTATATGGTATTATGCGTCTTTCGTCTAACTTAGTGCATTTTTTTTTTATAGTTTTTATAGGTTTTTGGAAATTTGTTGGAATTCAACAATGTTAAGGAGCAATTTGGTCATTTTACATTGAAGAACTTCATCTAGGTTTTCCAAATGCCATATGATCTACTGAGCAACTGTTAAACTTTGATGATTCAAAGTTGAAGAAACAAAACTGATGAATGACTGTTGATAAAAGCAAACAAGTGTTGATAATTGAAGTGCAAATTGGTTTTAGATACAGAAGGGTTGAACGCGCGTTGGGATTTATCAATGGGCTTTGGTTTTTATATTTGAAAAATTGACTTGAGAAACAAACCGTTCAAAGGGTGTTGGATTCATTGAACGGCCCCTGAATATTTACTTCTCGGATATGGAAATTTCATTCATAATGGGCATTGGACATTATGGAACAACAATCGCATTTGATCAAGGGTTGGTGCTGAAGTTGAAGTCAAGTTTGTTCTTTTACTAAAATAGTAGAATGAACTATCTCTCAATCTCTTTTGTGTTTTGCATAACAATGAGTGATTAGTATCTTTTCGTTAAGGGGATTCTTGAATCTCTAGTGACTTCATGTAGTTGAATTATGATTTAATGTTATTTGATTTTAAGTTATTATCTCTTTTGAGCTTATCATGAGTGTTTAGATGAGAGTTTGAATAACTAGTTTAACATAATTCACAAATATGAATGTTTATTCATGCTTGAGTTTATTTCATCTATGTGTTCTTATTCTTAATTGTTTTCTGGAATGATTAATGGTTAATTAGGAGTTGACTATATAGTTGTTCTATATTAATTTGTTCAAGAGATAATATTTTCCATGTTTAAGTAATTACCAGAAGGGCGACTTATTCGAAAATTGGGGTTTGGGATTTAGTGACTTGTTCATTCTAGTTTGTATGGTTTTTCCTAGAATAGGGATCATGTTCACTAGAATAACATACTACTAGAGGGTGTTTGGCCTCTAAGAAGTTAACCTATCTTAATTCAAGTTGTTTTCATAATTTAATGCATGAAGCATACTAGGTGAGGATATAATTACCTTAACAAGTTTTTCTTTGATGGATTGTCCTATTGGTTGATTTTGATTAGTTTGATTCATTTAAGTTTAATTCATAGTTAACTTTACTTTAATTAATTTTAGATTTTAGTTTAATTAGTTAAAATTCAAAATACCACGATTTCTCAAATAACATAAGCATTTTTAGGATAATTGTAGGTTAGTAAATGATCTCTATGTGATGATATTCAAATATTTATTTATCCACTTTATTATTTGATTGGTACACTTGCCATAGATGTTCGTCACCTTCTCTCTTTATTTTTTTCAATTACAACATTTGTATTCAACCATAAAGTTTTAACTCGTAGCCACCTTATGCTATCTAAGGATACAGTAAAAACATGGCATTGGAAAGAAATTTTTCTCTTTAATAATTTAATTATGAATAACAAAATTTTGTTTATGTAAAAGTGCAAATTATGAAATATAGGTTTTTCTTTTCAATAACTGGATGAGTGCAGGTTGAAAAGTTTAGTGGGTATGAAATTTAAATTATATAGAAATGAATTGAAAGGGTTTATAATTGAAAAATCATTTTTTTTGAAGGTGAACTATAAATTAAAGTTTTCTTTTAGTTTTGTCAAACCTGCTTTTAATTATTTAAATGATCCATTCGAATAATTTTTTAATTCAAACCGTATTATTAAGTTAAATTTCTTTTGAATCAATATTTTTTCTTAAATAATTATGTGACAATCAATATTATTTATTTAAACTGCTACTATTAATTTAATTAATAATATTATATTATGAATACATAATAATATTTAATAATAAATATTGAGTAATATATATCACAATTATATATTAAAAATATGATTTTATAGCTATATTGAAATAATCTTTGTATCTAATACATTTATTTTATTTTACTGTAAAATTTTGAAATTAAAATTTTAATTCACGATTAAAATGTTTATTTTTTAGTTTTTCAACTTTAAATTGTAATTGAATGTAATATAACATGTAACGGAAAATAAAAAAATCCAAAAATAGATATATTTTAGTTTAAAAATTTATTTTATATGTTAAAAATTGGATCTAAAATATACATGGAGGTGAGTATCGAGAGCAATTTTTGTTTTTTTTTATCAATTCCTTAATCATTGAAATTTGCAAAATAAAATAAAATATTTATGCTAAAATTTAGAAAAGTTTAGCAAAAAAATGAAAGGACATTTTTTTTTTTTTTATCAATTTTCTTCTTTTGATATTTTTTAATTTTTGCCTTACAAATTTGTTGGTCATTCTCTACCTTGCGAGCTACTTTTTCCATTTCACTTAAATTGACAATTTACTTGATAATTTTCAAATTTCAAATAATATTAATTATACATTTTTCTATTTTGCTCCTATGAATGTCCTAGAAAAGGAGTATTTATATTTAATGAAGTGAGAATATATAATTATGTAGAATTGATAAAAGGATGCTTTAGTAAATTATAATAAAAATTTTATAAAATTGATGCTATTTAATTATTTTCTTGATTTATATAAAAAGTTAAAAATTGTCGAATTAGTGAAAACCTGTAATGGCCCAAAATCAAAAATTTCGAGAATAGTGAATTTTGAGCTTGGAATAGTGACACTTGGGTAAATAATATCTCTTACAGTTGAAAAATATTTTATTAGGCCATTGAATAGAGTATGTCAGCGGAAGTCCACATATGAAATTTGCGATCAAACGGAAATCAAATAGGCATTGAAAAGACAAAAATAAGTAAAAAATTCGATTTTGGGTGAATTTGGTGAGGGACGAGCATCCCTCCAGGAAGGACAAGCGTCCCTGGTGAGGGACGACCGTCTGTCAGCTCTGATGGGCAAAAATCAGCCCGGTTTGACCAGTTTTGATCGGGCCATAACTTGAGTTACAGTCCTTAGAAAAATAATCTGAAAATATGTGCGCTCGTATTGATGAGTAGAATCACATGGTAAAAAAGAATTAATGTCTTGGTGACACTAGAAATTCAGTTATCGGACAGGTAAATAATTACCAGATTGGGAAACGGTCTCCGATTGAGCTAAAATTATTCGTGAAACCTAATGAATATATTTTGAGAATTATGGAATTAATTTTGAGAGGAATTGAGTTGGGAAGTGAGAGAAATAAATTAGAGTGAGAAAATGGGTGAATAAATGCATTTGGGCTTGTATTTGGGTTGACCCATTTGGAAGACTCTAGAGTGCCCCATTTGAGGGCCTATAAATAGAGCAAATATCTGCTCTTTTCCAGATTTTTCCAGCAGCTCCCTCTCTCCTCTATTCTTCTCTTTGGCTGTAAGTCTCCTCTCCATTTCTATCCATGATTTCTTTAATTTTCTTCTATTGATTACCTTAAATTCAAGCCTTTTAATCAAAGCTCAACCCCTTTAAAAGCTAATAGTGGTCTATAGATTTCAATTGGAGGGAAAGAAGTGGAAAAAAATCAAGGAAGGCAAGGTTATGGATGAAAATCAAGTAAGTAAAATTGAGGTTTCTAATTTGATTCAATGGTTTTATGGGTTAATTAGAGGGTAATAAGCTTGGTTATCTGTTTATATTGAGAAAAGAAAGCAAGAAATTGAAGGATGTTTATTGTTGAATTTTTGGTCACTTTAGAAAAGTAAGGAGAAAATGATGTTTCAAGGATGAAAGGCTAAGAAAATAAAGAGAAAAGTGTGGAAACCAAGAAATTGAGGTAAGTGGATACAATATCCCTTATTTTCCATGAAATTTGTATGGATGTATAATTATGTAGGTTATGTATATGTGTGTATGATGCATTTTTAATTGAAATTAAAGTTATAAGTATGTAATTGGAGGTTAAAAATGATGAATTAAGTGGTTAAAATTGAAGAACCCAAATTTGAATGTAAAACCTTAGCTTGGCCGAATAAGGACTTAGGGTTATACTTTGGTGTCTTATGATATATAAATGTGTATTTATGTTAATTAGTATGTAATTTAAGGGAATTAATGATAATTGATAAAAGAATAAATTTAAAGAAAGAATTGACACCTTGGCAGAATGTTTAACTATAGAATATCATAGTGTATTTTGTTAATCTAGTGAAAGTAATGATAGAAAATAAACATAGAATTAAAATTGAGTGTATTCTAAATTATTGAGAATTTTTTAAAGCTTAATTAGAAATAAAGTAGATTGGTTTTGTAACACCCATACCCGGTCCAATAAGGGCCAAGTATTGAATGTTACCCAACTAGATCCTTCTTTGTATCTAAAATTGAATTCACACTTTAATAACTTCAATTACTTTTGTAAATTAAAATGCTCAAAATTCTGCAAAAAAATAGACAGAGTTTCCCCTATTTAGGTCTCTATCCCCCTATTAAACAATTGCGAATTTACACTTCTATAAGACATTCACACACCTTAACTCCATAATAAATCCAATGCATTGTCAAGTATTCCCATCATTTTCAAACCATCAACACATAAGGACAAATTCACGAGCAGATGTGAATTTATCCTTCTAGATCATACACTACCCATAAAAAAGGGTTAAAACATCCATCTTCATTTTTACATGCATATATTTACAATAAACTTCAACATCCATAATTCATCATTCAAGATGGATTACAATTCAAATTCTAAAATAGCTTTTCATAAGCCATTTGATAATTCAAACTTTAATGCTCCAAAAGAAAATGTCAAAAAGAAATACTAAGCCTGAGTATCTATTCTGAAGTAAAGGAACTCCTCTATACTTCCTAGTAGATTCCTAGCTTGCCTTTTAGTTCAAACCTGTGCACTTATGGGCGAAAATAAAATTCCACGCGCTAAGCATATTGCTTAGTGGCAACCACTAATTTCACTTTCCAAAGCAATGGACTTAAATAAAGTAAATAAATAAATCATTTATACATACATACATACATATATATATATATACACACACACACACACACATACATATTGTTGAGCATTTTCTATAGATGCTAATTACCGCAAGTATACGGTGTACCGAAATAGTACTTAATATGTCGATCCCATGAGGAAAGTGATTTACACACTATTATTACTCAATTTTAACTTTGTTTACAATGATCAATTAATTGGTGATTTAAATCTAAACTATCCTACTACATAAACTAATTAACCCTAGTTCATGTTCATCAGAAGAAAATAAAATGTTCAATGTAGAACTTAAATAATGAACTTGATTCCATCATTCCAATTAATTATAATCATCTTTTCATGCAAGCCAAGTTGAACTAAAGTTCTAATTCACTCTCTCGACATAAATTAAAATGCCTAAAACATGCAATTAAAAGTCTAACTCATAATTTTCATTAATAAATTAGAGGTTATTAATTACATATTCTAAGAATAAACACCAACCTTTAGCAACTATCTCAATATACCGATCTCTCAAAATATATCTTGATAATGAGTTCCTATTAGATTTCAATTAAAACAGCCTTTCGAATCTACCTTAACTTATAATGATCATGCAAAATATACTAATAGAAAATCTGCATTCAAAGACTCTTAGAGTAGATGGAATTAAAGAATGTTAATAATGAACAAATTCATTAAATGTTCAGAGAAGAAATAAAAGATAAGAGATTAAGATAGAAGTCTTTCAACCCTTTTCTCAACTCTCCAAATAGATTTTCTTCTCCTTGATCTTCTTCTTCAAAATATGAAAACTAACTAAGAAAATTAACTAGAGAAAAGAAATTGTTTAACCAAAATACAGAAAATTACTTAATAATCATCCTCTCTCCTAATTTATAGATAACGTTATATATTTATAGAATTCTAAGAGTTATGTCCTTTAGAGATGTCCCTTCACAATGGTTGCAAAGATTGATGAAGTTAGGTGCCCCTTCAGATGACTTTTCAAGGAAAACTGCTCCAACGGTCACTTCTGTCGCGATCGCGAGGATGTCACGCTCGCGACAGAACACGGAATGCGTCTACTCTTCCTTCATTTCTTTCCTCTTTTCTCTTCCTTCTCTGGCCAGTCACAACTCGTGATCTTCTTGTGTGAGTCGTGACTTGCTTTCATCCTTCCTTCTTCTCGCTCTTTCTTTCCTCTCTCTGCATCCTCACGAGTCGTGATCTCTTGTCATGACTCGTAACCTTCCTTCTTTCTTTCCTCGCGTCACGCTGGCCTCTCTGTGTCGTCACGAGTCGTGATTGAGGTTCATGACTCGTGACCCTACTCTCATAGCTCCTCCTCTTCTTTTCCTCCTTCCACTGCATTCTTCTTTGCCAGTCACGACTCGTGACCTAGCATCACTAGTCATGACCCTACTTCTTTGCTCTTCTACTCATCTGTCTTCTCTGCTCTCGTGCTCCTCTCCACATATATGCTTCATTTTTCACCTAAAAACACTAGTAAACACAAAAACATGCAATCTAATACAAATAAATATAAACTAACACATATGACATCAAATACACATATAATTTCATGATTAATTTCATAAACTCATACAAAACATACACTAAATTATACCTCAATTAAGCTCCTATCACATATACATATACATACATACATATACATACATACATATACATACATACATATATATATATACATATACATACATATATATACATACATATATATATATATATATGTATATATATATACATATATATATATATATATATATATATATATATATATATGTATATATATACACATACATATATATATATATATATATATATATATATATATATATATATATATATATATATATATATATATATATATATATATATATATATGTATGTATGTATGTATGTATGTATGTATGTATGTATGTATGTATGTATGTATAAATATATATAGTAAGTAAGAGCACAAAATCCAAAATTTGAATAAATAAAATTTTTGGCATATTCCTCATAAGAGATTTTTTAACTTTATTTTATTACTATGCACATTATCAGTTTCGAGCCAACAATTAAATTCATCCACAATGTACCCTTAAACATAATTAAAGTTGATATATACATATATGTGTATTTTATAATCTATTGCCCAAAGTAAAACAATGGGATTAAGTGAGTTAAATATGCGGGATAAGCAACAGTAGCAGTAGAAGTAATAGTTGCAGTAATAGTAGTAGTAACAGTATTAAATTCTGCAGGTTCTCAATAACCTGCAGATGCCCTAATTATCAATACAATTCACTACTCCCTATGGCTAGCCAACTATACTCTCCCATGTTTCCTATCGATTACCAAGGGCAATAATAATTCCTCTGTCAAATTTATTTACTGCATTCTCATTCGCATAGCAAATCATATTTAGTAAAATCTCAAATATAGATTGTACTTTAATTTTTTTTCTTATTCACTCTATGGCACCATATGGCCTTACAGTATCATTACTACACAGTCATTCACATATGACATTGTACTTCAAATTCTTATTTTGTATAAATACAAAAATCGTTTGAATAAATTTTTAGATTAGCTTACTTGTTAATTACATTTTACCATTTCATCATTTATAGTATTCTTTAGAATATCATGAGCAATCATGCATATTATTTAATAAATTTAACACTAACTTTACTAACATCAATAAACTCACACTTTCATTGCAACTCTCATCATTTAAATCATTTACCATTCAAATACTAAAAACCAATCTTTATTATAACAAATATAACTCATAAATTTTTTTTCTTCAATAATAATAAAATATTTTAACTAAGTCAGTCTCTTCAATAAGCTAAATTATGTCCATTATTTTAGAAAACTCAACTAATTTTCATCAAAATCTTAATTCATACTACAATTCAAACTCAAACCTAATGTATAAAATAAGAAAAGGTGAATTTAGTTGTTGTGAATCTTAATTCATAGTAAAATGGTCAAATTTCTCCAACTTGAACCTCACTGAAATTGGCTCAAGCTTCTATTTCCTTCCCATTTTACTTTTTCTTCAAGTTTTCCTCTTCTTCTACACTTACAGGAACCATGTCACAAATATATACTCAACAATTCTCAATAATAATGTAAATTTAATTGATCATTTTAATCTAAAAATGAGGAATCTAGAATATTCTAAGTTTCAAAAACCAAATTCCTAAAATTAAACTTTAAATCTCTAATTATTTTCTCCAAATCTGTCCCCCTTATACATGTAATAACCCAAAATGTACCCTAGAAGGATTATTATATATCTAGGGATAATGGTGATCGAAACTGTATGATTTGATGGTCGGAGTGATTAAGTAGGAGAAAGGATATGATCAGAATTAAGAAAAAGAGAGCCAAGGGTAATTTAGTCATTTTGCATATATGGATTTAATTAAATGGAATAAATAACTATGAGGGCCAATTTATGAGAATGGATTAGTAATATGCCGAATGTATGTAAGTTGTGGTGTCAGGTGTACTGAAAGGATGAATTCGGTATAAATGTAAAAGTTTCGTCAAGTGCGGCCAATTGCAAATTTGTAGGGTATGAATTTAGAACTTAATTGAAGGAATAAAATTAATTATGTGGGTCAATATTAAGGATTATATAAATAGATGCCAAATGTAAGAAGAGATAAGAGTTGATGGACCAAATAGGAGAATGGACATAAAAATCTAATTTGGGCCAATAGGGAGGTGACATGTGGTAAGGGGATAAGAATGAGTGGGGAGAGGTATTTAAGAAGAGAGAGAATGTGAGTGAGGGGCAGATTTTATGCTCACCCTCACGTTTTCCCCTTTTTTCTTCTTCCTCTTCTTCTTCTTCTTCTTCCTTGCTTCAATTTGTCCCCTTGCTGCTATAATTTTTGGATGGTTTAGTGAATTAAGAAAAAGAGAGCCAAGGGTAATTTAGTCATTTTGCATATATGAATTTAATTAAATGGAATAAATAACTATGATGGCCAATTTATGAGAATGGATTAGTAATATGCCGAATGTATGTAAGTTGTGGTGTCAGGTGTGTTGAAAGGATGAATTCGGTATAAATGTAAAAGTTTCGGTAAGTGCGGCCAATTGCAAATTTGTAGGGTATGAATTTAGAACTTAATTGAAGGAATAAAATTAATTATGTGGGTCAATGTTAAGGATTATATAAATAGATGCCGAATGTAAGAAGAGAGAAGAGTTGATGGACCAAATAGAAGAATTGACATAAAAATCTAATTTGGGCCAATAGGGAGGTTACATGTGGCAAGGGGATAAGAATGAGTGGGGAGAGGTATTTAAGAAGAGAGAGAACGTGAGTGAGGGGCAGATTTTATGCTCACCCTCACCTTTTCCCCTCTTTTTCTTCTTCCTCTTCTTCTTCTTCTTCTTCTTCTTCTTCTTCCTTGCTTCAATTTGTCCCCTTGCTGCTATAATTTTTGGATAGTTTAGTGAATTCAAGGTTTGATTTGGTGAGTAATCGGTTCATTCCTTCTTCTTCTTCTTTATTTTACATGAATAAATATTATATGTGATTTGGGTTAAACTTTAAGCCTTGGAATTGTTTCGTTTGGAGGAATTTGGATGAGGATATGTATGGAATAGTATGATAGCAAGTTGAGGCAACCATCTAATTGGAGCTAAGGAAGTGAGGTTTGGGATACTTACATGCTTTGATGTATATACATGTGTGTATTGATGAATTGCTATTTTGATATATATTTGTTAAATTGGGTTGCTTGTGTTAATTTGGTTGTGTGGATTTGCTTGGATTTAGAGAGTTTGAAATTCTAGGGGAAATTCTTCCAAGATTTCACGGGACCTTTGATGATTGTTTTAGCTATAAGTTGAGTTTTAGATGTCCGAATAGTATGAAACTAGTTCCTTTGGAAAGCTGAGGCACATACCTAAAAATTTTTCAGAATTGTCTATAAGTAAATCTGTAACACCCCGATTCTGCCCTATCAGTTTGAGCCATGTTTGTCATGTGTATGTGTGCATGTGTGAGGGTTTTGGCACGTGTTAAGGGTATTTTGGGTAAAATGCATGCTCTATGGGTAGTAATATTGTGTGGGTGCATATATGTTAGTAGGGTGTATGTTCATTGGGTTGTGATAGTGTGTGCATGAGCATATGGTTGTAGTGTGTGAATTATGTGGGTTGGTCTTGTGTGTAGTAGCATGTGTGTTTGTTGGGTGCGAGTGGCTAAGTTCCACCAACCAAAGAGTGACAAGTGGCTAGGAATTAGGAAAGAGGTAATAAAGAGAAGGAGAGAGAAATGAGAACAACAAATTGCTGTCTCTTTCCCATTTCCTCCCTTCTCTTCCCTCCTTCAACCTCTTTTCTCTTCACTTAGGTGCCCTAGCTTGGATTCAAGTGTGGTGGTGGAAATTGATCATTCCCTTAGCCTTGATTGGTTAGTCTTTCATGGTTTCTTCTTCATCTTTTTCTTCCTTTGTTCTTGTTTTGTTTAGATTGGGTTTTAATTTATGTTTTGTATTTATGTGATTTTGTTGGGTGTTCTTGGTTAGTTGAGACTCTTCGCGATCCCAAAGGAAATGAGAAGGCTAGTGGGAGTGGTGCTCATTGATTTGGAGCATAGGAGTTACAGGTTGGGATTTTGTTTGGATTTGTTTGGAAATTGATTGTTTTGGTATATATTGTGATTTATGCTTTTGCATGTGATTTTTGGAAATTTACGTTTGATGAGGCATATTATGGTGTTAATATTATGGGTATTCAATTGATTTGAGTTATGATGCATGAATGTTGAAGTAATGAACAATATTGAAGTTTAATGAATATTTGCTTTAAAATTCTGGGTTTGTGTTCTTGATGAGTTTGATTTTTGATAATGCATGATTTGATTGTGTTAATTGTTGAATTAAGTTATGTTTTATGTTATTTGTGATGGTGGAAGGCTGATTTGAAGGTAAGATGAGTTTGGTTTGATTTTGGATCAAAATGGTTTTGTGCTTGAAATCTGGGTTTTCTGCATTTTGTTGGAAAAAGTGAAACTCGATGCTGTCGCGAGCGCGACATCCTCGCGAGCACGACAGAATGGTGAATTCCATTTTTTTCGAGATTTGCTCTGTTGTTTGTGAGGCGTCCGACTCGTGATTGGGCAGCACGACTCTTGAAGCTTGGCATGCGCGAGTAGTGCAGCAGAATCACGCGTCGGCAGAGGGAAGGCTGAGAGTTCACAAGACATCAACTGAGTTCACGAGTCGTGAACACAATTCACGAGTCATGAACATTGTTCATGAGTCGTGAACGTTGTCACGAGTAGTGAATGTTGTTCACGAGTGTGACGCGCGCCGGATCCCCGCGGCCGCCCGCTCGACCGCCCGCACGTGGGCGATCGGGGCACTTGTGGGTCCGTTGACATCTTGCAAATGAATTGCAAGTGCGTCTATGTTGGGCAACACGGAGGTTTCATGGAGTCGCCACCGAATAGAACATTGGAAAAGTTACTCTCGCCTTGGAGAGCCTAAAGCTGCGCTTGGTATCCATTTTGGGCCAGCCAGAGGGGTCATGGAAGGTGAACTTCTCACCCTAAAGAGCCTAGGATTAGCGCTAAAGCCTCGTGACCCAAGAAGTATTTTGGAGGATAACCTCTAACCTCTTGAGCCCAAAGACCAGAGCTGGGTCCGGGATTTCTCATCTATTTCTACCTCATTTATTTATGATCAAATCTTAATATCATCAATTCACTCTCTCTCCACACTATGCAATTGATTAAAAGGCGCATTTATTCACATTTTGAAAGCGATAAATAATCAGATAGATAATTTAAGCGATAAATTACAATAATACAAGGAGCGGAATACAACTCCCTTTCATAAATGTGCGAATCATGCATAAATCGGGGCATTGTTTATTTTGAGGACTTTGGTCCTCGCATGCATCATTATTAAAATTGGAGATTTTTGTTTATGATGATTTTATTGGATAAAGATAGGGCTTTGGCCCCTTTTGTACTTTATACAAACCTCATTTTTATTTAAGTATAAAATCATTTAGATTATGTTTATACATTAAAGAGATATGAGAAGAATATATCCATATACATGAAATAATCAATAAATAACAATATGAAGGAAATAATCGAGAGGGTTAGGGAAACTAAACCGGACGGAATCCTCCGCATATGGTAGATAGCCGCTCAAGCATGTGGTAGTCCAAGAGAAATCATATATACACTCATAGAAAAGTTGAGAGATGTTAATATACATAAAATTAACATGTAGGAAACCGAAAGGATTTGAAAAAGATAAAAAAAATGATTTAAAAGGATGGAGGCAGAACCCACATGCGGCCTTCCTTAGATGACCGACGGGCGTCGGTTAAGGTAACCGACATGTCCGTCTGTCACTCAAGGAGAGGCGTCTGTAAGTGGGGTGACCGACGGGCGTCGGTGATAAAGATGACCCGTCGGTCACCACTGTCTCCAAAAAAACAGGAGAGAGAGAATTCTTTCCAAGGCCAAAAAATGGGTTTTATCCCAAAAGGAGACAAAGAGAGTTAAAATAAAGGAAAATAATGACAGATATTGATAAATTCCACAAAATAAGGAATAAATATGAAATGACAAGGAGAAGGAATCCGGAATATTTACGCTCAGATAATCGCTTTGGGTGAGATTCTTGTGTTGATTAGAGCCCCGCGTGTTCCACGAGAAACAAAAGATGAAGGGTCAAAGAAAGAAAAATGGGCTATTTCTTCTTCAATCCCTCAAAAGATTGACTTTGGAATCAATATCTAAAGAAAACTAATTATTTTAGTTCCTTTTTGATTGATTTGATCCTTGATCCAATAGATTTCTTTTGCTAATGTGTTTTGTTGGAAGAGAGAGAAAATTTGCTTGAAATTGGGCAGAGTTTCCCCTTTTGAAAATTTTTCCAACCCTTTTCTCTTGAAAATTCGGAGCTTTTATAAACCAGACACGACCGACGGGCATCGGTGTATAGGGACGGGAGTCGAAAGAATCCTTCTGACACAAGGATTCATCCGACGGCCCTGCCACATCCACCGACGGGCGTCGGAAGGGTTGCGTGCTCCGGAAAACCAGGCAGCGTTCTGATAGGGGCGGTGACTTTTCGACGGTCGTCGGAAAGTACCACCAGCCGTCGGTGACTCAAAGCGATGGGCTGGCCGTCTATGGAGTACAAAAAGCTTTTTGACTCAAAAAACCTCTGTTTTCTCCCCCCTCTGCCCAGGAATGGTAAAAAGCCTCATTTCTCGTGGAACGTGGGACTAAAACCTCCAAATCCAGCCCTTTACACCGGCTCGAACACTGATTTCATCATAGGGTAACCTCTGATCCGGACCGCTCCGGGACATGGTGCTTACAGTTGCCCCCAGTTTTGGAGCAATTAGTGCACAAGCGCCTAGATAAGCCAAAACTCAGAGAAGGTCAGAAAGGAAGCGTACCTGTGACGGCTTTTCACTCTCCGTGCCTTATGCCGGTTAGAGCTCATCTCGATCTATTCGGCGATGCGAAGATACCCCCATCGGTCTCATCTTGACCTGTAGGGCTTGGCGGGATGCAGCATGCTTTGGCCACAACCCTGGTTTGGAGTGCGGTATGCTTTAACCACAGCCTTGATCTGAAAGGTGCGTAGCACTCTTTGGCTGCCGCGTGAACTGTGAGATGTAGCATGCTTTGGCTACAGTCTCGATATGGTGAAGTGCGGCACTCTCTGACCACAGCTTTGATCTAGGAGATGCAGCATGCTTTGGCTACAGTCTCGATCTGGCGAAGTGCGGCACTCTTTGACCACAGCTCCGATCTGTGAGATGCAGCATGCTTTATCTACAGTCTCGATTTGGTGAAGAGGAGACCCCGCCGGGTTCCTTGTCTCAAAAGGGATCTTTTTAATCGATGTCTATGTTCAGATCGGTATTTCTCTGTACCTGCGTGATGAAAGATTTTGTTAGTTCATGTTTGAGTGGTCATCTTTTAACCTGTCTATTGATGGCGTGATCTTGCCTTATTTGCTATGCCATGTTTCATTTTTCATCTTTTCTTATTTGAGTTGTTATTCATCATTTTTTGTTTCGTTTTTGTTATATTGTCATTTTCATTGACATATAAGTAAATATGAGAACACACACTTTCTGTGATGTGATTAAACAATTAACAATCGAATAATCATGCAATAATGAAACAAAAGTTTTCACTAGAAGCTTCATTTTTGTACAGTGTATATATAAAATGAAAATGTACAATAGATATAAAAATAACTCCCTGAAGATCAGAGAGGTGTGTAGTCGGAGGGCTCATCGGGATCCTCGTCATCTGATATGTGCACGGTCCCTGGCGGAGGTGGAGGTGGAGCTGGCTGAGCCATGGAGGGTCCTGCCTCGTGATCATGGGCCCACTTGAACCGGATCTGAGCGTAGCCATCCAAGAAGGGCTGGGTACAGGCGCTCACAAACCCTAAGGTCTCAGAAACCTTGTCTCCCAACTTCTTGAAGGCTTGGCTCAACTGAATGGTCTGCTCGCTGGCGGCCTTTCTCCTCTGCTCCAGGCTCTGCTCTGTCTGCTCTCTGAACTCTCTCATGGTCTGAGACAGAGGTGGGAGGATCCCCTCTATCGCCTGGATGTGGGATCTCAAAGAGTCGAGCGACTCGTCTATCATATGTAGGGTCATGTCGACCATTTGAGATGCCTGGTCCTGTGACGTCCTCAAATCATGAGCGAGCTGCTGCCTAAGCTCCCTCTGCCCCTGAGCAATCTGCTCAATCAGCCTCATTTGCTCACCTCTGAAGGCCCCTAAGGCCCGAGCCTGCTCATCCCTGAAAACATCCAAGGCCCGAGCCTGCTCCCGAGGCGTATGCTCAATGTAGCCGGCCTGCTCCCGGGCTAAGCGCTCCACCGGCTGGGACTGCTCCTGAATGGCAGCCTGCTGGCGATCCAACCTCTCGTGAATATCCCTATCCCTCTCATCCTGCCGCCGCTCTAAGGCTATAAACATGGATGTGAGGAGCTGAGAGAAGTCAAGCTGCACAGGCTGCTGCGGTGCTGGCTCTAGCGGTGGTGCCGAGGAGGTGGATGCCCCTGGGTCGCCTCGGGAGTAGGGGTGGTATCTCTCGGAGGGCCCATGGATAGACCTCTGTACCCTGGCGCTCGATGATGGGGCTTGAGTCGGTGCTCTGGATGCCGGTGAAGCGGCGAAGAGGTCGTCCATCGTGAACTCGAAGTCAAAGTCCGAGGGAGTCCTGGGCTGCTCCTGCTGCTGTGGTGGTGGCACAGTCTGTGGCTGAGGAGGGAGGAGGCTGATGCTCTGGCTGAGGCTCGGGCTGAGGCTGGGGCTCTGGCTGTGGCTTGGGCTGTGGAGGCTGCTCCTCCGGGTGCTCCGGGTCTGCACCCAAGGGTGGGAGTGAGAACATCTGCCTGGTCTCATGAATGGTCAACACCCTGTAGGCCTCTGCCTGCCCTGATATCGGGGAGATCATCCCCATCTGTACTGCCGCTGCGGCATCCACATGGATCCCCTCCCCCAAAGGTCCTCTCAACCTCTCAGGGTTAACCCCTAACCTCAAAAGTAACCGGGTGATAACCCCTCCTACTATCACCACCGGCGTCAACCCTCTGCCGACTCTGGTCAAGTTGGCCAAGATCTCGTGGCTAATGTTGAGACCCTGGCCTACCACCATAGCCCAAAGGCTCCAGATCTCGGCCGCGTTAAGCGACCCTGGATTACCAGCTCGACCGAGGTACGAACTGGATAGCACTCTGTGCAAATACCGGAGTGCCTGAGACACCAGTACGGTGCTCTTCGCTGTATCATGATCATACAACACTCCCAGTAGGGCAATAGCCGCCCAATGGGCTCGTCTAACAGCTCGCCGTGGGATCTCGACCTCCTCCTCTGTAGGGAGCCCCATGGCCTGAGCGAATCTCTGCCTGGTAATACTGAAGTGGTCGCCGTCAAACCAAAACTGAACCACCCCTTGGTCGGTATCTGCACTCTGAAAACCAGCGTAGCGAAGAGTGGCCAGGACCTGGCGAGTAGCCTCTGGGAAAGTCTGGAAGGAAGGCTCAAGGAACTTTGTCCACCCAGCACCCTCGGCAAGTAAATCAAACTCTGGGGCCAACCCTAGGGCCTCTAGAAACGGTCGGGACACAAAGTGACTGGCCCGAAGCTCTACCTGAGCCAATGCTCTATACCACTGAGCTGACTCGTCATCCATCCAATTCGGAGCTACAAGCTCGGGCTGGGCCTACAGTGCTCTACGTCTAGGAGGCATCCTGCAAAGGAGGAGAAATTAGACAGCAAAAATTTGACAAAACAAATATTATCAGACTTTTTCTCCAGGAGAAGGCCGATTTAGGCCTCACCAGGGCAATGGCGACCCAAGACAAGATAGAAAATTGTTAATAAATGAAAAGGGCAAAGGTTGCCCACATGCTTTGCACATATCAAGGCAAAAACGATATGCAATTAGCATACAAATAATTTAAAATGAGTGAAGGAAATGGGCTTTCTAGGTCCCGAGGCATGCATTACGCATGAAAATATTCAATTTTAGAATAAATAATAAAAATTTGGGCAGCACTCCGGCAGGGGTATGCCCGACCTCCTGCATGAAAAGGCGTAAAAATAGGCCTCAGGCCTCAACAACAATATGCGCACAAAGATGGGGCGCACCCCGGTAAGAGTGTGCCCCAACAACACAAGGTAATGGTCTCAGGATGCCAAAGCAAAAAAAAAATGCACAGAAGGGTGCGCTAAACAGCGTAATTCTAAAGCATCAAGATTATAGAAAAATTCTATTTCTATGTGATCATGCAAAAATTCAGGTTAATTGCACTAAAATAAAATAAAAAAAATGGGCAGCATTCTCCCTAAATTCCTAAGGCATTTTAAATTTCTAAACATTTCTAAAGTTGAAAGAAGAAGAAATGAATTAATAAATTAAATAAAATTCAAGAAAAAAGTAATTATTTACTTACTTGTAATCGCGAGAAGTGTAGAAACTGAAGAAAATATAAATATCAAAGCGCCCGGTGAGTAAATAATGCGAAAATATGAAGAAATCGCGAAAAAAATGAAGAATGCTTAAATGAACACTAAAAAAAACGCTTAAAAACGGTTTGGGAGAGGAAGAAGAAAGGGACAGCAGCGTTTGCACCGTCTGTCACTCGCCCTTATATAGAATTTCGTGACCGACGGGCTGGGCGTCTGTAGAAGCGACCGACGGGCTGGCCGTCTGTCATGCAATAAATGCGATTTAATGCGCGTGATGAATGCAATGATGACGCATGTGCCTGCCAGGTGAATCTCTACCGACGGACAGGCTGTCTCTATAGAGAGACGGGTAGGCCGTCGGTGACCCTTCCCTATAAATTCTGCCAAGATTTTTGCTCTTCTTGAGTTTCTTCATTTTCCAACACCTTGAGCCTTCCTTATTTCTCAACATGTCTTCCTCTCTAGCCCAAAGGATGCACCGTATCTTAGATGACAAACACACTTGGGAAGAGGGCGCCCTTTCCTCTCTGTCCGGGCTGAAATACCTGTGCCGGGCTGAAATACCTGTGCCGGGTGAAAGTCGACCAAAACCTCCTTTTGGCGGCGACCCACTTCTCGAACCCCCGGTTCCACGTTTTCCGGTTCACTTATCAGGAACTGTGCCCTTTGCCTGAAGAATTAGCTGCCATTCTTGGAGCTTGGTTCCCTCCTAGCGCTCTGCCCTGCGTCCCCCGCTGCGGTCTATTCCAGGCCCGGGATATAGCTATGGCGCTTGGCATACCCTCATCTGAGGCCGTCCGGCTGATTACTCTGGGCTCTTTCTTTGCTCTGGGGCCACTGATCGAGGCTCTGGATCAGTTCACCGACATCCCCACCTACGGGGTAAGCATCACATTCTTGTTTTGCATGGTGAACTTCCTTACAGTTGTTCCAAGGGGTTTGATAGGTGACTCTCGCCTGTTCGGAGTCTTGGGCGACTTTCATCTGGGATTATCACCCTTACCGCTCATTCTGGCTGAAACCATTCTGGGCTTGGACGTTGTGAGTTCTGGGTCCACTACAACCTTTACCGGCAGCCCCTTATTGCTCAAGGTACGTCATTATTTTAAAGGTAGTGCGTCCCTTATGGATTTTCACACTAGCTTTTCTTAGCGGGAGGTGCGTCCTTTCGAATTTTCACACAACCCTGTGCCTTATTTTTGCCTGAAGTAAACCCTACTTACTCCAGCAGCTTTTTTTCTCTTCTTTCTTTTTTTTTCTTTTCCTCCTTTTTTTTTCTTTTCCTCTTTTTTTTTTCAGATCTGGCTGCAAGAAAAACTGAAGATGCTGTCTGAACCACCCCCTCGAGTTACTCCATAGTACTTGCCGAGCCATTTTCTGCCGCGTCGACGACTTTATGGGTGTGCCACTACTAGTGAAGGCATTACCAGATTTGGCGAGCTTTCAGATGATGACATCAGTTTTACGTCTGCTTGGCTCCCCCTGTCTCATGTGGTCATTGATGGCCCATCGGGGTGTGTGCCCCTCTGCGGCCTCCGTCAGGCCACCTTCTGCATCACCTCTTGATGTACACACCAGCTCGGGACGACCCATGATGTAGTGAGGGTTCCCCTGTCCTTTTGAGGAGGAGCTCTCTCGGCTGCATTTGCTTCTCGGTATCATGAGTTGTGGGGCAAACTACCAGTGAAGACTGTCATCCTAAGGTTCGGTAATCATTTTGCGTCTTCGACTAGTGAGTACAAGAAGTGGATCCTTAGTCCATCATCTGATAACAGGACTCGAGGGCTCAAGCATCTAGTCGGCGAGAGCAGCAGCAGGACTTAGCTTAGCCCACATATGTATTTCTTTTGGTGCTACATTTCTTTTTAATGCAGAACTAGGAAATGACAAAAATGAAAAGAATAATATTCATTTTATTTCACCAATTTGTTCATATTTTCATATAATTTCAGCATACATGATCAGTTTTGGCATTTACTCAGCTGCTTACGCGCTGTCAATACAAGGAATCAAATTTTAACAGCATCAACTCCTGTTACCAATCGGCCCTCTCGGGTTTTCACGATCGGACATTTTCTCTCATGCCTCTAATTTTTGTACAGGATGCCTTTTTTCGGTTTTCACCCTGTCGAGGCACCCAATTTTAGCACAGCCGCCTTTTTTCGGTTTTCAACTTGCAGGGCATTTTATTCTCTTCTTTTTATCTTGGTCTTTAGTCGTGGAACCTTTTGAGTCTGTCGACATTGATCGGCTCTTTGAATTCGTTCCCGTCACTATCCGACAAGATCGCAGCTCCTTTGGACAACAGTTTCTTAAGGATATACGGCCCTTTCCAGGTCGGTCTGAATTTCCCTCTAATATCTGGTATGCCTGGCCTCATCTGCTTGAACACCAAGTCCCCTTCCTTCAGTGGATGCTTTCTCACCTTCTTTTCGAAAGTTCTTGCTAATCTCTTCTGGTAAATCTGATTATGATAATAAGCTTTCAGCCTACTCTCATCCAGTAAATTCAAGTGTTGTAGCCTCTGCTGCGCCCATTCGGCCTCTGGAATTTGGGCTTCCATGACCACCCTAAGTGATTTGAGCTCTATCTCAACTGGCAATACTGCTTCCGTTCCGTATACCAGGGAAAATGGAGTAGCGCCTGTAGACGTCCTTACCATCGTTCTATATCCCCACAGGGCAAAGGGTAACTTTTCGGCCCAGTCTTTGTAGGTTTGGACCATCTTGGACAGGATCTTCTTTATATTCTTATTAGCGGCTTCTACTGCTCCATTCGCTTGTGGTCGGTAGGGAGAGGATTTATGATGCTCGACACCATACTTCTCGTGGAGCTTCCTGGTTTCTCCCATGAACTGCACCCCATTGTCAGACCTATGTGATGAGGGAGGCCATATCTGCAAATTAGATTTCTCTCTATGAACTTAGCCATGTCCCTCGCGTTTATCTTCTTGAAGGATTCCACCTCTACCCATTTGGTAAAATAATCGATTGCGACTATGATGTATCTGTGCCCATTGGATGCCGTAGGGCGAATCTCTCCAATGATATCTATCCCCCAAGCAGCGAAAGGCCAAGGTGATGTCAGGTTATGTAATTCTGATACTGGCAGGTGTCTCAAGTCTGCGTACTGTTGGCACAACTGACATTGCTTAACATATTTCGAGCAGTCATTGTCTATCATAAGCCAATAGAAGCCTTGCCTCATGATCTTCTTAGCCAAGGTCAAACCGTTTATGTGGGCCCCATAGACACCTGCATGGGTTTCCTCCATCACCCTGTGGGCTTCCTTTCCATTCAGGCACCTGAGCTGAATCCCGTCCGACCGTCTCTTGTACAACACCCCTTCCAAGGATATGAACTGAGTGGATAGCTTCCGGATCATCCTCTGGTCTTTCTCAGTAGCTTCTTCTGGAAATTTATTGTTTTCCAAGTAGTTCATGATGTCGAAGTACCATGGTTTCCCATCCGCCACTTCCACTTCCATCGCAGGCTTAGTTTCAAAACTGGGCTTATCAGAACTCGAAATCAGCACCGGCTTCATAGCCACTCCTTCGGGGTTATCCCACATTGACACTAAGGTTGCCAACGCATCAGCCAGACGGTTTTCATCTTTCGGCACGAATTGGAAAGTACAGGTCTCAAACTGCCCACACATCTCTTTCAAATACTCAACATAGGGCATCAGCCGTTCTTCCTTTACTGCCCACTCACCTCGGATCTGGTTAATCACCAAGGATGAGTCACCGAAGACTTCTATATTCTTTGCCCCCAATGCCGCTAAAGCTTCCAATCCGAATGTGCACGCTTCGTATTCGGCTTCATTGTTGGTTGCTTTGTACCTCAGCTTCTTAGCGAGGGGAAGTTTCTCATTATCTGGGGTCGTCAAGATGATCCCAACTCCGGCTCCTCTGTTATTTACCGCCCCATCGAAGTGTAACTGCCATCCCTGAACAGAAATTGCGACTATGCTCTCATCAGGAAAGGTAAACTCGGGAGTGTCTCCTTGAATAGGATGCTCAGCAAGAAATTCGGCTACGGCTCGCCCCTTAATAGTCTTGCGGGTGATGTATTGCACATCAAACTCCTGCAGCAAGAGCAGCAACCTCCCCATCTTTCCAAGCAGAGACGGTGCTTCCTGCAAATATCTTAACGGATTCTGCTTGGCCACTTCTTGAACCTTGTACGAGTGGAAATAATGTCTCAGTTTATTTGATGCCCAAATTACCGCGAGACAAATCTTTTCTACTTCAGCATATTTCATCTCATAAGCTAGGAATTTCTTGCTGAGGTAATAAATTGCAAACTCCACCCCAAATTCATCCTCTTGAGCCATCATGGCGCCCATTGAACTGTCTTCTACTGCCAGATACAGGGTAAGCGGTTTGATTGGTTGCGGAGGCCTTAGCACTGGAGGATTCAACAGGTATTCCCTGATGCTGTCAAAGGCTTTCTGGCATTCTTCATTCCAGACCACAGGTTGATTCTTTCTAAGCAGCTTAAAAACAGGCTCGCATATCGAAGTGAGCTTGGCAATGAATCGGCTGACATACTACAGCTTGCCTAGGAAACTCCTTACATCCTTCTCCTTTTGTGGCACGGGCATCTCTCTGATGGCCTTCACCTTGTCCGGGTCAATTTCTATTCCCCTCTGATTGACGACATGTCCCAATAGTTTTCCTGAAGTCACTCCGAAAATGCACTTCTTGGGGTTAAGTCGCAGATTATACTTGTCAATCCTGGTGAAGAACTTCTCTAGAGCTTCAAAGTGCCCCTCTCGGGTGGCTGATTTGACCATCATATCATCGACATACACTTCCACTTCTTTATTGATCAGGTCACTTAAGATCTTAGTCGCCATTCTCTGTTATGTGGCCCCTGCGTTCTTTAGGCCGAAAGGCATGACCCGGTAGGCGTAGGTCCCCCACTCCGTGATGAAAGCGGTTTTAACCCGGTCAACTATTCTGTTCAGGATCTGATTGTAGCCCACATAATTATCTCCAAAGTTGTACATCGCGCAATTGGCGGCACTGTCTATCAATACATCGATATGGGGTAGTGGAAAATCATCTTTAGGGCAAGCTTTGTTCAGATCTCAATAATCCACACATACCCTAACCTTTCCATTCTTCTTTGCTACAGGGACCACATTTGCCAGCCATGTAGGATACTGCACCTCAACAAGGAACTTGGCTTCCACCTGCTGTCGAATTTCCTCCTTAACCTTGTCTGCCCATTCTGGTCTGAGCCTTCTCAACTTTTGTTTCACAGGCTTGTAATCCGGATAAGTTGGGATAGCATGTTCTGCCACATCTCGGTCAATTCCCGGCATGTCCTCATAGGTCCAGGCAAAGACTTTTTCATGTTTTCTTATTATTCTCTCAAAATATTTTCTCTCCTTAGGAGTTATATTTGATGCTATTAGAATTTCTCTCGGATTTTCCGAGGTTCCAAGATTAAAAGGCGTTGTATCAGTGGAATCAATGTCAAAAATTGATGGAATATGATCATGTTCATGCATGTTGAAATTATTAGAAACATCGCACAACTAAGAGAAATTGTTTGCCTTATTAATAATATTATAATTGTCATTTACATCATAAAAGAGTTCTGGAATAAAAAGACAGTCTAAGCTAGAGTCTTCTTCTGCCACTCTCGAGGTTGATGCTATCGCGGCCTGCTCACTGGCTTCCTGATTCTGCAGAGGCGGTTCTAATTCTGTTATCTTCCCTTTCACTTTCAGCTTGGCAGCTATCATCTTTTCAGTAACAACCTCTTCAGGCTCGCATTTGTCCCAAGTGATACCCTGAGTCATGACCTCCTCATCCCAGAAGTCTTCAGCAGTCTTGATAAACCCGACTCTCCAATCAAATACATCATTAAAGATCTCGAAGCCAGGGATAATCCTCCCATCTACCCATTACGGCTCATCTTCGCCAGTGTAAGCACAAACTAAGGATGCTGGTACGAAGCTCTCCGAAATGTGAGGGATCTTGATTGTCGCCTTTTTCTTGCCGAAGCCACCTCTGTACCCCAGACCTTTTCGGTTCTTCTGACCTCGAGTGGTGATCGCTGTTTGTAACCCTTGAGAGTTTCTGCCCAAACCGGCCCCAGGGAGGTAATGCATCTTCTTCAACATATTAACCACAGCTGGGTTATCCACTGACCCGTGCTCTTCTGTTATCATGGACACGTGGAAGCCACTAAATGGCTGATTAGCAATTTCAAGCGCTGAGACCTGGTTCTCCCTGGCTGCCTTGATAGTCACCACCTCCCCTTCATGTGGGAACTTTATCATCTGATGCAGCGTGGATGGCACTCCTCCTAATTTGTGGAACCAGGGTCTCCCAAGCAGAGTTGAGAAGTTAGAAGGGATGGGCAGCACTACAAATTCTACCTCCACTTTAATGGGTCCTATCTTGACCAAGGTCTTAAAGGTTCCTGAGGCTTGCCTCCTCGAATTATTGTAGGTTATGATAGTCAGATCTAATCCACTGAGCATATCCTCGTTTAAACCGAAAGCCTGCAGAGCTATCAGGGGGCACACATTGATAGAAGACCCATCGTCTACCATAACACAAGCAGTGTGCTTGTCGTTAATCTGCGCCTTGATGTACAGGGGTCTGTTATGATTGCGGCCTTCGACCGGTAGGTCGGCGTCAGAAAAGACCAATCTCTCCTCAGATCCTCCCTTAATTAGGCCCAACAGTTCTGATGGGGAGATCGTGGTGGCGACCGTGGCCTCAACCAAAGCCTCTACTACCTTCTGCCTATGAGAGGGGGATTGTCTCAAAAGATCCCATATGGATATTTGAGCCGCAGTTGTGATGCGCGCCGGATCCCGATGCGCCGCCCGTTCGACCGCCCGCACGTGGGCGACCGGGGCATTTGCGGGTCCGTTGGCAGCTTGCGATGAATCGCAAGTGCGTCTATGTTGGGCAACAAGGAGGCATCATGGAGTCGCCACCCAATAGAACATTGGGAAAGTTTCTCTCGCCTCGGAGAGCCTAAGACTTGCGCAATTTATCCATATTGAGCCATGAGGCCTAGGATTAGCGCTAAAGCCTCGTAACCTAAGAAGTATTTTGGAGGATGACCTCTAACCTCTTGAGTCCAAAGACCAGAGCTGGGTCCGGGATTTCTCATCTATTTCTACCTCAATTAGTTTATAATCAAATTTTAAAGTCATTAGTTCGCTCTCTCTCCACACTATGCAGTTTGATTAAAAAGGCGCATTTATTCACATCTTGAAAGCAATAAATGATCAGATAGATAATAAAGCAATAAATTACAATAATACAAGGAGCGAAATACAACTCCCTTTTGTAAATGTGCAAGGCATACATAAATCGGGGTATTGCTTATTCTTGAGGACTTTGGTCCTCGCATGCAACATTATCAAAAATGGGATGTTCAACTTATGATGATCTTTATTGGATAAAAACAGGGTATTGGACCCTTTTTGCATTTTATAGAAAGCTCATTTTTATTTAAGTACAAATCATTGGTCTATTTTTACATTCAACGGGATAAAAGAGCATTATTCATACACATAAAATAATCAATGAATGAATAGGCGAGAGAAATAAATCAAGAGGTTTAAGAAAACTAAACCGGACGAAATCCCCCACGCATGGTAGGCAGCCGCTCAAGCTCGGGATTATCCAAGAGATCCAATATACACTCACAGAAAGTTAAGAGATGTTAATATACATAAAATTAACACATAAGAAATCAAAGAGACTGGATAGAGATGAAAAATGATTAAAAAAATGGAGACAGAACCCACCGACGGCCTTTCCTGGTTGACCGACGGGCGTCGGTTTGGTAATTCGATATGCCCGTTTGTCACTCAAAAAGGGCGTTCGTAGGCGGGTGACCGACGGGCGTCGGCCATGAAGATGACCCGTCGGTCACCTCTGTCTCCGAAAAACAGAAAGGAAAAAAAGGGCCTTTCGACGTCAAAAAGCAAGTTTTATCCAAGAAGGAGATGAGGGAGTCAAAATGAAAGAAAGTAGTGACAGGTATTAAAAAATTTCATAGAATGAATAAATAAATAAATATATGAATTAAATATGAGATGAAAATGGAGAGAAAATCCGGAATATTTACCCTCAGATAATCACTTCAGGTAAGATCTTGGTGTCGGTTAGATCCCCGCGCGTTCCACGAGAAACAAACAGTGAAAGATTAGAGGGAGAAAATGAGATATTTCACCTTTAATCCTTCAGAAAATCGATTTTGGAGTAAAAATCTAAAGAAAACTAATTAGCTTTTAGTTCATTTGATTGATTTGATCCTTGATTCAATAAAGTTCTTTAGAAAAAAGTGTTTTTGGAAGAGAGAGAAAACGTGCTTGAATTTTGGCAGAGTTTCCTCTTCTGAAAATTTTTCCAACCATTTTCAAATGAAAATCCGGACCTTATATAGCCAGACACGACCGACGGGCGTCGGTGTATGGGGGCGGGCGTCGGAAGAATCCTACTAACACAAGGACACTTCTGACGGTCCTGCCACATCCACCGACGGGCGTCGGAACGGTTGCGTGCTCCGGGAAACCAGGCGGCTTCTGACAGGGGCGGTGATTTTTCGACGGGCGTCGGAAAATACCATGAGCCGTCGGTGACTCGGAGCGACGGGCTGCCTCCACAGACGGGCTGGCCATCTATGGAGGACAAAAAAGCTCTTTTGACTCGAAAAACTTTTGTTTTCCCCCCCTCCGCCCAGGAATTGCAGAAAAACCTCATTTCTCATGGAACGCGGGACTAAAACCTCCAAATGCAGCCTCCCGTACAGGCTCGAACATTGATTTCATCATAGGGTAACCTCTGATCCGGACCGCTCCGGGACACGGTGCTTACAGTTGCCCCCAGTTTTGGGGAAAACTAGTGCACGAGTGCCTAGATAAGCCAAAACTCAGAGAAAGGTTGGAAAGGAAGCGTACCTGCGACGACTTTTCACCTTCCATGCCTTTTGCCGGGTAGACCTTGTCTTGATCCGCTCGGCAATGCAAAAATACTCTCCTCGGTCTTCTCTCGACCTGTAGGTATTTGGTGAGGTGCAGCAGGCTTTGGCCACAGCCTCGATCTGGTGAAGTGTGGTGTGCTCTGACCACAGCTCCGATTTGTGAGATGCAGCACTCTCTGGCTACAACCTCGATCTGGTGAAGAGCAGTGTTTCTTCAACTGCAGCTTTGATTGGTGAGATGCAGCACTCTCTGGCTATAATCTCGATCTGGTGAAGAGCAGTGTTTCTCTAACCGCAGCTTCGATTGGTGAGATGCAGCGCTCTTTGGCTACAACCTTGATCTGGTGAAGAGCAGTGTTTCTTCAACTGCAGCTTCGATCTGTGAGATGTAGCGCTCTCTGGCTACAATCTCGATCTGGTGAAGAGCAGTGTTTCTCTAACCGCAGCTTCGATCTTGGAGTGTGGAAACTCCGTTGGTTTCCTTGTTCCAAAGGAGATCTTTTTTAATCGATGTCTGTGTTCAGATCGGTATCTTTCTGTACCTGTGTGATGAAAAAATTCGTTAGCTCATGCTTGAGTGATCGTCTTTTATCTTGTCTATTGATGGCATGATTTTGCTTTATTTGCTATGTCATGTTTCACCCTTTGTTCATTTTATTCATTTTTTATTGAGATGTTATTGATTATCATTCTTTTTGTTGTTTGTTTCGTATTATTTTTTATTGTCATTTTTATCGACATATAAGTAAATATGAGAACATACACTTTCTGTGATGTGATTTAAGCAATTAACAATCAAGTGATCATGTAATAAGGAAGCAAAGTTTTCCACTAGAAATGTCATTTTTGTACAGTGCATATACAAAATATAAAATATACAAGAGATACAAAAATAACTCCCTGAAGCTCAGAGAGGTGTGTAGTCTGAGGGCTCATCGGGATCCTCATCATCCGATATATGCACGGTCCCTGGCGGAGGTGGACGGGCCGGAGGTGGTGGCGGAGCTGTAGAGGGTCCTGCCTCGTGATCATGGGCTCGCCTGAACTGAACCTGAGCATAGCCGTCCAAGAAGGGCTGGGTACAGGTGCCCAAAAACCCTAAGGTCTCAGAGATCTTGTCCCCCAACTTCTTGAAGGCTTGGCTCAGCTGAGTGGTCTGCTCAGCGGCGGCCGTCCTCTTATGCTCTAGGCTCTGCTCCGTCTGCTCCCTAAACTCCCTCATGGTCTGAGAAAGAGGGGGGAGAATCCCCTCTATCGCCTGGACGCAGGATCTCAGAGAGTCAAGTGACTCATCAATCATCTGAAGGGTCATATCGACCCTCTGAGATGCCTGGTCCTGTGACGTCCTCACATCATGAGCGAGCTGCTGCCTGAGCTCCCTCTGTCCCTGAGCAATCCACTCAATCAGCCTCATCTGCTCTCCTTTGAAAGTCTCCAGAGCTCGAGTCTGCTCATCTCTAAAGGCATCCATGGCCCGAGTCTGCTCCCTCGCTGTATGCTCAATGTAGCCCGCCTGCTCTCTGGATAGGCGCTCCACCGACTGAGACTGCTCCTGAATAGCAGCCTGCTGGCGATCCAACCTCTCGTGAATGGCCCTATCCCTCTCATCCTGTCGCCGCTCAAAGGCCATAAACATAGAAGAGAGGAGCTGAAAGTAGTCCGGCTGAGCTGGCTGCTGCGGTGCTGGCTCTGGTGGTGGTGCCGAAGAAGTGGATGCCCCAGGGTCGCCTCGGGAGTACGGATGGTACCTCTCAGAAGACTCACGGGCAGGCCTCTGTACCCTGGCGCTCGGCGATGGGGCTGGAGTCGGGGCCCTAGATGCCGGTGGAGAGGCGAAGAGATCGTCCATCGTGATCTCAAAATCGAAGTCCGAGGGGGTCCTAGGTGGCTCCTGCTGCTGTGGTGGAGGCACCGTCCGTGGCTGAGGAGGCTGAGGAGGCCGGTGCTCCGGTTGAGGCTCTGTCTGTGGAGGCTGAGGCTGTGGCTCGGGCTCTGGCTGTGGAGGCTGCTCCTCCTGGTGCTCTGGGTGATCAGGATCCGCCCCCAAGGGTGGAAGGTTGAACATCTGCCGGGTCTCGTGGATAGTCAACACCCTATAGGCCTCTGCCTGGCCAGAAATTGGGGAGATCATCCCCATCTGAACTGCCGCTGCAGCGTCTACATGGATCCCCTCCGGCAAGGGTCCTCTCAATCTCTCGGGGTTAAACCCCAATCTCAGCAATAATCGAGTGATGACCCCTCCTACCATCACCACTGGTGTCGACCCTCTGCCAACTCTGGTCAGGTTGGCCAAGATCTCGTGGCTAATGTTGAGACGCTGGCCTGCCACCATAGCCCAGAGGCTCCAAATCTCGGCCGCGTTAAGCGACCCTGGATTACCAGCTCGACCGAGGTACGAGCTGGAAAGCACTATGTGCAAATACCGAAGTGCCTGAGACACCAGCACGGTGCTCTTCGCTGTATCGTGATCGTACAGCACTCCTGGTATGGCAATGGCCGCCCAATGGGCGCGTCTCACCGCTCGCCGCGGGATCTCGACCCCCTCCTCCCTGGGGAGCCCCATGGCCTGAGCAAACCTCTGCCTGGTGATGCTGACATGGTCGCCATCAAACCAAAAATGAATCACCCCCGGGTCGGTATTCGCACTCTGAAAGCCTGTGTAGCGGAGAGTGGCCAAGACCTGGCGGGTAGCCTCTGGAAATGTCTGGAAGGCGGGCTCAAGAAACTCTGTCCAACCAGCTCCCTCGGCAAGTAGATCAAACTCCGGGGCCAACCCAAGGGCCTCTAGAAAAGGGCGAGATACAAAGCGGCTGGCCCGAAACTCTACCTGAGCCAACGCTCTGTACCTCTGGGCGGACTCGTCATCCATCCAAGCCGGAGCCACAAGCTCGGGCTGGGCCTGTGGTGCTCTGCGTTTGGGAGGCATCCTGCAAAAGGGAAGGAATCAGATAGCGAAAACTTGGTAAAACAAGCACTATCAGGTTTATTTTCCAAGTTCTAAGGTCCATCTAGGCCTTAACAGGGCAATGGCGGCCCAACGTGAGATAAAAAAAGAGAAAGATAATGACAAATAAAAATAGCAAACATCCTGTCTAAGGAAGTAGCCTAACATGCTTTGCACGCATCATGGCAAAAGGAACATGCAGTCCTCATGGAGATAATTAAAGTGAATAAGAATGGGCTTTCTAAGTCCCAAGGCATGCATTATACATGGAAAGTAAATAAATATTCAATTCTAGAATAAATAATAAAAATTTGGGCAGCACCCCGGCAGGGATATGCCCAACCTCCTGCATGAAAAAGCAAGACAATAGGCCTCAGGCCCTAGCAATATTAAATGCATGTAAATGGGGCGCACCCCGGCAAGAGTGTGCCCCCAACAGTACAAAAATAGTGGCCTCAGGCCGCAAAAGCAAATTATGCACAAAATGGTGCGCTAAAAGGATGCAATTCTAAAGCACCAAGATTATAGAAAAATTCTACTTCTATGTGATCATGCAAAAAGTTCAGATTTAATTGCACTAAAACAATATAGAAAAATGGGCAGCATTCCCCCTAAATTCTAAAATCATCTAAAACTTCTTAAAGTTAAAAGAAGAAAGGATGTAGAAATAAATTGAATAAAAATAAAAAAAAGTAATTATTTACTTACTTGTAATCCGGAGAAGTGTAGAAACTGGAGAAATATAAATATCCGGGCACCGGGTGAGTATATAATGAGAAAAAATGAAGAAATCGCGAAAAAATAAGAAGAAAAGAATCAAAAAACGCTAGAAAACGTTTAGAAACCGCTTGAGAGAGGAAGAAGAAAGGGACAGCAACGTTTGCGCTGTCTGTCACTCGCCCTTATATAGAATTTTGTGACCGACGGGCAGGGCATCTGTACAAGCGACCGACGGTCTGGCCGTCTGTCGCGCAATAAATGCAAGTTAATGCGCGTGATGAATGCAATGATGACGCATGCATCTGCCAGGTGGACTTCCGATGGGCAGGCCGCCTCCATGGAGAGGCGGCCAGGCCATCTCCGTAGAGCGGCGGGCAGACCGTCTCTGTAGAGGGGCGGGTAGGCCGTCGGTGACCCTTCCCTATAAAATCTTGCAAAATTTTGCTCTTCTTGTCTCTTCATTTTCCAACACCTTGGGCCTTTTATCTTTCTCGAAAATGTCTTCTTCTCTAGCCCAAAGGATGTACCGTATCTTAGACGACAAACACACTTGGGGAGAAGGCGCCCTCTCCTCTTTGGCTGGGCTGAAATATCTGTGCCGGGTGAGAATCGACCAGAACCTCCTCCTGGCGGTGACCCATTTCTGGAACCCCCGATTTCACGTCTTCCAATTCACCTACCAGGAACTGTGCCCTCTATCTAAAGAATTAGCTTCCATTCTGGGAGCTCGGTTCCCTCCTAGCGCTCTGCCTTGCATCCCCCGCTGTGGCCTACTTCAGACCCGGGACGTAGCCCTAGCTCTGGGCATACCTCCTTCCGAGACCATCCGGCTGATTCCTCTGAGTTCCTCCTTTTCTCTGGAGCTACTGATCGAGGCTCTGGATCAGTTCACCGACATCCCCACCTATCGGGTAAGTATCACGTTCCTATTATGCATGGTGAACTTCCTTACTGTTGTTCCAGGAGGTTTGACAGGTGACTTTCGTCTGCTTGGAATCTTGAGCGACTTTCATCTGGGTCTGTCACCCCTACCACTTGTCCTAGCCGAAACCATCCTAGGTTTGGACGCTGTGAGCTCTGGGTCTACTACAACCTTTACCGGCAGCCCCTTATTACTCCAGGTACGTCATTATTTTAAAGGTAGTGCATCCCTTATGGATTTTCACACTAGCTTTTCTTAACGGGAGGTGCGTCCTTTCGGATTTTCACACAACCCTGTGCCTTATTTTTGCCTGAAGTAAACCCTACTTACTCCAGCGGCCTTTTTTTTTTTTTTTTTTTCAGATCTGGCTACAAGAGAAACTGAAGATGCTGTCTGAGCCACCCCCTCGAGTCACTCCGCAGTACTCGTCGAGCCATTTCTTGCCTCGTCGGCGATTATATGGGTGTGCCACGGCTGGTGAAGGCATTACCAGATTTGGTGAGCTGTCAGATGACGATATCAGTTTTACATCAGCTTGGCTCCTGCTGTCTCATGTAGTCATCGACGGGTCATCGGGTTGTGTTCCCCTCTGTGGCCTCCGTCAGGCCACCTTCTGCATCACCTCCCGGTGTACACGGCAGCTTGGGATGACCCAGGATATAGTGAGGGTTCCCCTATCCTTCCGAGGAGGAGATCTCTCGGTCGCATTTGCTTCTCGGTATCATGAGCTGTGGGGTAGATTACCTGTGAAGACCGTCATCCCGAGGTTCGGTAATCATTCCGCATCCTCAACCAGCGGGTACAAGAAGTGGATCCTTAGCCCAGCTTCTGATAACAGGACCCGAGGGCTCAAGCATCTGATCGGCGAGAGCAGCAGCAGGACTTAGCTTAGCCTATATGAGTATTTCTTTTGGTACTATATTTCTTTTTAATGCAGAACTAGAAAATGACAAAAGTGAAAAGAATAATATTCATCCCTTTTCACGAGTTTTGTGTACATTTCCATAAAATTTCAGCATACATGATCAGTTTTGGCATTTACTCAGCTGCTTACGCACCATCAATGCATGAAACTAAATTTTAACAGCATCAACTCCTGTTGCCAATCGGCCCTCTCGGGTTTTCACGATTGGACATTTTCTCTCATGCCTCTAATTTTTGCACAGGATGCCTTTTTTCGGTTTTCACCCTGTCGAGGCGCCCGATTTTAGCACAGCCGCCTTTTTTCGGTTTTCGACTTGCGGGGCATTTTATTCTCTTCTTTTTATTTTAATCTTTAGCCGTGGAACCTTTTGAGTCTGTCGACATTGATCGGCTCTTTGAATTCGTTCCCATCGCTATCTGATAAGATTGCAGCCCCTTTGGACAACAGCTTCTTAAGGATGTACGGCCCTTCCCAGGTAGGTCTGAATTTCCCCCTGATGTCTGGTATCCCTGGCCTCATCTGCTTGAACACCAAGTCCCCTTCTTTCAGCGGGTGCTTCCTCACTTTCTTTTCGAAGGTTCTCGCCAGTCTCTTCTGGTAAATCTGATTGTGATAATAAGCCTTCAGCCTACCTTCATCCAGTAAGTTCAAGTGTTGTAACCTATGTTGCGCCCATTCGGCTTCCGGGATTTGGGCTTCCATGACCACCCTTAGCGATTTCAGCTCTATCTCTACCGGCAATACTGCTTCTGTTCCGTATACCAGGGAAAACGGTGTAGCGCCTGTAGATGATCGTACTGTCATTCTGTATCCCCACAGGGCAAAGGGTAACTTTTCAGCCCAGTCTTTGTAGGTTTGGACCATCTTGGACAAGATCTTTTTCACATTCTTATTGGCGGCTTCTACTGCTCCATTCGCTTGCGGTCGGTAGGGAGAGGATTTATGATGCTCAACACCATATTTCTCGAGAAGTTTTCTGGTTTCTCCCATGAACTGCACTCCATTATCAGACACTATGTGATGAGGGAGGCCATATCTGCATATCAAATTCCTCTCTATGAACTTGGCCATGTCCCTTGCGTCAATTTTCTTGAAAGATTCTGCCTCGACCCATTTGGTGAAATAGTCGATTGCGACTATGATGTATCTGTGCCCATTGGACGCCGTAGGGCGAATCTCTCCAACGATATCTATCCCCCAAGCAGCAAACGGCCAAGGTGATGTCAGGTTATGTAGTTCTGATACCGGCAGGTGTCTCAGATCTGCGTACTGTTGGCACAACTGACATTGTTTGACATACTTTGAACAATCAGTGTCTATCGTAAGCCAATAAAAGCCCTGCCTCATGATCTTCTTGGCCAAGGTCAAACCATTCATGTGGGCCCCACAGACCCCTGCATGGGTTTCCTCCATTATCTTGCGCGCTTCTCTTTCATTCAAGCACCTGAGCTGAATCCCATCTGACCGTCTTTTGTACAACACCCCTTCCAAGGATATGAACTGAGTAGATAACTTGTGTATCATCCTCTGGTCTTTTTCAGTGGTTGCTTCTGGAAATCTATTGCTTTCCAAGTAATTCATGATATCAAAGTACCATGGCTTGCCATCCGATGCCTCGACCTCCATCACTGGCTCGGTTTCAAAACTAGGCTTATCAGAGCTCGAAATTAGCACCGGTTTCATGGCCACTCCTTCAGGGTTATCCCACATTGACACTAAGGTTGCCAACGCATCAGCCAGACGGTTCTCATCTCTGGGCACAAAATGGAAAGTGCAAGTCTCAAACTGCCCACACATCCCTTTCAGATATTGAACATAGGGGACCAGTCGTTCTTCTTTAACAGCCCACTCGACTCGGATCTGGTTTATTACCAAGGACGAGTCACCAAATACCTCTACGTTTCTTGCCCCCAACACAGCTAAAGCTTCTAACCCGAAGGTGCACGCTTCATACTCAGCTTCATTGTTGGTCGCCTTGTATCTCAGTTTTTTAGCAAGAGGAAGCTTCTCATTATCTGGGGTCGTCAGGATGATTCCGACTCCGGCTCCTTTGTTATTCACTGCCCCGTCAAAATGCAACTGCCATCCTTGAACGGAAATCGTGCCTATGCTCTCGTCAGGAAAGGTAAATTCGGGGGTGTCCCCTTGGATAGGATGTTCAGCAAGAAATTCGGCTACAGCTCGCCCCTTAATAGTCTTGCGGGTGATGTATTGCACATCAAACTCTTGTAGCAAGAGCAGCCACCTCCCCATCTTTCCAAGCAAAGATGGTGCCTCCTGCAAATATCTCAATGGATTCTGCTTGGCTACGGCCTGAACCTTGTATGAGTGGAAGTAATGTCTCAGCTTCTTTGATGCCCAAATCACTGCAAGGCAGATCTTCTCCACTTCAGCATATTTTATTTCGTAAGTCAGGAACTTCTTGCTGAGGTAATAAATCGCAAACTCTACCCCAAATTCATCCTCTTGAGCCATCATGGCGCCCACTGAACCGTCTTCCACGGCCAGATACAGAATAAGCGGTTTAACAGGTTGCGGAGGCCTTAGTACTGGCAGATTTAACAGATACTCCCTGATATTATCAAAGGCTCTCTGGCAGTCTAGACTACAGGCTGATTCTTTCTAAGCAGCTTGAAAACAGGTTCGCATATCAAAGTGAGCTTGGCAATAAACCGGCTAACATACTGCAGCTTGCCCAGGAAACTCCTTACATCTTTCTCCTTCTGTGGCACGGGCATCTCTCTGATAGCTTTCACCTTGTCGGGGTCAATTTCTATCCCCCTTTGACTGACGACATGTCCCAACAGCTTTCCTGAAGTCACCCCGAAAATGCACTTCTTGGGATTAAGTCGCAGATTATACTTATCGTTCCTGGTGAAGAACTTCTCTAGAGCTTCAAAGTGTCCCTCTCGGGTGGCTGATTTGACCATCATATCATCGACATACACCTCCACTTCTTTGTGAATCAGGTCACTTAAGATCTTGGTTGCCATCCTCTGGTATGTGGCCCCTGCATTCTTCAGGCCGAAAGGCATGACCCGATAAGCATAGGTGCCCCACTCCGTGATAAAGGCAGTTTTAACCCGGTCAGCTATCTTGTTCAGGATCTGGTTGTAGCCCACATATCTGTCCCCAAAGCTGTACATCGCGCAATTGGTGGCACTGTCTATCAATACATCAATATGGGGTAGTGGAAAATCATCTTTAGGGCAGGCTTTGTTAAGATCTCGATAATCCACACACACCCTGACCTTTCCGTTCTTCTTTGCCACAGGAACCACATTTGCCAGCCATGTAGGATACTGGACTTCCACAAGGAACTTAGCTTCAATCTGCTGTCGAATTTCCTCCTTAACCTTGTCAGCCAATTCTGGTCTTAGCCTTCTCAACTTCTGCTTCACAGGCTTGCGATCTAGATAAGTTGGGATGGCATGCTTCGCCACAGCTCGGTCAATCCCCGGCATGTCCTCGTAGGTCCAGGCAAAGACTTTTTCATGTTTTCTTATTATTCTCTCAAAATTTTTTCTCTCCTCAGGAGTTATATTTGATGCTATTAGAATTTCTCTCGGATTTTCCGAGGTTCCAAGATTAAAAGGCGTTGTGCCAGTGGAGTCAATGTCAAACATTGATGGAATATAATCATGTTCATGCATATTGAAATCATTAGAAACATCGCACAAATAAGTGAAATTGTTCATCTTATTGATAATATTATAGTTATCATTTACATCATAAAAGAGTTCTGGAATAAAAAGACAATCTAGGCTAGAGTCTTCTTCCGCCACTCCCGAGGTTGATGCCGTTGCAGCTTGCTCACTAACTTTCTGATTTAGCAGAGGCCCTTCAGGCACGTCGGAAGAAATCTTCAAATCCCCCATTTCCAGCTCTAAACCTGCTATCTTCTCTTTTCCTTTCAGCCTGGCAGCTACCATCTTCTCAGTAACGACCTCCTCAAGCTCGCACTTATCCCAAGTGATACCCTGAGCCATGACTTCCTCATCCCAAAAGTCTTCAGCAGTCTTGACGAACCCGACATGCCAGTCATACACATCATTAAAGATCTCAAAGCCAGGGACAATCCTCCCGTCTACCCATTGTGGCTTATCTTCACCAGTATACGCACAAACTGAGGATGCTGGCACAAAGCTCTCTGAAATGTGGGGGATCTTGTCTGTCACCCTCTTCTTGCCGAAGCCACCTCTATACCCCAGACCTTTCCGGTTCTTCTGCCCTCGAGTGGTGATCGTGGTCTGCAGCCCTTGGGAGCTTCTACCCAATCCAGCCCCGGGAAGATAATGCATCTTCTTCAACATATTAACCACAGCCGGGCTATCTACTGATCCGTGCTCTCCCCTTATCATAGACACATGGAAGCCACTGAATGGCTGATTGGCAATTTCCAGCGCTGAGACCTGGTTTTCCCTGGCCGCTTTGATAGTCACCACCTCCCCTTCGTGTGGGAACTTTATCATCTGATGCAGCGTGGATGGCACTCCCCCTAATTTATAAAACCAGGGTCTCCCTAGCAAAGCTAAGAAGTTAGCAGGGATGGGCAGAACTATAAATTCGACCTCCACCTCGATAGGTCCTGTCTAGACCAAAGTCTTGAAGGTTCCCGAAGCTTGCCTCCTCGAGTTATCGTAGGCTATGATAGTCAGATCTGATCCGCTGAGCATATCCTCGCTTAAACCAAAAGCTTGCAAAGCTATTAAAGGGCACACGTTGATAGAAGACCCATCGTCCACCATAACGCAAGCAGTGTGCTTACCGCTAATCTATGCTTTAATGTACAAGGGTCGATTGTGGTTGCGGCCCTCAACAGGTAAGTCAGCGTCAGAAAAGACCAATCTCTCCTCAGATCCTCTCTTAATTAAACCCAAAAGCTCTGACGGGGAAATAGTGGTGGCGACTATGGCCTCAACCAGAGCCTCTACTACCTTCTGCCTATGAGAGGGGGATTGCCTCAACAAATCCCATATGGATATCTGAGCTGCGGTCTTCTTCAATTGCCTTATAATCTGTTCCTCCTCTGGCTCTTTCTCTGCCAATGGCTGTACCGGCTCAGGTAGCTTTGCAATCTCGGGGATCACCCTTCCACTTCTAGTGACAACGCTTATCTCTCCCTCGTCTCCATCGGAGCCCCACAGATCAAGGTTCAATCCTTCTTCGCCCTCGGCCTCTCCACCGCTCTCACTGCTAGACCAGCAATCAAGAGTCGCCACAACTGCTTTCTCCTTCCCATCCTTGGAATTATCAACAGCAGACTCCTCACTCCCATACAGATCTTGCAGCACGTACCACTCTGGCAGGCTAGATTGAATCATAAACACGGGCGGTGGTACGGCATTATAACCAGGCTTCTTCTCAGTTTCTCTCTTCTCAGGGTCAGAGATCTGCTTACTATCGATCAAGTCTTGGATAGAGTGCCGGAGGGCCTTGCATTTATCAGTGATATGGCCTGAGTGCTGGTGGAATGCACAGAATTCGTTGTCCTTATGCCCCGGTTTCCCTTGCGTCAAAGCTGGCCTAGGAGTTAGAGGGCGCAATTTTCCTTCCTTTATCAGCCTTCTCAAGACCCAGGATAATGGTCTCCCCAAGTTCGAAAACTTCCTCTGGGTGCCTACCTCAGTAGCAGACACTTCACCCATTCTTCTAGTGCTGGTACTGGGACCTGCCGGCCTACTGGCTCCTTGACCGGGGTTAGCCCTTTTGGCAAAATTGTCACTATTAGCTTTTCGGGTTAAGAACTCTCGCTCTGCTTCGATGGCTATATCTTTGAGAGACTCCCAGTCCTTTAACCCCTTCATCCTCAATCCTTCCTTCAAGTACGAGCTCGCGTTCTTAATGAAAAGACGGATCTGGTCCTGGGTATCAGGCTTTCGGCGCATCTCCATTACTCGGTTCCGCCATCGGGTAAGATACTCATGGAAGGACTCCCCGGCTTTCTGTTGGAGTAGTTCAAGATCTTTCAGAGTCACCTCCATTCTAGTATTACAGTCGTACTGCTTCAGAAACTCCTCAGTGAGCAGATCCCAATCTTCTTTAGTGCGGCGGTCAAGGCCATGATACCAATCTATGGCATGAGAGGTCAGACTCAGACAAAAGTATTCTACTTTCTGCCTCTTGGACAATGTGGTCCCCTTCATGACCAAAGAATATTGTTTTACATGTGCGGTGGGATCAGAAGTACCATCAAACTTCGGCACATCCGGCATTTTGAAGTTATAAGGGATCGGGTCCTCTCCGTCCAGCTCCCTATCCTCAGGATTCATCCCGTGAGCCCTGCCTATCATACGAGCCATAGCCTCGAACCTCTCTTCCATCTTTTTCAGAATAAAGTCATCAGCCTGAGGCGCCTTCCCCTTCTCAGATGCCATGCTCAACCTATCGTCCTCGACATCTCTATCGTCGTCAATTCTTAGCACTGGCCTTCTTCTCAGCTCTCCCGAAGCCACGGATGTTAACTCTACCGGCGGCGGCCTAACGGGCTCCTCTCGCCTTTCAACCCTTTCTTCTTCAGGCTCATTCTGTCTCATTGGAGGAGGAGGATTCTGTGGAACATTCGGCTGAGCGTTCTGCTGTGCCAAGGCGGTCAACATATTCATTATCCTGCCCTCGAATTCTTCTAAATGGCGGCCCACTTCTTCAGCAATCATGGCCCTGGTGGCATCTTCCCCCCTAGGTGAGTTTGCCATCTGAGATACTGTACCACTGATTTCTGATAAAATCTCCGGTAGACCCTCTCTATCTGACATCTCAGGAGTAAGAACTCGGATCAGTCGCCCGGTTGGTGATCTAGTCCACCTGGGCAGATCTATGATGGCTGCAGGGACAAAAGTTAGAATGATGCATGAAATGTAGGTATAATGCATGATCGTGATATGCAACATTTACAGAGCACAAGCAAGCAAGTAGGTCCTTCCACCCTTATTTCTCCCACACACGTGGTCGTGCAGTCTCTTTCCTAGGTGGGATTAGCCCAAGGGTCAACGAGGGACCCAATGGACGCGTATGGTGCGCGGCGGAAAACCGGCAGCATAACACTCCTATGCTAATGTACAAGCGGATGGATAATGATCGTCACGTATTCGGACGCTCCATAAATTTCGACATGGCCCTACCGGGGCATGATAGCCTTTGGCTAGGTTACCAAGCGAGATATTTGGACTCATCCAATACGTGAGGATCCATACAGCAAGCATGAGATTAAGGTTCATTTCACCTGTGGAAAGTGACTACAGCCATTACATGAGCTTTGGACAAGGGAGATGTTTCTTTGAGGCTACCCAAGCATGATCCCTGCCGACGGTTCTAGCTCATCACGAGCGTAGCGACCGATCGGGTCACCATTTTGATATACCATTGAGGTACGTGGCTTGGGCTGGTGATTATCCTTAACACTTCCCCAAATTGAGTGAAAATGAGGAGGTGCTTCAGGAACGCACCGGGGCTAGAAGAGGGACCAAACTAGCGTATTCTAAGGCTCTAATGATATGCAAATGCAAATTTGAGAGAAAGCGAATTTATGAATTAAATTTTAATCATAAATGTTAAAAGAGGTATTTTCAAATCGAAATCTCGAACCATAAACGTCCCCAGTGGAGTCGCCACTGTGACGCGCGCCGGATCCCGATGCGCCACCCGTTCGACCGCCCGCACGTGGGCGACCGGGGCATTTGCGGGTCCGTTGGCAGCTTGCGATGAATCGCAAGTGCGTCTATGTTGGGCAACAAGGAGGTATCATGGAGTCGCCACCCAATAGAACATTGGGAAAGTTTCTCTCGCCTCGGAGAGCCTAAGACTTGCGCAATTTATCCATATTGAGCCATGAGGCCTAGGATTAGCGCTAAAGCCTCGTGACCCAAGAAGTATTTTGGAGGATGACCTCTAACCTCTTGAGTCCAAAGACCAGAGCTGGGTCCGGGATTTCTCATCTATTTCTACCTAAATTAGTTTATAATCAAATTTTAAAGTCATTAGTTCGCTCTCTCTCCACACTATGCAGTTTGATTAAAAAGGCGCATTTATTCACATCTTGAAAGTAATAAATGATCAGATAGATAATGAAGCAATAAATTACAATAATACAAGGAGCGGAATACAACTCCCTTTTGTAAATGTGCAAGGCATACATAAATCGGGGTATTGCTTATTCTTGAGGACTTTGGTCCTCGCATGCATTATTATCAAAAATGGGATGTTCAACTTATGATGATCTTTATTGGATAAAAACAGGGCATTGGACCATTTTTGCATTTTATACAAAGCTCATTTTTATTTAAGTACAAATCGTTGGTCTATTTTTACATTCAACGGGATAAAAGAGCATTATTCATACACATAAAATAATCAATGAATGAATAGGCGAGAGAAATAAATCAAGAGGTTTAAGAAAACTAAACCGGACGAAATCCCCCACGCATAGTAGGCAGCCGCTCAAGCTCGGGATTATCCAAGAGATCCAATATACACTCACAGAAAGTTAAGAGATGTTAATATACATAAAATTAACACATAAGAAATCAAAGAGACTGGATAGAGATGAAAAATGATTAAAAAAATGGAGACAGAACCCACCGACGGCCTTTCCTGGTTGACCGACGGGCGTCGGTTTGGTAATTCGATATGCCCGTTTGTCACTCAAAAAGGGTGTTCGTAGGCGGGTGACCGACGGGCGTCGGTCATGAAGATGACCCGTCGGTCACCTCTGTCTCCGAAAAATAGAAAGGAAAAAAAGGGCCTTTCGATGTCAAAAAGCAAGTTTTATCCAAGAAGGAGATGAGGGAGTCAAAATGAAAGAAAGTAGTGACAGGTATTCAAAAATTTCATAGAATGAATAAATAAATAAATATATGAATTAAATATGAGATGAAAATGGAGAGAAAATCCGGAATATTTACCCTCAGATAATCACTTCAGGTAAGATCTTGGTGTCGGTTAGATCCCCGCGCGTTCCACGAGAAACAAACAGTGAAATATTAGAGGGAGAAAATGAGATATTTCACCTTTAATCCTTCAGAAAATCGATTTTGGAGTAAAAATCTAAAGAAAACTAATTAGCTTTTAGTTCCTTTGATTGATTTGATCCTTGATTCAATAAAGTTCTTTAGAAAAAAGTGTTTTTGGAAGAGAGAGAAAACGTGCTTGAATTTTGGCAGAGTTTCCTCTTCTGAAAATTTTTCCAACCATTTTCAAATGAAAATCCGGACCTTATATAGCCAGACACGACCGACGGGCGTCGGTGTATGGGGGCGGGCGTCGGAAGAATCCTACTGACACAAGGACACTTCCGACGGTCCTGCCACATCCACCGACGGGCGTCGGAACGGTTGCGTGCTCCGGGAAACCAGGCGGCTTCTGACAGGGGCGGTGATTTTTCGATGGGCGTCGGAAAATACCATGAGCCGTCGGTGACTCGGAGCGACGAGCTGCCTCCACAGACGGGCTGGCCGTCTGTGGAGGACAAAAAAGCTCTTTTGACTCGAAAAACTTCTGTTTTCTCCCCCTCCGCCCAGGAATTGCAGAAAAACCTCATTTCTCATGGAACGCGGGACTAAAACCTCCAAATGCAGCCTCCCGTACAGGCTCGAACATTGATTTCATCATAAGGTAACCTCTGATCCTGACCGCTCCGGGACACGGTGCTTACAGCAGTCTTCTTCAATTGTTTGACAATCTGATTCTCCTCCGGTTCTTTCTTTGCCGGCGTCTGCACTGGCTCGGGTAGTCTCGTAATCTCGGGGACCACTCTTCCGCTTCTCGTCACAGCCCCTATTTCTTCTTCTTTGTCTTCATCAGACCCCCACAAGTCAAGGTTCATTTCTCCCTCCTCCTCGGCTTCTCCGCCGCTCTCACTGCTAGACCAGCAATCAAGGGTAGCCACGACTGCTCTCTCCTTTCTAATCTCGGAACAATCAGCAGCAAAATTCTCGCTCCCATATAGATCTTGTAGCACGTACCACTCTGGCAGGCTAGATCCGATCATAAACACGGGTGGTGGTACGGCATTATAACCGGGCTTCTTCTCAATTTTCCTCTTTTCAGGGTCAGAAATCTGCTTGCTATCAATCAAGTCTTGGATAGAGTGTCAGAGCGCTTTGCACTTATCTGTGATGTGGCCTGAGTGCTGGTGGAATGCACAGAATTCATTATCTTTGTGTCCAGGCTTCCCCTGCATCAAAGCAGGTCTAGGAGCTAAGGGCTGCAATTTTCCCTCCTTCATTAACCTTCTCAAAACCCAAGATAATGGTCTCCCCAAGTTTGAAAACTTCCTCTGGGTGGTTACCTCAGTAGCGGACACCTCGCCTGTTCTTCTGGCGCTATTACCGGGACCCGCCGGCCTACTGGTTCCTTGATCGGGGTTAGCCCTTTTGGCAAAATTATCATTGTTAGCCTTCCTAGCCAAGAACTCTCCTTCTGCCTCGATGGCTATATCCTTGAGAGACTCCCAGTCCTTCAACCCCTTCATCTTCAACCCATCTTTCAAGTACGGGCTCGCGTTCTTGATGAACAAACGAATCTGATCCTTGGTGTCAGGTTTCCTCCGTATCTCCATTACACGGTTCCTCCATCGGGTGAGATAATCATGGAAAGATTCTCCGGCTTTCTGCTGGAGCAGTTCAAGATCTTTTAGAGTGACCTCCATTCTGGTATTGCAGTCATACTACTTCAAAAACTCCTCAGTGAGCAGATCCCAATCTTCTTTAGTGCGGCGGTCAAGGCCATGATACCAGTCGATGGCATGAGAGGTCAGACTCAGACAAAAGTATTCTACCTTCTGCTTCTTAGACAATGTGGTCCCCTTCATAACTAGAGAATACTATTTCACGTGAGCGGTTGGATCAGAAGTACCGTCAAACTTCGGTACATCTGGCATTTTGAAGTTGTAAGGGATCGAGTCCTCTCCCTCCAATTCCTTATCTTCCGGGTTCATCCCTTGACCCCTGCTCAACATACGAGCCATAGCTTCGAACCTCTCTTCCATTTTCTTTAAAATGAAGTCATCGGTCTGAGGTGCTTTCCCCCTCTCAGATGCGAGGCTCATCCTATCGTCTTCGATATCATCATCAATTCTCAGCACAGGCCTTCTTCTCTGCTCTCCCGAGGCCACTTATCTCAATTCTACTGGTGGCGGCCTAACGGGCTCTTCTCGCCTTTCAACCCTTTCTTCTTCTGGCTCATTCTGTCTCACTGGAGGAGGAGGAGGAGGATTCTATGGGGCATTCTGCGGAACATTCTGCTATGCCAAGGCGGTCAACATATTCATCATCCTACCCTCGAATTCCTCAAAACGGTGGCCCACTTCTTCCGCAATCATGGCCCTGGTGGCGTCTTCCCCCTAGGCGAGTTTGCCATCTGAGATACTGTACCACTGATTTCTGATAAGATTTCTGGTAGACCCTCTCTATCCGACAGCTTGGGAGTAGGAACTCGGATCAGTCGTCCGGTTGGTGATCTAGTCCACCTGGGCAGATCTATAATGGCTGCAGGGACAAAAAGTTAGGTATGATGCATGAAATGCAGGTATATTGCATGGTCGTGATATGCAACACTTACAGAGCACAAGCAAGCAAGTAGGTCCTTCCGCCCTTATTTCTCCCACACACGTGGTCGTGCAGTCTCTTTCCTAGGTGGGATTAGCCCAAGGGTCAACGAGGGACCCAATGGACACGCACGGTGCACGGCGAAAAACTGGCAGCATGACACTCCTATGCTAATGTACAAGTAGATGGATAATGATCGTCACGTATTTGGACATTCCATAAATTTCGAAATGGCCCTACCGGGGCATGAAAGCCTTTAGCTAGGTTACCAAGCGAGACCTCTGGACTCACCCAATACATGAGGATCCATACAGCAAGCATGGAATTAAGGTTCATTTCACCTGTGGAAAATAGCTACGGCCGTTACATGAGCTTTGGACAAGGGAGATGTTTCTTTAAGGCTACCCAAGCATGATCCCTGCCGACAGGTCTAGCCCATCACGGGCATAGCGACCGATTGGGTCATCATTTTGATATACCATTGAGGTACGTGGCTTGGGCTGGTGATTATCCTTAACACTTCCCCAAATTGAGTGAAAATGAGGTCGTGCTTCATGAACGCACCGGGGCTAAAAGAGGGACCAAACTAGCATATTCTAAGGCTCTAATGATATGCGAATGCAATTTTGAGAGAAAGCAAATTTGTGAATTAAATTTTAATCATAAATGTTAAACGAGGTATTTTCAAATCGAAATCTCGAACCTTAAATGTCCCCAGCGGAGTCGCCACTGTGACGCGCGCCGGATCCCCGCGGTCGCTCGCTCGACCGCCCGCACGTGGGCGATCGGGGCACTTGTGGGTCCATTGACATCTTGCAAATGAATTGCAAGTGCGTCTATGTTGGGCAACACGGAGGTTTCATGGAGTCGCCACCCAATAGAACATTGGGAAAGTTACTCTCGCCTCGGAGAGCCTAAGACTGCGCTTGGTATCCATTTTGGGCCAGCAAGAGGGGTCATGGAAGGTGAACTTCTCACCCTAAAGAGCCTAGGATTAGCGCTAAAGCCTCGTGACCCAAGAAGTATTTTGGAGGATAACCTCTAACCTCTTGAGCCAAAAGACCAGAGCTGGGTCCGGGATTTCTCATCTATTTCTACCTCATTTATTTTATGATCAAATCTTAATATCATCAATTCACTCTCTCTCCACAATATGCAATTGATTAAAAGGCACACTTATTCACATTTTGAAAGCGATAAATAATCAGATAGATAATTTAAGCGATAAATTACAATAATACAAGGAGCGGAATACAACTCCCTTTCATAAATGTGTGAATCATGCATAAATCGGTGCATTGCTTATTTTGAGGACTTTGGTCCTCGCATGCATCATTATTAAAATTGGAGATTTTTGTTTATGATGATTTTATTGGATAAAGATAGGGCTTTGGCCCCTTTTGAACTTTATACAAACCTCATTTTTATTTAAGTATAAAATCATTTAGATTATGTTTATACATTAACGAGATATGAGAAGAATATATCCATATACATGAAATAATCAATAAATAACAACATGAAGGAAATAATCGAGAGGGTTAGGGAACTAAACCGGACGAAATCCTCCGCATATGGTAGATAGCCGCTCAAGCATGTGGTAGTCCAAGAGAAATCATATATACACTCATAGAAAAGTTGAGAGATGTTAATATACATAAAATTAACATGTAGGAAACCGAAAGGATTTGAAAAAGATAAAAAAAACGATTTAAAAGGATGGAGACAGAACCCATAGGCAGCCTTCCTTAGATGACCGATGGGCGTCGGTTAAGGTAACCGACATGTCCGTCTATCACTCAAGGAGAGGCGTCTGTAAGTGGGGTGACCGACGGGCGTCGGTGATAAAGATGACCTATCGGTCACCACTGTCTCCGAAAAAACAGGAGAGAGAGAATTCTTTCCAAGGCCAAAAAATGGGTCAAAATAAAGGAAAATAATGACAGATATTGATAAATTCCACAAAATAAGGAATAAATATGAAATGACAAGGAGAAGGAATCCGGAATATTTACCCTCAGATAATCGCTTTGGGTGAGATTCTTGTGTTGATTAGAGCCCCGCGTGTTCCACGAGAAACAAAAGATGAAGGGTCAAAGAAAGAAAAATGGGCTATTTCTTCTTCAATCCCTCAAAAGATTGACTTTGGAATCAATATCTAAAGAAAACTAATTATTTTAGTTCCTTTTTTATTGATTTGATCCTTGATCCAATAGATTTCTTTTGCTAATGTGTTTTGTTGGAAGAGACAGAAAATTTTCTTGAAATTGGGCAGAGTTTTCCCTTTTGAAAATTTTTCCAACCCTTTTCTCTTGAAAATCCGGAGCTTTTATAAACCAGACACGACCGACGGGCATCGGTGTATAGGGGGCAGGCGTCGGAAGAATCCTTCTGACACAAGGATTCATCCGACGGCCCTGCCACATCCACCGACGGGCGTCGGAAGGATTGCGTGCTCCGGAAAACCAGGCAGCATTCTGACAGGGGCGGTGACTTTCCGATGGGCGTTGGAAAGTACCACCAGCCATCGGTGACTCAAAGCGACGGGCTGACTTCACAGACGGGCTAGCCGTCTGTGGAGTACAAAAAGCTTTTTGACTCGAAAAACCTCTGTTTTCTCCCCCCTCTGCCCAAGAATGGTAAAAAGCCTCATTTCTCGTGCAACATGGGACTAAAACCTCCAAATCCAGCTCTTTACACAGGCTCGAACACTGATTTCATCATAGGGTAACCTCTGATCCGGACCGCTCCGGGACACGGTGCTTACAACGAGTCGTGAACAACCTTCACGAGTGGTGAAGGTTGTCTCATGACTCGCACGCACCTTCGCCCCTTCCCCTCCCATAGGCTTATCGGCCACTGTCGCGAGCGCAACACTTGTCGCGATCACGACATGACCTCTTTTCGCCCTTCCCCTTGCATAGGCCTATTAGCCACTGTCAGTGTCGCGCTCAGGGCAGTGACTCCTTTTTCCCTGTTTTTTTGAAATTGTCCCTTTCTTCTAAAATGACTTTTGTATCATTTCTTCATGAGTTTTTACTACTGTATGGGAATGAATAAACTTATATACATGCACTATTATGATTTCTTCATGATAAATTATATGTTATGCTTTGAGCATGATTGTATTATGCATGACCTGCAAGAGTCAGTCTAGTGGATAGTTAGGCATGCCTAAAAGAGTCCTTTAGCTGTAGCCTCTGTACTGTTCTGGACCCTGATCAGGTCCCCGTTTAGTTCCTCGCAAACTTCTATGTGTATGGATCTTGTTGAAGATCCCCTTTGTAAAATTTTTTGTAAAGAGAAAATATGATATTGTTTTTCGATTCGTACCCGTAAGGTACCGCTATGTGTCAATTTGTACCCGTAAGGTACTGCTACGGGTTTACTCATTATCCACTACTGTGAGTCAGCAGGTGTTGTGATTTATTCTGATATAATTATAAGTAATTGAATCTGAATTACTCTAATATGAGCATATGAATCAGTTGGCATATGAATATGTTTATTGAACCTTTGAATGGTTAAGAATGGAATTCTATTGTGATTATATCTTATGATATTCAGTATTTCATTATGTATGTGATTTGCCTTGACAACCATTTTGAATGGCCGTCCATATTATTGTTGTTTGTTTCCCCACTTAGCGTTATCGCTTAGCACAATGTTTTCACTCGTGCAGGTGCGGAAGGTGTATAGCTTTTGGGAGAGTCGCCGCCAGTCAAGCCAACACAGTGGGATTGTTGATAGGACATAGTTTCTTTTTGTATCATCATTATTTTGTAATAGTGATCTCTCTTTGTAATTAGTTTTGTTAAGCTTCCGCTATGTATCTCTGAATGATGTAATTATGATGGTATTAGAACAGTTATGTAATTGAATATTGTTATTCTATGAATGAATGCTCAGTTGGTTTTAAATTTTTAATTTTTGCTATTTATATGTATGTTTATATTATGTGAATGTATGTTTGCTCCGTCCTGTGACACCCCTTCTTGTACGGGTCCTCACTCCCTCGCAGATGGGTTCTCCTACGTGTGGGAAGGGGGTATTACAGTTTTTGGTATCAGAGCCCCGGTTTAGGCATTTTTTGGGTGATTGTTGTGTATAGACATATGTTTAGGACTGTGTTGGCTGATGCGGTTGTCTTTGTCTTTCTTTTAGATGGATTCTGATTCTATTCGTGGGTCACTTGGGGGGTCCGCTGAATGTGTGAATCCCCAAGCTGTTGATCCTTCAGTGTCTATTTTGGCTCAAACACCTAGGGTTCAGCCTGAGGCTGTAGCCATGCCCTTTGAGGTATTGTTGAAGATTTCTCACGACATAGCTTGAGTCTTGGATAGGGTGACTGCTCTGAGAGCCCCTTTAGAGAGTATGAGGAGAGCTGGTGCAGAGGATTTCTATAGGACCAGTCTGGATGAGTCTGAGCTTGCTGAGAAATGGATTGAGAAGGTAGAACGAGTGTTTAAGGAGACTAGGTGTCCTGCTGATAGGCAAGTTGAGAGTGTTATGGCATTGCTTCAGGGGTCTGCCTATGATTGGTGGAAGTTGGTCCGTAGGAATCCCTAGTTGCCTGACCCAGTCACATGGGAGTTCTTCGAGAGAGAATTTACCAACAAGTATGTGACTAGGGAGTATAAGGATGCTAAGTGGGCACAGTTCTTGAGCTTGTAGCAGAGGGCTATATCAGTATCAGAGTTTGATAAAGAGTTCAACTGTTTGGCTAAGTATGCTTCTGAAGGTGTTTTGACTGAAGAGTCCAGATGTAGGCATTTTGAGGCCGGTTTGAATGAGTCGCTAAGAGCTATGATTAACTCTCTGATAAGTACTCCGGGCATTAGGTGCTACCAAATTGTGCAAGCAGCTGTGCGGGCTGAGAGATCTGAGTCTATTTTGAGAGAGAGGGCTCAGAGGAGGAATCTCCCTCGTGGAGGATCTGGATCGTCATCATCTTCGGGTAAGAGGTCAAGGAACCCGCATAATGAGTCTTCAGGTCCGGCTTCGAGAGGCAGGAGGCAAGGTTCTGCCAGGGGTTCTAGTTCTGGCAGGGGTGGTTCTTGTCTAAGGACTGATTTATTGCCTGAGTGTTCTCACTGCAGTAAGCGCTATTGGGGTGAGTGTAGGTGGCTCACGGGTGGTTGTTTCTGATGTGATAGCACTGATCACTACTTGGCAAATTATCTGAGGTATAATGAGGCTTCTGGTGATCAGCATGAGGCTAGTAGAGTTGGCTCTAATGCTCCGCAAGCTAGTCGTGGTAGAGGCCGAGGTAGAGGTCGAGGTGGTCGGCATAAAGAGGGAGCTCCATCAGAGTCTGTTGATCATCTTTGGACAGTTCCATATAGAGCTTATGCCATGAGAGCTCGAGATGAGCAAGATGCCCCTGATGTGATTGTTGGTAAGTTCCTACTCTTTGACACTGAGTTATATGCTCTAATTGACCTTGGCTCCACACACTCATATTTGTACATGAGTATATTGTTTGATAGGATGCATGATGTTGACCAGTTAGATTATGAGGTTTGTGTGACCAGTCCTTTAGGGCATAGTGTCAATGTGAGTAGAGTGCATAGGCATTGTCCCCTTTTGGTTCAGGGTGTTGAGTTTCCTGCGGATTTGATAGAGTTGCCTTTTCAAGAGTTTGATCTGATTCTGGGTATGGATTGGCTTAGTAAGCATTGGGCTGTTGTTGATTTCCATAGAAAGGTAGTTGCGTTGAGAGATAGAAATCAGTCTTCTGTGGTGGTTAAAAGTTTGGGTTCGAGTTCTTTGAGTAAAGTGATTTTTGCCATGCAAGCTAAGCAGTTTATGAGGAAAGGATGTGAGGCATTCTTAGCAGTTGTTTTGGATTCGAAGCGTAATCGGGTAGAGATTGAGGATATCCCCGTTTTTAGGGAGTTTGGTAATGTGTTTCCGAGTGAATTGCCTGGTTTGCCTCCCGAGAGAGAAGTGGAGTTGTCCATAGCGATTTTGCTGGGTACTTCACCCATTTCGAAAGCTCCTTATCGGATGGCTCCTGTAGAGTTGAGAGAACTCAAAACTAAGATACAAGAGATATTGGATAAGGGGTTTATTCGACCTAGCATATCTCCATGGGGAGAACCGGTTTTGTTTGTTAAGAAGAAAGATGGTTCTTTAAGGATGTGTATCGACTATAGGCAAATTAATAAGGTCACAGTGAAGAACAAGTATCCCTTGCATAGATTCGAGGATTTGTTTGATTATCTTAGAGGAGCGGGTGTTTTCTCCAAGATTGACCTTCGATCGGGTTATTATCAGTTGAGAGTTCAGGATGCAGATGTGGTTAAGACTGCATTTTGGACGCGATATGGCCACTATGAGTTCCTTGTGATGTCGTTTGGTTTGACCAATGCACCTGCGGCTTTTTATGGATTTGATGAACCGAGTGTTTAGGCCATATCTAGACCGATTTGTAGTAGTGTTTATAGATGACATTTTGATTTTCTCGAAAGATGAGAATGAGCACGAAGAACATCTTTGGTTAGTATTGCAAGTGTTAAGGGAGCACCGTTTATTTGTGAAGCTTAACAAGTGTGACTTTTGGCTTCGAGAGGTGTCTTTCTTGGGTCATATTGTGTCAGCTAAGGGTATTCAAGTGGATCCAGCTAAGATTGAGGCGATTGTTGATTGGAAAGCGCCTAAGAATGTCCCTGAATTGAGAAGCTTCCTTGGTTTGGCAGGCTACTACCGTCGGTTTGTGAATTGTTTTTTGGTTATTGCTGCTCCGATGACTAGATTGTTGAGGAAAGGAGTCCGATTTGAATGGTCGGATAAGTGTCAGCTATGTTTTGAGAGGTTAAAGAGTTTGCTAGTTGAAGCTCCTGTATTTACTCCACCCACCTCGGGTAAAGAGTTTATAATGTACAGTGACGCTTTGGGTATTGGACTTGATTGTGTATTGATGCAAGAGGGTAAAGTAGTGGCTTACGCATCTCGTCAGTTAAAACCTCATGAGAAGAACTATCTGACGCATGATTTGGAATTGGAGGCTGTGATCTTTGCTTTGAAGATTTGGCGGCATTATCTGTATGGGGAGAAGTGTAGGATTTTCATGGACCATAAGAGTTTGAAATATCTCCTCACGCATAAAGAGTTGAACCTGAGACAGCGTCGATGGTTAGAGTTGTTCAAGGACTATGACTGCATTGTGAATTACCATCCGGGTAAAGCCAATGTGGTTGCGGATGCTTTGAGTCAGAAGTTGATTTCGGCTTTGTTCTTGAGGCGGTTTAGGTGGAGGTTTGATTCGGATGAGTCTTTGGTTGCCCAATTGAGAGTGCAACCAACTTTGAGACAGTTGATTGTGGACGCTCAGAAGGATGATGTGAGATTGCAGTGGGTTTTCCAAGAGCTTCAGCAGGGTAAGCAGTCTGAGTTTTTAATTTTGGATGGGGTACTTATGTATAGGGATCGCTTGTGTGTGCTCGAGAATGATGAGTTAAGTAAGAAACTTTTGGGTGAGTCACATACTACGGTCTTTACTATGCATCCTGGTAGTGAGAAGATGTATCGGGATTTGAAGCAGTTCTACTGGTGGTCTGGGATGAAGAGACTTATTGTGGAATTCGTGGCAAGGTGTCTAACGTGTCAACAGGTAAAGGGTGAGCATCAAGTTCCTTCAGGATTGCTCGCTCCTTTGTCTGTTCCACAGTGGAAATGGGATGATATCGCCATAGATTTTGTGTCGGGTTTGCCAGTGACTCAGAGAAAGCATGATTCGATTTAGGTTATTGTGGATCGGCTTACGAAGTCACCGCATTTTGTGCCGGTTAGAGTGGATTACTCAATGGATAAGTTGGCCAGTGCGTATGTGGATGAGGTAGTTCGGTTTCGTGGTGTCCCATTGTCGATAGTGTCAGATCGGGATCCAAGGTTCACATCTATATTTTGGAAGGAATTGCAGAGAGCTTTGGATACCAGGTTGAACTTCAATACAACGTTTCATCCTCAGACAGATGGTCATTCCGAGCAAGTTATCCAGATTTTAGAGGATATGCTTTGGGCTTGTGCTTTGGATTTTTTCGGCAGTTGGGATCAGTATGTGCGGCTTATGGAGTTTGCCTACAATAATAGTTATCAATCGAGCATTAGAATGTCACCATTTGAGGCTTTGTATGGTCGACCGTGTAGGACTCCGGTTTATTGGACAGAGTTAACTGAGCGATCTTTTATTGGGCAAGAGATGATTAGAGATATCGAAGAGAAGATTAGAGTTGTGCAGTGAAATCTGAAGGTGGCTAAGGATAGGTAGAGATCCTATGCCAATCTAAAGAGAAAGGATATTCGGTTTGAGGTCGGGGACAAAGTTTTCCTTAAGGTTTCACCCTGGAGGAAAGTATTGCGGTTTGGCAAGAAAGGTAAACTTGGTCCTCGGTTCATTGGACCTTTTGAGATTTTGGATAGAGTTGGTCCGGTAGCCTATAGGTTGGTTTTACTAATGGAGTTGGCTAAGATGCATGACGTCTTCCATTTCTCGATGCTTGATCGATATAAATCAGACCCGTCGCATGTGTTGTCCGTTCAAGATGTTCAAATTCAGCCGGATTACTCCTATGATGAAGAGCCGAAGGCTATTGTGGCTCGGGAATTGAGACAGTTGAGAAACAAGCAAGTCCATTTGGTCAAGGTTCTTTGGCAACATCACGGAGTCGAGGAAGCGACTTGGGAACCAAAGGTGATAATGAGGATTCAGTATCCGCATTTGTTCAGTTCAGGTGAGAATTTCGAGGGCAAAATTATTATTTGTAGGGGAGAGTTGTAACACCCCGATTCCCCCCTATCAGTTTGAGCCATGTTTTCCATGTGTATGCATACATGTGTGAGATTTTTGGCATGTGTTAAGGGTATTTTGGGTAAAATGCATGTTCTATGGGCAGTAATTATGTGTGGGTGCATATATGTTAGTAGGGTGTATGTTCATTGGGTTGTGATAGTGTGTGCATGCGTATATGGTTGTAATGTATGAATTATGTGGGTTGGTCTTGTGTGTAGTAGCATGTGTGTTTGTTGGGTGTGAGTGGCCAAGTTCCACCAACCAAAGAGTGACAAGTGGCTAGGAATTAGGAAAGAGTTAATAAAGAGAAGGAGAGAGAAATGAGAATAGAAAATTGCTGTCTCTTTCCCATTTCCTCCCTTCTCTTCCCTCCTTCTTCCCCTTTTCTCTTAACTTGGTTGCCCTAGCTTCGATTCAAGTGTGGTGGTGGAAATTGATCATTCCCTTAGCCTTGATTGGTAAGTCTTTTATGGTTTTTTCTTCATCTTCTTCATATTCTTCTTCCTTTGTTCTTATTTTGTTTAGATTGGGTTTTAATTTAGGTTTTGTATTTGTGTGATTTTGTTGGGTGTTCTTGGTTAGTTGAGCCTCCTCGCGATCCTAAAGGAAAGGAGAAGGCTAGTGGGAGTGGTGCTCACTGATTTGGAGCATAGGAGTTACAGGTTTGGGATTTTGTTTGGATTTGTTTGGAAATGGATTGTTTTGGTGTATATTGTGATTTATACTTTTGCATGTGATTTTTGGAAAATTTATGTTTGATGAGGCATATTATGGTGTTAATGTTATGGGTATTTAATTGATTGGAGTTATGATGCATGAATGTTGAAGTATTGAACAATATTGAAGTTTGATGAATGTTTGTTGTAAAATTCTGGGTTTGTGTTCTTGATGAGTTTGATTTTTGATAATGCATGATTTGATTGTGTTAATTGTTGAATTAAGTTATGTTTTATGTTATTTGTGATGGTGGAAGGCTGATTTGAAGGTAAGATGAGGTTTGGTTTGATTTTTGGTCAAAATGGTTTTGTGGTTGGAAATCTGGGTTTTCTGCGTTTTGCTGGAAAAAAGGAAATCGCGATGCTTTCGCGAGCACAACATCCTCGTGAGCGCGAAAGAATGGTGAACTCCAGTTTTCACGAGATTTGCTCTATTGTTTGTGAGGCGTCCAACTCGTGATTGGGCAGCACAACTCGTGAAGCTTGGCATGCACGAGTAGTGCAGCAGAATCATATGTCGGCAGAGGGAAGGCTGAGAGTTCACGAGTCGTGAACTGAGTTCACGAGTTGTGAACACAGTTCACGAGTCATGAACAATGAGTAGTGAACGTTGTTCACGTCGTTCACGAGTCATGAACAACCTTCACGAGTCGTGAAGGTTGTCTCACGACTCGCATGCCCCTTCGCCCCTTCCCATCGCACAGGCTTATCAGCCACTGTCGCGAGCGCGACACTGGTCGCGATCGAGACAGTGACCTCTTTTCGCCCTTCCCCTTGCGTAGGCCTATCGGCCACTGTCACGAGCGTGACACTGGTCGCGATCGCGACAGTGACCCCTTTTGCCCTGTTTTTTCGAAATTGTCCCTTTCTTCTAAAATGACTTTTGTATCATTTCTTCATGAGTTTTTACTACTGTATGGGAATGAATAAGCTTCTATACATACACTATTATGATTTCTTCATGATAAATTATATGTTATGCTTTGAGCATGACTGTATTATGAATGACCTGTAAGAGTCAGTCTAGTGGATTGTTAGGCATGCCTAAAAGAGTCCTTTAGCTGCAGCCTCTATACTGCTCTAGACCCTGATCAGGTCCCCGTTTAGCTCCTCGTGAACTTCTATGTGTACGGATCTTGTTTAAGATCCCCTTTGTAAAATGTTTTGGAAAGAGAAAATATGATATTATTTTCCAATTCGTACCCGTAAGGTACCGCTATGCGTCGATTCGTACCCGTAAGGTACCGCTACGCGTTTACTTGTTATCGTCTACTGTGAGTCAGCAGGTGTTGTGATTTATTCTGATATGATTATAAGTAATTGAATCTGAATGACTCTAATATGAGCATATGAATCAGTTGGCATATGAATATGTTTATTTAACCTTTGAATGGTTAAAAATGGAATTCTATTGTGATTATATCTTATGATATTCAGTATGTCATTACGTATGTGATTTGCCTTGACGACCATTGTGAATGGCCGTCCATGTTATTATTATTTATTTTCCCACTAAGCGTTATCGCTTAGCACGGTGTTTGCACCCGTGCAGGTACGGAAGGTGTATAGCTTTTGGGAGAGTCACCGCCAATCAAGCCAACATAGTGGGATTGTTGATAGTACATAGTTTCTTTTTGTATCATCATTATTTTGTAATAGTGATCTCTCTTTGTAATTAGTTTTATTAAGCTTCCGCTATGTATCTCTGAATGATTTAATTATGATGGTATCAGAACAGTTATGTAATTGAATATTGTTATTCTATGAATGAATGCTTAGTTGGTTTTAAAGTTTTAATTTCCGCTGTTTATATGTATGTTTATATTATGTGAATGTATGTTTGCTCCATCCTGTGTGTTGTGACACCCCTTCCCATACGGGTCCTCAATCCCTCGCAGATGGGTTCTCCTACGTATGGGAAGGGGGTGTTACCAAATCTAGCTCAAAGATCCTTAAAAATGGCAAAAACCGATGTGTCCTCACTTAGGCGGGTTCACTGGAGCAATGTAGGTTTTTAAGGTCATATCTGACGTTTAAGATGTCAAATTGATATGACATTTATTGCATTTGGAAGCTAATATCCTAGGGATTATTGCTTAAGAAGGAAGGTTGTAACACCCCATTCTCTCCCTAGTAGTTTGAGCCATGATTGCCATGTGTATGTGTGCATGTGTGAGTGTTTTGGCATGTGTTAAGGGTATTTTGCGCAAAATGTATGTTTTGTGGGCTTTAATAGAGTGTGGTTGCATATATATTAGTAGGGTGTGTATGTGTTGGGTTGTGTTAGTGTGTGCATGTGCATGTGGTAGTAGTGTGTGATTTATGAGGGTTAGTCTTATATGTATTATCTTGTGTGTTTTTGGGGTGTGAGCGGTCAAGTTCCACCAACCAAAGAGTGACATGTGACTAGGGATTTTGAAAGGAGGTATAAATAGAAGAGAGAGAAAATGGGACAGCTAATCTTACTGCCTCTTCCCCGATTTCTTCCTTCTCTTTTTCTCTTCTTCTTCTTCTTCTTCTTCTTCTTTTCTCTTCATTTGTGTGCCTTAGCTTTGATCCAAGTGCTTTGTGGTGGAAATTGATCATTACTTGAGCTTTAATTAGTAAGTGTAGTGGGCTTCTTCTTCTTTTTCTTTTTCTTCTTCTTCTTCTTATTCTTCTTGATTTTCATTAGAATGTGTTTTAATTTAGGTTTTGTGTTTGCATGATTTTTGGGTGTTCTTGATTATTTGAGCCTCCTCATGATCCCAAGGGAAAGGAGAAGGCTAGCGGGAGTGGTGCTCATTGATTTGGAGCATAGGAATTTTAGGTTTGGGAATTTGATTAATTTTGATGTTAATTTGTGATTTGTGCCTTTGCATGAGATTTCTAGAAATTTGATGTTTGATGAGGCTTATTATAGTGCTAATGTTATGGGTATTCAATTGATTTAAGTTATGATGTATGGAAGATAATTTATTGAAGTGAATTTGAAGTTTGAGGAACTTTTACTGTAATTTATGGGTTTGTGTTTTTGAGAAGCTTGATTATGTTAACCCATGATTTGATTGTGTTAATTGTTGATTAAGTTGTGCTTTATGTTGTTTGTGATGCATGGAAGGTTTATTTGAAGGTAAGATGAAGTTTGATTGGTTTTGGGTCAAAATGGATTTGTTGTTGGAAATTTGGGTTTTCCTGTGTTTGGCTAGGAATTGGAAATCGCGATGCTGTCACGACCGCGGCAACCTCGTGAGCGCGACAGAATGGTTAATTCCAGTTTTTCATGTTAGTTTGCTTTGTTGATTTGTGAGGCGTCTGACTCGTGAATTGGCAGCACGACTCGGGAAGCTTTGGCATGCGCTAGTGGTGCAGCAAATCACGCATCGGCGGGGGAAATGAGAGAATCACGAGACGTGAATCACGTTCACGAGTCGTGAACCATGTTCATGAGTCGTCAATAAGGTTCATGAATCGTGAACCAAGTTCACGAGTCATGAACAACCTTCATGAGTCGTGAAGGTTGTTCAAGACTCGTGTTGGCACAACACAACTCGCATGCCCCTTTACCCCTCCCCTTGTGAAGGCCATCCGGCCACTGTCGCGAGTTCGACAGTGACCCTTATATGCCCTATTTTTTTGATTTTGCCCCTTTCTTCTAAAATGAATTTTGTATCATTTCTTCATCTACTATATGGGAATAAATATGCTTATATATGTATAATATTGTGATTTCTTTATGATAAATTATATGTTATGCTTTGAGCATGATTTGTATTATGTATGACCTGCAAGAGTCAGTCTGGTGGATAGTTAGGCATGCCTAAAAGAGTTCTTTAGCTGCAGCCCTCTATTTCATTTGGACCCTGATCAGGTCCCCGTTCAGTTCCTCGCGAACTTCAATGTGTTTGGATCTTGTTTAAGATCCCTTTTGTAAAATATTTTGAAATGAGAAAAATGTGATATTGCTTTTCGATTTGTGCCCGTAAGGTACCGCCATGCGTTCGATTCGTACCCGTAAGGTATCGCCATGTGTTGCTTGTTATCCACTACTGTGAGTTAGCAGGTGTTGTGATTTGTTCTGTTATGCTTATGAGAATGTGAATTCGAATGATTATGATAATGAGTTTGTTAATCCGAATGACTCTATTTATAAGCATATGACTCAGTTGGCATATGAATGTAATTATGAATCTTTGAATGGTTATGAATGTGATTCGCTTATTATTTTGTCATATGATTATCAGTATGCCATTACGTATGTGATTTACCTTGATGACCATTGTGAATGGCCGTCCATACTATTGTTGTTTGTTTCCCCACTAAACGTTATCGCTTAGCATGGTGTTTCACCCGTGCAGGGACGGAAGGTGTATAGCTTTTGGGAGAGTAGCCGCCAGTCAAGCCAACACAGTGGGATTGTGGATATGACTTAGTTTCTTTTTGTATTATGATTATTTTGTAATAGTGATCTCTCTTTGTATTTAGTCTTTTGTTTAGCTTCCGCTATGTATCTCTGAAAGTTGTAATTATGTTGGTATCAGAACATTTATGTATTGAATATTATTATTCTATGAATGAATGATCAGTTTGGTTTTAAAGTTTTAATTTTCGCTATTTATATGTATGTTTATATTATGTGAATGTATGTTTTGTACCGTTTTGCTTGGTGACACCCCTGCTCATACGGGTTCTCACTCCCTTGCGGATGGGTTCCCCTACGTATGGGTAGGGGGTGTTACAGTTTTTGGTATCAGAGCTCCAGTTTAGGCATTTTTTTGGGTGATTGTTGTGTATAGATATATGATTAGGACTGTGTTGGCTGATGAGGTTATCTTTGTGTTTGTTTTAGATGGATTCTGATTTCGTTTGTGGGTCGCTTGAGGGGTCCGCTGAAAGTGTGAATCTCCAAGCTGTAGATCCTTCAGTGTCTGTGTAACACCCCCATACCCCCGGTAAGGAATATCGGGGCGTCACGCGGCTCATACTTATACATATACATATATACACACTAGCGGAAGCGATAGCATAAACACATCCATTTAAAAGTAATTAAATACTACACTAGGGCCCACTTGCATTTCATATTAACTATACATATATTCATATTTCTCTTTATACAGGTCCATTTTACAATCTGTTTTCATTTCACTTTACGTATACATTTACATGTGATTCTTTTACTTTTATTACATAATGATGTTACTCAAAATGTAGAACTCTATCTCTAACTTGTAAAATAAATTGTAACAAAACTCCTAGTGGCCTTGACCTGCAGATGTCCGCTCACTGATCCGAACCTGTATACCTACACGGAAATAAACATCCGTGCTAAGCGATAACGCTTAGTGGGGATGAAATAATACAAAGGACTTCTTTACGAAGTCACAAGTAATTAACACATTCATATCTCACAATCAAATATCTCATGCATATAACTCTTATACGTGTACAGGTAGCATGTTCAATTATCAAGTACTATGAACTCACGTGCATATAACACATACTCTTTTACTTGTTCATATACATTACAACTTGTACATATCATTTATTCAAATGTACGCTATCATGTGTTCACATTCATGAAATCATGTACTTGTATACAGAACTGTAATGTACTTAAACATTACTTTCATGTACTATAGCTTTTATTCAAAGCAATGCTTTTAATCATCTCAAGTTCACTACACATTTTTTTAACAAAGCAGGCCTGACTTCCTTTAGTTGCGGATACGGGATGCTCTATAACAAAAACATTTTCGGTGGACCGAAGTCACCAAACATTTTCATCTATCTCTATAAATGACCATTCTCAGAGGTCGACCCGCTTCGCCCAAACGGGGCGGAACATAGGCAGCTGCACTCGGTAATCCCTTTATAAGCATGCTTATCTATCCACTGCTATGGCCAGTCAGGCTAAACATAAAGACTCTATACTCTATATCAGATACATTGCATGTACTCTACTGTTCATTCAAGAACATTATACACTATTTACATATTAATGGAGCAAACCATGTGTATACATATACCCTATGCATATACTTGCATGTAGCCATTTAATATCAATGCATCTTTGTACTCTACTTTACTAACTAATCAAATTACACAATGCATTTTACATGTTCATAGACTTCATACATTATGATTCAATCATAAATGATCAACATCACATGCATATCATGTTCAATAATAAAAAAAAAACATATATACATTTGATTTCAATATTAAACTCTTATGCCATAGCTTTAATCACCTATGTTTTCAATTGACAACCACTCACATACTCATTCCATAAGGTTAGAAATGAGTTGGACATGCTATAGGAACTTACCTTGAAGTTCGGGTGCGATACGGGTTCAATTCGGGAAGAAAAACACATAAAATGGTCAAAATAGAGAAGTGGAGGTCGTCACTACTCGTGACAGATGTCACTACTCGTGACAGTGGCCTACTATCACGACTCGTCACGGTCGTCACTACTCATGACACAGCCACGAACATCCAAACAAAAACCCAACAACACCAATTTTGTTCAGGCTAAACGGAAATCGAAACGACGTTTTTAGGCAAAACTTCCTTCTTAGAAAATCTTCCCTAGGATGTTAGATTTCAAATGGGACAATTTTCAAGTCAATTGGACATATATAACATCATATATGATCTGAATAATCTGAACTGGTAAAATGAACCGGCCAAAGTAGAGACACCTCTATTTTGGCCATTTTTGAAGGTCTTAGAGCACAAATTCGCTCAAGCTTATTTCTGTAACAATTATAGATATAGAAGTCATGGTTCCATTGGCTCAATGATCACTCAATTCAGAGGTCTATAACTATACCTATGACAAAAACTTTGTACAGAGGTCATATGACAATTAAACAGAATTTACCATATCAAATTTTATCATCAACAAATACACTCAATCAATCAATTCACATACTTCTAAGCATATATACACATATCACAAGTACCACAAGCAATCAAAATGATATTTTCACACGATCCTAACGTCTAGAAAGCTCGATCTCGTACTTTCTACTCGATTCCGACCTCCTCTTTACCCTTATCAACTCTCTTGCCTCCAGCTTGTACCAAAACCACACAAAAACACTTGGGTTACTCTTATTTTTACTTTAAATCAAAAACAGAAATTAAATAGAAGAAGAAGACCAATGCTAAAATAATGCTACTTACCTTCTTCTCAAGAACTAAGCTCAACCTTTGACTTATACACTTCAAACCAACTCAATGAGCTCACTCAAAATAGACCAAAGGGGAAAAGAAAGAACAAAAGCAAGAGCAAGAGAGGGAGAACGACTCACCAAAGGAAAAGAAAGAAAAAAATAAAGAACAAAGGGCCAAAACTCACGTAAAAGAAGAAGAAAGAAGCAAATGGTCAATCCTCATCCTCCATTTACTATTCAAATAAATGCCCACTTACTTTAATTAATTACAACTTTACCTTTAGTCAACCATGTTTATCACCTTTAGTCCACTTAGTTCATCTTGTTCCTTTTTAACCAAACTAACTATTTTCCATTCAATTCATATTAAATTCATCTCTTGCCACTTGTCTCTTTCCTACGACGCCAAGTGTCACTCTCATATACCGCCACTTGTCACTCTTATATAAACCACACTTACGACTCTTGCCAAGTGTCACCCTCTCAAATTGCCATGTGTCAACACCCTATGATGCCACGAGTCAAAATTCCAATTTAATTAACCTATCACCGGAGGGTTCTGTCGCGCCCGCGACGCTTGTCGTGCTCGCTACAGGACTCTCACACTCAACATCTAATCTCTTTTCTGAACAAAATTCTATAATTCTTCTAGGGCTACTTTGGGGTGTTACAAATCTCTCCCCCTTAAGAAATTTCATCCTCGAAATTTCCCCCGCTAATCACTTACACAGGTACATCCTTAAACTGATCTCTGAATCGCTATCACTTATACCATACAGCTATCAAATCGTGTACACTCCACACTTCCCTTAACACACTGCACTCTAATCCATATACTTCTTCTAAGCATCTAGCACTGAATGTATATCCCGTCAGCTTTTCTCAATGAAACGCATACGATGATGCTTTTCACATACAAATGAAGGATGCGGACGAAATGGTCATGTAATGATTTATGTATGCGAGATGATGCGAAAATGCAATGCAAGCTACTGTAATGCACTTTTCCCATCCCCATGTTTCACTATGCTTATGTTCACATGATTCAAGGAGATGGCTGACAGGAATACAGAGTGTCACTTCGAACTCTTACCAATTCACATCTGCTGCTGTCTCTTCTACACTCTCATGCGAGTCGGACTCCATCTATACTTTACACAAATGACATCTGCATTAGGCCACAACTCTAGACAAACTCTGACATTTAATCTATACTCTACATCTTATAGACCAGAACCTCTAACCTATGCTCTGATACCACTAAATGTAACACCCCCATACCCCCGGTAAGGAATATCGGGGCGTCACGCGGCTCATACTTATACATATACATATATACACACTAGCGGAAGCGATAGCATAAACACATCCATTTAAAAGTAATTAAATACTACACTAGGGCCCACTTGCATTTCATATTAACTATACATATATTCATATTTCTCTTTATACAGGTCCATTTTACAATCTGTTTTCATTTCACTTTACGTATACATTTACATGTGATTCTTTTACTTTTATTACATAATGATGTTACTCAAAATGTAGAACTCTATCTCTAACTTGTAAAATAAATTGTAACAAAACTCCTAGTGGCCTTGACCTGCAGATGTCCGCTCACTGATCCGAACCTGTATACCTACACGGAAATAAACATCCGTGCTAAGCGATAACGCTTAGTGGGGATGAAATAATACAAAGGACTTCTTTACGAAGTCACAAGTAATTAACACATTCATATCTCACAATCAAATATCTCATGCATATAACTCTTATATGTGTACAGGTAGCATATTCAATTTTCAAGTACTATGAACTCACGTGCATATAACACATACTCTTTTACTTGTTCATATACATTACAACTTATACATATCATTTATTCAAATGTACGCTATCATGTGTTCACATTCATGAAATCATGTACTTGTATACAGAACTGTAATGTACTTAAACATTACTTTCATGTACTATAGCTTTTATTCAAAGCAATGCTTTTAATCATCTCAAGTTCACTACACATTTTTTTAACAAAACATGCCTGACTTCCTTTAGTTGCGGATACGGGATGCTCTATAACAAAAACATTTTCGGTGGACCAAAGTCACAAAACATTTTCATCTATCTCTATAAATGACCGTTCTCAGAGGTTGACCCGCTTCGCCCAAACGGGGCGGAACATAGGCAGCTGCACTCGGTAATCCCTTTATAAGCATGCTTATCTATCCACTGCTATGGCCAGTCAGGCTAAACATAAAGACTCTATACTCTATATCAGATACATTGCATGTACTCTACTGTTCATTCAAGAACATTATACACTATTTACATATTAATGGAGCAAACCATGTGTATACATATACCCTATGCATATACTCGCATGTAGCCATTTAATATCAATGCATCTTTGTACTCTACTTTACTAACTAATCAAATTACACAATGCATTTTACATGTTCATAGACTTCATACAATATGATTCAATCATAAATGATCAACATCACATGCATATCATGTTCAATAATAAAAAAAAAACATATATACATTTGATTTCATTATTAAACTCTTATGCCATAGCTTTAATCACCTATGTTTTCAATTGACAACCACTCACATACTCATTCCATAAGGTTAAAAATGAGTTGGACATGCTATAGGAACTTACCTTGAAGTTCGGGTGCGATACGGGTTAAATTGGGGAAGAAAAACACATAAAATGGTCAAAATAGAGAAGTGGAGGTCGTCACTACTCGTGACAGTGGCCTACTGTCACGACTCGTCACGGTCGTCACTACTCGTGACAGAGCCACGAACATCCAAACAAAAACCCAACAACACCAATTTTGTTCAGGCTAAACGGAAATCGAAACGACGTTTTTAGGCAAAACTTCCTTCTTAGAAAATCTTCCCTAGGATGTTAACTTTCAAATGGGACAATTTTGCAAGTCAATTGGACATCTATAACATCATATATGATCTAAATAATCTGAACTGGTCAAATGAACCGGCCAAAGTAGAGACACCTCTGTTTTGGCCATTTTTGAAGGTCTTAGAGCACAAATTTGCTCAAGCTTATTTCTGTAACAATTATAGATATAGAAGTCATGGTTCCATTGGCTCAATGATCACTCAATTCAGAGATCTATAACTATAACTATGATAAAAACTTCATACAGAGGTCATATGACAATTAAACAGAATTTACCATATCAAATTTTATCATCAACAAATACACGCAATCAATCAATTCACATACTTCTAAGCATATATACACATATCACAAGTACAACAAGCAATCAAAATGATATTTTCACACGATCCCAACCTCTAGAAAGCTCGATCTCGTACTTTCTACTCGATTCCGACCTCCTCTTTACCCTTATCAACTCTCTTGCCTCCAGCTTGTACCAAAACCACACAAAAACACTTGGGTTACTCTTATTTTTACTTTAAATCAAAAACAGAAATTAAATAGAAGAAGAAGACCAATGCTAAAATAATGCTACTTACCTTCTTCTCAAGAACTAAGCTCAACCTTTGACTTATACACTTCAAACCAACTCAATGAGCTCACTCAAAATAGACCAAAGGGGAAAAGAAAGAACAAAAGCAAGAGCAAGAGAGGGAGAACGACTCACCAAAGGAAAAGAAAGAAAAAAAATAAAGAACAAAGGGCCAAAACTCACGTAAAAGAAGAAGAAAGAAGCAAATGGTCAATCCTCATCCTCCATTTACTATTCAAATAAATGCCCACTTACTTTAATTAATTACAACTTTACCTTTAGTCAACCATGTTTATCCCCTTTAGTCCACTTAGTTCATCTTGTTCCTTTTTAACCAAACTAACTATTTTCCATTCAATTCATATTAAATTCATCTCTTGCCACTTGTCTCTTTCCTACGACGCCAAGTGTCACTCTCATATGCCGCCACTTGTCACTCTTATATAAACCACACTTAAGTCTCTTGCCAAGTGTCACCCTCTCAAGTTGCCATGTGTCAACACCCTATGATGCCACGAGTCAAAATTCCAATTTAATTAACCTATCACCGGAGGGTTCTGTCGCGCCCGCGATGCTTGTCGTGCTCGCTACAGGACTCTCACACTCAACATCTAATCTCTTTTCTGAACAAAATTCTATAATTCTTCTAGGGCTACTTTGGGGTGTTACAGTCTGTTTCAGCTCAAACACCTAGGGTTCAGCCTGAGGTCGTAGCCATGCCCTTCGAGGCAATGTTGAAGATTTTTTAGGACATTGCTCGAGTCTTGGATAGGGTGACAGCTCCGAGAGCCCCATTAGAGAGTATGAGGAGAGCTGGTTCAGAGGATTTCTATGGAACCAGTCTGGATGAGTCTGAGCTTGCTGAGAAATGGATTGAGAAGGTGGAGCGAGTGTTTGAGGAGACTAGGTGTCCTCCAGACAGGCAAGTAGAGAGTGTTGTGGCTTTGCTTCAGGGATCTGCCGATAACTGGTGGAAATTGGTTTGTAGGCATCCCCAATTGCCTGACCCGATCACTAGGGAGTTCTTCGAGAGAGAGCGCACAAATAAGTATGTGACTAGGGAGGATAAGGATGCTAAGTGGGCACAGTTCTTGAGTTTGAAGCAGAGGGCTATGTCAGTATCAGAGTTTGAGAAAGAGTTCAACTGTCTTGCCAGGTATGCTATTGAAGGTGTTCTGACTAAAGAGTTTCGATGTCGACATTTTGAGGCCAATTTGAATGAGTCTTTGCGGGCTATAATTATTTCTCTGATGAGTACTCTGGGTATTGGGTACTACTAGATAGTGCAAGCAACAGTGCGCGCTGAAAGATCTCAGTCAGTTCTGAGAGAGAGAGCAAAGAGGAGGAATCCCCCTCATGGAGGATCATCATTATCTTCGGGTAAGAGGTTAAGGAACCCGCATGATGAGTCTTCTTCAGGTCCGACTTTAAGAGATAGAAGGCAAAGTTCTGCCATGGGTTTTAGTGCGGGCAGAGGTGGTTCTGGGTTGAGGACTGATTTATTGCCTGAGTGTTCTCACTGCAGTAAGCGCCATCGGGGTGAGTGTAGGTGGCTCACGGGTGGTTGTTTTAGATGTAGGAGCACTGATCCCTACTTGGCTAATTGTCCGAGGTTTAATGAGGCTACTGGTGATCAGCATGAGGCTAGCAGAGTTGGATCTAATGCTCCACAAGCTAGTTATGGTAGAGGCCGAGGTGGTCCGCATAGAGAGGGAGCTCCATTAGAGTCTGTTGCTCGTCCTGTAACACCCCAAAGTGGCCCTAGAAGAATTACAGAGTTTTGTTCGAAAAAGGTAAGTTTATGTGCGAGAGTTCTATCACGAGCGCGACAAGTGTCGCGGGCGCGACAGAGCCCTCTAGCGATTTTCGAACTTCAGCTGCTTGGTGCGGGCATGAGCGTTCTGTCGCGAGCGCGGCAGAACCCCCTCGCGAAATGTGTGCATAAGTGGGTGTTAAGAGACCTTGAGATTTGTATTGGACACATGGCATCGTAGGAGAGTGACACGTGGCAGCGTAGGAGCATAATAAGTGGTTACAAGAGAGAGTGACATGTGGCAAGAGTTGGATATTATTACATAAAATATAAAGATATTAGAACAAAAAAGATGATAAGCATGTATTTAATTGGTAGATGGCATTTATTAGCATAATTAATTTTTGATTTACATGGGCTATTTGCTTCTTTCTTCTTCTTTTACGTTAGTTTTGGCCCTTTTGTTATTGAGTTTCTTTCTTTGGTCAGCCGTTCACCTTGCTTTGTCTCTCTCTTGCTCCTTTCTTTTTCATTTGCTTAGTTCTTTGAGAAAACCACTTAAAGTGGCTTAAAGAGAGCATAGTAGGACTTGATTAGGTCTCTTCTAAAGGTAAGTTGGATTTGTTTTCCGATCTGACCTCCTTTTTCTTTCTGTTTTTAATTTAAAGCGAGAAAAAGTCTAACTCAAAATGTTTTCTATGTGATTTGTGGAAGCTATGAACAAGAAATGGGATAAAGTAAAGGAAAGGGTTGGAGCTAAATAGAGAGCTTAGTTCGAGCTTCCTAGAGGTAGGGATCGCGTGTGAATTTTATTTTAATTGCTTGTAGTAAGCTCATAATATATGTGTACATGTTTGTGATCATGTGTTAAATGGGTTTCATATGGTTCTGTGTGTAAAGAGTGATTTAGAGAAATTCTGTTTGGGTTTCATTAGACCTTTGAATATGGTTTCTATCATAAGTAGAGTTACAAAGCCTCATTTGTGTTGAGTCAAATTGCATCTGAAAGATAAGATCCATAGCTAAAAATGTCTAAGAGGGAGCTGGAGCTAATTCTGGCTCTATGATCCTCGAAAATGTTGAAAACCAGAGTGTATCTGTTTGGGTCGGGTTACTTGAACAGTATAGGTTGTTTAGATCATAACTCAAGTTGTAGATGTCCAAATGACCCAAAAATTGTTCCATGTGAAAGGAAATATCCTAGGGAACAATTGTTATGAAGACCATTTTGCCTAAAAATGTGGTCTAGATGGTGATTTTTGCGATGCAAGTTTAGGGTAAAAAGCAGTCTCGTAAGGCACCAGGGCGAGCTTCTGTCGCGACCTCGCGATAGAACAATGCATATAAAGCTTTTTCTTCTTCTTTTTGAGCTCCTAGTTGCCATGGGTCAACCCCTTACCCTTCCCCTTAGCTTATTATGCATGTTTGGGGTTAGCAAATGACTATAAAGTCGTTATCAACGGGGAAATGCATTTGAGTATGTTTAAGATTGGTAATTTAACTAATAAAATAACAATGTATAATTGTATTAAGGATTGTAAATGGTGTGATAAAAATGTATGAACCTATGAGTGCATGTATATGATGATGTGATATAAGACTTTATGCATGGAATTTAAATGTTACATGCTTTTTAGTTGTTGAACAGGATATGCCATGTGATATTGAATTATATGTAAATGATGCTAGGATATATGAGTTTGTGAATGGAACCTATATGCTACATGCTTTGTGATGATTGAACATGACTTGTCGTGTGATATTGAATGTGCATATGATTGAATCATGTTATAATGCTTGAGAGGGTAATGCACATGATATAGTGCATAGAGTCTTTATGTTAATCCTGAGTGCCATAGTAGTGGATAGATAATCATGCTTATAAAGGGCTATAGTGCAGCTGCTACATGTTGGCCTTAATTGTGCCCAGAGTTCGGAATACCTCGTGTATTCCATAGAGTTTGAGTTAATTCTCCACATGTAAGATACTTTAAACAGTATCCAGAGTTACTCGTATCCACCATGAAAGGAATTCAGGCTTATAGTTATTGCTAGTGTATAGTGAACATGAAATGATTGTATGTAGTGTTACGAATAAAAGTTAAAGTACATGAGAATAATGAAACGTGATAGTGGTGTATACAAGTATATGTTTATATGAATTGGAATACATGATTTACATGAGAGTAATGTTTAAGTACATTACAGTTCTGCATATAAGTGTATGATTACATGAGTATGTTGACATGAATGTGAACACATGATAGCATGTATTTGAATAAATGATATGTACAAGTTGTAGAGTACATGAATAAGTAAAAGAGTAGATGTTATATATATGTGAGCTCATAGTATTTGATATTTGAACATGCAACCTATACACGTATAAAAGTTATATGCATGAGCTAGTTGATTTTATTACATGAATTGTGTGATTTATTTGTGACTTCATAAATAAGTCCTTTGCATTATTTTATCCCCACTAAGCGTTATCGCTTAGCACGGATGTTTATTTTCGTGTAGATATACATGTTCGAATCAGTGAGCGGACATCTGCAGGTCAAGGCCACTAGGAGTTTTGCTATACCTTTTTGTATAATAAAGAGTTAGAGCTTTACATTTTTGAGTAACATCATTATGTAATATAAGTAGAAAAAAATCACAAGTAAAGGTACATGCAAATGTATATGTAAATGTATATGAACATGCAAATGTATATGTAGTTAATTTAACATGCAAGTGGGCCCTAGTGTAGTATTTAATTAACTTTAAATGGATTGTTTATGCTATCGCTTCCGCTAATACATGTACATGTATACGTAAGTGTCCGCGTAGCGCCCCGATATTCCTTACCGGGGGTATGGGGGTGTTACATGTCCTTTGACGGTTCCAGCTAGAGCTTATGCCATGAGAGCTCGAGATGAGCAGGACGCCCCAGAAGTGATTGCTGGTAAGTTCCTACTCTTTGACACTGAGTTATATGCTCTAATTGACCCTGGTTCCACACACTCATATTTGTGCACGAGTAAGTTATTTGATAACTTGCATGATGTTGATCAGTTAGATTATGAGGTTTGTGTGACCAGTCCTTTAGGGCATAGTATCAATGTGAGTAGAGTGTATAGGAATTGTCCTCTTTTGGTTCAGGGTGTTGAGTTTTCAGCTGATTTGATTGGGTTTCCATTTTGAGAGTTTGATCTGATTCTGGGTATGGATTGGCTTAGTAAGCATCAGGCTGTAGTTGATTGTCATAGAAAGGTGGTTGTGTTGTAAGATAGAGATCAGTCTTATGTTATTGTTAAAGGTTTGGGTTCGAGTTCTTTGAGTAATGTGATTTCTGCTATGCAAGCTAAGAGGTTTATGAGGAAAGGATGTGAGGCATTTTTAGCAATTGTGTTGGATTCTAAGCGTGATCAGGTAAGGATTGAGGATATCCCAGTTATTAGGGAGTTTGGAGATGTGTTTTCGAGTGAGTTGCCTGGGTTGCCTCCCGAGAGAGAAGTGGAGTTGTCCATAGAGATTTTGCAGGGTACTTCGCCCATTTCGAAAGCACCTTATTGGATGGTTCCTGTAGAGTTGAGGAAACTTAAGACTCAGCTACAAAAGTTATTGTATAAGGGGTTTATTCGACCTAACATATCTCCATGGGGAGCACCGGTTTTGTTTGTCAAGAAGAAAGATAGCTCTTTGAGGATGTGTATCTACTATAGGAAAATTAACAAGGTCATAGTGAAGAACAAGTATCCCTTGCCTAGAGTCGAGGATTTGTTTGATCAGCTTAGTGGTGCGGTTGTCTTCTCTAAGATTAATCTTCGGTCGGGTTATTATCAGCTTCGAGTTCAGGATGCGAATGTGGTTAAGACTGCATTTTAGACGCGGTATGGCCACTATGAGTTTCTTGTGATGCCGTTTTGTTTTACCAATACACCTGTGGCTTTTATGGATTTGATGAACCGAGTGTTTAGGCCATATCTCAATCGATTTGTAGTAGTGTTTATTGACGACATTTTGGTTTACTCGAAGGATGAGAATAAGCATGAAGAGCATCTTCAGTTAGTGTTGCAAGTGTTGAGGGAGCACCGTTTATTTGTGAAGCTTAATAAGTGTGACGTTTGGCTTCGAGAGGTGTCTTTCTTGGGTCACATTATGTCAGCTAAGGGTATTCAAGTGGATACAGCTAAGATTGAGGCGATTGTGGATTGGAAAGCGCCTAGGAATGTTCCTGAGGTGAGAAGCTTCCTTGGTTTGGCAGGCTACTACCGTCAGTTTGTGAAGGGTTTTTCGGTCATTGCTGCTCCTATGACCAGATTGTTGAGGAAAGGAGTCAGATTTGAATGGTCGGATAAGTGTCAGCTATACTTTGAGAGGCTAAAGAGTTTGTTAGTTGAAGCTCCTGTACTGACTCAACCCACCTCGGGTAAAGAGTTTATAATGTACAGTGATGCTTTGGGTATTGGACTCGGTTGTGTATTGATGCAAGAGGAACTATCCGACGAATGATTTGGAATTGGCGGCTGTGATCTTTGCTTTGAAGATTTGGCGGCATTATCTGTATGGGGAGAACTGTAGGATTTTCACGGACCATAAGAGTTTGAAATATCTCCTAACACAGAAATAGTTGAACATGAGACAGCGCCGATGGTTGGAGTTGTTTAAGGACTATGATTGCATTGTGGATTACTGTTGGGTTTGATCGCAATAATTCAAATTAATGGAGCGGAACAAATCAAAACCCAAAAGAGGATCCATGTATTTTCGAATGATTCAAAAGGAAGAGATTAAGATTTACGACCCTTTTCAAGCGCAGGAAATCAAGATTAGCTCCTTATCTTGGACTATAGGCGCTGCCTCAATCACGAACACCCTCTACTGGTATCCACATGCATGAATCGACGAACAAAATTCGCAGGGGTGCTAGCTTCCTTACATTGTGACTGGATTTTATGTTTTCTTTCTCAAAGAAAATAAAAATGGCGGCTAGGTTTCTTTTCTCTCAAAAGAATGACAGCCACTCTCAATCCCTTTCTCTTTAGGAAAAACGTGATTAGCGTTAATAACTTATTAACCTATATACAATTATTTATCTGTATATATTTTAAACAATAAAGAGATAAATAAGGATATTATCTCTTATTCAAAATTAGGAGATGTTTCTATATATATATATATATATATATATATATATATTTATTTCTTATTGGAAATAATAAGAAATATTATATTAATACATATTATTATCTCATATTCAAAATACGAGATTTATTTAAATGTATATATATATATATATATATATATATATATATATATATATATATATATAAATATGATTTCGAAATTAAATTAAATAAAATTCACATTATAATTTCGAAATACCCTAATTAAAATCCATTTTGTTCATTTTGGTCTTAGTGTGTGACCTAATAGGTTTATATTAAGTTGGCAGTGGGACTAATCTCATAATAAGCCCACAAGTCATAATTGGTCTCTAGCAAGACATTATGACTACCCAAATAATATAAATATCGTTAGTCCGATTTTAACCTGACAATAGAACATGCCATTATCCTTTTGTCACACGATATCTTGTTTGAACATAAGTCATGGTCCATGTCAAACTTAAATTGTTCAAACATATCGATCACTAAATATACTGATAAATTCAAATGACATTTATCACACTATCAATTCATTCGAGCACGGCCATGCATTTTTACAGTCCTACTTATCGAGGGGCCCAACAAATATCTCTCATAAGAGAGGGATAAATTCCATCTTGATTATTCACTTTCCTCTGTATAATTCTCATTATGTCCGATCATAAACTTTATAATTATCCAATTAAAGATAACATTTTATTATGTCAAAACATAATGTTCTTTATGTAGGAAACCGTGATAACCTCAGGTCAAAGGATTCAATAACATATCTATTATAAGATCACTTATGACACTATCCCATGTAGTGATCTTACAGTGGGTCTATCCAGTACTTTGTTCTCCAACAAATACCTATAGATTCAATTTATATCATCATATATAATCATCCCATGATTATCAATGCAAATCTATACTAGTCTTAATTTATCTTTATGCCCTTTAGTGATAAATGACTAGGGAAAACATGAATAACATTGTTATTCATAAACATTACAATAATGTAACATGCCAATAATATTAATGTGAAGAAAACCAATATATATAAATGAAAATGTAATGATTACATCAAGGTCCAAATGCTTGGCCTAGGGCATAACCACTAACAATTACCATCCGGGTAAGGCCAACGTGGTTGCGGATGCTTTGAGTAGAAAGTCGATTTCGACTTTGTTATTGAGGCGGTTCAGATGGAGATTTGATTCGGATGGGGCTTTAGTTTCACAATTGAGAGTGAAGACGACTTTAAGACAGTCGATTGTGGATGCTCAGAAAGATGCTTTGAGATTGCAGTGGGTTTTGCAAGAGGTTCAGCAGGGTAAGCAGTCTGAGTTTTCGGTTTTGGATGGGGTGCTTATGTATAGGTATCGTTTGTGTGTGTCTGAGAGTGATGAGTTAAGGAAGATGCTTTTGAGTGAGGTACATACCACGGTCTTTACTATGCATCACGGCTGTGAGAAGATGTATCGGGACATGAAGCAGTTCTACTGGTGGTCTGGGATGAAGAGAGACATTGTGGAATTCATGGCAAAGTGTTTAACTTATTAGTAGGTAAAGGCTGAGCATCAAGTCCCTTCGAGATTTCTCACTTCTTTATCCGTTCCTCAGTGAAAATGGGATGATATCGTCATGGATTTTGTGTCGGGTTTGCCAGTGACGCAGAGGAAGCATGATTCAATGTGGGTTGTTATGGATCGGCTTACAAAGTCAGCTCATTTTATGCCGATTAGAATGGACTACTTGATGGATAAGTTGGCCAGTATGTATGTGGATGAGGTGGTTCGACTGTATGTTGTGCCATTGTCGATAGTGTCAGATCGAGATCCAAGGTTCACATCTAAGTTCTAGAAGGAATTGAAGAGAGCTTTGGGTACCAAGTTGAATTTCAGCACAGCGTTCTATCCTCAGACAGATGGTCAGTCCGAACGAGTTATCCAGATTTTAGAGGATATGCTTTGAGCTTGTGTTTTGAATTTTTCTAGTAGTTGGGATAAGTATGTGCGACTTATGGAGTTTGCTTACAACAACAGCTTTCCGTCGAGTATCGGGATGTCACCATTTGAGGCTTTGTATGGTCGATCATGTAGGACTCCGGTTTGTTAGATAGTGTTAACCGAGCGATCTTTTATTGGGCCAGAGATGATTAGGGATACCGAAGAGAAGATTAGAGTTGTGCAGCGAAATTTGAAGGTGGCTAAGGATAGACAGAGGTCTTATGCCAATTTGAAGAGAAAGGATATTCGGTTTGAGGTCGGGGATAAAGTTTTCCTTAAGGTTTCACCTTGGAGGAAAGTATTGCGGTTTGGTAAGAAAGGTAAACTTAGTCCTCGGTTCATTGGGCCTTTTGAGATTTTGGAGAGAGTTGGTCCGGTAGCCTATAGGTTGGCTTTACAGATGGAGTTGGCTAAGATGCATGATGTTTTCCATGTCTCCATGCTTCATTGATATAGATCGGATCTGTCGCATGTATTGTCAGTTCAAGACATTCGAATTCAGCCGGATTACTCCTATGATGAAGAGCCGAAGGCTATTTTAGCTCGGGAAGTGAGACAGTTGAGAAGCAAGCAAGTCCCTCTGGTCAAGGTTCTTTGGCAACATCATGGAGTCGAGGAAGCGACTTAGGAACCAAAGGCGATGATGAGGATTCAGTATCCACAGTTGTTCAGTTCAAGTGGGAATTTTGAGGAAGAAATTCTTGTTAGTAGGGCAGAGTTGTAACACCCCGTTCTCCCCCTATTAGTTTGAGCTATAATTGCCATGTGTATGTGTGCATGTGTGAGTGTTTTGGCATGTGTTAAGGGTATTTTGGGCAAAATGCATATTTTTGGGGCTTTAATAGAGTGTGGTTGCATATATGTTAGTAGGGTGTGTATGTGTTGGGTTGTGTTAGTGTGTGCATGTACATATGGTGGTAGTGTGTGATTTATGAGGGTTAGTCTTGTGTGTATTGTCTTGTGTGTTTGTTGGGTGTGAGTGGTCAAGTTCTACCAACCAAAGGGTGACATGTGGCTAGGGATTTTGAAAGGAGGTGTAAATAGAAGAGAGAGAAAATGGGACAGCCAATCTTACTGCCTCTTCCCCATTTTCTTCCTTCTCTTTATCTCTTCTTTTTCTTTTCTCTTCATTTGTGTGCCCTAGCTTGGATCCAAGTGCTTTGTGGTGGAAATTGATCATTCCTTGAGCTTTAATTGGTAAATGTAGTGGGTTTCTTCTTCTTCTTCTTCTTTTTCTTCTTCTTCTTCTTTTTCTGTTCTTGATTTTTATTAAAATGTGTTTTAAGTTAGGTTTTATTTTTGTATGATTTTTAGATGTTCTTGATTAGTTGAGCCTCCTCGTGATCCCAAGGGAAAGGAGAAGGCTAGTGGGAGTAGTGCTCGTTGATTTGGAGCATAGGAATTTCAGGTTTGGGAAATTGATTGATTTTGATGTTAATTTGTGATTTGTGCCTTTGCATGAGATTTCTGGAAATTTGATGTTTGATGAGGCTTATTATAGTGCTAATATTATGGGTATTCAATTGATTTAAGTTATGATGTATGGATGATAATTTATTGAAGTGAATTTGAAGTTTGAGGAACTTTTACTGTAATTTCTGGGTTTATGTTCTTGAGAAGCTTGATTATGTTAATGCATGATTTGATTGTGTTAATTGTTGATTTAAGTTGTGTTTTATGTTGTTTGTGACGCATGGAAGGTTTATTTGAAGGTAAGATGAAGTTTGATTGGTTTTGGGTCAAAATGGATTTGTTGTTGGAAATCTGGGTTTTCCTGCATTTGGCTAGGATTTAGAAATCGCGATGCTGTCACGAGTGCGACAGAATGGTAAATTCTAGTTTTTCACATTAGTTTGCTCTGTTAATTTGTGAGCAGTCCGACTCATGAATTGGCAGCACGACTCGTGAAGCTTTGGCATGTGCAAGTGGTGCAGCAGATCACGCCTCGGCGGCAAAAATGAGAGAATCATGAGACGTGAATCACGTTCACGAGTCGTGAACAAGTTTCATGAGTCGTGAACAACCTTCATGAGTCGTGAAGGTTGTTCAAGACTCGTGCTGGCACAGAATGACTCGCACAACCCTTTTACCCTCCCCTCGTGCAAGCCATCTGGCCACTGTTGCGAGCGCGACACTAGTCGCGATAGTGACAGTTACCCCTATATGCCCTGTTTTTCCGATTTTGCCCCTTTCTTCTAAATTGAATTTTGTATCATTTCTTCATGTCGCGACAGTCACCCCTATATGCCCTATTTTTTTGATTTTGCCCCTTTCTTATAAAATGAATTTTGTATCATTTGTTCATGGGTAGTTGTCACACCCCAAATCGGGCCTAGTCGGAATGTGCATGCTAAGCCGAGATTTCAAGGGTAATTCGATAAATTGTACATGAGAATATTGGACATTAAGGAATCTAGTGCAACAATTAATCTAATATGTTAAGTGGAGGAAGTATCTAGTGAAGTGTGAGTATGGTACCAAGGATGGAAAATATCTGCTCAAGTGATTATGTGGTGTACGTAGGTGTATGGTGCCTTGGTGTATGAAAGTCAATGAAGGAAGATTGAACCAATAGGAGGCTGCCATGTGGACTTGGTGGGTGTGTGCGTTAAATGAGAAGAAGGAAAGGGGGAAAAGAAAAGAGAGAGAACGCAGGAAAGGGGTTGCTCCTCGTTCTCCTCTCTTCTTCAGCCTTCCTCTTCCTTTCTTCTCTATTTTCTGCCCTTCCTCCTTGTCATTCTTGTGGCTGGTGTTTGGACTCATGATTGGGTGATCTTGGAAGAGTTTTGGAGCAAGATCGAAGAGGTATGTGTGGGGTTTAGGTTCCCTGCGTTTTTGGGTTCATCTTCTTCCTCTTCTTCTTCTGATTTTATTTAAGTTAGGGTTTTAGGAAAAGTAATTTGTGGGTTTTAGTTTGTGCAAGCTTTTGTGACAAGAGGAAGCTTAAAGGCTAGGAAGATTGAAGATTAAAGCTTGAAGAGGATTGTGATTTTGGATCTTCAATTCCAGGTTTGGGAGCTATGTGATTTGTGTTTCAGTTTGGACGTTTTTCTCTACCCTAGTTCTTCTTGGATCATGAGTGTGTGTCTATGTTTGATTCCCAGTAATTTGAGTGCTTTGTCATGAGTTTATGTATGGTTTGTTTGGGAATAAATTGTGTAATTATGATTTTATATGTTAATGAAATTCTAGAAAATCCCATGTTGGTTGAAGGCTTAAAGATGGTTTGTATGAGATGAGGTTTGGAATATGTTGAGTTTAGAATTTACTTTGTGAGTTTAAGATTGTGATTTTGTGAGTTATACATATATGAGTTTTGCTAATTTGTGGTTTCTATTTAGTTGGATTAATTGAATGATTAAGTGTGTTATTGCATTTGGTGATCGAAGGTTGAGCTGCAAAGGGTAAGTTTTGGATTGATTTTATGGTTTGATCTGTGTGATTTTGATGTGTATTGTTTTTGGTTCGAAACTGGAGTGAACTCTACAATTTCTGGAAATTTTGGAGGTCACACGGCAGTAAGCTAGTGGCTCGCCGCTGTGTGGATCGAGGATATTCATCAGAAAGTGCAAGGCCGTCGTCTTACACGGCAGTAAGGGACTACCCATACCACCGTGTAAAATGCTACTACCTTAAGTGAAATCTATGCTGTGAGTTTCGCACGGGGGTATGGGTTTCCCCTTACCGCCATGTGAAACGCCTCTGTGGGGGGCCAGTGTAAGGTGTCTTACACGGCGGTAAGGGACCGTGTAAAATGCCACTGTCCCATATTTTGAAGATTTTTGATTTTCTTCACTTTCACTCCTCTTTCGATTATGATTGGTTTCAAATACTATTTAGTGTCTTTCTATATATCTCACATGATTTAATGGTATGTTTTGCTATGCTAAATTTGTGAATGCTATTTTTGGTATGGAAATGGTTATTTATGCTTAAGTTAAGAACTCTATATGCGAATAGCATGTTGCTGTGCCAACCTATTTGAATGATAGGATTAATGTCTGAATGCTATATTATGCCTCAGCTTAGGAACTAATGTGTTATACTTCATTATGATTTTACTTATGTATGTTAATTATTGTAAATGGTATCGTATGTTACAATTTGAATACCAGTGAGTTATGAATGTCAATTTCATGATTAATTATCGTGAGTGTGTTATATTAAAATGTGAAAAGGTGTGTACGTGTAATTACTCATGAACCTTCCTTAAGAATAATATGTCATGCTTATATGTAAATAGTATCCTTGCATGATTAAATTTATGCATTGTTAATAATTGGTATAATAATGTTCCATATTTGACCCTGATATGCTCCAGAATATTGAATAATGTTAAGTTGTTAACTGAATTATATTATATGTTTGGTAACATGAATTGTATGATGTATGGTTAACATTATAAACTTACCTACATGTTTACTATACGCTGGCTTATGCATCGGTGTATATATATGTATATATATATATATGTGTGTGTGTGTGTGTGTGTGTGTGTGTGTGTGTATGTATATATACATATTAGGTGTTTCGACATATGATTTGAATAATGCACGACCTGCTAGAGTCAAGTAAGTGGATAGTTAGGCATGCCTAATAGAGTCTCTTTAGCTGCAGCCCTTTGAACGTTTGGACCCTGATCAGGTCCCTATTTGGTTCCTCGCGAACCCTTTAGTTTTAATGGATCTTGTTTAAGATCCCCTTCATTAAAATGTTTTCGAATGTGGAAAATGATGTTGCTTTTCGATTCGTACCCGTAAGGTACCCCTTTGGCCGATTTGTACCCGTAAGGTACTGCCCGTACACTCGTTATCCACCATTTTGAGTCAGCAGGTATTCTGTTTGTTTAGACTGATATGAATAAGAGAATGTGATATCCGAATGAGTATGATTTTGGACATGCGAGTAATTATCTGAATGTGCTTATGAATCTTTAAACGGTTTGAATGTGACTCAAGCATGCTTTGCATGTGAGTATTCGCATATTTCATAATGTGAAGGTGTGAGTGAATCCGGTCAGCTATGGTTAAGCATGGGAATTATTTTGTATCTGAATGCGAGCTTGAATTCCTGAATGCTATGGTTAATTAGTATGCGTATGAATGCGAACTTGACTATTAAAGGCTATGAATGTGATGCTATATATATGTTCTATCTGATCTTGTTATTATGAAATATGTATGATTAAATATCTAGTGATTTTTGCATGGTAGTTATATGCATTGTTGCATGGTAGTGGTAATGCATGTGAATGGGTTCCAGTTGTTGTAAGGGTAGTTTGGTATGACAACTGTACCTGTAAATGTTTTGTGACTCGGCATGATGATGTATGTCTTGGTGTGATGGGATTTCGGTGTATTGTATGCGGATCGGTTTGGTGGTTTGCATAGTCTGACATCAGACACTTCAGCGAACTCGGTAAGTACAGGTAAGACCAATTGTACATCTGCATGATGTTATGTTTATCAATCAGTTAATATGTATATGCATGTGAACTCGAGCTTTCGAATGAATGCCTCTAAATACAAGCATGATTTCATATATGTTGTGAATGTCCGCATGCCATTTGAATGTGTTATGCCTTGACGACCATTGTGAATGGTCGTCCATATTACTTGTTTGTTCTCCCCACTAAGCGTTATAGCTTAGCACGGGCTCTTTTCCCGTGCAGGTGGTAGGTTTGGTTCGGTTCGAGTCGCGCATCTGCAGGGTCGGCCACATAGAAGTTAGGAATTATTGTTTTCTATTATCAGCTTCTATAATTTGGGTTTTATATTCTGTAACTTTAGTAAATGTTATATATGTAAGGACCTTAATGTAATGTTCGGATGATGAAATGTTGTTATATGTATGTGTTATGTTATCCCTCAGTTATGTCGTCTACTTTATGCTTCCGCTGATTGAATGAGTGAGTGTGTGTATGCAAGTGTTTATGTTTTCGCTTAGTGCCTGCATGTGTGTGCGTTAACGCATGATCAGCTTTTGCCCGCAAGGTAAGTTTTTAATTATCCTGTATTTATTCATTTATGTCATGTATGAATGCATGCTTCCGCTTAGTGTATGTGTGCATGTATGTGAGTGAGCATCGGGTAGCGCGCCTGCCGGCGCCCTTCCAACGGGGGCAACGGTGGGGGTGTTACATTTTTACTACTGTATGGGAATAAATATGCTTATATATGTATAATATTGTGATATTTTTATGATAAATTATATGTTATGCTTTGAGCATAATTTTTATTATGTATGACCTGTAAGAGTCAGTCTAGTGGATAGTTAGGCATGCTTGAAAGAGTTCTTTAACTGCAGCCCTCTGTTCGTTTGGACCCTGATCAGGTCCCCGTTTAGTTCCTCGTGAATTTCAATTTGTTTGGATCTTGTTTAAGATCCCCTTTGTAAAATGTTTTGAGATGAGAACAATGTGATATTTCTTTTCGATTCGTACCCGTAAGGTACCGCCATGCGTTCGATTTGTACCCGTAAGGTGCTGCCATGTGTTGCTCGTTATCCACTACTGTGAGTCAGCAGGTGTTGTGATTTGCTCTGTTATGCTTATGTGAATGTAAATTCAAATGATTATGATTATGAGTTTGTGAATCCGAATGACTCTATTTATAAGCATATGAATCAATTGGCATATGAATATAATTATGAATCTTTGAATGGTTATGAATGTGATTCGTTTATGATTTTGTCATATGATTATCAGTATGCCATTACGTATGTGATTTGCCTTGACGACCATTATGAATGGCCGTCCATACTATTATTGTTTGTTTTTCCACTAAGCGTTATCGCTTAGCACGGTGTTTCACTCGTGCAGGTGCGGAAGGTGTATAGCTTTTGGGAGAGTCGCCGCCAGTCAAGCCAACACAGTGGGATTGTGGATAGGGCTTAGTTTCTTTTTGTATTATGATTATTTTGTAATAGTGATCTCTCTTTGTATTTAGTCTTTTGTTCAGCTTTCGCTATGTATCTCTGAAAGTTGTAATTATGTTGGTATTAGAACATTTCTATATTGAATATTATTATTCTATGAATGAATGATCAATTTGGTTTTAAAGTTTTAATTTTTGCTATTTATATGTATGTTTATATTATGTGAATGTACGTTTTGTACCTTTTTGCTTGGTGACACCCCTGCTCATATGGGTTCTAACTCCCTTGCGGATGGGTTCCCCTACGTATGAGTAGGTGGTGTTACAAAGGTTTTCCTAAAAGGGAGTTTTAGAGGTTGGTGTATGCAGTAAAAGTTAGAGGTGAAAAGCTGTCCTAATGGTTTGTTTTTTTACGGCATTTGATGGGGGCTTCTGTCGCGAACGTGACCCTTGTCGTGAGTGTGACAAAAAATGCTTGTTGAAGGTTTTTCCTCTTATTTTGAACCCCACGGTTGGCATGAACCCTTGCCCTTCTTTACCCTCCTCTAGGTTGTGTATTTTGTTACGTTATTCCTTCCGAAATACACCCGAACTTTATTGAAACTTTCTAAGACTTATCACTCATATGTTTGAAGTTTTGTAAAGAATAATTAAAGGGATATGACTAAAGAATATGAGTGATTGAGGTTACAATTATGAATTATTACTCAAGTACAAGAAGACATAGTTAGTCGAACATTTATGGATATACCCAGAACTGTTATGGTGGGAATTGTAATAGGTTTCTAAGCTAGAATACTACAATTTTTTATATGTAACCTTTAGAACTATGGGGTTATGATTCCCAATTCCTTGGGACACGTAGGAAGCTTGGAAGACCCCTTCCGAGTCCAAACCAAATCTTAGAAACTGATTCGTGCATAAAAGATGACGTTTGACCAAAATTCTAAGAATGCCTTGGTACTTGTTTAAAGGAATGTAGAATGTACTTGCTATTGTATAAAAAATTTATTAGGCTATTGGTAATTCGGGCCTCGAGTAGGCTTAATTATAGTTTTAAACTATTATGAATGTGAAGATTGAATTAAATGATTATGACGTGAACCGAGTATGAAATAAACCATTCATATACAAAATGATTCTTGAAATGACATTTTAGACACTATATAATTGTGGAAGTAATGTTTTCAAAATTGATATAGACATTACGAAAGTAAACATGTATATGTATAATTGTATTAATTGAGAATAAGTATGATTGTGATTAAATTTTGATGACATTATTTGAGACTTGGATGGGATGTTGGCGGAGCGTGTTGCTTGGCTCTATCGCGAGCGCGACTGGTGTTGCGAGCGCGATAGAGGCCATCTAGCTCTCTGTTGTGGTTGTGACTAAGGTTGTGAGCATGACTCTTTTCTATGCTACGAATCTATATTGTTGAGGCACTTTGTAACGACCCAAAGAGGGCCTAGTCGGAATTCGTGAGCTAAGTCGAAAAAATTAAGGGCATTCAGTAATTTGGGGATGAGAAAAATTTGGATAATAAGGATTTAATTGCAATAATTAATTAAAAAAGTTAAGTGAAGCCATTATCTAGTGAAGTGTGTGTATTGTACCAAGGATGTAAGTGTATGTAAAGGAATTATTCTAGTGTGGGTTGAGTTTGGTGCCATGTTAAGAGAAGTCTAAGTGGGAACTTTGGGTCCAATAGGATTGTGCCAAGTGGACTAGGTAGGTGAGGGCAATGAATGTGAAGTGAGTGAAGGAGAGAGGAAAAGCAAGAAGAGCAGATTTTCCTCCTTCTCACATTTCCTCTCCTCCTCCTTCTTCTTCATTTCCTTCTTGCTCTCTCTTGCTTGCTCCAACGAGAATCTTGGTCTTTTGAGGTTGGATTTCTGATTTTGAGTTGGGTTTTGAAAGGTAAGTGCTTGGATTTTCTTGGGTTATTTTGGGTTCTTCTTCTCCTTCTCTATTTCTAGTTTTGGTTGTGTATTGCATCGCTTGACATACGTATGTTCGTGGCTGGGTTTTGTGCAAGAATCGGAGGAGAGAAGGAAGAACAAAGGAAAAGAAAAAGTTGGATTTGTGAAGGAGTTGGATTAAAGCTTCAATTTTGAGGTTTGGGAGTTTGTTTGCTCTACTTTCTCACTTTGGATTATGTGTGTTTTGTGTTTAAATTTCTAGAATTATGAATGTTTTGTATGAGTTTATGCATGTGCTGAAATTGAGTAATGATAGTGGTATAATGCAACTGTTATAGTGTTAGTAAATATGTGATGTTGAAGTGATTTGAGCTTGGCATTTTACATGGAATTGAGTTAAGTTTAATGGTGTGATTTATGTTTTTAAATGATTTTGAGCATGTTAGATTGAATTTGTTTAGCAATTTGAAGAGTGTATGCATGATGGGTTAAAGTGGTTTTGAGTTGGGAGTTAAGTTTGAGTGAAAACAAGTGTGTTTTTCTTCAAAATTTGGGTTCTTAGTAGTTCACACGGCGGTAAGGGAGGGCATTCCGCCATGTAAACCTATTCTGTCTTGGTGGTTCTGATGTCGTCGGTTTACATGGCGGTAAGGGAGTTCCTTACCACCGTGTAACAGGTTACACGGCGGTAAGGAGAGTGCATACCGCCGTGTAAACTTTCTCTGTTCCCTTATGTACTGATCCTTTTATACGGCGGTAAGGCCCACTCCATACCACCGTATGGGGTATCTTACACGGCGGTAAGTTATCCCTATACCGCCGTGTAACCCTATCCTGTCTTTGAAATTTCAGTCTTCTAAATGGTTTTTGATTTTGGCGGAATTGCGTACTGCCCTAAAAGCCGTGTTTTTCCGAAAACGCATCTTAAAAACCCTTTTTCATCGTGTTTCCCTCTTGCACGGATCTTGTATGATTTATTTTTACTTCAATCACTCGCGAATATGCATTTGTTTAATCTATACATGCTTTTACAAGTTGTGTAGCGTGATATATGTAAAGTCTATGCATGATTTATATTTATGCAATGGTTTGGTAATATGTACACCTGAGCTAGTGATTTTTGCATAGTGTGAATAATTAAGTACGCTTAAGAAGGGTTAGTGAGTACAGCTGCTGTGTTGACCCCGCTATGGGTCATGTAGTTACGGTTGACCTCCGTTAAGGTCTTAGTGAAAAATATTTTGAGACTTCGGTCTCCCGTGCTACCTTTGGGTATAAAAAAGTATTTGAGGCTCCGGTCTCCCATGTAGTGTTCCCGTATCCTCCACCAGTGAAATTTAAGCTATTATTTGAAGTGTTTGGCATTTTTGCATAGTGAGGTCTTTTGAATATTATGTGAATCCCATTAGTGTATTTTATTTGTGCGTTCTACTATTGAATTAAGTATTCTTATAGTGATATGATCCTTGTATCTCTGTTTTGTTACTTAGAGATTTCTGCATGTTTTTGCATATATTTATATTTATGTGTTGTTGCATGATATTATTGTATAGTGTTTTGTTGTTCTTGTTCCTCCCCACTAAGCGTTATCACTCAGCACGGGCTCTTTTCCCGTGTAAGTGGCAGGATTTTGGGTTTTCGCTCGATTCTCGCATCTGCAGGTCGGCCACAAAGGAGTAGAGTTATTTATTTTAACTCCTCATATAATTCTTTTTGTATATGTATTATTTTGAATTATGGTATATGTAATTATTATTAAGGATCCTTTGTAATTCTGAATGATAAATATATTATGTATTGTTCATTTTGGTTTAGTGTTAAGATTATGAACTTTGCTCTATTTGGTATTGTTGTTGTGCGCTTCTGCTGATATATATGCGTGTATCTGAGTGAGCGTTAAGTAGCACCCCGGCATCCTTCCAACGGGGGCATCAGGGATGTTACAAGTTTGGTATCAGAGCGCTGGTTTAGGCGGTTCTGGTTGACTTTGATTGTTTAGTGTCGAGTCTTTACATGCGAGTCGGTTTTGTGTCATGGCCTAATGCAAATGTGTCTTGTCTTATATAGTGTTTAGATGGAGTCTTATCCAAGTGACAATGTGGGTGAGACAACGGGCAGTGTGAATGCGGTTAGAGTCGAGGAATCTGCTTCGTGGCATCAGCATGATGAACGTCATGGTAGGCCCTGTGTGGGACTTGAGAATCCGGCCTTGGTGCAAGGTTTGCTTCAGTTAGTGGAGAGAATGGCGACTCCAAAGGCTCCTATGGAGTTATTGAGAAAGAGAGGAGCTGAAGATTTTCATGGAACGGCATTGGATCAATCGGATTTGGCCGAGTTCTGGATTAAGAGGGTGGATCGGATTTTGCAAGAGATTAGTTATCCCGCCAATCAGAGGGCATCATGTGTGTCACTACTACAAGGATCGGCGTATGATTGGTGGAAGTTTATGCTTTGCAACCCTTAACGACTGGCTGAGTTGACGTGGGATTTCTTCAAGCAAGAGTTTGAGAAGAAATATGTGACTAAGGCTTATAAAGAGGCTAAGTGGAAGGAGTTTATAAGTCCGAGGCAGAGGAATATGACGGTTAGTGATTATAAGAAGGAGTTCAATCGCTTTAGCAAGTATGTGCCCGAGATGTTGTTGACCGAGGATTTTAAATGTTAGCATTTTCAAGACGGGTTAAGAGAAGTGATTCGAGGTCCCTTACCAGCTATGGCGGTTATACAACTAGTTGGGTACTATCAGCTTGTGGCAGCAGGAATCAAATTAGAGGAATCGGAGTTGATTAAGCAGAAGATTGAGCAAAAGAGGAAGGCACCGGATAGTGTACATGGGAGTGGTAAGAAGTCTAGAGGAGTTTCGAGTGGCCATGGTGTGAAGAGTTCGGTTCCAGCGCGTTCTGAGGTTGGGAGTGTAGCGCCACCCTCTAGTAGGGGAAGTGTGATCCCAAAATGCGAGCACTGTCAAAAATGCCATTGGGGCGAGTGTAGGAGAGTCTCTGGAGCGTGCTTTAGATGTGGAAGCAAAGATCACATGGTAGCCAACTGTTCGGATCATTGAGAGCTTCAGGATTGACCCGAGAGTAGAGTGAGCGATCAAAGATCGAGAGGAAATCGAAGTGGAAGAGGCAGTGGAAGACCTTCTAATCGGAGTCAGTGCAAAAGATGCCAACTGAAGAAGTATATGTGCGCCCGCGAGTATATGCTATGCTTAGAGAGGATGCAGCTGACCGAGCAGGACCTTCCGGTAAGTTGTGTTTTTAGCCTTTGTTATGTTCGGTTATTTTTGGGATGTTCTATTTGCGGATAGAGGGGAAATTTCGAGGACAAAATTTCTTTAAGGGGGAGTGATTGTAACGACCCAAAGAGGGCCTAGTCAAAAAAATTAAGGGCATTCAGTAATTTGGGCATGAGAAAAATTTGGATAATAAGGATTTAATTGCAATAATTAATTAAAGAAGTTAAGTGAAGCCATTATCTAGTGAAGTGTGTGTATTGTGCCAAGGATGTAAGTGTATGTAAAGGAATTATTCTAGTGTGGGTTGAGTTTGGTGCCATGTTAAGAGAAGTCTAAGTGGGAACTTTGGGTCCAATAGGATTGTGCCAAGTGGACTAGGTAGGTGAGGCCAATGAATGTGAAGTGAGTGAAGGAGAGAGGAAAAGCAAGAAGAGCAGATTTTCCTCCTTCTCACGTTTCCTCTCCTCCTGCTTCTTCTTCTTCTTCATTTCCTTCTTGCTCTCTCTTTCTTGCTCCAACGTGAATCTTGGTCTTTTGAGGTTGGATTTCTGATTTTGAGTTGGGTATTGAAAGGTGAGTGCTTGGATTTTCTTGGGTTGTTTTGGGTTCTTCTTCTCCTTCTTTATTTCTGGTTTTGGTTGTGTATTGCATGGCTTGACATAAGTGTGTTCTTGGCTGGGTTTTGTGCAAGAATCGGAGGAGAGAAGGAAGAACAAAGGAAAAGAGAAAGTTGGATTTATGAAGGAGTTGGATTAAAGCTTCACTTTTGAGGTTTGGGAATTTGTTTGCTCTACTTTCTCACTTTGGATTATGTGTGTTTTGTGTTTAAATTTCTGTAATTGTGAATGTTTTGTATGTGTTTATGCATGTGCTGAAATTGAGTAATGATAGTGGTATAATGCAAGTGTTATAGTGTTAGAAAATATGTGATGTTGAAGTGATTTGAGCTTGGCATTTTACATGGAATTGAGTTAAGTTTAATGGTGTGATTTATGTTTTTAAATGATTTTGAGCATGTTAGATTGAATGTTTTTAGCAATTTGAAGAGTGTATGCATGATGGGTTAAAGTGGTTTTTAGTTGGGAGTTAAGTTTGAGTGAAAACAAGTGTGTCTTTCATCAAAATCTGGGTTCTAGGCGGTTTACACGGCGATAAGGGAGGGCATACCGCCGTGTAAACCTATTCTGTCTTGGTGGTTCTGATGTCGTCAAGGGAGTTCCTTACCACCGTGTAACAGGTTACACGGCGGTAAGGAGAGTGCATACTGCCATGTAAACTGCCTCTGTTCCCTTATGTATTGATCCTTCTACACGGTGGTAAGGCCGTTCCATACCACTGTGTGGGGTATCTTACATGGCGGTAAGGTATCCCCATACTGCCGTGTAACCCTGTCATGTCTTTGAAATTTCAGTCTTCTAAATGGTTTTTGATTTTGGGGGAATTGCATACTACCCTAAAAGCTGTATTTTTCCTAAAATGCATTTTAAAACCCCTTTTCATCGTGTTTCCCTCTTGCACGGATCTTGTATGATTTATTTTTACTTCAATCACTTGCGAATATGCATTTGTTTAATCTATACATGCTTTTATAAGTTGTGTGCCGTGATATATGTAAGGTCTATGCATGATTTATATTTATGCAATGGTTTGGTAATATGTATACTTGAGCTAGTGATTTTTGCATAGTGTTATATTTTTGAAAGTGTGTGTAGAGCCTGAAGTGTCAAGGTAGTGAATAATTAAGCATGCTTAAGAAGGGTTAGTGAGTACAGCTGCTGCGTTGACCCCACTATGGGTCATGTAGTTACGGTTGACCTCCGTTAAGGTCTTAGTGAAAAATGTTTTGAGACTTCGGTCTCCTATGCTACCTTCGGGTATAAAAAAGTATTTAAGGCTTCGGTCTCCCGTGTAGTGTTCTCGTATCCTCCACCAGTGAAATTCAGGCTATTATTTGACGTGTTTGGCATTTTTGCGTAGTGAGGTCTTTTGAATATTATGTGAATCCCATTAGTGTATTTTGTTTGTGCGTGCTGTTGTTAAATTAAGTATTCTTATAGTGATATGATCCTTGTATCTCTGTTTTGTTACTTAGAGATTTCTGTATGTCTATGCATATATTTATATTTATGTGTTGTTGCATGATATTATTGTATAGTGTTCTGTTGTTCTTGTTCCTCCCCACTAAGCATTATCGCTTAGCACGGGTTCTTTTTCCCTGTAGGTGGTAGGATTTTGTGTTTCCGCTCTATTCACGGATCTACAGGTCGGCCACATAGGAGTAGAGTTATTAATTTTGTCTCCTCCTGTAATTCTTTTTGTATATGTATTATTTTGTATTATGGTATATGTAATTATTATTAAGGATCCTTTGTAATTCTGAATGATAAATATATTATGTATTGTTCATTTTGGTTTAGTGTTAAGATTATGAACTTTGCTCTATTTGGTATTGTTGTTGTGCGTTTTCGCTGATATGTATGCTTGTATTTGAGTGAGCGTTAGGTAGTGTCTCGCCGTCCTTCCAACGGGGGCGTCGGGGGTATTACACACTTGGCATGGGTTTTCACTTATGATTTGCATGTGACATATTGTGTAAACTAGGATATGTTATACCATGTAAGCTATAGTTGAAATGAATTTTTAAGTATATGTTAAAACTAAGATGTGATAGTAATAAAAAGGTTAATTTCTGTTATATTCTATATAAGCTATTGCTTTAGTTTATAAGTGAATTATGCGTATGATTATTATGTGACTATAATAACAGTATGCGCTTCTGAAAAAGTATTAAAATAACATGTATATTATTAAATAAAACAATTATGTGTTTAGCCTGCGTTAGTCGAGTCGTGGATAGATAGGCATGCCTATAGAGTTCTATTAGCTGCAGCGCCAATGCGTTCTGGACCCTGATCAGGTCCCCGTTTGGATCCTCACGATCCTCAATGTGTTCGAATCTTGTTTAAGATCCCCCAATGTGAAAATGTTTTTGAATGAGAAATTAAAGATGTTGCTTTTCGATTGTACCCTCGGGTACCCCAATGTGTTCACTCCTTATCCACCCTCTTGACTTAGCAGGCATTAAATGAACAAAAGAATGTGAATAGAGTAATAAGTTATGATTCGATAAATATATGTGAAGACTTGTGTGAATGTATGAGATTAAGCATTTAATAAGAATGTGATCACATTGTCTGCTGTGACCTATATGTGGCCTGAGCTAGTGCTTCATGCACCTATGTGTTCTTGGATCCCGTATGGATCCCTATGAAAAAATGTGATAACACCCTTGAATACCTTCAAGGTCCAGTTTTGTTATTTCCTTTGGAATATAAATTTGAGTAAATGACATGAAAGTAATGGAATGATTTGAAGTTTGTGATTAGATGAACATAATTATATATCAGGTATCAGAAATATGAGTAGTGAGGCATGAAAGGCATGTATTAATTAATTATCACTCTATTTGACTATGTTGATATACTCAGTAATTATGATTTGTTTATGATTAATTTTATACATAATCGAATAAAATCATTAAGTGAGATTAGCATAGGTATTTTTTTTATACATGATTTTTTATATTGGATATTTTATTATTGTGTGTATTGTTTGACGACTGTTTTGAGTAGTCATCCATATTACGTTTTTTCCCCAATATGCCTTTGTGCTTAGCATGAGTGTGTATCCATGTAGGTTTGGAGTTAGTCGTGTCGCCGTAGACTAGAGTTTATAGTTATAATTGTAATGTAATTCTTTATTGTTTTTGTTCTAAGTGAAGGGTATGTAATAAGATTTTAATGGTAAAGTGTGATGTAAATTATATGTGATTGTTTTTTGTATTGTATGAGTGTTTGTGAATTAAACTTAAGTTTATAGTTCTACTTCTGTTATTATTCCCAGCATGTTTTTGCCTGTAGCATTCTTCACTCACCGTCGCATACTGCCTATATTATCATACAGTATGCTACGTATGGGTAAGGGGTGTTACAATACATATCTCCAATATTTCATATTAGTAGTTACTATAACTCACCCCAAAGTCACCATTCGAAGAGGAGGGAGCTAGCAGCATTCTAGTGGGCAGCGGCAACGAAAACGATAAAGAGGGAGGGATGAAATTAGAGCAGAAAATGTAGGGGGTGGAGGAGAATGGGATGCTGCCGTTGTACGTGCCGGAAGGAGAGAAGAAGGCCGACGGCTCATAGTGGATAGATGGGCGGAGACGGAGACGGCGACGAAAAAGAGGGAGCAGATGGGGTGGTTGGAACAAGAAGGGGCTGATCAGGGTTTTGGGCTGCCAAAACGGGAAAGAAAAGAAAAAGAAGAAGAGAAGGAAAGCCAAAATGATGCAGTTTTGGCTAGTTTATGCAAATTTTTTGTGTCAAATTCCCATATAATTCACCTCTTTTCTACTTTTCTACACCAATTTAAATTAAATTCTTATAAAATTTCAACCCATTTTTTCATACAACATGTCCTATTTATTCTTTAAATAAATAAATTTTTATTTACATGCCCATTTTATCAGTTTACAATATTTGCCGGCGTTACATTTTTTCCCCTTTAAAAAGAAATTTCATCCTCGAAATTTTACCTGGCTCAAATAGCTGTGGATATATCTTTCTCATTGTCTCCACTGGTTCCCTTGTGGCCTCTTCTATATTGTGATTTCTCCAAAGTACTTTCACCAAAGGGTCGGTTTTGCTTCTTAGTTATTTCGTTTCCCGTGTCAAAATTTGAATAGGTTCTTCTTTATATGTAAAATCTGGTTGAACCTTTACCATCATAGGTTTAACAATATGAGATGGGTCCGGTCGATACCTTCTGAGCATTGAGATTTAGATATCTTGACCATGTCTCTCTAACCGGTTCAAATCTTCTCCTTTCCCTTGTCCCTCTTCTTGTCCACAGCTTTCATGCACAAATCAACCAAGAGCACACTTAAACCAAAATCTTAACTTCTAATCAAAACCATAAATATGGAAAGAAAAAGGAGGTCATATCCGAGAACTAATCAAGCTTACCTTCTCAAGAACCAACTCAGCCCTTATCTCACTCCCTTCAAACCAATCCAAGTGATCCACTTAAAGAGCAAACCAAAAGATAAGGAAAGGAGAAAGAACACGACAGAACCTAGAGCAAAGAAAGAAGAAAAGAATAAACCAAAAGCAGAAAATGGGGAGAGAGGCAAGAAGGCATCCGGTCAACCCAAATCCAAAGCCAACTACTCACATTAAAGCCAACCAAACCCCATTAATACCACTAACAAAATTTATTCACTCAAAATAAACAAGTCCCATGCCAAGTGTCAATCTCCCTTACTGCCATGTGTTAAAACCCCATCTCAAAATCTCTCAAACCAGCTTATGCTGAAATTCCACTGGAGTCTTCTGTCGTGCTCGCGACAGAACCCTCACACAGGCCACTCACTCCTCTTCTAATACAACTAAAAATCTTTATGCTTTATCACTCGCGACCGCTTATGATTATGTCTTATTTACTCTTAAACTTATCGTAACCCAACAAAACATTGCAAAAACTACTAGGGTCGAAACTGGGTTGTTACAATTCTCTCCCCCTTAAGAAATTTCATCCTTGAAATTTCCCCGATACTAAACATAACTACTCACTAAATTTTAACTATAACTATACAAAATAACTAGAACACTGAGAGAACTTACCAGAAGAACCAGCAGGTGCGTTTACATCTTATCCAATCATAGCATAAACTCTAGGTAAAACACCAACAGGAGTAAGCTTCTCAACCGTCTCAGATGGCACTTGGTTAGCTCCACCTCTTCCTCTTCCGCTTCTAACGATTCCCGCCACATTCACTTTATCTTTACTCACTTGAGAGGCCATATTTTCTCTTGACTTTGGGCACTTGGCAAGCATCCGCTCCGTACTACCGCACTTAAAACAAGCTCTGGTGAGTTTCCTACATTCACCCCAATGATGCCTCTCACAGTGATTACACTTTGGTGCTACACTACTTCTATTGGTGGGTGGCACTACACTCCCAACTGAAGTCGGTACTTGTACTGATTCTTGCTCATTTCCTCCTCTCGTCACTTCTCTAGCTCTTTTACCAGAACCTTCATCTCTTTTCGGGAACTTTCTCTTTTGCTCTCTCTTCTGCTTCAAAAACTTTGAGTCATCTAATTTCATGGCTACCAATACTAATCTATAATAGCTCACCGGTTGCGAAGCAACCATGTCAGATAGAGGTCCTCTAATGCTTTCTCTTAGTCCATCTTCAAACTGCAGACACTTAAAATCCTCTATTAACAGAATATCAGGCACACATTTACTCAATCGGCTGAATTCTTTCTCGTATTCCTCAACTGTCATATTCCGTTGCTTAGGGCTCATGAACTCTTTCCACTTTGCCTCTCTATATGCTTTAGTCACATATTTTTCCCTAAATCCATGAACAAAGAAATCACACGACAACTCTACTGGCCTTTGTGGGTTTCTCAATATTAACTTCCACCAGTCATATGCTGCACCTTGCAGCAATGACACAGCACAAGCTACCCTTTAATTCTGTGGACAATTAATCTCTTGCAGGATCCTTCCTGTTCTCTCTAGCCAAAACTCCGCTATATCAGATTGGTGGAATGAGGTTCCACAAAATTCCTCAGCTCCTCTCTTTCTTATGAGGTCCGTTGGCGCCTTAGGAGCCATCAGTCAATCTAAAATCTGAACTAACCCTTGTATCAGCACCGAGTTATCTTGAACAAGATCGGCTCTTTCATCTATAACTTGTTCTTGCACAACTGGATCCCCACGAACCGTATTCACACTACCTGTTGTCTCTCTTATGTTCTCACTCGGATCTGACTCCATCTATACACTACAAAAAGGAACATCTGCATTAGACCACAACTCTATACAGACTCACATGCACAAACTTTGCACTCTAACATCCTATAAATTGGAACCACCAAAACCTATGCTCTGAAACCACTAAATGTAACACCCCGATACCCCCGGGAAGAAATATCGAGTTGCTACACATGCCAAACACACACAATATGCACATTCTAAACATGAACGAGCTCAACTAACACATGCAAGAACAAAAATAACATAAATCATAGCTTAAACTTGCATTACCAAAACTTATAAAGTATACATATACAAATTCATAACGTGCCAAGTATCAAAAATTTACATGCATTTACAACTTATACAAAAGCTCCTATACTAGTACAAAAGAATGAATTAAACTCCTAGTGACCAGCAGATGGACTTCCTTCCACGAAACAGAACCTGCAACCTGCACGGGAAAAACACCCATGCTAAGCGATAACGCTTAGTCGGGATAAATAACGCAAAGGACTTCTACCAAAGTAGCACAAAAGTCACACCTTTCACATTGATAATCATGCTCAGTACATAATGATAGTGATATTTTATCATGCATATAAACTCTTACTCTTACACTAGTCATACCAATGAAACAACACTCTTATGCATTCACAATTACATAGAACAGTGACTTCTACTTTAACTCATGTACAAAACAAAGCATTTATTAGCCTGAAGTCCTCTAATGGTGGATACAAGCACCTCTAGATACCATTTAACAATATCATACAAGTAGAGACCTAACTCAAGTCATTCGAATACACTATGTATTCAACATATAGGCAAAAACGGTGCTACATTAGCAGCTACACTTTAACGCTTTATAAGCATGCTTATTTATCCACTACTCTGACCATTCAGGATTAACTTAAAGACTCTATATACTGTCTCATATGCATTACAATCACTCAAGAATTATATCATAACTCAATCATATATGATCAATATCACATGGCATGTCGTGTTCAACAATTAAAAAGCATGTATACACTTAGTTCCATTCTTAAACTCTTATGCCATGGCATTATTTATATATTTATATATTGTCAAACATTCATACACTCATATCACAATCTTAAACATGAATTGGATAAGCTATAATAACTTGTAGTAAAGTTCGGGTACATTTCGGAAAGGAAAAAAAAAACCAAAATACGCAAATTAGAGAAGGGTGAAGGTGGCAAATGACTCATGTCAACCATGGCTCCAAATCAAGAAGAAAATCACTCTTTTGACTTGTTCAATCTTTCTCATGACAGTAGGCTCCAGCAGGAACTTAACGAGACTGGTTTTCATCTCAACCTTGTATCGCCTAAACCAACATCTAAACCTCTTTTTTAGGCAAAAAGTCCTCTTAACAATTGTGCCCTAGGAGGTTAAGTTTCCAATGGGACAAATATCAGGTCATTTGGACATTTAAAAAGTGAGATACAACCTAAACAATCTATACTATTCCAATGAACCGGCTAGAATAGAGATACTAATGTTTTTCCCATTTTTACAGGTCTTAGAGTCATAATTCATTCATGGTCATTTCTGAGACTATTGTAGGTATTGAAGTGATGGTTTTGATGGCTCAATAGTCACTCAATTTAGAGTCTAAAACTCCACTTATGACAAAAACATTACATGGAGGTCTAATGAAAAATGAGCAGAGTTTCCCCAAAATCATATCTTACACTCAAAAACTATATGGAAATCATCTAACATCATCAACACACATGCAAATGATCAAATCACATAATCATAAACATATATCATAGGAACACCGCAAGCAATCAAAATGAATAAAGTCATATATCTTATTCTAGAACTAGGTTAAGACCCTCTAACCTTCTATCATGCATATAACATTCACTTAAGTGCCAAAGCAACTAAAACATGAATCTAACACAAAATCACACATGATTCCGACCTTTAGATAGCTTGACCATGTCTCTCTAATCGGTTCCAATCTTCTCCTTTCCCTTGTCCCTCTTCTTGTCCACAACTTTCATGCACAAACCAACCAAGAGAACACTTAAACCAAACTCTTAACTTCAAATCAAAAACAAAAATATGGAAAGAAAAAGGAGGTCAGATCGGAGAACTAATAAAGCTTACCTTCTCAAGAACAAACTCAACCCTTATCTCACTCCCTTCAAACCAATCCAAGCGATCCACTTAAGGAGCAAACCAAAAGATAAGAAAAGGAGAAAGAACACTGCAGAATGAAGAGCAAAGAAAGAAGAAAAGAATAAACCAAAAGCAGAAAATGGGGAGAGAGGCAAGAAGACATCCGGTCAACCCAAATCCAAAGGCAACTACTCACATTAAAGCCAACCAAACCTCATTAATGCCAATAACCACATTTATTCACTCAAAATAAACAAGTCCCATGCCAAGTGTCAATCTCCCTTACTGCCATATGTTAAAACCCCATCTCAAAATCTCTCAAACCAACTTATGCTGAAATTTCATTGGAGTCTTCTGTCGTGCTCGCGACAGAACCCTCACATAGGCCAGTCACTCCTCTTCTAAAGCCACTCTTGCACAACTAAAAATCTTTATACTTTATTACTCGCGACCGCTTATGATTATGTCTTATTTACTCTTAAACTTATCATAACCCGGCAAAACATTGCAAAAACTACTAGGGTCAAAACATGGCTGTTACATTTTATGCAAATTTGAAGAGGAAGGACATTCAATTTGAGGTCGGGGTGTGATGCGCGCCGAACCCCGGGGTTCCCTGAAAGCCCACTTTTAGGGCTTTCGAGATGAGGTTCATGAAAACTTGTAGGAAATTACCAATGCATCTAGTTTGGGCAACAAGGAGGTTTCTTGGAGTCGCCACCCAGTAGAACATTAGGAAAGGTCGTCTAGCCTCAGTGAGCCTAAGACAGCGCTGCTATGTCCATCATTGGCAAGCCGGAGGTGTCTTGGAGGTTTTCACCCTAATGATAGAGTGGTCCTCTAGCCTCACGCTTGGGCAAACCAGAGGTGTCTTGGAGGTATCCACCTTAATAGAACATTAAGATGGCCCTATCGCTTCGTGGCGCCTAGGACTGTGCAAGTTTGATCCTTTTTATGTGTCACAAGAGGTATCTTGAAGGTTTCCACCCCAACAAAATGCCAAGGTGGCCCTCTCGCCTCGTTAGCCCAAAGACCAGAGAAGGTTCGGGACTTCCCATTTATTCATGCCTTGGTTAGGTTTATAGTTGAATTTTAAATTTATTGTAACACCCCCACCGTCACCCCCGTTGGAAGGGCGCCGGCGGGCGCTCTACCCGACGCTCACTCACATACATGCACACATGCACAATGCGGAAGCATACAATCATATATAGCATACAAATGAAAATATAGCAAAAATTAAAACTTTGAAGAAACAGTAGCTGAACATACAATAACTAACATACATACATATAATCATTCAGCAGAAGCATAAGGCGAAAGATAAAGCGAAGGAATAACTTAATATAGAAATATAATAACATTTACATAATCCAAAATAATATCCAATACCTTACAGATACATCAGACAACAGGAATAACAAAAATCCAAAATACAGAAGCTGAACACATAACAAAACTTATGACTGCTATGTGGCCGACCTTGCAGATGCGCGACTCGAACAGAACCAAACCTGCCACCTGCACGGGAAGGAATCCATGCTAAGGGATAAACGCTTAGTGGGGAGAACACACAAGAAACGTGGACGGCCATTCACAATGGTCGCCAAGGCATAACACATTCAAATGGCAAATGCGGATATTCATAACACATATATAATCGGACTTGCATAGTAAAGGCATTCATTCGAGAACTCATAATCATAGCCATATACTTATGTTAAAATAAGCCAAAGCAAAAGCAATAACATACATAATACAAATATCATCATGCGGAACTACATACAATTTCTCATGCATATACTTACTGGTTTCGCCGAGGTATCAGATAGCAACACTTCTCCATGCATAAACTCTTGAAAATTTACACATGCAATTATCATACCAAGGTACCCTTACTTTAACGGAACCCGTTCACATGCAACACAATTACCAAGCAATACTACACCCAACCATCATGAATCATTAAGAGATACTAAAACATGCTTTTATCATGTCACAAGACCCATATGCTAAATAGAAACCCAGTGTGTAGCATCAAACCACCACACTACCACTGCGCAACTCTAATCCATACAATATCTTGCTGTGAATTACAAACACACAACAACGTACCAAAAACACTATGGTAACTGAACTCAAAGGAACATATAGCATATCATTACATTATGGCACTTACACTTACCGAACGTCTGTTACACCCCCTACGTCCCCGTTGGAAGGATGCGGGTGCGCTACCGACGCTCACTCACATACATGCGCACTTACGCTAAGTGAAGGCATACAATCATGCAAAAACACGGGGAAATTAAAAACTTTTGAGGGCACAAGGTGATCATGCATTCCATCGCGCACACACACACGAGCACTAAGCGAAAGCATACTATCATGCACACAAGCATTCATTCAGCGGAAGCATTCAATAGGCAGAAAAGATATAAAAATTATTTCAAAACGTTAATATTCAAAAACACTTACATAGCCCAAAATTATATCGAGATCTTTAAATCTATACATATACAAAACATTACTGAATTATAAAATCCAAAATTACATAAGTTGATAACAAAATACAAAACTTCTAAACTCCTATGTGGCCGACCCTACAGGTGCTCGACTCGAACCGAACCAAACCTGCCACCTGCATGGGAAAAGAGCCCGTGCTAAGCGATAAACGCTTAGTGGGGAAAACATACAAGCAATATGGACGACCATTCACAATGGTCGCCAAAGCAAGCCACATACGCAAATGGAACATGCAAATAACCATAACAGATGGATATACAAGCCTGCATAGGAAAGCCATGCATTCGGAAGATCATACACACATACTTATACAAATTACCTGAGTGCTCATCTCAATATCATATTCGTCCGAAAACTACACTCTTATATCATATTAAGCAAAGCCCCAAGCAGACAAAGGATCACAGTAGATACAAATATTCATGTAAAACTACATACAAATTCTCATGCATATACTTACCGGGCTCGCCGAGAGATCAGCTAGCAACACTTCACCATATATAATCTCGTGAACATTTACACATGCAAATATCATACCAAGGTACCGTTACTTTAGCGGAAACCCGTTCTCATGCAACACAGTTACCAAGCAATAATACACTCAACTACCATGCATCATTACCAGGTATCAACATATACTTTAATCATGTCAGAAGACGCATACAATAAACGGAACCCAAGGTATAACATCAAATCACCACACTTCCACTGCTCGATTCTAATCCATACAATATCATGCCTTGAAATGTACACACATGAACACACGCCGAAATCACTACAATAGGATAAACTAGAGAGAGAGAGAGAGAGAGCGCACGCAACATAACACCATATATATAACATTCCAAGGTCAAGAGCACATTCATACGTATTTTGATTCACATACATCACCATAACAGTCAATAGGATAAAATCATGGTTGTGCACGTGTTTACTAATCATAGCATTCAAAACCTATTAATTCATATTCTTATAAGCATGACATGATAAAGTATATTCATGGCATTCGAAAGATCATGGTCACAGCCATGCACATCTTAGTTCCAGTACTTATATTCCACAATCGACGGCATACAATACATTCACAATATGATACACATATACATATATATGCAGATAAATATGTCCAATTCACATGTTTAGGTCATACTCAACCCATTCAGAGGTTCATAATCACATTCGGATACATAACCGATTCACATGTCCAGAATCATGCTCATTCGAATATCACATTCTCTTGTTCATATTAGGCAAAACAAACAGAATACCTGCTAACTCAAAATAGTGGATAACGAGTATACTATCACCACCTTACGGGTGCGAATCGAATACTATCACCATCTTACGGGTGCGAATCGAATACTATCATATAATTTTATTCAAAATATTTTTCTAAAGGGGATCTTAAACAAGATCCAAACACATTAAAAAGGATCGTGAGGATCCGAGCACATAAAGGGTTCGCGAGGAACCAAACGGGGGACCTGATCAGGATCCAAACATTCAAAGGGGCTGCAGCTAATGAAACTCTATTAGGCATGCCTAACTATCCACTAGACTGACTCTTGCAGGCCATGCAAAAATATTCCATAATCGAAACATAATATTCAATATAATACCATGCAACAAAGATAATTACAGTTAAATATAACTTAAAAACTGAGGTGACGTTAAATAACTATTAAGAACCAGAACATAAGTTAAAATGAACAAAGGACAAGAATTAAAACATCAAAATTCAAGACAGAAGACATTTAAAAACATGTTGTGGGAGAGGAGGCGGTCACTACTCGAGACAGATGTCACTACTCGTGACAGGGGCTTACTGTCATGACTCATGACAATCGTCACTACTAGTGACAGGGGCTTGGCTTACTATCACGACTCGTCACAATCGTCACTACTAGTGACAGGGGCTTACTGTCACGACTCGTGACAGTCGTCACTACTAGTGACAGGACCACAAAATTTCTAGGCAAAAACTCAATAACTTCAATCACCACATGCAATAACATACTTAATCATTCAATTAATCCAACTAAATAGAAACCACAAATTAGCAAAACTCATATATGCATAACTCACAAAATCACAATCTTAAACTCACAAAGTAAATCCTAAACTCAACAACTTCAATTTTTACTTCCAAAATTCAACAATCAATCATCACAACTTAAATCAACCAAAACCCATAACATTTATACTAACATGAACCTCTTTAAACATCAATTTCTCAGAAATTCCATCAAAGATACCAAAAATCATGAAAATGCACAAAATAAATGGCACATAAATTCCCAAACTCACATACCTTCAATTCAATCCTAATCATGCATTACTAACTCATCTACCCACATCAATCATACCTATACACATGCCAAAACACTCAAAATTCCAGAGATTTAAACAATACAAACTCATTTACATCCTAAGTGAGAATTAGGCACAACAACTCACAAGTACAATTTCATAAATCAAAGCTCCCAAACCTGATTTCTTTGAAGCTTCAAAATCCCATCTTCACCTTCTCTTTACCCTTGAGCTTCTCTTGATACCCAAAGCTTGCACAAAACCAAAACCCACAAATTACTCATCCAAAAACCTTTACTGAAACAAAATCAAAAGAAGATAAGGAAGGAGATGAACTCAAAATGCAGGGAACCCTAAATGCCACACTCACCTCTTCAATCTTGCTCTAAACTCAAACAAAGCAACCAAGGATCTTGCAAGAAACCAGCCACCAAGAAAGGAGATGAAGTAGAGGATGAATAAGGAAAAGAGAGAAGAAAACCGAGAAAGAGAGGAGAGAGGGACGTGAGGCAGATTTCCTTTTCCTCTTTTCTCTTTCTTTTCCCTTTTCATTAATTGCTCCACCTACTCATTCAACTTGGCAACTTCCTATTGGACCAATAATCCCACTTTTGACTTTCAAACTTGGCACCATACTCTCACATACACCATATAATACTTGAGTAGATATTTTCCATCTTAGGTACCAAACACACAATCCACTATATTATTGCCTTTAGTCCATGTTACCAAACAACACACACTAGATAAAAACCCCCCACAAACACCCTACAACCATACACTACAAGCACACTCTAACATTTCTCTTTTTAACATACTTAATTAATTACTTGCCATTAAGTCCTTATTATCCAAATTCCTCATGCACAAATTACCGAATTACCCTTCACTTATCCGACTTAACTTGCCAAGTCGGACTAGGCCCGATTTGGGGTGTGACAACGTCGATCCACATGCATTACACCACAATAGGACAAACACTTGATCACACATTTAACCATAGTATTCAAAGATGCAAGCCAGCGTACCTATACATATTAGTTCGCATGCTTACACTCCCAACTAATCAATTAAATCCATTCACAATACAATATAGGCAGAAAAGCATATGCAAATACATACTTGAGTCACATTCAAACCACTCAAACTTTCATGATCACATTTAGAAAGATAGCTGATTCACATTACTAAAATCTTACCCAAACGGTCATCATATTCTCATATTCAAATCAGACAAGGAGAATAGAATACCTGCTGACTCAAAATAGTGGATAATGAGTACACAGACAGTACTTTACGAGCACCAACCGGCCACAAGGGTACCTTACGGGTACGAATCGAAAACCTTTTTGCTTTTTAAAACATTTCACTGAGAGGGGGATCTTAAACAAGATCTAAACACATTAAAAAGGATCGCGAGGATCCGACCACATAAAGGGTTCGCGAGGAACCAAACGGGAGACCTGATCAGGGTCCAAACGTTCAAAGGGCTGCAGCTAAAGAAACTCTATTAGGCATGCCTAACTATCCACTAGACTGACTCGCACAGGTCATGCATAAAACAAATCATGTTTCGAATCACATAATACATATATATATATCATCAAGCATAATCCAGAGTCAAACATAGAACAATATTTTTCCAATTATTAATAATGCATAATCTTAAACATGCTATGATACAATTTACACTTAAGCATGGCATATTATTTGAGAGGAAGTTCATGAGTAAATGCATGCATAACACCTATCACATTTTAATGTAATAAGCACATAAAAATAGTAACCATGAACATGGCATACAACTCACTTGCATTCAATATGCATCACACGATACAAATCACAATATTTAACATAGATAAGCCAAATCATACCGTTTAAATAAAATAAAAGTCTAACAGAGATTCCAATACCAAGCATAACAGAGTCAAGTCTTGAGACACTACCATGCCAATGTTTAACGATACAAAATCTTAATCATGCGATAGATGAGGATAACTAAATATAACCCATGCATAATCCACATTACATTAAAGCATAACACATTGAGTTCAACGGCTAAAGCATAACAATGCATTTAGACATCAACCAAAGTATTCAAATAAATTGGCATAGCATAATACCAATCACATGCTAAGTTCATAACTTAAAGCATAAATAACTCATTCCTAAAATCAATTAAAGCATTCCATAAATTTACATAATAAAACATACTATTAAATGGTGTGAGATATGCAAAATAACACTAAATAATATTTAAAACCAAACATACGTAAAGAAGGAGTGAAAAAGAAGAAGATCAAAAATCTGCAAATTGGTGGATAGTAGCGTTTTAAACGGCGGTATGACAAATCCATACCGCCGTGTAAGACAGTTACACAGGGGTATGGCGTAACCCATACAGCCGTGTAACATGTCCAACACGGTGCTGGACAAAGGCGTTTTACACGGCTGTAAGGGAAACCCTTACCACCGTGTAAAACTCCCAGTACAGACGTTTTACACGGCAGTATTGGTATATCCTTACCGCCCTGTGAAACTAAGGCCTTGCATTATCTGAGGAATTTCCTCGATTCACACGGCGGTGAGCCAATTCCTTACCGCCGTGTGACTTCTGGAAATTCCAGAAATTGCAGAAATCACTCCAATTCCGAAACCAAAAACAACACACCTCAAAATTACACATTCCAAACTGTGGAATCAACCCACAAACTTACCATTCCAGCTCAACCTTCAATTAGCATAGGCAAACACATACTCAATCATTCAATTAACCCAAGCAATTAAAAACTACAATCTAGCAATTCTCACACAAAAATAACTTGCAAAATCAAAATCTGATATTCACAATATAAGTTCTAAATTAAACATGCTTAAAACCCCAAGTCTTAAACACCATTTAAACACCAAATATCATGCAATTCCAGAATTTTATTAACATATAAAATCATAAATACACAAATTATTCCCAAACAACTCATGCATAAACTTATATCAACACTTAATTTTCTGGAAATCACACACATAAATATACATCCATGATCCAAGAGGAAAGAGGCAGAGACAAATCAAAACTCCAATGAAGAAATCAAACTCCCAAACATTAGCACACACTCAAAACACACTCCCAAACCTCTTGTTGCACAAACAGCTTCTCTCTTCAGGCTTCAATATTTAATCTTCTCTTTTCCTTTACTTTGCTTCTTCTTGTCACCAATCACTTGCACAAACAAAACCCAAAAATTACTCTTTCAAAACCCAAACTTGAATCCAAAGCAAATCAAAACCAGGAAAGAAACAAGAAGAAGGAGAAGCAAATCCAAAACGCAGGAAACCCTAACCCCAACTTACCTCTTCAAAGCTGACCCACAACTCAACCAAGGCACCAATAATCACCAACCACAAGAAGAACAAGGAGAAAGGGCAGAAATTAGAGAAAAAAGAGAAGGAAGGGCTGAAGAAGGGAGGGGAAGGGGAACAGTCCCTTTCCTGCGTTCTCTCTCTTTTCTTTCCTCCTTTTCTTTCTTCTCAATTAATGCACACACCTACCAAGTCCACATGGCAGCCTCCTATTGGTCCAACCCAAAATATCTTGACTTTTACACTATGGTCCTTTGGCAAACTCCACTTAAATCCTTGGCAATCTTGCACTTTACTCACTAAGATATAATTTCCTCACTTAAACTTTAATTAATTCTTCAATTGGGTCCTTAATACTCAAATCCAAATGCGCACATTACCAAAATATCCTCACTTATCCCAACTTAGCATACACATTCCGAATAGTGCCATTTTGGGGAGTGACATTTATCGTTTCATCCATTCTCTCATTCAATTTGATCCTTTAATTAAAGCGCAAATCATCCATTTAAGGAAAGCGGTAAATAAAGCATAATTAAATTAAAGTGCATGAAAATAAGTACAACAAAACTAGGTGCGGAATACAAACTCCATTGTAAATAAAATACAAATCATACATAAATCGGGATATTGATTGAGAATGAGGACATTGATCCTCGCATACATACTTTAAAAAAAGTGTTAAAGGTGATGGTTTATTTGGGTATGAAAAACTAGGACATTGGTCCCATTTTTATTTATAAAAAATGCTAAATTAATTAATAGAAATATTTTTGTGATTTTCTTTTTAGCCTGCCTAAAATAAACAATTTTATTAAGGATTATATGGCAAAATAAATGAAAAATCTAAATAAATGAAATATTACAAATAAGGCAATTAAATATTTAACCCAAACGAGCCTTCCGGATCTTCTCGGGTGCTCGCAAAAAATGCCCAAGCAGAAAAAATAGGATGCGAAAAAAAAAACAGCACAAATAAAATGATGTTAGTAATTGAATCAATCAAAATCAATTAAATATAAAATAAATGATAAGTTAAAATAAAATGAGATAAAATGAAATGATATCAAAATAACAAATGAATTAAAATATTAACAATTTAAAGTGAATTAGAAAAATGTGTTATGAATGACAAATGGATTAAATGAAGTGATTGGAATAAAATATAACATGTTAATGAATTATTACGTAAAAATATGAACATGATAATAATGATGATTAATAATGAAAAGAATAATAAAAATTAATGAATTAAAGAATGATGAAAATAATTGAATGAACAACATGATTAATTAATATAATTACAATTAATATAAAACATTTACATGGTAAAAATATCAATCAAAATGAATTAATTTAATTACATGTTAAAAATAATGACGAGTTAAAGTGAAATAAATTAATTACATGTTAAGAATTAAAAGAAACCAATATTTACATGTTAGAAATGATAAGAAAAACAATATTTATGTGAACAAGAAATAAAATAATCTATGAACATATTAAATAAAACAAATACAAAATAAATAAAATACATAAATAAATGAAGATAATAAAAATAATAATAATATACATGTTAATAAATTAAATATGAACAAAATAGAAATAAAAGATTAGGCCCAGAATGTTTACCCTTAGAGTTTCGGATTCGGTGAAGGTAAAAATGATGATTGATTTCTTTGTTTGTGATTTGCAAGATTAGAGTTGAGATAATAAAAATGTTGGAATTTTATTCCAAGGAAAAATAGTCTTAAAAATGATAAAAAATTCTTTACAAACAAAGAATTAATTTCTTTGCTTAAAGAATGATTTTTATTGATTAAACAAAAAGGGTTCTCAAGAACAAACAATCCTTTTATTTGTCTCAAGAAAAAAATCATTTATGAAAAAAACAAAAAAACTTCTTTTTTAGAAAATCAAATGACAAATTAGATTTCGAGAACAAATATTTATTTTGAATGTCTCAAAATCTATTTTTTCATCAAAAAGAGATTCAAATAAAAATCATTGAAAAAAGTTTAATTGAAAACTAAAAAAATCAATAAATCAAAAATGAATTTTGAGAACAAACAATTGTTATGTTTGTCTCAAAATCAATTGAAAACTAAGAAAAAATAATAAATCAAAATTGAATTTTAACAGCAAACAATTGTTATGTTTGTCTCAAAATCAATTGCCATCAACAAAATCCCATCTTAAAATATGTATAAGAAGAAATTCCATTGGAAAAAGAAGAAGAATTGAACTATTGTTTTTATTTTTGTTGGGGAAAATCTGAAAAATTAGAGAGAATTTGAGAGGAAGAAGAAGAGAAAAAACCTAAGAAACCCTAAAAAAATTCCCCCTTTTCTCTTTCCATCTTTATCTTATCATATGAAGAAAATAGAAAATAAAATTAATTAAAGGGATCAGACTTAATTAAATCAGATATTAACTATTTTAATTTTTAAAAATTGAAAAAAACCTGAAAATCCCTTAAAAAGTGATAAAAAATCTAATTTTGTGGAAAAAAATTGGAAAAAAATCAGTTTTGGGGCGAAAATGGCCATTTTGCTGCAGACAGGGGCCACGGATGTCCGTCGGCGCGCCCAACGGGCATCTGTAGTGCACGTTGGGCGAGAGCGCTCGCCCAGCGTGTGCGCGACACGGCACGCGAATGAGCGCGGCGTCGTGCGGACAATCGCGCACACTGAACTCGGCGCTCCGCGGCCGAGGCTCGGAATTTTATTTATTTTTTAATTATTAAAGATTAACTAAAAATGCTACAATTTCTAAACCCCATTTTTCAAATCTAATTTTCAAAACTGTTTTTTATTATTTTTTACTTTTTCACTCTAAAATGCAAATTTAAACGGGAAATCACCACTTTCAACCTTTTTGCCTTTGACAAGGCATCTTATCATCATTAAGTAACTCTGATCTGGGCTGCCTCACGACCTAGTGTCTATAGTTGCCCCCAATTTTGGAGAAACTAGTGCACTAGTGCCTAGATGAGCCAAAATTCAGAGAAGAAAGGAAAGAGATGCGTACCTGAGGCAGCCCTTACCTTTTGCCGTGTGGAATGTTGCGACTTGTCACTACTCGTTCGCAATCTTTTCTATTGCATTGTCCTGCTTGCCTCCGGTCGGCTTGCACGGCACTTGTGAGATGCAGTGTCCTCTAACCACAATCTCATTGCGATTCGTTCTATCGCGTGTGCCCCGCTATCCTCGTCTCGGCATGCACGGTGGCTGATCTATCCCGCTGGCCTCATCTCGGCTCGCACGGTGTGAGGTGAAGTGTTGTCTAACTGCATCCTCTGTTGCGATCTGTTCTATTGCATGTCCCCCACTAACCTCATCTCGGTCTGCACGGTGGCTGGTCTGTCCTGCTAGCCTCATCTCGGCCTGCATGGTGTGAGGTGCAGTGTCTCTAACTCCAACCTCTGCTGCGATCTGTTCTATCATTGGTGCCCCACTAACCTCATCTCGGTCTGCATGGTGACTAGTCTGTCCTGCTGGCCTCGTCTTGGCCTGCACAGTGTGAGGTGTAGTGCCTCTAACTCCAACCTCTATTTGCGATCTGTTCTACCGCTGGTGATCCGCTAGCCTCATCCCGGCCTGCACGGTGTCTGTGAGATGCAGTACTCTTTGACTACAACCTCTGTTTGCGATATGTTCTATCGCTGGTGATCCGCTAGCCTTGTCTCGGTATGCACGGTGTCTGTGAGATGCAGTACTCTCTGACTACAACCTCTGTTTACGATCTATTCTATCGCTGGTGTTTATCTTGAACCTCTTCTTTTTTCTGCAAAAAAGGGAAAAGCAAATGTGCAGGGTATATAAAAGAGATGCATACCTGTGGCAGTACATGCCTGTTGGGGCCGATGTCAGATGGGTGCCTGCTGAAGGACGGTTAGTTGTTCCCTAGATACCGATTCCTCTATCATCTCCATTGGGGTCTCTTTGTTGGGAAGACCTGTGTGTCTCTCAACAGGGCTCTGTGCTTGCAGGGAGATTTTGAAAATTTATGCTCACGGAGAGGCTTGATTGCTCACTGAGAGACTTTGATGCTCACTGAGAGACTTTGATGCTCACTGAGAGACTTTGAGGATCACTGAGAGACTTTGACGCTCACTGAGAGTCTTTGACGCTCATTGGGAGACTTTGATGCTCACTGAGAGTCTTTAATGCTCACTGAGAGACTTTGATTTTGAGTCTCCTCAGAGGAAAATTATATTTGAGCCTCCAGAGAGGAAATTATATTTGAGCCTCCAGAGAGGAAATTGGATTTGATCCTCCTCAGAGGAAAATTATATTTGAGCCTCCGAAGAGGAAATTGGATTTGAGCCTCCTCAGAGAAAAATTATATTGGAGCCTCCAAAGAGGAAAATTAGATTTCAGGTTTTGGTTGCTTGCCCGCAGGCGGATAGATTTCAATGTCTTTGGCGACTCTTAAAATGATCCTTGTTTTTGTTTTTGTTTTTGTTTGTTTTCTTGTTTTTTTTTCTTGTAAGTTTTTGGGATTCTTACATTTTGGATGTATTTGAATTTTTACAGTATATTGGATTTTCAAGGCCTTGAAAACATCTTCTTCTTTTTGTTTTGTGTTTTTTTGTTTTGTGTTGTTTTTGTTGTTGTTGTGTTTGTTTTAGAGTTTACATTCTATGTACATTTGAAGTTTGATTTTGTATACTTATTATCTGAGGTGTGTGAGTGTTCATCTTATGAGAGAAACTTACCCGATTGCCCCTGGCCTGGTGTGCATGAATAGGCTCGCTTTTCTGGATAGTGCCCGACAATGTTGAGCTGAACTCAACTCTTGGATCATCTTTAAGCATGAGGTCTATTCGGACCCCTCATCTGAGCCATGTATATATACAAAACATTGTGCGTGTGTATGGAATCAGGTGTGTGCAATATACATACATTTGAATTTGGATTTTGTATGCTTTATGTGAGGTGTGTGAGCGTACATCTTATGACAGAGAAACTTACCTATTCGCTCCCGACATGGTGTGCATGGAGAGGCTTATTCTTTTCCCTCTTGGAAGTAGATCCTTGAGATTCTTTCCTCGTGAGGACTTCATCTTGATTATTGTGTGATGTGTACAACCATACATCTCATGGTACAGAAACTTACCTTGCTGCACCTGGCATAGTGCGCATGAGTAGGCTCGCTCCTTTAAATGTCTTTACAGGAGCAGATCCTTGAGATTCTATTCTCGTGAGGGCTTTATCTTGATCCGATTGTTTGGCGTGGATGAGCACCAATGTAGAGCTGAAGCTGTACCCCAGCCCACTCTTGCGTCTGATTGCCTCTGACTAAAGTATGTGTGGGTAGTCCAGCTTCTCAAAGGATCTTCTTTTTCATAGATTTGTGTGATTCCGGATTGCCCTGAGCATGGTGTGTTTGGATAGGCTTGTCCTTGTGGGCGTTCCACCTATGTACATATGCGCTTGATTTTATGTTGGATACAGTGGCTGATAATGTTAAGCTGAATCCGTCCTTTGGATCGTCCTTGCTCATGAGTTCTATTCGGACCTTTCCTTCTGAGTCATGTACACAACAACATATACAACAGACTGTGTGTGTGTATGGAATCATGGGTGTGAAATATATACATAAAGCTATATACACGAAACACGAGCAAAGGATTAATGTACAAGAATTGTGTGTGCATATATATAAGTGTAAAAGACTGAATGCATGTGACATGCATGTGATATGTAAAAATGAATAGACCATATCCCAGGTGGTTAAGGGATTCGTTGAGGGTACTGCTCGGCTGCTCACATTTTCTGATGTCCCCAAGGATCTAGAATAGCGTTGTCTTGGCTTTACGGACTCTGACCCATATTCTTTTCAAGGAGAACTGACCCGTACGTATCTTTGCCCCCCGGTCAATGAGCATCTTGCCCCCAAGTCTCTGAATCAAAATCTGCATTATGCACTACCTGCCTCAAGGGAAGTTATTCAGAGTAATGCTGCCTTATCGCTTCAAGCTTCAAAAGTCATTGTTTTACAGGTAGTGCGTCCCTTGTGGATTTTCACACTAGCTTTTCTTAGTGGGAAATGCGTCCCTTTAGGGATTTTCACATGACCCTGTGCCTAATTTTTGCCTGAAATGGACCCAACCCACTCCAGCGGCTTTTATTCATTTTCATTTTTTGAAGGACAGACTGCCTGTTCCCAAGTTTTTACCCTGCCCTTTGGCTTAACTTTTGCTTAGAGAGCCAGTCACGGTTTTCACCTCTAACGGCTTTTTTTTATTTTTTTTGAGACTCTCTTGCCTTTCAGGTATGGCTGCAAGAAAAGTTGAAGCTACTATCGAAGCTCCTTCCTAGTGTAATCAGTAGTTATTCTCTGAGGTATTTCTCTCTAGGCATCAATTGCATTTCATGGCCTCCCTTGATGAATGTGTTGCTAGATTGGGTGAGGTAGCAGATAAGGATCGAGTTCCTTAAGGCTTCATGAGGCTGCCTTTTACATTATCGCCCATTATGCTCGATAGTTCAGAGGGATTAATGATATGGCAAGGCATCTCTATCTTTCCAAGATGGACCTTTATCTTTTGTTTTAACCTCCATATATCATGGCCTCTAGGCAAACTGTCGGTAAAGACTGTTATGCCATATGTTGGGGGTTGTTCTTTCAATCCCACTAATGCCTTCAAGAGGTAGGTGCTTAGTCCCGCAATCAATACTAGAACTCATCGACTTAGACATCCGGATGGTGAGAGCAGGAGCAGAGTGTGCTCATTTAGATTCCATGCATTCAGGAATGAACGATGTTTCTCTTTTTATAAACGAACTAGAAAATAATGAACACGAGTATTTGCAAATATTGTGTACATTTCAGTATGATTTCTCTATACATGATCATTATCTAACATCGATTCAAAATGCATAACTACATCTAATCTCAGAGTATATCTTGTAAGCATCAAACTCCTGTCTCTAATCAGCCCTCTCGGGTTTTCTTGATTGGACATTTTCTCTCAAGCTTCTAATTTTTGCCCAGGATGCCTTTTTTTGGTTTTCACCCTGACGAGGCACCTAATTTTAGCAAGGCCGCCTTTTTTCAGTTTTCGACCCGTGGGGCTTTTATTCTCTTCTTTTCATTTTTAAATCTTTAGCCATGGACCCTCTTGAGTTCATCGATGTTGACTAGTTCTTCGAAGTCATCTGTATCGCTGCCTGTTGCTGCTGCCTCGGATAACAATCTCTGAAGAACAAGAGGATCTTCTCATATCGACCTAAAGTTCCCCTGATGTCCGGAACACCTGGTCTCTTTTGCTTGAAGACTTAGTCTCCCTCTTTCAATGGTTGCTTTCTGGCCGTCTTTCGAAATGATCAAGCAGAATGTTTTCTAATATATCTGACTGTGGCAATAATCCCATGGCCTATCCTTGTCTGACTTATTGAATTGTTGCTGCCATTGTTTATCCCTGTCGACTTTCAAAATCTTGGCTTCTATGACCATCCTTAAAGATTTGGGCTCTACTTTATCTGGCTATACTGCTTCTGCCCCCTATATATTGAAAACTGCGAGGTGACTCTTGTAGAGGTTCCGATGTCGGCTCTCCAGCCTCAAAGTGCAAAAGGCCATTTCTCTGCCCAATCCTTGTAGTTTCAAGCCATCTTGATCAAGATCTTCTTGTTAGCAGCCTCTCCTGCCCTATTGGTTTGAGGGCAATACAGAGAGGACTTGTGGTCTTTAATGCCACACGTCTGGAGCAACTCCCTAGCCTTAAACATAAGGTGTCATGTCCTTGAACTTTGCGTGGTGCGGAAGACCATCTTGACATGACCCTGTCCGTTGGAGCTGTAGGGCGCACCTCCCCTATGATGTCTATTTACAAGCTTGAGCAACCTATATCCATTGCAAGTCGATATAATTCTTGTGGTCCTTTTTGGATGTCAAGAAAAATGGCAAAGTACGGGCACTTGTAGATCAGAGGGATTTGAACAAAGCTTGCCCCCCATGATGATTTTCTAATCTACATATTGATTCTTTTCCTTCTCTCTTTTTTGTATTTTATTTTTTCTCTTTTTTTTTTTTCTCTTTGTTCTTTTCTTCCTGTCCTTTTTTTCTTTTTGTTCTTTTGAGGATAAGCTTTGTTCAAATCCTAATAGTTTACACATACATGTACTTTTCCTCTTCTCGATTTGGTACAACACTGACCAACCCAGACGGGCATTAAACTTTAACTAGAAATTTTAACCTTTTCTGCCCCTTCCAGCTTCAATCTTCTGAGCTTCTGCATGGCCGATTCATGATTGTGGTGTGTTTGAATGATGTGCCTAGTGATTCCATGATCAACTCTTAGCGTGTCTTCATATGCCCAGGCAAAGACCTTTTTTATGTTTTGTTTTAATTCTCTCAAATTTTGATCTCACTTCAAGAGTTACATTAGATGCTATCAAGATTTTCTTTGGACTTTCCAAATTTTCCGAGATTAAATAGAGTAGCATCAACTGAATCAATGTCAAATATGAATGAGTTATGATCATGATTATGCATAGTGAAATCATTAAAGATATAACACAAGTAAGCAAAGACGTTCATCTTATTAATGAAACTAAAATGTCATTATTAAACAGTTCAAAAATAAAAAGAACATTCTAAATAGCTAATCAACTTTCGTTCTTGCCAACACAGCTATTGCAGTCGATGGTCCACCATCATCCTTAGGAACTATCCTTCCCTTCCCACTTGGGCACTTAATCCATCTTATTCTTTCCCTCTCGCTCTTCGGGGTCAGAGATCTGCTTGGAGTAAATTAGATCTTGAATGGCATGTCTTAAGGCCTTGCAATAATCTGTGGTATGCCCGGTGTGCTGGTGGAAGGCGCAATACTCATCCCCTTTATGATCGGGCTGTCCATGGCCTCTGGCAGGCCTACCCGGGCTTTAATATCCCCTCCTTCATCAACCTCTTGAGGACCCAGGACAAAGATCTGCCCAAATTAGAAAAGTGCCTTTGCTTTACTTCCGTGGTTGGCGCTTCTACAATCTTTTCCTTTTCTGGGCTCAGCACCAATTCCTGAAGACGGTCTCTCAGAGGACGACAGTAGTCTGTTCTATGCCCCGAATACTGGTGATACGCATAGTACCAATCTGCTCTATGTCTAGGGTGTCCTTGACTTGGGGCGGGCCCGACTAGCAAGGGTTGTAACTTCCCTTTCTTGACGAGACGGGTGAAGTGCCAAGATAATGGCCTATCGGAGATAGTGAGGTGGGACGGAGTTGTTCTAGTGGCTGGGACTTCTGCAGCCTTAGCATTTGTCTTACTATTGTCAAGGCCTCTTGGGCTTCATCTTTTAGAGCATGTATGATTGCAGGATCCTCATCCCCTTCGGACATAATGCCTTGTTCTAAAGTATGCCTCCTATTTTATCCTTGCTAAACTGGTGAATCTAGTGAATTCTTACCTCTGGTCTCAGAAGGAAATGGAGGTACTGGAGCCGTCACTGTTTGAGCCTTCTCGATCGTGGCCTGCTTCACTTGGTTAAGAGATGTTGCCATAAGTTGAGTTTGGAGAACCAATGCCATGGCATCCATTCTTTCTTTGATCATGGCCAATAGCCTTTTTTCCAGCTCTTCAAACCTTCTATCTATCTCTTTAGCAATCAGGGCACGAGTCTCTTCATTCTGTTGTGAAGGGCCAGCCATTTCTAATACCTTCAGATGCTAGGTCTCTGTCAGCCAATCTGAACTCTGATCGTTCTTCGGACAACTATTGGGATTCCTAAACCACCAAAGCAAATGGTCTACGGTAGCTGAAAGGCAAAGAGTTAGAATGATGCATGAATAATATGCAATATATGGTCGTGCTGTGCAACAAATGGTATACAATGGCTAAAAGAGATTATAATGGTACATGCGAGACATGTGAAAAATCATACACAAGACGATATGTACATAATAATTATATGCAAAGAATAGGATGTGTACATAGGGAAGAAATAAAAAATTTTATTTGTGCATGATTGACATGAATATGCAATGCATCATCCATAGCCACATGCAAGCATATAGATCCTTCCAACCTTATTGCCCCCCCCACACGAGGTCGTATAGTCTCTATCCTAGGTGGGCTTGGCCCATGGGTTAGCAGGGAACCCGATGGACACGCATGGTGCACAGTGGAAAATCGGCAGCATAAACTCTCTTAGCTAATGTGCATACGCATGGGTTTTGACCATCATGTATTTAGGCAGTCCGAATAAGTTGACATGGGCCTATCGGGGCATGAAAGCCTTTGATTAGGTGACCAATCAAATTATCTGGGTTTATCCAATACATAATGATCCACATAGCAAGCAAGGTATTATGGTTCATACTACTTAGGGGAAGTATCTATTTCCATTACATGAGCTTTAGTCAAGGTGATAATACTTTAGGGCTACCCAAGCATGGTCCCTGCTAACGGGTCTAGCTCATCATGAGCATAATGACCGATCGGGTCTCCATTTAATATACCATGATGGTACGAGGCTTGGGCCGGTGATTATCCTTAACACTTCCCTACATTGAGTGAACATAGAGTCGTACTTCGGGAACACACTGGGGTTGAAAAAGGGACAAAACTAGCATAGATCTAAGGCTCTAATGAGATGCAATGCAGTGTCAAAAAAGGATGAATTTTTAAATAAAAAATCAATTGTAAATTTTAACCAAGGCACTTTCGAAGCGAAGTCTCGAGTATTTGTCCCCAGTGGAGTCACCACTGTGACGCGCGCCGAACCCCGGGGTGCCCCAAAAGCCCGCTTTTAAGGCTTTCGGGATGAGGTTCATAAAAACTTGTAGGAAATTACAAGTGCGTCTATTTTGGGCAACAAGGAGGTTTCTTGGAGTCGCCACCCAATAGAACATTGGGAAAGGTCGTCTAGCCTCAGTGAGCCTAAGACAGTGCTGCTATGTCCATCATAGGCATGCCGGAGGTGTCTTGCAGGTTTCCACCCTAATGATGGAGTGGTCCTTTAGCCTCACACTTGGGCAAACCAGAGGTGTCTTGGAGGTATCCACCTTAATAGAACATTAAGATGGCCCTCTCACCTCGTGGTGCCTAGGACTGTGCAAGTTTGAGCCTTTTTACGGGTCACAAGAGGTGTCTTGGAGGTTTCCACCCCAACAAAATGCGGAGGTGGCCCTCTCACCTCATTGAGCCCAAAAACCAGAGAAGGTTCGGGACTTCCCATTTATTCATGCCTTGGTTAGGTTTATAGTTGAGTTTTAAATTTATCGTTTCATCCATTCTCTCATTCAATTCGGTGCTTTAATTAAAGCGCAAATCATCTATTTAAGGAAAGCGGTAAATAAAGCATAATTAAAGTAAAGTGCATGAAAATAAGTACAACAAAACTAGGGGTGGAATACAACCCCCATTGTAAATAAAATACAAATCATACATAAATTGGGATATTAATTAAGAATGAGCACATTGATCCTCGCATACAAACTTTAAAAAAAGTGTTAAAGGTTATGGTTTATTTGGGTATGAAAAAGTAGGACATTGGTCCCATTTTCATTTAGAAAAAATGCCAAATTAATTAATAGAAATGTTTTTGTGATTTTCTTTTTAGCGTGCCTAAAATAAATAATTTTATTAAGGATTACATGGTAAAATAAATGAAAAATCCAAATAAATGAAATATTACAAATAAGGCAATTAAATATTTAACCCAAACGAGCCTTCCGGATCTCCTCGGGTGCTCGCAAAAAATGCGCAAGCGGAAAAAATAGGATGTGAAATAAAAATACAACACAAATAAAATGATGTTAGTAATTGAATCAATCAAAATCAATTAAATATAAAATAAATGACAAGTTAAAATAAAATGAGATAAAATGAAATGATATCAAAATAACAAATGAATTAAAATGTTAAGAATTTAAAGTGAATTAGAAAAATGTGTTATGAATGACAAATGGATTAAATGAAGTGATTGGAATAAAATATAACATGTTAATGAATTAATATGTAAAAATATGACTATGATAATAATGATGATTAATAATAAAAAGAATAATAAAAATTAATGAATTAAAGAATGATGAAAACAATTAAATGAACAACATGATTAATTAATATAATTACAATTAATATAAAATATTTACATGGCAAAAATATCAATCAAAATGAATTAATTTAATTACATGTTAAAAATAATGATGAATTAAAGTGAAATAAATTAATTACATGTTAAGAATTAAAAGAAACCAATATTTACATGTTAGAAATGATAAGAAAATCAATATTTATTTGAACAAGAAATAAAATAATATATGAACATATTAAACAAAACGAATACAAAATAAATAAAATACATAAATAAATGAAGATAATAATAATAATAATAATATACATGTTAATAAATTAAATATGAACAAAATAGAAATAAAAGATTAGGCCCAGAATGTTTACCATCAGAGTTTCGGATTCGATGAAGGTAAAAATGATGATTGATTTCCTTGTTTGTGATTTGAAAGATTATAGTTGAGATAATAAAAATGTTGGAATTTTATTCCAAGGAAAAATAGTCTTAAAAAATGATCAAAAATTCATTAAGAACAAAGAATTAATTTTTTTGCTTAAAGAATGATTTTTATTGATTAAACAAAAAAACTTCTTTTTTAGAAAATCAAATGAAAAATTAGATTTCAAGAACAAACATTTATTTTGAATGTCTAAAAATCTATTTTTTCATCAAAAAGAGATTCAAATAAAAATAATTAAAAAAAGTTTGATTGAAAACTAAAAAAATCAATAAATGAAAAATAAATTTTGAGAGCAAACATTTGTTATGTTTGTCTCAAAATCAATTGAAAACTATGAAAAAATAATAAATCAAAAATGAATTTTAAGAGCAAACAATTGTTATGTTTGTCTCAAAATCAATTGCCATCAACAAAATCCCATCTGAAAATATATATTAGAAGAAATTCCATTGGAAAAAGAAGAAGAATTGAACAACTTTTTTTTTTTTTATTGGTGAAAAATATGGAAAATTAAAGAGAATTTGAGAGGAAGAAGAAGAGAAAAAACCTAAGAAACCCTAAAAAAATTCCCCCTTTTCTCTTTCCATCTTTATCTTATTATATGAAGAAAATAGAAAATAAAATTAATTAATGGGATCAAACTTAATTAAAAAAGATATTAACTATTTTAAATTTTAAAAATTGAAAAAAACCTGAAAATCCCTTAAAAAAGTGGTAAAAATCGAATTTTGTGGAAAAAATTCGGAAAAAATCAGTTTTGGGGCGAAAATGGCCATTTTGCGGCGGACAGGGGCTATGGACGCCCGTCGGCACGCCCGACGGGCGTCCGTAGCTCACGCTGGGTGACAATGCTCGCCCAGCGTGCATGCGGCGTCGCGCGCACGCGCTCCGTGCGCAGCAGCGCTGCTGCAAGGCGCCGCCGAGGCCGACGCTCGGAATTTTTTTTTTTAATTATTAAAGATTAACTATAAATACTACAATTTCTAAACCCCAATTTTCAAATCTAATTTTCTAAACATTTTTTAATTTTTTTTACTTTTTCACTCTAAAATGGAAATTTAAACAAGAAATCACCACTTTCAACCTTTTTGCCTGTGACAAGGCATCTTATCAACATTGGGTAACTCTGATCTGGTCTACCTGTGGACCCGGTGTCTACACGGGGACAAGGTGTTCCTTAAGGTATCACCTTGGAGGAAAGTGATGCATTTTGGCATGAAGGGTAATCTTAGTCCCAAATTTTTTGAGAACTGCGAGAGTTGAGAAGTAAGCAAGTTCCTCTGGTTAAGGTGTTATGGCAGCATCATGGAATTGAAGAGGTGACTTGGGAGCCAGAGACAGTGATGAGATCTCAGTACCCTCAGTTGTTTAGTTCTGGTAAGAATTTCGATGATGAAATTCTTATTAGTAGGGGAGAGTTGTAACACCCTATTTCCCACCCTAGTAGTTTGAGCCATATTATATTCAAGTGTGTATGTGTATTTTTTGCATGTGTTTTTTAATTTGAGTTTTATGCATGTTTATTGGGTTTGTTAGAGTGTGAGTGTATGTATGGAGTTAGTGGAGTTAGACTTGGATGTAGTGTAGAAGATGGTTGTAGGGTGAGAATGGTTAAATTCCACTAATGAGAGGCTGCCATGTGGCAAGTGAGGGTGGCTATAAAGCCAAGGAGAGAGAAAGGGAGGACAGCTGCCCCTTGCTCTCCCGTTCTCTTCCTCCTCACGCCATTTCTTCTTCTTTTTTTCTTGTTCCTCTTGTTTCATCTTGATCCATCTTCCTTTGGCCGAAATTATTGGTGGGATTTAGCAATTCTTGGATTTATTGGTAAGTTTTAGTTGTTTTAATTTGGTTTTCTTCTTCTTCCTCTTTTCCTTTGATTTTTGTTAGTGTGTGTTCTTGGGTTAGGGTTTTGAGTTTTGTGTGTTTTGGGTTTTGATTGCTCAGAAGTTCCTCCTAGAGACCCTAAGGGTAAGAGAAGGCAAGTGGAAGTGGAGCTCTTTCATTTGGAGCAAAGGAGATCAAGGTTTGGGAAATTTATGATTTTAGTGTATAAATTGATTATTTGGTTTGATTTGATTTTCTTGAAAATTATGAGGTTAAAGTTATTTGTGGGTGTCTAAATGCTATGGGTTTTGAAGGATTTGTGTTGAGACGACTTGGTTGTGGAGTATTGAATCAAAATATGCTTTTGGATGAACTTTTGAAGTAAAATGCTGGTTTGTTAAATTATAGTTTTTGATTTGTTAATTTCATGTTTTAAATGTGTTAATGGGTACAAAAGTTGGGTTTTGAATTGTTTATGATGAGTGGAATGCTTGATTTGAGTTGTGGTGAAGTTAGGGTTGAATTGGAGTTTCGGGTGAGTTGTGGAAGGAGATGAATTTCTGCAGAATTGTTGAAGAACTGGAAAACGCGACTCTGTCGCGAGAGAGATGTCTCTCGCGAGCACGATAGAGCTGGGTGATTCCAGCTCTCACGGTAGGCCGAGCTCTGTTCTACCGAGCTACAGCATCCCGCATGCTGTCGCGAGCGCGACAGAATGCGTAGTGCCGAGCTGAGGCTGGGCAGTGCTATCACGAGCGCGCGCGATCGCAATAGCGATATCGGGCGCGTTCTGTCGCTAGCATGACAGCTGTCGCTAGCGCAATAGAAGCCAATCTGTTCCTTTGCACGGAGTGCGAGGCTTGTCGCGAGTGCGGCGCTCAGGGAGCTTTGCCCCTGTCGCGAGCGCGACACCTCCTACTTTTCAAAACGGGTTTTCTTTTGTGCTTTCGATATTTATTTTCCGAACTTGTGATGTTATTAGACTTATGCATGGATGATTTTATGATCAATATGAATATGATTGGATAATTTATCCATGGCTGCAAGAGTCAAATTAGTGGATAGTTAGGCATGCCTAATAGAGTTCAGTAGCTACAGCCCCAATGTGTTCCGGACCCTAATCAGGTCCCCATTTGGATCCTCGCGATCCTCAATGTGTTCGGATCTTGTTTAAGATCCCCCAATGTGAAAATATTTTGAATGAGAAAATTTAAAGATATTGCTTTTCGATTGTACCCTCGGGTACCCCAATGTGTTCACTCGTTATCCGCTATTGTGAGTCAGCAGACGTTTTATTGCGATTATAGGCTTTTGAATATAATTAATAATGATCAAGCTATAGTTTAGTATATGTGATTATAAACATGTGCTATTTGTATGTGTTTTGCTTTAACGACCATTATGAATGGTCGTTCATATTATTGTGTGTTTTTCCCACTAAGCGTTATCGCTTAGCACGGGTGTTTTATCCATGCAGGTGCGGAAGGAATCGAGTTTTTGGGAGAGTCTCCGCAAGTCTAGCCAACACAGAAGGATTGAAGTGTTATAGGTTAGTTTTGTATCTAAGTTCTTTTTGTAATATCAGTTATGTAAAGAATATTTTTGTAATGAACCTTTGATATTAATGTATGATCTTTTAAGTTTGAAAGTTTTAATTTCCACTGTAATCCATATATTATGTATATTGTATTGCCTTTTTTGGTGTCACCCTTGCTTGTACGGGTTCTCACTCCCTTGGTGGATGAGTTCTCTTACGTATGGGTAAGGGGTGTTACAAATTTATTCATCAAATTAATCATATTATCAAACATTTAACCTTATCATACACTAATTACAATTTAATCCTTTCATTAAATTTAATATTTCTTTAATTACATTTTCACTCTTATTCTTTTTTCCTTTGTTTCCCATTTTACCCTTAACTTTTCCATTAATTACATCTACATTCCCACATTTACCATAATACCATCCATGTCCCTTCTTTCTCACTAATTCCTTTTATATCCTTATTTTACACTTAATTACCATAATGTCATTACATATACTTTATATTTACACTTTTAACCTTACTTATTTTTAATTTCCACTTTTACCCCTTTTATTATTTTTAATTACCAATTTAACCTTTTTGCACTTAAATTCCACTTTTAACCATATAAATTCACTAAATTACATTTAGGTCCCATTTTCTCACTTAATTCATTTTTCATATATCTTACATTTACATTATACAATAATTACAATTAATACTAAATTCATCACTAAAAATCATTTCTTTATTTATGTAATCAACTTATTAACTATTTACACCTTGGTCCTTTAATTAACCTTACAATTTTAATAATTACGTTCATGTCCTCAACTTTTTCCATAATTCCAACTATATCCCTTCTTTTTCAATAATTATCGAAATACCCTTTAATTACTCTTAATTACCAATTTACCCTTACTTACATTTAATTTCCCTCTTTAACCTTAAACATTTTACCAAATTACATTTCGGTCCCTACTTTACTACCTTGATGCCAAATTACCATTTAGCCCCTATATTTTCACTTATTTATATAATTACCCTTTTTAGTCACACTTTTTACCTAACTTACTTCATACTTATCCATTAGGTGTAAAATTACCATTTTACCCCTAAACTTTCTATTTCCTTTATTTTTGTCTCATTCTCACTTATTTTCATAATTATGACTACTTTAGTCAACTTAATTGCATATTTCCCCTTTTGCACCTAATTTTTTATCAAATTACTATATTGCCCTTCCTTTTTCTTTTATTTACCATTATGCCATTAGTTAATTATATTTTCACATCTAATCACTTATTAACTTATAATTTAACATTTAATCCACTAATTAACTATATTTCCATATTTAATCACTTCTTAACTTATAACTTATCAATTAACCCACTAACTAATCATTTTCACGATAAATTACTGTTTAGTCCTAAAAGTACCATTTACAGTCAATTGTCATTTTCAATCCTTATCTTATCTTATCTTATCTTATCTTTATCATAATCATTACCATATCTTTATCCTTATCACCTAATCATTACTTTACATTTATCATTATCACTTAACTACATGTGTATCCATTTAATCATTCAATTGTTTCTTTCTTTACACTTTTCCACCATACTTTGTAATAAATCTCCTTTTAATCAATTCCATTCAACTTTTGCCCCTAGTAACACCCAGTAGTTATCACTGGACTAGATATGCGGGACTGGGCTCTATAGCCCTAAGCCTACCGAAGTGGCCACTAGGGGGCCAAATTACACTTCGGTAATATCGGAGTGGCCGCTAGGGGGCCAAATTACACTCCGACAACACTACACTTACACTTTACACTACACTGACATTTTATAAGTAGACTGTTATTGGTCTACACTTGCAAATCGCCATGACTTGCTACCGCAGCATACACTGACGTCCATATGGCTACCCATATATATATCCTGAACTAGATTTACTACCAGATCACTAAGGGCAATATACAATCATCATTCATTTCACTTTCTTTCCATTCAATTCACTTCCAATTCATTCAATATTCAATATACACTCATACATACCATGAGTTCACATAAATATACACTTATTTCATCATTTTCATATTCAATACTTTTAATCACATAATCATTCAAATTACATGTCATTTTTATCATAAATATCAATTTCATGCCTTAATTACCATTGCACACTATTAGTTCCTTTAATATTCAATTCGGCCAACATTCCATTAATTCATTAAGTATGTTTTTCATTCTTTTAATCATTCAATTAACTAAATCCCATGTTATACACATTGCTTACATTGTTAACTTATATAAAACACCAAAATATATTAATATTTTCCTTAGATATCAATTCGACTTAGGTTTTATTTCCTCACTAAGCTTACTTTTCTTTCTTTTAATCACTTCATTTACTAATTATCATGTTAAACATTGCTTATATATCACTTACATACATTAAATATCAAAATATTTTAAGAATTTCTAATATGTTCCATTCGGCCTCTCTTAGGGATATCATACTAATAAGTTTTAATTTAATCTAAGCATGTTTATACACTAATTTAAGTCGACTAATCATGAATATCAAGTTAGATTTAATTAAAAAAGTCATTATCTCATACCCACACCAAGACATAACCTAAAACTCAAACTAAATTAATCGAAATAGGAGGATTTTTTAACCACAAACCTCAAATCCTTGCTTAGCACTTCTCAATTGTCCTTTTTGATGCCTTAGCTTTAAGAGAAATCTTACACTCCTTGAGTTGCTACCATGGCCGAATATAAACACCCACAAAACATCAAAACAATGCTTCCTTTTTACAAACTAACATCATAAATGAACTCTACACCCTTGAAAACCCCTATAGGAGTCAATAAACCCAATTAAAAAATACCTTAAACACTTACCTCAAATTTGACCCTAAACCTTGATACTTAGTTTTCTTCACTTTCAATGCTCCAAATGGACTCCACTTGCTGTGTTTATGTTACAGAGGGACTGAGATTTATTTGGTAGGCTAAGATTTGGAGAAATATTGAAGAAAGAATAAAGAAAAAGGAGAAAAGAATGAGAAATAACATACGGTTTGGAAGGAAGAAAAGAAAGGCGGTGGAGAGTAGATTTCTCTAGAGAAATCTTGCCATTTGGTGCCTTATATAGTAGGAGATTGAACCGAATTGGTCTAACCTAAGCAGCCTGCGACGCGCATCGAACCCTGGGTGCCCCGAATGACCCGTTTTTAGGGTATCGAGAGGAGTTCATAGAACTTATAAGAGATTACAAGAGCGCCTATTTTGGGCAACAAGGAGGTGTTTTGGAGTCGCCACCCAATAAAATATTGGGAAAGGTCGTCTAGCCTCACTGAGCCTAAGACAGTGCATGTGTGTCTATTTTTGGCTCTCAGAGATATTTTGGAGGCCTCCTTCCCATAGAACATTGGAAAGATCATCTAATCTCGTGAAGCCTAAAACGATGCACATGCATCCATTTTGGGCAAGCCAGAGATATTTTGGACACCTCGTTCCAATAGAACACTGGAAGGATCATCTAACCTCTAGGAGCCTAAGACCATGCAAATTGAGCCTATTTTGGGCAACAAGAGATATTTTGGAGACCCCACCCCAATAGGACATTTAGATGGTCCTCTAACTCATTGAGCTTAGAATCAGAGAAGGTTCGGGACTTCCCATTTATTTATACCTTGATTAAATTATGATTGAGTTTTAGAGATAAAATTTCATTTTATTTTCTCATTCATTTCAATGCAATTAATTAAAGCGCAGATTATCAAGTATTTGAGAGCAGTAAATAAGATAAATTGAGCATAAAGATAAAAAAGGTGATAACTTACAATAAAACTAAGGGTGGAATACAACCCCCATTGTAAATAGCATGTAAATCATACACAAAATGGGGTGTTTATTAAGGATGAGGACATTGGTCCTCGCATGCATACGTAAAGAAAAAAATGTTAGAGGTGATGGTTTATTTGGATAAGAAAACTAGGACATTGGTCCCATTTTTATAAGAAGAAAATCCCAAATTAATTAATATAAACATTTAACCATTTTCATATTAGCGGAGTAAAGACAATATTTGTAATAAATGATACATGGAAATTCAAATAAAAAGAAACACGATAAAAAAATGAACCTAAATGATGTCCTCAGACTATCGCGGTGTCCTCCATTTTTTTAACACCCCAAATCCTAAAAAAATAATTAAACTCACAAAAATAAAAATCATGTAAGCATGATAATCGACAATAACATAAAAATGAAAAATGAATAAAGGCAAAGAATCTATAAAAATTTACCATGAAAAAATAAGGGAAAAATAAGAATAAAAAATAAGAGAAGAAAGCAAAGAAAGAAGAAGGAAGGCCCAGGGACGGCCTACATCGCGCGAGCGACGGCCGTCCTTGGGCCTACCGAGGGGTGAAGTCGGAACTCCTCGACAGCCCGTCGCTTGGCTGAGCGACAGCCGTCAGTGGAGCCTCTACTCGTCGGTTGTCCATGATCCAGAAAAAAAAATTAATTAAAGAACCACTTTTTTTTAATAAATAAATCTAACATGAAATAATTTAATATGAAAGGATAAATGCGAGAGAGGTTGATCCAGAATATTTACCCTCATAATATTACCTTTAAAGATGAATGTCGCGCGATTTCTACTCCTTGGATTCTACAAGGATTGATTAGTAGTGTGCAATTTTGGGAGATTTTTACCACCAAAATCATATTTTTAAAATCATATCAAGAAAAGAAAATTGTATTTTTCCTTCTCGATGTTTTGTAGCAATCATGATTGCTAAAAAAAAGGGCTGGACCGAATAAAAATGAATTGATTTCGCTTTCTCAGATTTGCCTTGGTTAGATTTGATGAAAACTTTTGATAAAGTTCCAAGCAAAGAAACTTTTTCGGGATTTTCGTGGGAAAACTTTCTATTTCTGATGAAAATTGCTAACCCTGAATAATGATCCTTAACCCCCTATTTATAGGTTTGGGAAAATATTTCAAATGAATTTAAATTTTGAATTTGAAATTTAAAAAGATTTATGAAATTAGAATCAAAACCGACTGATTTGCAAAATATTTCCAAAATCAAACTCGAAATTTAAAAGCATTTGAAAAGATTTTGAATATATTGAAAAATCTTGGAAATATATTTTGGAATCCAAGTAAATTTTAAAAAATCTTGTTAAATCTTGTTGTAGATCACTGACCGACAGGCATCGCTCATGGGCTACACTTGCCCTTTCAAGCGGCATGTAACCTCATGAGAGACAGGCAGTGAGGGCCCAGCCGTCACTCATGAGGAATAGGCACCTCTCGCATAAGCAATGGGCGTCGCTCAGTATGAGAGACGGTCTCTCACCCACGAGCAATAGGCGGTGCTCACCACGAAAGATATGCATCTCAAACGAGTGAAAGGCATCGCTCCCGTGAGAGACGGGCTCGTCCCGAGCAAGCGATAGGCGCTGCTCGCGTGAGGGAGGCCATCCTTTGGAATGAGCGATGGGCATCTCTCTTGAACAACGGGTCTCCTATCGGTGAACAAAAATCAAGATTTTCGATTGACTAACTCCTCCTAACGTACGGAAATATCCTATTATCAAGAAAAATCTTCAATCCTTGTAAATCCAAAGAGGGAAAGCTCGTAACTTTCATTCGTTTGCCTAGAAATAGGCATTGATATCTTCATCGGGTAACAGCCTAGGAGAATTATGTGTTTAATTATGTGAATTGGTTATGGCATGTGGTAGGATTCTAAAATCTGGAATTTTAATGTGTGTTCATTGGGACTTAATTGCATAAATGAAATTGTTTAAGTGACTAAAGTGTTAATGGGCTAGATATTGTTAGAGGGCTGGACTTGCATTGCATGGGTTTATGGACTTAAGAAAATTAGATTTGTAGATGGGCTTAACTAGGACTAATGAGGCTATGGGCTTAGTTTATATTAAGGTGGTTGAGTGGGCTTAAAGGATAGAAGTTCACTAGAGGGGGGCAGAATTGCAGCAGAGCCCATGATTCTTGCTGTAAATACCACATTGGACAGTGCATGCAGGAGAGAGATTTGTTTGGGTTGGTTGCATGGGGTCGCAGCTTTCCTTTCCATCTCCCTCTTTCAATTTCTGCTTTCTTCCTCTCACTCTCACATGTTTTCTCCTTTCTCTTTCTATCAAAATTTTTGTGTTTTCTCTCTATCTACATTCTGATATTTCCTCTTGGGTTATCAAGTAAAATTCTATTGCATCGTGGGTTAGAAAGGGGTTTGCATGTGAGTGTTTTCATCCTAGAAGGTAAGTGATTCGTTTAGCTCAAATTTCTCTTCTTCACCTATTATTTTGGTATCTTTGTAAATGGGGTTTTGACTCGTTGCATCTATTTCTGGATATGGGTTTTGTTGTAGTGGTAGAAACTAAGAGAGACAAAGAGAAGGCCAAGGTTGGTGAGCCAAGCACCAAGTGATTGGCAAGGAGCAACGGAGTACAGGTTTGAGAAACATGTGTTTTTGTATAATTTGATTGAGCATGTGTTCATGATTGTTTGATTGAAAGGAGTAAATTGATCTAGCATGTGTTGATAAAATGATTAAATGATAATAAGATGATTTGCCTCGAGGTTATATTTGCACGTTAGAATTAGTTATGATGAACATTGATAAATGAAAAGAATGAGTTAAATAAGGCAAAAAAAAATGTGCATGAAAGTCGTTGAGGCCTGTTGTAATTGGCGTGCAAATGAAAATGGTGAGCACAACTGTGTTCTAATAACCACAGCTGGGTGTGTGTGTGTCTGTGTGTGGGATATGAAAAGTGTATGTGCATGAGATTTTTGTTGATTAATCTTGCTAAATTATTGTTTATATCCCGTGTTAAATAATGTTAAGATGAACTTAAGCATGAGTAAGGGATAAAAATGCAGTGATTTGAAGTGATATGCATGTTAAAATGATTTTTGGGTTAAATCGATTTTTAAAGCAAGTGAGTTTTTAGTTAAAATCTGGGTTGGGATGATCTACACGGTGGTATGAAAGGGTCATACCACCGTGTGATTTCATTCTGTTCTCAAAAATTTCATGTTCTTATTTTACATGGCGGTAAGGAAATTTCATACCGCCAAGTAAAGTCATTATGTTTTCATGAACTTCTGTGTTGGGCATTTTACACGGGGGTAAGGCTATGCCATACCGCCATGTAAATGCATTCTGTTTTTAGGGATTTATGTACGCCATACTACATGGCGGTATGGTTTTTCCTTACAACTATGTAGGATGTCTTACACGGTGGTAAGATATTGTCATACTGCCGTGTAAATGCCTTCTATCCTAAAAATCGAAAGTTTCCAATTTTTTTCCTTTTTCATTTGTTAAACTTGATCTTATGTTGATCTTTATTTAGTGACACCTTAACCATTAAATGTTAACTAAGCATGTGATTATAATTGCGCATACATAAGTTTTATATTGGTGTATATGTATATACATAGGAATTTAGTCATCTGTTGTGATGAAAAAAACTGTGATGCAAAACTACAATGAATATAAGCTATGTGATGAGATATAACTGAATGATATTATAATGTTATATGTGCTTTAACGATGAAAACTGGACTTAATAATGTTTAGCCTGCGAGTCAAGTAGTGGATAGAGAGGCATGCCTATAGTGTCTAAGTGCTGCAGCCAAATGTGTCTGATTCCTTTGGAATTACTAATGCGATTTGAATCCAATTTGGATTCCTTAAGGCAAATTATTGAATATTTCTGTACCCACGGGTACCAAGGCGATAAATGTGTTTATATATGAATTGAATTTATCATACTCTTGAGTACAAATGAGATACCCGATTATCCGCGTCATTGATATGCAGGTAAGGCTTAATAACAAAAGAAATTAATCAATGAATATGCTTGTTTATGTGATGTGTATATGCATGCATGATGCGATGTGATATAATACGGTTAATCGCACAGCATAATCTTATCATGAGTTGATATGACAAGTGTCGTAACTTATTGTTGTGTTTGATAACTGCTAATAGTGAACTATCTATGAGGTTGCAAGCATGTTGCATGTATGAATATGAAATGTGAACGATGCCATGTATATTTTATTTGATGATTGGTAGCTATTTACATATGTATGCATAAATATGGTATATATGTTGTTGTTGTTTCTCCGTGAAGCGTTACCGCTTAGCACGGGTTTTCTATCCGTGTAGGTTCATCGGTGAAGTGACCCTAAGGATGTCCCCGCATTTTGGATGATCAACACATTAGGTCTCCATTCCTTAGTGTAGATTTTGAATACTTTTGTTAAGGCATGTAACTAATGAACTATGGTTGGCATGTAAAAACTATTATATAACTCAGTATGGGATGTAATTTTAATCTGACTGTATGGTTTTAAGTTAGCAATGTGAATGTTTCCGCTGCATGCGAACGAAATTAATTGGCCTAGAGTGTTGTATGATCATAGTATTGTATGTGATAAGTTTGAGCTTGCATGTTTTGAGTGCGGTGATAACCACTTCCAACCGCTGTAGCGTATCTATACGAGTGGATGGGAGTGGGGTGTTACAATTTAGTGGTAGTAGAACCTCGGTTTAGTCGTTTCTGGGCACAGTGTAGATATAATGCATAGAGATGTGTTGATCTAATGCGGGAGTCCTTATCTATCCCTCAGATCGATGGACCTGTCTCAAGATGCTAGAGAAGAGACTGCGAAAAGTGTGAATCCCAGAGATATGGAAGTGTCTGAATCTGGGCAATCTGCACCGGTTAGTTTGGGGCGAGAGGTGCCCATGTTTCCTTAGGAAGCGCTACTTAAAATGTCGCAAGACATAGCGAGGGTGTTTGACTGAGTGATAGCACCGAAAGCTCCTTTGGAATCCTTGAGGAAGCATGGGGTAGAAGTGTTCTTCAGAACTAGCTTGGATGAGTCTGCAAAAGCTGAATATTGGATTGAGAGGATCCAGCAGGTGTTGGATGAGATAATGTGCCCGGCTGAACAAAGAGTTGAATGTGTGGTGTCTGTTCTACAAGGAGTTGCATATGACTGGTGAAAGTTAGTATTGAGGCATCTAATGCTCCGGAATCCTATTACTTAGGAGTTCTTCGAGCATGAGTTCAGAAACAAGTATATTACCAAGGTGTATAAGGAAGCCAATTGGAACCAGTTCCTCAATCTGAGGCAAAGGGCCATGTCTGTGGCCAAATACGGGAAGGAGTTTAGTAGATTGAGCAAGTATGCACCTCTTGGAGTGCTTACGGAGGAGTTCAAATGTGAGCAATTTGAGGAAGGACTAATCGAGCAGATCAAGGCCTTGCTAATTTCTTTGACCACATCCCAGACTGTTACCTATTACCAGATTGTGCAAGTGGCCATGAGAGCCGAAAGATCTCTTGAGGTGCAGAAAGAGAGAATGCAAAGGAGAAACCCTAGTCGTGGTGGGGCACATTCAGTAAAACGGTCCAGAGATTCCCCTACAGCACCTCCAGCTGAATCTGTGAATAGTCCCGCTACTAGAGGTAGAAGGCAAGGATCATCGCATGCACCTGGTTCTGGTAGGGGTGCAACAGGTAATAAGAGTGAAGTGCATGAATGCCCTCATTTTGGTAAGAGGCATAAAGGGGAGTGTTGGAAGGTGACTGGGGCTTGTTTTAGATGTGGAAGTAATGAGCATTACTTGGCTAACTGTCCCAAGGCATATAAAGTGGTTGAGAATCAACAAGAGGCTAGCCATGGTGGGTCAAATTTGCCTCCAGCTCACCGAGGTAAAGGTAGAGGATGTGGTCGTGGTAACCAGTCCTAAGGTAGAGCTGAGTCTGAAACTGTGAATAGACCTCCCACTGCACCAGCCCAAGCATATGCCATGGAAGCTAAAGAGGATCAGGATGCACCTGAAGTCATTGCAGGTTCTTTTCTACTTAATGATACAGAAACGCTTGCATTGATTGATCCTGGATCTACTCATTTATATGTATGCTCTAAGAGAATTTGTAAAAAGATGCCTGCTGCTAATTGCTTGAATTATGATATATGCGTAACTAGTCCTTTGGGGAATGTGGTGAAAGTGAATAAGTATATAGGGGTTGTCCATTAGTGGTTCAAGAACATGTGTTTTTAGTAGACTTGATTGAACTTGTAATGGCCCAAATACCGGACTAGAAGGATCAAAGTGTAATTTTAGTGACATCATGATAATCGCAGTGTTGAACAGTGTAGGGAGTGAGTTTGCCAGTGTCAAACTTCAGTGTTAAGTGTGTTAAAAATATAGTGATTCCGGGACGAGTGACATCAAGGTGGCTATACAGCGGACCCGACTGTCCGGCGCCCGAAAAATTTTAATTTCGCAAAAATGATCTGTGGGTCATAAGGAGTCTAGTGGTGAAATCGAAACTGAAAACGGAGTTAAATCGACCTTCGAAAGTCATTCTAGAGTTGGCCTCCGGTTCGGTTCAATTTGAACCGGGGTTTGACCGAGGGGTTATGAGGGGCTTATGTGGCCCAATAGAAGTTAAGTGTGTCAAATAATATAATGGAAGTGATTTTTGTGAATTCTGATAGTTGTATAGTTATATTTTACGGCAGAAGGAAAATTGATCGAATCGGACCGATTTAAGTGAACCGGTGCCCAAATAGACTCCAATTGAGCTGAAAATTTTGCAGAGAGCCTATTTTTGATGTCTTAAGATCAATGGAATTGGTTAGAAGTGAAAATATTGAGGGTCCCATATAGATCCTTTAAAAAGTGCAAATGAACCGAAAAACCAAAATTTTGGTCTAAATCAGTCGAACCACCTCGATTGGACCGGTTCGGTTCATTAGAGGACTATATAAAGGGAGAAATGGTTGGATTTCTTTAGAAAAATCCAGCCAAAGTCGGCATTATCCTCCCCCTTCAAAATCAAATTGCTCTCATCACTTTCTCTTCCATTTTTCTTCTCTTCTACTCCAATTTCTTCTCAAATCTTAGCTCCCTAACTAAAGTTCAGCTCCTCTATAATCCTATAGCAGTGTTTGGAGTTCATTTGGTGCACTAGAAGTGGGTGAAATGAAGAGATCAAAGGTTAAGGTGAGTTTTTGGGTTTTTGATTCAAGAGTTTTTAAATTGTTTTATTGGTCCCTATAGAGGTTTTTGGGGCTGTAGAACACGTTTATGAGGTTAGATTTTACTTTTGAAGCTTAGTTTTGATGATATGGATGTTTTTCTATTCGGCCATGGCAGGTTCTTTAAGGGAAAGGGAAGATCCTCATGCCAAAGGGGAAGATAAGAAATCATAGAGTGATATAGAGCTTGAAAAGGGGTTTGTGGTTACTAAATCTACACTTTTCCTAATGTTTATGTTGATTTTAAGGTTATGTCTAAGGTTAGGTATAGGATAATAATGTGTTTAATTAAATCTAATGTGATATTCATGTTTAGTGGACTTCAATTAGTGTAGAAACATGACTAGATAAAATTAAAACAAAATGGTATGAAAAACCTAATGAAGGCCGAATGGTATTCCTAAGAAAAACCTAAGTTCTAATGAGTTTTAATGCTAATAAATGATGCTTATTGCATGTATAATTAGTATAATGCATGATTAAGTGAATAAAAGAATTAAAAGAAATCATAGTGAAGAAATGGAAGTGAGGCTGAATGGTATGTGATGGAATAAAGTGAAATACATAATGATTTTTGGCATAATTATGGTATATGTGACAGATACAACTTGAAATAAGTGTAATTGAATGACTAAGAGAAATTATAGTGCATGATATGAAAAATAGTAACCTTGGCCGAATGGTGTGCATAGTGATACTTGTGTATATTTTGATGGTATATGTAATGTAATGGCATAAAGTGACTATATATTGACAAGTGAGTGTATGCGCAAAGTGGTAAGTGAAAAAGAGATGTATGATGAATTTTACATATTGACATAATGTGATACTTAATAAAATTTTGAGAAAATATTGCCCTTAGTAGTTATCTGGTAGTGAAATCTAGTCCAGGATATAATTGGCTAGCCATAGGGATTCCACACTGTGGCATGAGTCATGGCGACTCACTATTGATAGGCCAATGAAGGCTTATCACAGTGTTCAGTGATAATTAGTGTTCAGTGTAGTGCAGTGTAGTGAAAATGACCCTATTGGGATCATTTTATAGTGAAATGGGTTTGTGGGGGCCATGTCCCGCATATCCCGTCTGTAGATTTTCTACCGGGTCCATACTAGGGGCATACTGGTAATTATGTGTTAAAAATAGTTAAAATAGTGAAATTGGTGAAAATGAGTGAAAACAGGACTAAAATGAAGTAAATAGAAAGTTTAGAGGTAAAACGAAAATTTTACTAAAAGTTGATAAAAAGTGGTGAAAATAAGTTAAAAGGGTAAGTGGAAGGGTAAAATGGTAATTTTAGTGAAATATGGTGTTAAAATAGTGAAGCAGTGACAAAGTGTTAAAATAGGGATTAAAATGTAATTTGGCTAAATTGTAAGTTAAAAAGTGGTAAAATGAAGTAATAAGGGTATAATTGTAATTGGATAAGTTAAATAAGGGTAAAAGTGGAAAATAAGCATGAAAGTGATTAATAGTGTAAATATTGGATAAATAAGGGCACTTTGGTAATTATGTCTAATAATGAGGACATAAGTGTAATTGTGTCAAAAGATGGGATATAAAGGGAATTTATGGAATTGTGAGGACATAATGGTCATTAATGAAAAAGGAAGGACATAGATGGAATTAATAGAAATGTTGAGGAAATAAATGGAAATTTAGTGAAAAAGATTAGAGAATAAAGTGTAATTATGGGATAATAAAGAATGTAGTGAGAATATTTTATATAGATTAATTAAGTGATTAAATAAATAATAGTATCATTAATTAAGTGACTAAATAAGTGATTAAAAATAATATGTGAAAATAATAAGGATAAATAATTTTGTAGTATGTTAATTAAATAGAATTACATAGGAAATTTATAGATTGGTAACCACCACTGGGCATTCTAATGCTCAGTACGTAGTTATTTTTGACTGCGTGTAGGTACCCCATAGGCCGGAGCAGCATACCTCATAATTTTGGTGGAGCAAGCGAATGAAGCAGAAGTTGTTTTTATTTTGTGTACGTTTTGGTTTTGGCATGTATATACAGCTAAACTAGTATTTGATTTGGGCATGTAATGTTATAAAGCATATATTATCTGTGAGGATTATTTTGTGACTGTGTGATGAACGACGGATGAGAATGTATGGATATAGGATGATTTTGTTATTGTGCCCTTGCTGGGACTGTGGTTTTTTCAAACATGCAGGTTTGGGCAGTGCAAATCACAAACCGTTATACTGCCGAAATTTATACCAAATGAATAGTAAATGAGACAATTATAGGTAAAACGGTAGCTAAGTGATCTAGTGTGAGTGCTAAAGTGATATGTAAAATGAATAAGTGGTTAAAGTGATAAGTGGACCTAGTGACATTAATAGTAAGTGAAAAAAAAAAATTTACTCGTGATTTTTACTAAGTGAATAACAATTAATCGATCATGGTAATCGCATGGTATTGATAGGTCGGCAGTATACATATAGGGTATAAGGGTGTTACAGAACTACCCTTCGATGATTTTGATTTAATTTTGGGTATGGATTGGTTGAGTAGGCACATTGCCGTGGTTGATTGTAAGAGGAAGACCGTTGTGCTTAATAGTTGTGAGGGAATTAAAGTAACCGTGAGGGGTCGTTGTACTAATCCTTTGGCTAATGTGTTGTCGGCTATACAAACATGTTGATATTTGAGAAAGGGTTGTGAGGCTTTCTTGGCCTTAGTCTTGGATTCTAGAAGGGACCAAGTTAGAATTCAGGATATCCCAACTGTGAGGGAATTTCCTGATGCTTTTCCAGAAGAGTTGGCTGGTGTACCGCCAAGGAGAGAAGTGGAATTGTCCATAGATATTGTGCCCGGTTCAGTGCCTATGTCTAAGGCACCCTATCAGATGGCTCCGAGTGAGTTGACGGAATTGAAATTGCAATTGCAAGAATTGTTGGATAGGGGCTTCATTAGGCCGAGTGCGTCTCCATGGGGAGCACCAGTGTTATTCGTCAAAAAGAAAGGTGGATCTATGAGGGTGTTCATTGATTCTAGGCAACGAAATAAAGTGACAGTGAGGAGCAGATATCCTTTGCCAAGAATTGAAGATTTGTTTGATCAGTTGAAGGGAGCTGGTGTGTTCTCAAAGATTGATCTAAGATCATGGTATTACCAACTACAAGTTATGAAGGAGGATATCCCTAAGACCGCATTTAGAACTTGCTATGGGCATTATGAATTCCTCGTGATGCCATTCGGGTTGACAAATGCGCCTGCTGCATTTATGGACCTAATGAATAGGGTGTTTAGACCATGTTTGGATCAGTTTATGGTTGTGTTTATTGATGACATCTTGGTATATTCGAAGAATGGGAAGGTGCATGAGCAGCATTTGAGAACTGTGCTTCAAACCTTAAGAGAACACCAGTTGTTCGCAGAGTTAAGCAAGTGTGAGTTTTGGTTGAAGGAGGTGGCCTTCTTGGGTCACACTGTCTCCGCCGAAGGTGTTAAGGTGCATCCGGCTAAGATTGAGGCAGTGGTGAATTGGAAACCCCCTAAGAATTTGTTTGAAGTGCGAAGCTTCTTGGGTTTAGAGGGGTATTACCGTCATTTTGTTCAAGGGTTTTCAGTGATTACTTCTCCTCTTACCAAGCTGTTGCGTAAGGGAGTTAAGTTTGAGTGGTAAGATAAGTGTCAAGCCAGTTTCGAGCAGTTGAAAAGGATGTTAGTTGAAGCACCAATTTTGATTCAACCAATTCGGGTAAGGAGTATGCTTTGTATAGCGACGCTTCTAGAATTGGATTGGGATGTGTATTGATGCAAGAAGGTAGGGTAGTGGCTTATGCTTCAAGGCAGTTGAAGCCGCAAGAGCAAAATTATCCTACTCACGATTTGGAGTTGGCCACAGTAGTGTTTGTTTTGAAGATTTGGTGGCATTACTTGTATGGCGAGAAATGTAAGATCTTCACAGACCATAAGAGCCTTAAGTACTTGCTCACTCAAAAGGAGCTGAACTTGAGGCAAAGAAGGTAGCTGGAATTGTTTAAGGATTATGACTACGTCGTGGACTACCATCCGGGTAAGGCCAATATCGTAACGGATGCTTTGAGTAGAAAGTCAGTTTTAGCCTTGCTATTGTAAAGGTTTAAGTGGAGATTCGATTCTGATGGCACTTTAGTGGCACAGTTGAAAGCGAGGCTAGTGCTAAAGGATGAGTTGGGTAATGCACAAAAGAGTGATCCCAAGCTACAACAAATTGTTTAGTCAGTGAGAAACGGGGACAAGACTGATTTTTCAGTAAGTGAAGATTGTGTGTTGTGCTATTGAGGGTGACTATGTGTTGCTAATGATAAGAAGCTAAAAAAAGAGATTGTTACATGAAGCGCATAACACGGTGTTCACTATGCATCCAGGCAGTACCAAGATGTACCAAGATTGAAAGTAATTTTATTGGTGGTCTCGCATGAAAAAGGATGTGACGGATTATGTTTCTAAGTGCTTAACATGCCAACAAGTGAAGGCAGAACATCAGGTTCAACATGGGTTATTGAGTCCTATTCCAATTCCCTAGTGGAAGTGGGATAATATAACCATGGACTTTATTTCGAGTTTGCCAATGACGTCAAGACAGCATGATTCTGTATGGATAGTAGTTAATCGGTTTTCAAAGTCGGCTCATTTTACACCGATTCAGCTTGACTACTTAATGGATCGGTTGGCTGATTTGTATGTAAAGGTTATATGGTATCCCTCTGTCCATTGTTTCTGATAGAGATTTGAGGTTTACTGCAAAGTTCTTGAAGGGTTTGCAAACTGCTTTGGGCACGAGGTTGAATTTCAGTATGGCTTTCCACTCGAAAACTGATGGATAGTCAGAAAGGGTCATTCAAGCGTTAGAAGATTTGCTTCGGGCAAGTGTGCTTGATTTTTCGTAGAGTTGGGATAGGTACATTCAATTAATGGAGTTCGTCTATAATAATAGTTATCAAGCGAGTATTGATATGGCACCATTTGAAGCTTTGTATGGTAGGAAGTGTCGAACCCCAATTTGTTGGACTGAATTGACTAAGTATAGGGTTATTGGGACAAATTTGATAAGGGATACAGAAGAGAAAGCAAAATTGATTCAGCAACGGTTGAAAGCTGCAAGTGATAGGCAGAAATTGTATGCGGATTTGAAGAGGAAAGACATTAAGTTTGATGTGGGCGATAAAGTGTTTCTTAAGGTATCTCCGTGCAGAAAAGTGTTAAGGTTTGGTAAGAAAGGAAAGCTAAGTCCGAGGTTTATTAGGCCATACGAGGTATTGGAAAGAGTGGGTTCGGTGGCTTACCGATTAGCCTTACCACCGGCTTTGTCTAAGATCCACGATGTATTCCATGTGTCAATGCTTCGGAGGTATCGTTTGGATGAATCCCACATAATTCGAGTACAGGATTTGCAAGTGCAACCAAATTTCTCTTATGATGAGAAACCTTTTGAGATTCTTGCTAGAGAGGTGAAACGGCTACGGAGCAAGGAAGTTCCGTTGGAGAAGGTGCTTTGGAAACACCACGGGATGGAAGAGGAAACATGGGAACCAAAAGCGGCTATACGAGATTAGTACCCTTATCTCTTTGAATCAGGTATGAATTTCGCGGACGAAATTCTTATTAGGGAGGTGAGTTGTAACAGCTCGTATATTAACCTATGAGCATTATGTGCTTAATTATGTGAATTGGTTATTTCATGTGGTAGGATTCTAAAATCTTGAATTTTAATGTGTGTTCATTGGGACTTAATTGCATAAATGAAATTGTTTAAGTGACTAAAGTGTTAATGGGCTAGATATTGTTAGAGGGCTGGACTTGTATTGCATAGGTTTATGGACTTAAGAAAATCAGATTTGTAGATGGCTTAACTAGGACTAATGAGACTGTGGGCTTAGTTTGTATTAAGGTGGTTGAGTGGGCTTAAAGGCTGGAAGTTCACTAGAGGGGGGCAGAATTCCAGTAAAGCCCATGATTCTTGCTATAAATGCCACCTAGGATAGTGCATGTAGGAGAGAGATTTGTTTGGGTTGGTTGCATGGGGTGGCATATTTCCTTTCCATCTCCCTCTTTCATTTTCTGCTTTCTTCCTCTCACTCTCACACGTTTTCTCCTTTCTCTTACTCTCAAAATTTTTGTGTTTTCTCTCTATCATCATTCTGATATTTCCTCTTAGGTTATCAAGTAAAATTCTGTTGCATCGTGGGTTAGAAGGGGGTTTGCATGTGAGTGTTTTCATTCTAGAAGGTAAGTGATTCATTTAGCTCAAATTCTTCTTCTTCTCCTCTTATTTTTATATCTTGGTAAATGGGGTTTTTGTAACACCCCAAAACCACCCCAGTAGTTTGAGCCTGTCCGTGTCTGTATGTGTGTATTTTTATGTGTTGCATGTATGTGTTAATTTGGATTATTTATTTAATTTATGTGTGTGTGTGTGTATTAGTTTGAGAAGAGGAGATAGGTTAATGTGAGAGTGAAGGTATGGAGGTAGGGTGTGAGCAAGAGAAAGCTTTGTGTGCGTGTTAGAGTATGGGAGTAGGGTGTGTTAGGGGGCATTTGTCCTATGGGGAGAGTGACATGTGGCATAAGGGATAAGTTAGCATTTAATGGGTTTGAGAGAGAGAGAGAGAAGGCAGCTTTCCCTTTTGATTCCCGTTCTTCTTCTCCTTCCTCACGCCACTCTCTTCTTTTCTTTTTCTTCTTCTTCGTTCTTCCTTTTCTTTGCACAATCTTGCTCCCTCTTCTTTATTTGAGTAATTAGAGTTGTTTAGATTGTGATTTTGAAGCTCAAAGGTGAGTAGGGGTTATGGATGTCTTAGATTTTCTTCTTCCTCTTCTCTAGGTTTGATATAATTATATATGTATATGTGGGTTATTATAGAATTAATTATAGTTGTTGTGGGTTTGTGGTTCAGAGGAGTCTCCTAGACCGGAAAAAGGGAAAGAAATCGCTAGCGGGAGCAGAGCTCACGAGTAGGAGCAGAGGAGATAAGGTTTGGGAACATTTGTTTCATATATGTATGTGTGATTTGAGTTGGGTTTTGGCATTTTTAGCTTCGATTGGAGTTACGAATTGAATATGTATAGCTTAAATTGAAATTAGCATGATATGTGATGCTAGAGAATGAATATTGTTGAAGGATTTGCAAGAAATCATGTGAATAGTTGCAATTGTTGTTAAATGTACTGTTTTAGAATTTCTTGGAATTGGGCATGCATGTGGCTTGATTTAATTAAGATAAATGGGGATAAAGCTGGGTTTTTAATTATGTTATGAGTTGTGGATGCTTGTATTGCTTAATTTTGAAGTTTAGAATCAATTTTGGAAGTTTGGATGTGATTTATATGTGATTTCTGCAGAATTTGGGTGTAAGAGCTGAAAAACCCGTATCTGTCGCGATCGCGACACCGTCGCAAGCGCGACAGAGTGCGGAAGTTTCAGCCCTCGCGCCGGCGCGAGAAGTGTCGCGCCGAGGAGCTCGACCAAGCTTTCTGTCGCGAGCGCGACAGAGAGCAGCACCCATGCCTTCTCGCGAGCACGAGGTCACTCGCGATCGCGAGATGAGGCGGGGAAGTGTATTTTGGCTTCTGTCGCGAGCGCGACAGGCGTAATTTCCAAACCTGATTTCTTCTCCTTTTTGCTTAATGACTTGATTTCTTTCGCATGCACTCTTTTATTAAAGCCTTGAATACCTATTTAAATGAATAATATGTATGTTGATTTGACAAGATTTCGTATAACTTGCTAATGTCGGATAAGTGGATAGTTAGGCATGCCTAATAGAGTTATGTGTTGCTGCAGCTATGTGTACGATTTTGGAGCCTGATCAGGTCCCCCGATCGGATCCTCGCGATCCTTCTATTTGAGTCTTTCTTAAGATTCTACGTGAAAACAATTTGGAACAAAAATAAAAAGAATGTTTTGATACCTTCGGGTATCTATGTATTTATAATACGATACCGATACTCTCAAGTATTTATGTGTACTCGTTATCCACTCATTATGATTAAGCAGGTGTCAGTGTGTCCTTGTACAAAAATTTTGGATGATAATATAAATATTTGAATTAACTATATATGATTCTATATCTATAATTGTATCATTATCATGTGCTTTCTATTGTCGTCACTGTGAGCGGCGGTTATGCATTTGTGTTTCCCCACTAAGCGATTTCACTTAGCACGGGTGTTTATCCGTGCAGGTGTGGAAGGTTTTGGTACGCATGGTCTGGGCGTGTCGCATCGGGAAGGCCAACGCAACTAGAGATTGAAGTTTTGTAGTATAGGCTTTCCTTTCTTTTGTAATAGATATAATGTTTTGTTAGCCCTTCGAAACAGTGTACTTTGGACTTTTGTTTATTGGTCTTTTTGTCTTTTTTTTTGTAATCTAATGTAAGATGTAATGACCTCTTTTTGTATATTAATAAAAGTATTCACTTCGTTCAGTATCACTCTTCTTTCTTTCAAAGTTTTTCTTTAACTTTGATATGTCACTTTGTATGCGATGTTTTCCTATTTGTACTAGTGGGATGTGACACTCCTATCTAACTTGGATCCTTCTCCCTCTAATCCGAGGAGAAGTCTCCATGGTATAGGTTGGGGTGTGACAGTTTTGACTCCTTGCATCTATTTCTAGATATGGGTTTTGTTTTAGTGGTAGAACCTAAGAGAGACAAAGGGAAGGCCAAAGTTGGTGAGCCAAGCACCAAGTGATTGGCAAGGAGCAAAGGAGTAGATGTTTGAGAAACATGTGTTTTTGTATAATTTGATTGAGCATGTGTTAATGATTGTTTGATTGAGAGGAGTAAATTGATCTAGCATGTGTTGATAAAATGATTAAATGATAATAAGTAGATTTGCCTTGAGGCTATATTTGCATGTTAGAATTAGTTATGATGAACATTGATAAATGTTAAGAATGACTTAAATAAGGCAACTAAAATGTGCATGAAAGTCGTTGAGGCCTGTTGTAATTGGCGTGGAAATGAAAATGGTGAGCACAACTGGGTGTGTGTGTGTGGGATATGAAAAGTGTATGTGCATGAGATTTTTATTGATTAATCTTGCTAAATTGCTACTCATATCCCGTGTTAAATAATGTTAAGATGAGCTTAAGCATGAGTAAGGTATATAAATGCAGTGATTTGAAGTGATATGCATGTTAAAATGATTTTTGGGTGAAATCGGTTTTTGAAGCAAGTGAGTTTTCAGTTAAAATCTGGGTTGGGGTGATCTACACGGTGGTATGAAAGGGTCATACCATCGTCTAAGTTTATTCTATTCTCGAAAATTTCATGTTCCTTATTTTACACGGCGGTAAGGAAATTTCATACCGCCATGTAAAGTCATTCTATTTTGATGAACTTCTTTGTTGGGCATTTTACACGGGGGTAAGGCTATGCCATACCGCCGTGTAAATGCATTCTATTTTGAGGGATTTGTGTACGGCATACTAGACCGCGGTATGGTTTTTCCTTACAGCCGTGTAGGATGTCTTACACGGCGGTAAGATATTGCAATACCGCCGTGTAAATGCCCTCTGTCCTGAAAATCAAAAGTTTCCAATTTTCGTCCTTTTTGATTTGTTAAACTTGATCTTATGTTGATCTTTATTCAGTGACACCTTAACCATTAAATGTTAACTAAGCATGTGATTATAATTGCGCATACATAAGATTTATATTGGTGTATATGTATATATATAGGAATTTATGCATATGCTATGATGAAAAAAACAGTGATGCAAAACTACAATGAATATAAGCTATGTGACGAGATATAACTGAATGATATTATAATGTTATATTTGCTTTAACAATGAAAACTGGATTTAATAATGTTTAGCCTGCGAGTCAAGTAGTGGATAGATAGGCATGCCTATAGGGTTTAAGTGCTACAGCCAAATGCGTCTGATTCCTTTGGAATCACTAATGCGATTTGAATCCAATTTGGATTCCTTAAGGCGAATTATTGAATATTTCTGTACCCACAGGTACCAAGGCGATAAATGTGTATATATACTGATTCAATTGAATTTATCATACTCTTGAGTACAAATGCGATACCCGATTATCTGCGTCATTGATATGCAGGCAAGGCTTAATAATAAAATAAATTAATCAATGAATATGCTTGTTTATGTGATGTGTATATGGATATGAATATGCATACATGATGGATGTGATATAATACGGTTAATGGCAAAGCATAATCTTATCATGAGTTGATATGACAAATGTCGTAACTTATTGTTGTGTTTTATAACTGCTAATAGAGAACTATCTATCAAGTTGCAAGCATGTTACATGTATGAACATGAAATGTGAACGATGCCATGCATATTCTGTTTGATGATTGGGAGATATTTATATATGCATGCATGAATATGGTATATATGTTGTTGTTGTTGTTGTTTCTCTACTAAGCGTTATCGCTTAGCACGCGTTTTCTATTCGTGTAGGTTCGTCGGCGAAGTGACCTGCGGATGTCCCCGCATTTTGGATGATCAACACATTAGGCCTCCGTTCCTTAGTGTAGATTTTGAATACTTTTGTTAAGGCATGTAACTAATGAACTATGGTTGGCATTTAATAACTATTATATAACTCAGTATGGGATGTAATTTTAAGTAGACTGTATGGTTTTAAGTTTGCGATGTGAATGTTTCCACTGCATGCGAACGAAATTAATTGGTCTAAAGTGTTGTATGATCATAGCATTGTATTTGATAAGTTTGAGCTTGCATGTTTTGAGTTCGGTGACAACCACTTCCAACCGCTATAGCGTATCCATGCGAGTGGATGGGAGTGGGGTGTTACAGTTTGGCAATGAACCTGCTAATATACTACAACTTACCCAAAAAGCTTTTGACGTCTTTTCCTTCTGAGGCACTGACATTTCTTTGATAGCCTTGACCTTGTTTGGGTCGATCTCAATTCCTCTCTAGCTGACTACATGTCCTAACAATTTCCCTGAAGTGACACGGAAAATGCATTTCTTGGGGTTTAATCATAGATTATACTTACCGATCCTCTGAAAGAACTTTTCCAAAGCCTCAAAGTGACCTTCTCTGGTGGTTGACTTTGTCATCATGTCATCCTCATATACCGCTACCTCCTTGTGGATCAAGTCATCTAGGATCCTTGTTGCCATTCTCTGATAAGTCATGCCCGAATTATTCAAACCGAATGGCATTACTCTATAAGCAAGCGTCCCCCACTCAGTGATAAAGGCCATCTTGATTCGATTGACTAGTCTGTTAAGAATCTGATTGTCGCCTGTGTAACCATCTACGAAGCTGTACATCATGCAAGCAGCTGTGCTGTTTACTAATACGTCGATGTGAGCCTGTGGAAAGTCATCCTTCGGACAAGCTTTGTTCAAATCTCGGTAATCCACACACACTCGTACTATGCCATTCTTTTTGGCCACCGGGACGACATTGGCCAACCAGGTCGAATATTGCTCTTCAATCAAGAACTTGGCCTCAATTTGTTTGTGGATCTCTTCTTTCACTTTCTCAGCCCATTCTGGCCTAAGTCTCCTCAGCTTCTGTTTGACTGGCTTGTAGTCAGGGTATCTTGGGATAGCGTGTTTTGCGATCTACCCTCGGCATATCTTCATAGGTCCAAGCAAAGACTTTTTCATGTTTTCTTAAAATTCTCTCAAATGTTGACCTCTCAGCAGGAGTTAGATTAGATGCTATTAAGATTTCTTTCGGGTTTTCCAAAGTTCCAAGATTAAATGAAGTGGCATCAGTTGAATCTATGTCAAATATAAATAAATCATGATCATGATTATGCATAGTGAAATAATAAAAAATATCGCACAAGTAAGCAAAATTGTTCATGTTATTAATAGAACTGCAAATGTCATCAACATTATCAAAAATTTCAGGAATAAACAGAAAATCTAAATCATCTTCTTCTACTTTCTCAGCCAACGTGGATGCTGTAGCCAACAGTTGTTCATCAAACTGGCATTTTGGAGGCTTTGTAGCGACCTCCTGTGAAACTTCCACCTGCTCTCCTGCAGCCTCATCTTCCATCTTTCCCTTCGTCTTTAAATGAGTAGTCATTAGTTTCCCAGTAATGACCTCGCGGGTGCTTTGAGGTCCCAAACTGTCTCCTTAGTCATGATTTCCTCATCCCAAAAACTGTCTGCTGGCTTGATCAATACAATGTCCAAATCAAAGACATCATTGAAGACCTCGAAACCCGGCACAATTCTTCCATCAACCCACTAAGGTTCTGCTTCCCCCGTATAGGAACATGCTGAAGCTACTGGCGCAAAACTTTCCTTGATATGGTGGATCCTATCTACTGACTTCTTTCCCCTCTTCACAATACTTTTATACCCAAGGCCCCTTCTATCCTTCTGGCCTCTTGTAGCAATGGTTGTCGGCAGTCCCTGTAAGTTCTTGCCCAAACCTGCACCAGGGAGGAAAGACATCCTCTTCGTCATGTTTACTACTTGAGGGCTCCCTTCAATGTGTTCTTCCCCATCTATTACGGCGACATGACACCGACTGAAGGGCTATCTGGTGATTTCTAGCACTGAGACCTAATTCTCCCTTGCGGCTCTTATTGTCATTACTTGTCCCTCGCGGGGAATCTTAACCATCTGGTGCAAAGTGGAGGCACCCCTCCTAGCTTATGGAGCCAGGGCCTACCTAAGAGGGCTGAGAAATTAGCAGGAATAGGAAGGACCACAAATTCCACTTCCGTCTTAATTGGCACTGTCTTGACCACCGCCTTGAATGATTGCATAATAATTACATATACGAAAGGCTATAGAAATACAAGATCCAAAATACAGAAGCTGAATATAATACAAAACTTCTAACTCCTATGTGGCCGACCTTGCAGATGCGCGACTCGAACAGAACAAAACCTGCCACCTGCACGGGAAAAGAACCCGTGCTAAGCGATAAATGTTTAGTGGGGAAAGCACACAAGCAATATGGACGACCATTCACAATGGTCGTCAAGGCATAACACATTCACAATGGTAAATACGGACATTCATAACACATATAAAAATCAGGCTTGCATAGAAAGGCATTCCGTCAAAAACTCACATTCATATCCATATACTTATGTCGAAAATAAGCCGAAGCAGACAAAACACCATACACGATACAAGTATCATCATGCTGAACTACATACAATTTCACATGCATATACTTGCCAGGGTATCGGACATCAGCACCTTACCGTTCATAGTGGCATGACATTTATACATGCAATTGTCATGACCAATTACTCATACATTATCTAAAAACCCATTCACATGTTATAAGATTACCATGCTAAACTGCACACAATTATCATGCCAAGAACAGGAGCTAATTAAACCTACTTTCTGTCAGTCATACTACCCACACTAGCCGAACCCAAGGGAATATGCCAAAACACCACACTTCCACTGCAAGACTCTTTCACATAAAATATCATGCCATACTCATAGACACATGACAACATGACGAAGATACTACAACAGTTGAGACCAAAGGAACAAATAGCAAAATATTACATTCAGAGCATACACAAGCTCAAGATTAGATTCTTAAACACTTTAACTTGCCTCATCATCATCCATTAATGCACATACACTTACCAAAGCCGATCCACATGCATTGTACCCCAGATAATACATATGTAATCATTCAATAGTCCAGATCGCCTTATCATGCATACTAATTCACATGCTACCATAATAATTAACGGTACAGAATCACACTCATAGACATACTAATTAACCATATCAATCTGTAATTTAAGCTCACTTTCGTATACATATTATTTCATATGCTTATAACCTAACTAGTCGAATTCACATTCTCATAAGAATAACATAATAAAATTTATTCATGGCGTTTGAAAGATTATGTTCACAGTCATGAACGTTTTAATTTCAGTACTTATATCCATAACTGATGGTATAAGAATACATTCACAATATGATATACATATATATATATATACAGATAAATATGCCCAATTCACCTGTTTAAGTCACATTCAACCGATTCAGAGGTTCATAATCACATTTGAGTACATAACTGATTCACATGTCCAGAATTATGCTCATTTGAATATCACATTCTCTTGTTCATATCAGACAAAACAAATAGAATACCTGCTGACTCAAAATAGTGGATAACGAGTGTACTGAGGGTACCTTACGGGTACGAATCGATTACTGAGGGTACCTCACAGGTACAAATCAAAAGTCATTTCATTTTTATTAAAAACACAATATTTTTACTGAGGGGGTCTTAAACAAGATCCAAATACTAAGGGGTTCGCGAGGAACAAAATGAGGGACCTGATCGGGGTTCGAACTGAACTGAGGGCTGCTGCTAAAAGACTCTATTAGGCATGCCTAACTATCCACTAGACTGACTCTCGTAGGTCATACATAAGCGACAGCATGTTTCAAGTCACATGTCATAGTTTATCATGCACAATACTGAGTATAATAGGCATATAAATAAGTTTATACTGCCCACGTGCATCATCCAAGTCATATGTCAATTAATAAAATGTATATATATCTATATATATATATATACACACAAGTATGTCATCATGCATAATCCGGAGTCTAAAAGACAAACACATATGTTCATAATATCAATCATACCTCATACAATTCATATTATGAAGCATGCAATATAATTCAATCAACACACTTTAGCACTATTCAATATTCTAAAACATATCAGAATTAATTGCGGGACCATATTATGCCAATACTTCACGACGCATAATCTTAATCATGGAGTGATACAATATACACTTCATTTGAAGAGATCGAGGTATTACCCATATAAAGGCATATAAAAGCATGACATGTATCATACAGTAGTGTAAGTCCATTCAAAAAAGATAAGAAATTCATTTTTGTGTTAAAACCGGGAAATTTAAGAAAATAGGCCGAATGGGGTGACCAACAAGGTTGGCCGGTCACGAGTCATGACTGGCATCACAACTCGTGACTGGCCTCCTCAACTGGCTGGTCACGAGTTGTGACTGGGAGTCACGCCTCGTGACTGGCTTCTTCCTTTTGCTGGTCACGAGTCGTGACCTGTCCACCTCCTCTGGCTGGTCACGAGTCGTGATTGGGAGTCATGCCTCATGACTGGCTTCCTTTTTTTGGTTGGTCACGGGTCGTGACTGGCAGTCATCACCCGTGACTGCCTTCTCTGGCAGGTCATGAGTCGTGACTGGCAGTCACTACTCGTGACGGGCTTCCTCTTGGCTGGTCACGAGTTTTGACTGGCAGTCACCACTCGTGGACTAGGAGTCACGACTCGTGACTTGCCTCTCTAGACTAGTCACGCGACAGGCACAGACCGAAAATGGGAAATTCAACAGTATCGCGATTTTCCATTTCCAGAATTCCTAGAACTCAAAAATCAATTCTAAAACCGAATCAAAACCATACAAATCTCATCATACCTTCCAGAAGATGTCCCATACAGCATAAACAACATAAATACAACTCAATTCAGAAATCAAAACAAACAAATTCAAGCATAAACACATTCAAGTTTCTCAAGAACACAAACCCTAAAAATTACAGTAAGTTCAAAGTCAAGCAAATCTCTCAAACAAAATCCCAAACCTGCAATCTTAGTTTCAAAACCACACTTAGAGCTTCAATCCTCCTTCCTTTCCTTGCCCTTAAGCTTTCTCTTGCAACCCAAAGCTTGCACAAACAAAAACCCACAAATTACTCTTCCAAAACCCTAACTCAATAAAGTAAAACCAGGAGAAGAGGAAGAAGAAGAACATGCAGGAAACCCTAACCCCAACTTACCTCTTCAAGCAATCTTCAAGCTCTACCAAGACACCAATTCACACACAGCCAAGGAAGGGAGGACAAGAAACGGGAAAGGGAAAGAAAGAAGAGCTAGGAAGAGGAGAGGAGAGAGCAGAACGTAAAACGTGATCTGCTCCTCCCCTTCATTCTTTTTTCTTTTTTTCTTCTTTTCCCACTAATTGCCCACCTACCAAGGCACATGGCAGCCTCCTATTGGCTCCAACAAAAATATCTTGTCGTATTACTCTTTAATCCTTTGACAAACTTGCACTTTACTCACTTGCACAATTCTTTCCTTACAAACTTTAATTATCTTTTCAATTAGGTCCTTATCATCCAAATTCCACATGCACAAATTACCAAAATATCCATTACTTAACCGACTTAACTTGCCAAATCTGACTAGGCCCGATTTGGGGTGTGACAACTCTTCCCTCCTAAAAGAATTTCGTCCTCGAAATTCGCTTACACCGGAAAGAATTCCCAACACTACACCCCAAGACTCCACCAAACTCATACACTTCACTTTCAAACTACTCACTCGCTTACACTTATCACTATCATTGTACTCTTAAATCACTTTCTTATATTCGAATCAATCATAATTACCTTGATAATCATTACTCAACTGCACATCGGAAATCAAAACACAACACTTCACCTATAAACCATTTAAGTTTCACTGATAGTTACACAAATCCTTTACTACATCAAAGATGTCCGTCATACATGCTGTTTCCCTTAACAATACTTCTGTTAAACTCCAAAATCATCTTACATTCGCCTATATAAGATTCTGAGATACTCCGTGTACACTTTGTCAGCTTTCCCTCAATCAAAACGCATATGCAAATGCTTCTCATGTATGGTGAAAGGGATGATGATGTAATGAGAATGCGATGGCTCATGTATGCAGAGTGATGCAGAAGAGATGCAATTGATGCTACCCATGATTCAATATGCTTTCATTTAAATACTTGCTAGGGAGATAGCTGACAAGTATACAGAGTATTTACCAAATCCTTACAGAATCCAAATACCCTCCATCTCAAAACACCAAAACAAACTTTACTCGAACATATCAAAATAAACTTACCGGAAGGCTCTATAAATTCTGTCACTTCACTGCGGTGTGCAACAATCCCAATGTCACACGGGTGGCTCTAAATAATTCCTCTACATCCTTTCTAGCTTGCTGAATTAGATTTTCACTCATCTCGGGGCAGTCAACCTATCCCAAAATCCAAATCAACCCTTGCACTAATGCCCTATCATAAGAAATAGGAACAGAATCTCCAATCGAAGGATGCTCGGAAACACTCTGATCAGCACAACTGGGTTCACACTTTCCGTTGTCTCACCCACAATCTTACTAAGATCAAACTCAATCTAAACACGACACAAGACACAACACATCTGCATTAGGCCACGACACAAAGCCGACTCACATACACAGACTCAACAATCAAACAAGCAAAGGCAACCAGAACCGTCAAACCGGCGCTCTGATACACTCACAGGCACCCAAACCTTTCCTTAACTAAATAACTCATACCAAGGTACCAAACACCCGCTTCACTAGATCAATGCCATAACCAAAACACCCTACAACCGAATACCACAAGCACACACTAACATTTCTCTTCTTAAAATACTTAATTAATTAATTACCATTAAGTCCTTATTATCCAAATTTCTCATACACAAATTACTGAAATACCCTTGCATTCCCGACTTAGCATGCACATTCCGACTAGGGCCATTTTGGGGTGTGACAACTCTTCCCTCCTAAAAGAATTTCGTCCTCGAAATTCACGGCAAGACACTTGCATCCAAACAACCAAAACAAACAAAACTTACTTAGACAAAAGCTTGCAATGTAGCTTACCAGAAGAACCTGCGATCTCCTTCGAATCCTTGCTAGACGCTACAAACTTTGTGGGCGCTCGAGAAGATCTGAGCAAATCCTCCACATCCTTTCTAGCTTGTCCAGCTAGACTCTCACTCATCTTCTTAGGACAATCGATTATCTGATGCTCCATACTGCCACACCTGAAACAAGCACCTGAGAGCTTCCGACATGAGCCCCGATGTCGCTTCTGGCAGTGCTGACAAATAGGCGGTACCCCCTTCTTCCTACTCTTGTCCCCAGGTTGTCTCTGACATTGTTGACACATCGATGCCTCTTGAACCCTTTTCCCTGCTGGCACTTCACTAACCGATCCTTTCCTCTTCTGAGGAACATGCTGAACAAATTCTTGAGAAGCACGAGGAGCAGTCAGCCTATCCAAAATCCGAATCAACCCTTGTACTAATGTCCTATTATCAGAAACAAGACCGGAATCTTCAGCTGGAGGATGCTCGAAAACATTCTGATCAACACCAACTAGGTTCACACTTTTCGTTGTCTCGCCCACATTCTCACTAGGATCAGACTCCATCTAGACACGACACAAAACAAGACACATCTGCATTAGGCCACGACACAAAACTGACTCTCATGCAAGGACTCAACACATAACAAACAACACACCCAGAATCATCAAACCTGGGCTCTGATACCACTAACTGTAACACCCCCATCGCCGCCCTCGTTGGAAGGATGCCGACGGGCACGCTACCCGATGCTCACTCACACAGATATGCACATGCACAATGCGAAAGCATACATTCTTACATAACATACATACAAAAGTACGGGTTAATTAAAAACTTGACTTAACATGCGGGCACAGATTGATCATGCAATAACTCACACACACGCAGACACTAAGCGGAAGCATAAAGCAAAAGATAAAACAAAGGAATAACTTAACATGAAAACATACTAATGATTACATTACTCAAAAGTAATCTCAAGATTCTTACATATAATTACATATACAATAATACAGAAATACAAAAGTGAAGTACAGAAGCCGAACAAATTACAGAACTTCAACTTCAACGTGGCCGACCTTGCAGATGCGCGACTTAAACTGAACCAAACCTGCCACCTGCACGGAAAGGAAATCCGTGCTAAGCGATAAACGCTTAGTGGGGAGAACACACAAGAGTATGAACGGCCATTCACAATGGTCATCAAGGCATAACACATTCACAATGGCAAATGCAACATTCAGAATACATATATAATCAGGCTTGCATAGTAAAGGCATTAATCCGGAAACTCATAACCATAACCATATGCTTATATCAGGAATAGGCCAAAACAAACATAATACAATACACGATACAAGTACCATCACGCAGAACTACATACAATATCACATGCATAAGCCTACAATGGTATCAAATAACAGTACCTTACCGGGCAAAGTCACATGAGATTTACACATGCGATTGTCATAACCAAGGACCCATGCATAAACTGACAACCCAATCCAAAGCGACACAATTACAATATGATAACGCACCCAATCATCATATTGAGAACACTAACTATCTAACATACTTTGACATGCCATACACACACTAGCCAAAATCCAAGAAATGACATCCAAAGCACCACATAACCGCTGCACAACTCTAATATATAAATATCATGCCGAAAACACTCTAATAGCAGAGACCGAAGACATACTCACATAATATCACATTCATATCATCACCAAGTAGAAAGTACAGTTAAATCTTACCTACTTACAGCCACAACTGCTTCGGTTCACAAGCTTATATATAACAAAACCATGCTTGAGTCACATACACAAATACATTAGTCGATTCACATTTAAGCATTCTGAAACTTATAACACAATACATGGCAAATGCGGATAATAGTGATAGGTATCCAATCATGCTTACAATATAAAGTCATCCATCGAAAAATTCATAATAATATCCTCATAACAGGTTATACTTTTCATCATTGAATCCATACATATATCACATACATATTCTCATATTACAATCCATACAAGGCACCTGCTGACTCGAGGGAGTGGATAACGAGTATACAGACAATACTTTACGGGTACGAGCCGATACGGACAGTACTTTACGAGTATGAGCCGAGAAAACCAATTTTACTTTTTCCTTTTAACTTTCACAAAACATTTTCAAAGGGAATCTTAAACAAGATCCCATCACATAAGGGTTCGCGAGGAACCAAACGGGGACCTGATCGGGGTCCAAACATTCGAAGGGCGCTGCAGCTCAAAGACTCTATTAGGCATGCCTAACTATCCACTAGACTGACTCTCACAGGTCATGCATAAAACAATTCACGTTTCGAATCGCACAACGCATAATTATATATACATCTTGCAAAAAAAACCATAGTACGATAGACATATAAACATGCTTATAAGGTCAGTCATATATCATACAATTCCTATTGCAAAACAAAAAACAGTCAACATACTTTAACATTAAACAATATTCTAAAGCATGTCAAAATCAGGTATAGAAGCAATACCATGCCAATGATTATCAATACAAAATCTTAATCATGCGTTAGATGAGGATAACTAAGTATAGATCATGCACAATCCAAAATTACATTTAAGCATAACACATTGAGTTCAAAGACTAAAGCATAATAATGCATTCAGACATTAACCATATTATTCAAATAAGTTTGGCATAGCATAATATCAATCATACCTCATACAATTCATATTCTGAAGAATGCAATAGTTCAATCAGTCACATTTTAGCACTACTCAATAAACTACAGCATGTAGGAACACATGTAGAAACATATTATGCCAAAGATTAATAACGCATGATCTTAGTCGTAGAATGATACAATAACTCTTACGCATGGCAGATTATTCTTAGAGGAGGATCTAATCAAGGATATACATAACATATTGCTAATCACAATTAAATCATTCATATAAACGAGGTAATATAGCACACAGTAGGGGAAAAAGCCATAAAAGCATTGGAAAGTCATTTAATAAGAAAACTAGTCACTTGGGGAACACGGCAAAACAGAAAAGGCCAAATAAGAGCATATGACAGTATGACATGAATCATGCAGCAGTATAAGTCCATACAGAAGAAATAGGAAATTCATTTTGGTTGAAACTGGGCTAATTCAGAAAATGGGGCGGAAAGGAGGTTGGTCACGAGCCATGTCACGACTCGTGACTGGCCTCACAAGAGGGTCACGAGCCGTGACTCTATGTCACATCTCGTGACATGCCTCATAGGGGAGGGTCACGAGTCGCGACCTAGTGTCACGCCTCGTGACACGCAAGGGAGTCACGGGACGTGACTCTAATTCACGCTTCAAGGGAGTCACGGGACGTGACTCTAAGTCACGAGACGTGACTTGCCTCACACAGGGCAGTCACGCTTCGCGACTGGCAGTCACGCCTCGCGACTGCTTCCAGCCCACTGAGAAGTCACGCGTCATGACTGGGAGGCAGAGTCACGTGCCGTGACTGAGAGTCACGACTCGTGACTTGTCTCTCTTAGGGAAGTCATGACACACGCTGGAAACGAAAATTTCACCAGAATCGCGATTTCCCGTTCCCAGCATGCCCAGAAATCAAAGAACTCAACAAAATCATTTTCAATCCAATTCAAAACACCACCAAATTCATCTTACCTTCCAATCGACCTTCCATGCATCAAAAATACAGTAACAGCAACTTAATTCAACAATCAAAACAAACTGAATCATGCATAAACATATTCAATTCCCTCAAGAACATAAACCCTAAAAATGACAGTAAGTTCAAAACCCAAACTCAGAACCTTTAATTCAATCCTTAACATGCATTACTAACACATCAACCCACATAAATCATGCATACACATTTCCAAAACACACCAAAATTCTAGAAATCAAACAATGCAAACACATTAACAACCTAAGTGAGAAATAGGGTAGAGACAACTCAAAAGTTCAAATGCAGGAAATCAAGCTCCCAAACTTGGAATTGGAGATCCAAAAATCACACTTCCAGCTTCAATCCTCAATCCTCAACTTGTCCTTAAGCTTCTTCTTGCAATCCAAGGCTTGCACAAACAAGAAACCCACAAAACCCTTAGTTCAAACCCTAACTGAAGATAAAACAAGTAGAAGAAGAAGAAGAAGAACACGCACAAAACCTTAAACTCCAACTTACCTCTTCAAGCAAAACACAAGCTCCACCAAGACACCGAATCACGCACACAACCAAGGAAGGGAAGACAAGGAACAGGAAAAGGAAAAGATAGAAAATCAAAGAGGAGGAGAAGAGAGAGCAGAAAACGTGATCTGCTCTTCTCCCTCATTCTTTGTCTCTTTTTCTCATTTTCCCATTAATTGCCCACCTACCAAGCCCACTTGGCAACTCGCAATTGGACCACAAAATCCACTTAGACTTTTCAAACCAATGCACCATACACTCACAGGCACCCAAACCTTTCCTTAACTAAATAACTCATGCCAAGGTACCAAACACCCGCTTCACTAGATCAATACCACAACCAAAACACCCTACAACCGAATACCACAAGCACACACTAACATTTCTCTTCTTAAAATACTTAATTAATTAATTACCATTAAGTCCTTATTATCCAAATTTCTCATGCATAAATTACTGAAATACCCTTGCATTCCCGACTTAGCATGCACATTCCGACTAGGGCCATTTTGGGGTGTGACAGATTTGGGGTGTGACAACTCTTCCCTCCTAAAAGAATTTCATCCTCGAAATTCGCTTACACCGGAAAGAATTCCCAACGCTACACCGCAAGACTCCACCAAACTCATACACTTCACTTTTAAACTACTCACTCGCTTACACTTATCACTATTATTGTACTCTTAAATCACTTTCTTATATTCGAATCAATCATAATTACCTTGATAATCATTACTCAACTGCACATCGGAAATCAAAACATAACACTTCACCTATAAACCATTTAACTTTCACTGATAGTTACATAAATCCTTTACTACATCAAAGATGTCCGTCATACATGCTGTTTCGCTTAACAATACTTCTGTTAAACTCCAAAATCATCTTACATTCGCCTATATAAGATTCTGAGATACTCCGTGTACACTTTGTCAGCTTTCCCTCAATCAAAACGCATATGCAATTGCTTCTCATGTATGGTCAAAGGGATGATGATGTAATGAGAATGCGATGGCTCATGTATGCATAGTGATGCAGAAGAGATGCAATCGATGCTATAATGATGCACTTTGTCCCATCCCCATGATTCAATATGCTTTCATTCAAATACTTGCTAGGGAGATAGCTGACAAGTATACAGAGTATTTACCAAATCCTTACAGAATCCAAATACCCTCCATCTCAAAACACCAAAACAAACTTTACTCAAACATATCAAAACAAACTTACCGGAAGGCTCTGCAAATTCTGTCACTTCACTGCGGTGTGCAACAATCCCAATGGCACACGGGTGGCTCTAAATAATTCCTCTACATCCTTTCTAGCTTGCTGAATTAGATTTTCACTCATCTTGGGGCAGTCAACCTATCCCAAAATCCAAATCAACCCTTGCACTAATGCCCTATCATCAGAAATAGGAACAGAATCTCCAATCGAAGGATGCTCGGAAACACTCTGATCAGCACAACTGGGTTCACACTTTCCGTTGTCTCACCCACAATCTTACTAAGATCAAACTCCATCTAAACATGACACAAGACACAACACATATGCATTAGGCCACGACACAAAGCCGACTCACATACACAGACTCAATAATCAAACAAGCAAAGCCAACCAGAACCGTCAAACTGGTGCTCTGATACCACTAAATGTAACACCCCCACCGTCGCCCCCGTTGGAAGGACGCCAGCGGGCGCGTTACCCGATGCTCACTCACAAAAATGCACACATACACTATGCGAAAGCATACATTCATACATAATGATACATGCATAATGCGGGTTAATTAAAAACTTATCATGCGGGCAACAGCTGGTCATGCATTAACTCACACACTCGCAAGCACTACGTGGAAACATAAGCACATACACACATGCATACACTCTTTCAATCAGCGAAAGCATAGGGCGAATATTAAAACAGAAGAATAGCTTAATACCTAAGCATTTTAATGCTTACATCATCAAAAATATTACATCAAGATGATTGCATAATAATTACATATACGAAGGCTATAGAAATACAAGATCCAAAATACAGAAGCTGAACAAAATACAGAACTTCTAACTCCTATGTGGCAGACCTTGCAGATGCGCGACTCGAACAGAACCAAACCTGCCACCTGCACGGGAAAAGAACCCATGCTAAGCGATAAACGCTTAGTGGGAAAAACACACAAGCCATATGGACGACCATTCATAATGGTCGTCAAGGCATAACACGTTCACAATGGCAAATACGGACATTCATAACACATATAAAAATCAGGCTTGCATAGAAAGGCATTCCGTCAAAAACTCACATTCATATCCATATACTTATGTTGAAAATAAGCCGAAGCAGACAAAACACCATACACAATACAAGTATCATCATGCCGAACTACATACAATTTCACATGCATATACTTGCCAGGGTATCGGACATCAGCACCTTACCGTTCATAGTGGCATGACATTTATACATGCAATTGTCATGACCAATTACTCATACATTATCTAAAAACCCATTCACATGTTATAAGATTACCATGCTATACTGCACACAATTATCATGCCAAGAACACGAGCTAATTAAACCTACTTTCTGTCATGTCATACTACCCACACTAGCCGAACCCAAGGGAGTATGTCTAAACATCACACTTCCACTGCAAGACTCTTTCACATAAAATATCATGCCATACTCATAGACACATGACAACATGCCGAAGATACTACAACAGTTGAGACCAAAGGAAAAAATAGCAAAATATTACATTCAGAGCATACACAAGCTCAAGATTAGATTCTTAAACACTTTAACTTGCCTCATCATCATCCATTAATGCACATACACTTACCGAAGCCGATCCACATGCATTGTACCCCAGATAATACATATGTAATCATTCAATAGTCCAGATCGCCTTATCATGCATACTAATTCACATGCTACCATAATAATTAACAGTACAGAATCACACTCATATACATACTAATTAACCATACCAATCCGTAATTTAAGCTCACTTTCGTATACATATTATTTCATATGCTTATAACTTAACTAGTCGAATTCACATTCTCATAAGAATAACACAATAAAATGTATTCATGGCATTTGAAAGATTATGGTCACAGTCATGAACGTTTTAATTTCAGTACTTATATCCATAACTGATGGTATACGAATACATTCACAATATGATATACATATATATATATACAGATAAATATGCCCAATTCACCTGTTTAAGTCACATTCAACCGATTCAGAGGTTCATAATCACATTTGAGTACATAACTGATTCACATGTCCAGAATTATGCTCATTTGAATATCACATTCTCTTGTTCATATCAGACAAAACAAATAGAATACCTGCTGAATCAAAATAGTGGATAACGAGTGTACTGAGGGTACCTTATGGGTACAAATCGATTACTGAGGGTACCTCATAGGTACAAATCAAAAGTCATTTCATTTTTATTAAAAACACAATATTTTTACTGAGGGGATCTTAAACAAGATCCAAATACTGAGGGGTTCGCGAGGAACCAAATGGGGGACCTGATCGGGGTCCGAACTGAACTGAGGGCTGCAGCTAAAAGACTCTATTAGGCATGCCTAACTATCCACTAGACTGACTCTCGCAGGTCATACATAAGCGACAGCATGTTTCAAGTCACATGTCATAGTTTATCATGCCAATACTGAGTATAATAGGCATATAAATAAGTTTATACTGCCCACGTGCATCATCCAAGTCTTATGTCGATTAATAAAATGTATATATATCTATATATATATACATATACACACAAGTATGTCATCATGCATAATCCGGAGTCTAAAAGACAAACACATATGTTCATAATATCAATCATACCTCATACAATTCATATTATGAAGCATGCAATATAATTCAATCAACACACTTTAGCACTATTCAATATTCTAAAATATATCAGAATTAATTGCGGGACCATATTATGCCAATACTTCACGACGCATAATCTTAATCATGGAGTGATACAATATACACTTCATTTGAAGAGATCGAGGTATTACCCATATAAAGGCATATAAAAGCATGACATGTATTATACAGTAGTGTAAGTCCATTCAGAAAAAGATACTAAATTCATTTTTGTGTTAAAACCGGGAAATTTAAGAAAATAGGCCGAACGGGGTGACCAACAAGGTTGCCCGGTCACGAGTCATGACTGGCATCACAACTCATGACTGGCCTCCTCAACTGGCTGGTCACGAGTCGTGACTGGGAGTCACACCTCTTGACTGGCTTCTTCCTTTTGTTGGTCACGGGTCGTGACTTGCCCTCCTCCTCTGGCTGGTCACGAGTCGTGACTGGCTTCCTTCTTTTGGCTAGTCACGGGTCGTGAATGGCAGTTATCACCCGTGACTGCCTTCTCTGGCCGGTCACGAGTCGTGACTGGCTTCCTCTTGGCTGGTCACCACTCGTGACTGGCAGTCACCACTCGTGACTGCCTCTCTGGCTGGTCACGAGTCGTGACTGGGAGTCACGACTCGTAACTGGCCTCTCTAGGCTAGTCACGTGACAGACACAGACCGGAAACGCGAAATTCAACAGTATCGCGATTTTCCATTTCCAGAATTCCCAAGAACTCAAAAATCAATTCCAAAACTGAATCAAAACCTTACAAATCTCATCATACCTTCCAGAAGATGTCCCATACAGCATAAACAACATAAATACAACTCAATTCAGAAATCAAAACAAACGAATTCAAGCATAAACACATTCAAGTTTCTCAAGAACGCAAACCCTAAAAATTACAGTAAGTTCAAAGTCAAGCAAATCTCTCAAACAAAATCCCAAACCTGCAATCATAGATTCAAAACCACACTTCAAGCTTCAATCCTCCTTCCTTTCCTGGCCCTTAAGCTTCCTCTTGCAACCCAAAGCTTGCACAAACAAAAACCCACAAATTACTCTTCCAAAACCCTAACTCAATAAAGCAAAACCAGGAGAAGAGGAAGAAGAAGAACATGCAGGAAACCCTAACCCCAACTTACCTCTTCAAGCAATCTTCAAGCTCTACCAAGACACAAATTCACACACAGCCAAGGAAGGGAGGACAAGAAACGGGAAAGGGAAAGAAAGAAGAGCTAGGAAGAGGAGAGGAGAGAGCAGAACGTAAAACGTGATCTGCTCCTCCCCTTCATTCTTTTTTCTTTTTTTCTTCTTTTCCCACTAATTGCCCACCTACCAAGGCACATGGCAGCCTCCTATTGGCTCCAACAAAAATATCTTGTCGTATTACTCTTTAATCCTTTGACAAACTTGCACTTTACTCACTTGCACAATTCTTTCCTTACAAACTTTAATTATCTTTTCAATTAGGTCCTTATCATCCAAATTCCACATGCACAAATTACCAAAATATCCATTACTTAACCGACTTAACTTGCCAAATCTGACTAGGCCCGATTTGGGGTGTGACATTCTGGCTGCATGTCAGCACTTGAAAACACCACATCTTCTCAGCACCTCCATTGACTATATCTAGCAACTCTGTGGGCGATATGGTTGTGGCCACTATAGTCTCGCATAAAGCCTCTACCAACTTCTGCCTATGCAAGGGAGACTATCTTAATAGATCCCAGATGGAAATTTAAGCCGGCGTCTTTTTCAGCTGCTTCATAATCGGATCCTCCTCTTGCTCTTTTTCTTTTTGGACTGCCACATGATCTTTTGGCCTTTCAACTTTCGGAACTACCCTTCAACTTTGGGTCACAGCTCCGACCTTCTTTTTCCCTCTTTTCTCGTCCTCCTCCTCCGATCCCCACCGGTCGAGAAATCTTTTAGCATCAGAATTCTGATTTTTATCTCCACTTTCATCAGTGGACCAGCGATCGATCCTTACCACGAGAATCCCTTTTTCACTTGCCTCATGAAGGCGTGTGATAGCAATGTTGGCACCGATACCATATAGATCTTCTAATACAAACCACTCGGACAAACTGGACCCGATCATAAACACTGGTGGGGGCACATTATTAATACCCAGGCTTCCTCTGGTTCCCTCTTTTCTTCGGATCTGTAATTTGCTTAAAGTCGATCAGATCCTAAATTGCATGCCATATCACCTTGCAATTATCAGTTACATGCCCGGTATGTTGATGATAAGCACAGTACTCATCGTCCTTGTGCCCTAGCTATCCTTGGGTCTTGGCTAGTCGGGGTGGTAAAGGCTGTAGTTTCCCCTCCTTTATCAACCTCCTAAGTACCCATGAGAGAGACCTCTCAAAATTAAAGAAATGCCTCAGAGCAGTATTTGTAGTTGAAACGTCAGCCGTCTTCCTTGTGCCGTCCCTCTGCTTGTTAGCCTATTTGCCCCCTGGCTGCTTCCGCCCTTCTTGACATAACCCTCGTTACTTACCCTTCTCGCGAGGTACTCTCCCTCAGCCTTAATGGAAATATCCTTCAGCGATTCCCAATCCTTCAAACCCTTCATCTTCAGCCCATCCTTCTGATACGGGCTAGCATTCTTAATAAAAAGCCAGATCTGATCCTGAATATCTGGCTTTCTCTTTATCTCCATCACTTGATTTCTCCATCGGGTCAGATACTCGTCAAATGACTCAACCGACTTCTGTTGCAACAATTCCAAATCATTCAGTGTCACCTCCATCCTCGTACTGCAGTCATATTACCTGAGGAATTCTTCTATTAACAAATCCCAATCCTCCTTAGTTCTCCGATCTAAACTGTGGTACCAATCCACCGCCGGGCCAATTAAGCTCAAGCAGAAGTAATCTATCTTCTGCATCTTTGTAAAAGTAGTACCCTTCATCACCAACGAGTACTGCTTTATGTGGGCTATAGGATCAGAAGTGCCATCAAACTTTGGGACTCTGGCATTTTAAAGTTCATAGGGATCAGATCATCTCCCTCCAACTCTTTGTCCTCAAGGTTCATCCCTCGTCCCCGAGTCAACATTCTTGACATTGCAACAAATTTTTCCTCCATCTTCTTCCAGATGGCCTCTTTCATCTGAGGTGCCTTTCCCCTTACCGATGCTGGCTCTTCGATTCATCTTCTTGCCATTCCTCATCTACCCTACGAGCAGGGCTTCTTCTTTGTCCTGCCAACATATTGGCCCTTAAATCCACTGGTGGTAGGTGAATTTCTTCTTGTGGGTCATCTTTGACCTCTTCCTATTCATTTTGTCTCATAGGAGGAGAAGCTGGGTTCTGTGGTGCGGCAGGCTGGGCCATTGTTGCCATCATGGCAATCATTCTGTTCTCGAACTCCTCAAATCGTTTACCCACTTCTTCAGCTATCATGGCCTTGGTGGGGTCTATCCCTCTTGGCAAGTTAGCCATTTCACTGTGTATAGAAAATTGAGAAGAAGTAGCATGACTGCTTTTCGAAATTCTGTCCAAGTACCCTACCCTTTCTAGTTGTTCAAAGAACGGATTTCTGCACAGCCGCCCAGGAGGACCTCTTGATCACTTGGGTAGATCTATGATGGTTGCAAAACATATCAGGTTAGGATGATGCATGAATGCAATAAGATGCATGATCGTGCTATGCAGCATCGACAATCACATGCAAGCACATAGGTCCCTCCAACCTTATCACTCTCGCACACGAGGTAATAGTCTCTTTCCCAGGTGGGCTTGGTCCATGGGTTAACAAGGAACCTGATGGATGCGCATAGTGCACGGTGGAACACCGGCAACATAACCTATCTTAACGATGTACATACATATAGGTTCTAACCATTGTGTATTTAGGCAGTCCGAATAAATCGACATGGGCCTATCGGGGCATAAAAGCCTTTGATTAGGTGAACAATCAAATTATTTGGGTTTGTCCAATACAAAATGATCCATATAACAAGCATAGTATTATGGTTTATACCATTTAGGGGAAGTATCTATTTCCATTGCGTGGGCTTTGACTAGGGTGATATACTTTCAGGCTACCCAATCCTTGCCAACAGGTCGAGCTCATCACGAGCGAAATGACCCGTCGGGTCGTAATTTAATATACCAAATGTTATGAGGATTGGGCTAGTGATTATCCTTAATACTTTCCTAAATTGAGTGAACATAGGGTCGTGCTTTGGGAACGCACCGGGGTTAAAAGAGGGACCAAACTAGCATAGATCTAAGGCTCTAATGATATGTAATGCAATCTTGCAAAAAGGGTGAAATTTTAAATTAAAACTCAATTATATGATTTAATCAAGGTACTTTCAAAGCGAAGTCTCATAGTCATCCCCAGTGGAGTCGCCACTGTGACGTGCGCCGAACCCCGGGTGCCCTGAATGACCGGCTTTTAGGGTATTCGAGAGGGGTTTAAAAAATTTGTAAGAGATTACATGGGTGTCTATTTTGGGCAACAAGGAGGTGTTTTGGAGTCGCCACCCAATAAAACATTGGGAAAGGTCCTCTAGCCTCATTGAGCCTAAGACAACGCATGTGTGTCTATTTTGGGCTCTCAGAGATATTTTGGACACCTCCATCCAATAGAACATTGGAAAGATCATATAATCTCGTGAAGTCTAAGACGATGCATATGCATCCATTTTGGGCAAGCCAGAGATATTTTGGACACCTCATTCCAATAGAACACTGGAATGATCATCTAACCTCGTGGAGCCTAAGACCATGCAAATTGGGCAAATTTTGGGCAATAAGAGATATTTTGGAGACCCCACCTCCAATAGGACATTGAGATGGTCCTCTAACCTCGCTGAGCTTAGGACCAGATAAGGTTCGGGACTTCCCATATATTTATGCCTTAATTAAATTATGATTGATTAATTTCATTCTATTTTCTCATTCATTTCAATGCAATTAATTAAAGCGCAGATTATCATGTAATGGAGAGCAGTAAATAAGATAAATTGAGCGTAAGGATGAAAAGGCGATAACTTACAACAAAACTACGGGCGAAATACAACCCATATTGTAAATAAACATGTAAATCATACACAAAACGGGGTGTTTATTAAGGATGAGGACATTGGTCCTCACTTGCATATGTAAAGGAAAAATGTTAGAGGTGATGGTTTATTTGGATAAGAAAACTAGGACATTGGTCCCATTTTTATTAAAAAAAATCCCAAATTAATTAATATAAACATTTAACCATTTTCATATTAGCGGAGTAAAGACAATATTTGCAATAAATGATACATGGAAATTGAAATGAAAAGAAACAAGATAAAGAAATGAACTCGAATGATGTCCTCAGATTATCGCGGTGTCCACCATTTTTTTAACACCCCAAATCTAAGAAAAATTATTAAACTCACAAAAATAAAAATCATGTTAGCACGATAATCGATAATAAAATAAACATGAAAAATGAATAAAGCCAAAGAATCTATAAAAAATTATCTTGGAAAAATAAGGGGAAAATAAGAATAAAAAATAAGAGAAAAGAAAGCAAAGAAAGAAGAAGGAAGGCCCAGGGACGGCCTACGTTGTGCGAGCGATGGCCGTCTTTGGGCCGACCGACGGGTGGAGTTGGAACTCCTCGAGGGCCTGTTGCTCGGCTAAGCGACTGCTGTCGGTGGAGCCTTTGCCCGTTGGTCGTCCCTGATCCAGAAAAAACAAAATTTAATTAAAGAACCCCTTTTTTTTAATAAATAAATCTGAATTCCACGTTAAAATTACCCTTTTAAACAAATCAGTTTCGAATAATTTAATATGAAATTATGAAATGCAAAAGAGGTTGATCCAGAATATTTACCCTCGGAATAATACCTTTAAAGGTGAATGTCGTGCGATTTCTGCTCCTTAGATTCTACAAGAATTGATAAGTAGTGTGCAATTTTGGGAGATTTTTACCACCGAAATTGTATTTTTAAAATCAGATCAAGAAAAGAAAATTGTATTTTTTCCTTCTCGATGTTTTGTAGAAATTATGAATGCTAAAAAAAGGGCTGGACCGAATAAAAATGAATTAATTTCGCTTTCTCGGATTTGTCTTGGTTTTAAAAAGATTTGATGAAAACTTTTGATAAACATCCAAGCAAAGAAACTTTTTCCGGATTTTCGTGGGAAAACTTTCTATTTCTGATGAAAATTGCTAACCCTAAATAATGATCCTTAACCCACTATTTATAGGTTTAGGAAAATAACTCAAATCAATTTAAATTTTGAATTTGAAATTTAAAAAGATTTGTGAAATCAAATCAAAACCGACTGATTTGCAGAATATTTCAAAAATCAAACTCAAAATTTGAAAGTGTTTGAAAAGATTTGGAAGATATTGAAAAATCTTGGAAATATATTTTGGAATCCAAGAAAATTTTTGAAAATCCAGTTAAATCTTGTTGCAGATCACCGACCAACGTGCATCGCTCGGTGACCGATGGGTGTCGCTCCTGGGCTACACCTGCCCTTTCATGCGGCGGGTAACCTCGCGAGAGACAGGCAGCGAGGGACCAACCGTCGCTCGCGAGGAACAGGCGCCCCTCGCATGAGCTATGGGCATCGCTCAGTGCGAGGGATGGTCTCTCACCCGCGAGCGATAGCCGGCGCTCACCCCGAGAGACGGGCATCACACGGAGCGACGACCATCGCTCCCGTGAGAGATGGGCCCGTCCTGAGCGAGCGACAGGTGCGGTTCGCGTGAGGGAGGCCTTCCTTTGAAATGAACGACGGGTGTCTCTCCTTACTGGCGGGTATCTTTGAATTTAGAAAGTTCAATTTTCTCCTTTTTTTCATCAAGAATAGTTTGTTCAAGGATTGAATCTAGCAAGGAAAATTAATTTCCTTTGCCCAATAATCCACCAAAAATATTTTCTCAAGTTTTTCTTGTTTAAACTTGGATTTTTTCTTGAATATTTTCTGTGTTTACTACCGAAATTTAGACAAGGAGAACGGCCGAGACATCTCATTTTTCGAATCTATAACTCTGAGGGTAAACACTTTGGACCCGTCCTCATTTTATTCCTTTTTTATTTATCATTCATGGTTATTAATATTGTTGTTTTCTACTAGTATCCATCATGTTTATTGTCTGGCGATTTTAATATTGGTGGCTACTGTGGGCATTTTGGGTTTAGTTATTTTCGACATGATCTCCTTGTGGTTTTTAGTTTAACTTTTATTGTTTTAACTCCACATTTGTTGTCGCCAGTATTCTTTTTCTTTTATTATTATTATTATTATTATTATTATTATTATTATTATTATTATTATTATTATTATTATTATTATTATTATTATCATTATCATTATTATCATTATTGTTCTTGTTGTTATTATTAGCATTGCTATTATCCTTATTATGCTAATGTTCATTGTTGACCTCATTAATGTCATTTAGTGTTGTGGCTAGCTTTTTGGCTACTATGAGCATTTTTTTTGTTCATGTTATTATTGTCATTATTATCATCATTATTTTGATTACTGTGTTATTATTACTATTATGGTTATTATAAATTATTTTGTGGTATTATTATTATCATCTTATATTTATCTTACATTGCTATCATGTACTGTTGTAACTTTTATCATCATCATTATTATTATTATTATTATTATTATTATTATTATTATTATTATTATTATTATTATTATTATTATTGTTGTTGTTGTTGTTGTTGTTGTTGTTGTTGTTGTTATGATTGTCACTATTATCTTTATTGTTATTATTATGTTAACATGACTTATTTGTAATCTGTCATTGTGTAAACTACTTGGGTATTGAATTAACATATCTTACACCTACTTTATCTTTATCTGATTAATTTTTATAATTATTACTAATATTTTTAATATTATTTTCTGTTTGAGATTAAAATATGACTTGCATTATGTGGCCATTCTCGTGATCACCCGGAGGGGTCATATGCATAGGAAATCGCGTCGTTTGGTGAGACCTTTCCTTTTCCTTCTCTTTGTGCTATGTTTGTTTGCAAATAAATATTTTATTTATGCATGCGTGATATAAAAAATCACAAAAATATTTTTATAATTGAATTAGTGTTTTACTAATAAATTTGGGACCAATGTCCCTCCTTTTAGCCAAGGAATGTAAAATGACACAATAAAACGAAGAGTTAATTTTCTCCAAAAATGGGATCACTCATCCTGGCTTTTCAAACTAGCAACCAAATAACTTTTCGATCCCTCTTCAAAGTAAGCGTGAAGGAACTAATGTTCCTAAACCAAACAAATGTCCCGATTTATGTATGTTTTTCTTATGTTTGACTTTATTTGTTTGTTTCAAATTCATATTCATGTATATTCTTTTGGGCCATTGTAATTAATTTTTGGGGTAACATTATTTAATTTCCATTTGGGATTGTATTCCGTCCCAATATACATTTTTAATCTTCTTTTATTGGGGTTGTATTCTTCCCCAATTTCCCTTGTAATTGTGTGCTTGATGTGTTTACTGCTTTCCTTTATTGCTTTATTTATCGCTTTCTTTATTACTTTCCTTTATTACTTTTGGGTGCTTGTGGTGCGCTTTAATTACATGCATAAATCGTGTGAGATAAGAGATAGAATTTTAGGAAGTTAAAAATCGATTTATAATTAACCAAAGCATAAATAAGAGTGAAGTTCCGAACACTAATCTCTGCTCTAGACTAATAAGAAGTTAGAAACCTTTCCCAATTTCTTGTAAATTGGGTGGTGACTCCAAAATACCTCAAATGTGCCTAAAGGCATCGTGAGCCTAGATGATCCTTCCCAATGTTCTATTGGGAAGGAGGCATCTAAGATGTCTCATGGCACCCAAAATCAAAAAGATGCGAACCAATCCCTCGAATCCTAAAAGCGGGTTCACACGAGGGCCTTTGCTAGGTTCGTCTCGCGTCGCACATGGTTGTTTATCCTTGCAGGTTAGGAGACTGAAGTTGGGTTCGAGCAGTCTGCTGTGACTTTGGCCAACGAGTCGATAGAAGTTTTATAGGAAGTTTGTATTGATTCTTGGAATATAATTAAGTTTTATTTTCATGGCTTTTGGTGTTGAGGTGTAATATTTTAGTGCGAATTAGAGTGTGCTGGTGATATATGTTTAGGTTGTGTATGTTGCTGAGGTTCTGATCTTAGGAATTCTATTATCATGTTTCCTATTTTGTTTAATAAGTGTTTTTGTCCGGTAGCATCCTTTACGTGTCGTCATGCTCCAACCATATTATCGTGTGGAGGGCCACGTACGGGTAAGGGGTGTTACATTTAGTGGTATCAGAGCACCGGTTTTAATGGTTCTGGTTAACTAGGTATTTCGAAGTTTGTCTGTATAGTTAGCGTTGGCCAAAGCGGACTGTAGACACCGGATCCTGAGGCAGCCAAGACCAAAGTTGCCCAATGATGAGAATAATGCCTGTTCACAAGCAAAAAATGAATAGAAGTCATGATTTCCTAAGAAAAAATTGCTTTTCGTTTCGTTAAATTAAAAATAAAAAAAAAATTGGGGCTTGTACCGTGAGCCCCATCTCACTAACATGAGATGCAGCCTCACATTAGTGAGGCCTATCTCACTAACGTGAGATGCAGCCTCACTTTGGTGAGAGCCTGCCTCATGCACCCCTTTGCCTCCAACGCTCCTTTTTCAATTTTTTCGGGATCCTATTGGGACATGCAGGTGGCATTTCTGATTTCAATAGGAAAAATGATTTGGACAAAAGAGGATGGAGGGTTTTACAAAGAAGATACCTAGGAAACCCTAGTTTTTGACTGGACGTATAAAAAGGAAATGTTAAAAATAAAAGAGGAGAGGTTATTTTCAAAACGGAGAAAAGAAAGAAAAACACAGGGAGAAATGTTTTTGAGAGCAAGAAAGTGATTTTTGGTTCTCAAAGCATTCTTAGGTTATTCTTGAATCCAAGAAACTAATTCCTGACGTTTGAGATTCAATCATCTTTCATCTTTCATTTCTTTCTTTACGTAACTTTTATTGAAAGTTTTTCTTTGAGTCTCTGTTTTAGTTTTTCTTCTCTAGCAAATCAACAAGGAAACCAGAGCTTCTTAACATGCAATCTAAAATCATATCTGAGGGTAAATATTGGGTTAAACCTCCTCTTCTTTCATTATTTTTTATTTTATTTCTTGTTTTTCTTTATTCAGTCTCCCATGATGTACTTATTGTTTATATTTGTTGTTTGATTTTATTAGTCTATATATCGTATGTTTGTTGCTGTTAGTTATCGGACATGAATCCTAAATATTTATTTTGACTAATCTACATGTTTGTCTTTCTGTTATGCATGTATTTGATAATATATCATTGTGTTTGTTGACCCTCTACGTTACTCTGTTCACCTTTGTTTTTGTTTGTCTGAGTCACGTTATCACCTCTTTGCCTGGGTTGTGCCTTTCCGATCAGATAATGTTCCTTGTCTGAGTTATACTTTTGCTTTCCCGATCGGATATGTGACTGTCTATCCCTTTCGTACTCCCTACTTGCCCCGATCATCGTTCAGTCGCGTCCCTCACAGCAGTAGGCATTGCACGACTCGTGCATTGAGTGCACGAGTCGTGCACTCATTACACGACTCGTGCAATGACTGGACGACTCGTGCACTCCCTGCTTCCCATTTTCATCTTTGCATTTCTTTTTCTTTACATTGCATTTTCAATATTTTGGGCCAATCTATAGTGATTTTTGCCCTTTAGCTTTGCCTTTCACGTGATTTACTTAGTTTATTTATTTTAGTTTTCATCATTTATGGGTATTTTGTTCTCTTTTGATTGATTATTTTATTTTATTTCATTTTACTATTATTGTTATCTTTATTTAGCCTAATTATTATTATTATTATTATTATTTTATATTAATATTTTTCAAAGATTATTATCATTATTATTTCATTAATACATTTCTTAGTATCGTTGTCATCTTTCTTGTTATTATTATTATTATTATTATTAAATCATATTTTCCATGGTGCTTTGCATGATTTCTTCTCATTTGTGTGGCCGCCGTCACTTTGCATGCCTTCATGTTTCTTCACGTAAATAGTTGCATGTGGTTTGCTTGTTTCACTTTACTTATTTCATACTATTAATATCTTGCATTTTGAGTTATTTTCACTTTTTTTTATTTAATTTTCTTTATTGTATACAAATTCTACTATATCATTTTATCGTTGTTTTTTTATTTTGTTAATATATTTTGTATGTTATATTAATTTATTAAATTTATTTAGTTTGAATATCATCATTATTATTGTTATTTTATATTAATATGTTTCTTATTATTATTATTATTATTATTATTATTATTATTATTATTATTATTATTATTATTTGTTAATTTTCATTTTGCATGTATATTTTCAAGGCTTGAGCCATTGCTGTAGTGCCTTTTTATTAGTTTACACATTTATTGTTCACCTTAGGCCACTTCTAAAGTGTTCCTTTTATTTTAAATACATGAATTCCGTGGGCCATGCTAATCCTTTCTTTTGTTATATATCCTTTGGTTCATTCTTTTGTTATATATCCTTTGGTTCACTTACTGTCATTTATTTATTTCATTTGTTTTCATGTTTCACCATCATTATTTGTTATTATTGCTACTGCATGATATAATATAATATATATGTATGTCACCTTTGGGTTACTTTTCTTTATTTTTGTCTGTATTTTATTTTCTACTTGTTTACGCACCCTGTAATTTTATTAATGTCATTTTAATTTTATTTGTTTATTTATTTGTGGTAATATTATGATGTACTTTATTGCCTATATTATTTAATTGATTGATTAACTGATCGTTTGAATTGATTAATTTATTCACTTAATTGCTTGTTTATATTATATCATTTATTTGATTTAATTTACTAACATTTTATTTTATTTTTTTTTATTGCCCCAAAATTTGTTTATTTCACCTTGAGTGACATTTCTGAGCGGGCCGGAGGATCGAAAAATTAAAGACCTTCGGAATCTGTGTTTGCATTTTGAATTTTTGCATTTTCTTTATCAAATTATTTTTATATTGTATGTAAAAATGTGTTTTAAATTCATCCGTATTATAGAAAATGTAGTGCCCTATACCCGTATGTGATACGGATACCGGATGCTACAAGAATTAACTGACATACACTCTAATACTTTACTTATCCGATTAAATTATTGTTCCTTTTAATCCGGTTAACCTAATTAAACTATTCAGGTTATTAAATAGACCATTAATTAAAAGCGGTAAATTTTTTTTAATAGTACCGTATATGTGAATAGTACCATATACGTGAATAGTATCGTATATATGAATAGTATCGTATGTACGAACAGTACGGCATGTATAATATTATATGAATAGTCAACTTACTTAAGTCTATTAATACTTATTAATTAATTATCAAACTTAATATTTACTATTTTTAATTCACTGTTAACTATACCGATTGACCTATAACTGTCTAAGTTACTATTCATCTAGTCAATTTTCCTTTAAATTGAAAATCTATATTTTATTTTACCAATTGTATTAACTTAATTTCTACCAATTATTAGGCGTGCTCCGACAAATATACTATAGATAGTTATATTAATCTTTTAGAGTCCAAAACCCAAAAGCAGTATTATAAGACATATACATGCCAAAATCTTAACATACTTAATATTCTAAATAATATCTTCCATACTACTTCCAAAGTGTGAGGTATGCACTACTCCAAAACTCTTACGAAGTACCTACATGCAGTAAAATAAAAGTACGTGCTGAGCATTAAATATGTCCAGTGGTGATTGCAATTCCATAAATTTTCACTTATTTTAATTTTTCATACATAATAATATTCACATAAATAATATCATTTAATATTCATAAATAAACATATTTAATTTAATTCCCAACTAGGCATGCAATATTACATGTAATTATTTTTCAATTTCATAATTGGGCAATTACCCAATTAACACATAAATAATCTTATTACCATTTTACCCTTAACTTAAGGCAATATTTCATTTACACTTCACCAATTTTACATGTATACCATTGTTTCACTTTAATTTCTAAAATATTACTATATTGCCACTAATTCATTTTAATATCAATAATATTACAATTATGCCACTATTTTAATTAGTTTTACTAACATTACAATTTTCTCATTAATTTATATGCCAAATTCCAGTTTTACCCTCAAATTATTATTTTCATGCCAAATTATATTTTTACCCATATAAAGTTGCCAATTTTCATATTTAACCATTTATTTACATTTTTACCCTTATTAATCATCCTTAACACACATATATACAAAATAACAATTTTGCCCTCAAACCTTTTATTTAATAATATTTATGCCTTTTTTCCACATAAATATTATTTTAATCACATTTTAACCATTTTAATCTTATTTTTATAATTATACCCCTGTAACACACTGGTAGACTCTATATACAGGATAAACGAGACGTGAACTCCAGAAGTTCACAGAAATACCAGCGGAGTCCTTTGGGACCACCACTATCTTTTAATACAGAACAGTACAATCACTACAAGAAATTTGACTTTTTCTGATGCAAAAAATTGTCATGAAAAATTCATTTTTTGTCGCTGAAAAGATAAGGTGACGAGTTTTTATCGTCACAGAGAACGTAACGGTAGGCGCGTAACATAAAAGTTTACATGACGATTTACTTTTTTGTCACCGTAAGTATATTTTTTGTGACGAAAGTGATTATCATCATCTTTAGTTCTTACTTTTCATGACAAAAATTATGTCATAAATAAAATTATATTTCGTCATATTATATTGTTTATCGTCACTAAAGATTGGTATTTTTTATGAAAAATTTAAAATTCGTCACGAAATTAAATATTTTTAATGACGAAACTCTATTTCTTGTTAAAACCATTAAGCATTGGTTACGTAATTATCGCCACAAATAAATATAATTTTCGTCATAAAATAATTAATTTCGTCACTAAATCTAATACTTTAAGTGACGAAAAATAATTTCGTCATTAAATTAATGTATATTAACGATGAATATAAATCGTCATATTACATTACATTTTAGTGACATAAATAGGGATAAAAATAATTGTCACAAAAAATAATTTTAGTGACAATTTTTTATTGTCATTAAATTATAATTTTTTTATTACAATATTAATATCGTAATTATAAACATTATTCCGTTATTTATGAACTAACAAATCGACAAATTATGACAAATATACTTATCATATATGCATTGTATTAAAAATGACACATTTTAAATTTAATGTCATACAATCAATTCAATTTCTAAAAAAAAATCTAATATAATGTATTTATTCAAATAAAAGGTTAATTAATAAAAACATATTGTCTAATACAAAAAATTAAATTTGCATCCTAATCAAGAAATAAAATCTGTTGAAACTTCAAAATTTGCATCCTGTTCCTACAAAAAAAAAATCTTATATTAGATAAAAAAAACTCAATCATGTAACACCTTTCATTTATACACATTACGATTCCAACGATACTGATTACTTGATTTTCTTAAACTACACTTCAAATTATTGCGAAATTCAGGTAATTAATTTTCTTTTTATCCTTTCATTATAGCCATCTGCCCTATAGCTATTTAGTTTTACTATTCATTCAATCAAAATACAAATATGTCACTTAATTCTACCGAAATTTCGACAGAATTCCCTCTATAATATTGCATATCCCCCTGTAATCAATAAAATCTTTACACTTCAAATAATCATATATTTATTCACCACTTCAATTCAAACTCCAACACAAGTTTGCCCATCCTCCAATTTAGATCCAATCTCACACACCATATATTATAATATACTTATATCATCCAATTTTAGTACTCAATTCAATTATACAAAATACAAAGGTATAATATTAATACATCAAAACTATCAGCTAAAAATACATGCACAAGTATCACATTGACGTAAATAAAAGAGAAATTACACTTGTTACCTGAAAATTCATAAACGTCGCTATCAATTGAACAGTTTGGAATGAACCTAAATTAAAGAACTGCAAAATTAAAAACCACTAAAACATGAGATACCAAGCAAGTCAAAGAGTTTTAAAATAAAATACAAGTAAAGCATACATAATCTTTACCATTTAAATTTGCCCCTCAGAATAAAACAAGAAAACATAAAAACCAATGTAAAAATCTGCAACTATTTTCAAATATTTTCAACTATTTCCATATCATTGAACATTGCAAAAATAAATGCACAAGTATATAAAACTTACATTGGAGAATTCAATCGACATTTATCCCGTTTGATTTTAAAATGTCAAGCAGTTTATAGATAGTGGAATTCAACTCGCTTACTTTTGTCTCACAATCAGTCACCTAACTCTTAAGTATGTTCACTTATGACTGATACTTACTAAACTTTTCTTGAGTATTAGAAAGTTCATTTTGAAGCTTTTGGTCACCGTAGATATCATTTTTTATGACAAAAATGATTATCGTCACATTTGTTTCTTACTTTTTATGACAAAAATTATGTCATAAATAAAATTATATTTCGTCATATTATATTATTTATCATCACAAAACATTAACAAAGCTTTTATCAAAGAAATTGTTATCAATTCCCAAATTCATTCCCACCGTTAAAAGTAAAATCACACAGCATTTAATAATTTCAGAGCCCAGAAATAATAGTTTAGCAAATCCAGCTTTAAAGCTCAAATAACAGAAGCTACCTGCCATCTATTCCCAAGTATCAAAAAAATAATAACAAGACTTGGTAAGCAAAAAGAGCAATGGTGATTACAGTCTATCATAATTCTAACCGACAATTGAAGACATGCACACACCAAAAGAAGTTTAATTTTAGGGAAAATGAGGGGGGAGGTCAACCAAAGTGTAACTGAAGAGCATAAATAAACATTAAATCCCAGTAATAATATCTGAAAATTGATTTGGGTCCTAGTTCAAGAGTGCAATAGATATGGAAACTCAAAGAAGAACTAGCCATCAATGATGGTAACAAGTAAAATTTCTTACTGCTTCAAGATGCTAGGTGCATGTCTTAAATTATACCTATGTGAATATGATCATTAGAACCCATGGGGCAAGCAAATAGGCCCTCAAAATATCAATTAGTTCGAGCTAGTGATTGCTAGGATATTTTATATTGGAAGAGGATAATCATTTCTTCCTATAAACCAGAAGATGAGGATAATATTTTATATTTTGAACATTTTCCAAGTTTCGGTGTTCATATTAATTAACAAAGAAAAAAAAGATGTCTATCAACTAAAACATAACATAACATTTAAAAGTAATAAACTTTATCTCCTGCAACATGTTATTTATCGAAGCAACTAAGCATCCAACAATAGCAGAGCTCAATTCGAAACAAAGCAAGACTATAGTGATTAGTGCCAGCAACTCTTTAAAACAAAATAAAAAAATAAGAACAACAATGTTAGCACGTAGATAAAAAAAATCTAAAATGACAGATCCAAGGATCAATCAAGAGTGGAGGATTTGCAATCAATGGCAGATCCAGCAGACAAGGAAAAGGAAATAGAAAAGAAGTACAAAAAATATTGATTCCATAAGGCTAAACATATTGATTCCAAAAAACCCCAGCAGCTAATTACAGTAATAAGATGGAAGTGCTGAATAAGATATTCATCACCATTCTTACATAAACGGAATATTTATTTTGGTGCCTCAATTTACTAAAGCAAAAAACATAAAGAAATTCAATGGCTTGGAATGCATACCAAACCAGGGTTGATGCATCCAGCTCTTGTTTAGACCTTGATATCAATTCTGCCAGCCATGAGAGAGGAACACACACATCCTAATAAAAAGAGATTGAAAGAAAAAGGAAGTAAGACCAACATAAGGTGCATGAATAAAAAAAATATCAAACAAAGGAGACAGAAGTAAGAATATGTCAAAAGGATTTCAAGTCAAAAGTGAAAGATTTTAACATATATCAGATGAAAAATATTGCATCATCTTAGACACAAAACCACAGACAGACAGAAAGCAACGGATTAGACTCTTCCAATTTCACAACCTAAGAAAGTTCAACTTTCTTCCAATTTCACAACAACCAAACGAAATTTCCAAACAAAACCATCATTCCATTTATACTTGGAAACAAAATCAAAAGCAGAACGAGAATCATTCAAAAGTAGAACGAGAATCATTCAACAGCAGAGCAAGAATCATTCAAAAGCAGAACGGGAATCAATCAAAAGAAGAACGAGAATCAAAACCTAAACGAGAATCAAAAGAGATGCTGGTTAAAAGTAGCAGATACGGTTTTGAAATCAAAAATACCTAAAAAAAACATACTTACCTATTTTAATGGATCGATTAACCTAACAGAAATGCAAATCCTCAAAACACTGGTATGCCCTATTTTCCTATTCGATGGGAAGAAGAGTAGATTAGAAATAAATAGAAATGCAAATGGTATCAAGAGAGAAGAGAAAGATGGGTTTTTTTAGTTTCTCACCTGTAATCACCAATTGCACAGTGCCCTAGACCGATTAAACCAGCAAATATTAAATCTGGATCTTGCAAAACATAAACGAACCGATTGCTTCTACTACGACTGCTCGCCAGGAGTCCAGCGGTGCAGTTCGTGCCGCCGTTGAATGCCGGAGTTCGCCGGAATTGGGGAAAGAAGATTCGACTTCTATCTTTCTCTCTCTCTCGCTTCCCTCCTCTGTTTTCCCCTTCCTTTCTTTCTTGTTTTGTTACTCTTCTTCATTAAGTTTCTTTCTTTCTCAACTTAAGTTATTTTTATTAGTTAATTATTCTTATTCTTATTATTTTTATTTTGGTTATTTGGCTCTTTATATATATATATACACACACACTCATATTTAGTTACTTATTTATTTATAATTAAATATGCTTAATTTTGTAAATTTAAAAAAAAATCGGATCATTTTGGATCAAAATTGACATTTGATAAATTTTTAACCTATAGAATTACTATTTGTAGCATCAAAATAGTTGTTTTTTTCGTTATATTTTTTCAAACCAAAAGAAAAAGGCTGAAAATTTTTACTCATTATCAAATGTGATGAAATTATACCTCATTGCAATATATTCATTTTTTGTGGCACATTTATTTGTCATAAATAAAATTATTTTTTAAAATAAATTTTTCCAAAAAAAATAATTAGAAATTTTTTTATATCGATATCTTATTTGTGACGAAATAATTTTATTGTCACTAATTTATTTAATTATGACAAAAATAATTCGTCACAAAAAATAAATATTTTGTGACGATTTTATACGTTACAATAAGTTATTATTCTGTCATTAAATTTTTCCCTCCAAAAAAAATGGTGAGAAATTTTTCCTCCTAAAGAAACTATGACGAAATATATTTTTTGTCACAAAATTAATCTATTAGTGACGAAAATTAAAACATAAAATGACGCAATATAATTTTGTCACAGTAATAAATAGTATGGTGACGTTTTAAAAAATTTGTTGTTGTAAGTTATAATTAGTGACAAATTTTTTTGCGTCATTAAAAAATTTGTCACAAAAAGTAAAATTTTTTGTAGTGAATTCAGATATTCAGATATTCAGATACAGAAGTAGGACCATCATTGGCCTACTAAAAAGTGAGATGCCATGCTCACACCCGCAGTCTTATGTCCCTATGGCATGCCAACATATCTTGAACTAGACTTGACTACCAAATCACTACATAGGGCAATATTATTTTATTTTTCACCTTATTAATATAATATACTTATTTTTTTCATGGTATATCATCATAATATTTTATTCTTTTTCATACCATTTCATGATTATCATCATTACATCATCACATGTCATGTAAACTTATTATTTCATCATGATACACACGCATACATACATACATGCATACGGCCCACATACCAATTCATCTACATTAATTCTTTTTATCAATTTTATCATTTATTTAGGCCAATTTAATGATGTATAACATCACCATACCATCAATTTCCACGAATACACATAAAAATTATGACTTTACACATGATATGCATTCGGCTATACATACATCACATACCTCATGATGTTTTCACATGCTCTAACACATATCAAATACCATAGATCCATCATAATTATACATAAAACATCATGAAAACACATGAAAATCACATGAATTACATTCGGCCAAAGAAGTAACTTTTCACATAAAATTTTTTTATTCAATTTAATCATTCATACCATTATTTTTAACATCCCTAAGCATGAATATCATGTTAATTTAAATTAAACATGCATAAATCACATACTTTCTTCACGAACATAACATAAATTCATATTTTTACCATGGAATTAAATGGAATTTGCAATCACAAACCTCAAATCCGTGTATTATACATCTCAATTATCCTTTTCCTTGCCCTTAACTTGTTTAGAGGTTCCTTCACCTATTGGACATAATTATGTCCAAACACAAAAATTAAGATTTAATCAAATCCAAGCTTCCTTTCAAAATTCAAACATCATAAACATATTAATAACAACCTAGAGTACCTTTAAGAACCTTAAAACCAAATTAAAATCACTTAAATCACTTACCTCAATTTTACACGAAAACTTCAAGTCTAGATTTCACCCACTTTTACTTCTCCAAACAAAATTATGAGACCACCAATGGATTCTAGACAAGTTGTATTACGTTAGAGAGGTTTGATCTTGAGGTGAGATGAAAAAAAAATGAAAGAAAAATGGTGAGAAAGAGAGAGGAGGAAGTTGTAAAGAGAGAAGAAGAGAAGGCTGAAAAAAATGGAATCCAAGCAGATTTTCAGATTTTTAAGTCTATTTATATGGGTCCAATCGGACCCAACCAGGTCCAACCAAAGTGGTTGAGCCGATTTGGTCCGATTTTTATTTTTCGGGTAATTTTCCACTGTTTTGGGGAAATTTAATGTTCTCGAATTCATTTTCACTCCCAAATAATTCCATCATTCCTATAATATTAAAATTAGTCTCCCTGAAAAATTTTAGCTCAATCGGAATCCGTTTGGGGTCCGGTTCACTTAAACCGGTCCAATTCGATTCAGTCCAGTTCTGCTGTAAAATACAATTCTAATGCTGTCAAACAATTCTAAATATTATTCTAAACCTTTTATCCTCTTACAGTAGACCATTTTATCCACTCTAACTATTTATAAAAATTCAGTCAAAGTTCAGTCAAACATTGGTTCAATCGAACCGAACCAGAGAAACTTCAGACTGAATTTCGGAAGGCTATTTGACCTCAGTTTTTACACCAAATTACACCATTATACTACATTTTTCATCCTCTTTCTAATGGTGAAAAAAAATATATTTTCGGGTACTATTCATCCCGGAGCCACTATTTTGTGGGCCCTACAGTTACTATTCCCGGCCCCACAGTTACTATTCCAAGACCAGTCAAAGATGCTGTTACTATTCAATGGGACCGAGTGATGATGATGTTCCTAACCAAATGATGACGTTCCACTTTAGGGGGCACAGTTACTATTCATCATCATGACATTGCTGATGTCATCGCTGATGTCATCATGGGCCCACATTTACTGTTTAGTGGGTCTCACCTGGGCCCACTTTTACTGTTCAGTGGTCCCACCTGCGCCCACTTTTCACTTTTCAGTGGGTCCCACCTGGGCCCACTTTTCACCGAAATAAATACTTTTTCTTACTGTTTCGGCCATTCCAAACTCGTTTGACCTCCGTTTGACACGAAAGTTGCACCTACGGACTCGTATTGACGAGCTCTATCCAATGGTCCAATAAAATATTTTTCGATTCCGGGAAGTAGTATTCATCCCGAAAGCACTATTCACCCTAGAAATATACTATTTACAACTAACCCATTATTGGGGCTATTACAATCTCCCCTACCAATTAAAAATTTCGTCCTCGAAATTTACTTGAATTGAAGAGCTGGGGATACTGTTGTCTCATGGTCTCTTCTGGTTCCCACGTGGCTTCCTCGACATTGTGGTGATTCCAAAGAATATTCACCAGTGGGATCTGTTTGTTCTTGAGTTGCTTCACTTCTCTAGCCAGGATCTTCATTGGATACACCTCATAAGTCATGTCTGGCTGAACTCGAACTTCTTCAGGCTTTATGACATGACTAGGGTCTAAACGGTACCATCGAAGCATAGAGACGTGGAAGACATCATGAATCTTCTCTAACTCTTGTGGAAGCTTCAGTCTATAAGCTACTGGTCCAACCCGCTGAATAATTTCATAAGGGCCAATGAATCTCGGACTCAGCTTGCCTTTCTTTCCAAATCTCAGAATCTTCTTCCATGGAGAAACTTTCAGAAATACTTTATCTCCCACTTGAAACTCTATATCTTTCCTCTTCAGATCTGCATAGGACTTATGTCAATCCATGGCTTCTTTCAATCTATCTTTAATCACTTGAACCTTTTCTTCCGTTTCTCTAATCAAATCCGACCCCAAAATCTTACTCTCACTGAGCTCTGTCCAACAAAGAGGGGTTCTGCACTTTCTACCATACAAAGCTTCATACGGAGCCATCTTGATACTAGTCTGATAACTATTGTTGTAAGCGAATTCTGCTAAAGTTATGTACTACTCCTAATGGTTACAAAACTCAAGGATGCAACATCTCAACATATCTTTCATAATCTGAATCACACGCTCAGATTATCCATCAGTCTGAGGGTGGAAAGCTGTACTGAAATGTAATCTAGTTCCCAAAGCTTCCTGAAGTCTCTTCTAAAACTGAGAAATGAATCTCGGATCACGATCTTAAATGATGGAGGAAGGAACTCCATGCAGTCTTACAATCTCACTAATGTACAACTCTGCCAGCTTGGACAACGAATAATCCATTTTGATAGGCAGGAAGTGAGCTGATTTAGTGAGTCAATCAACAAGTACCCAAACTGCATCATGTTTCTTTCTCGAGAGAGGAAACCCTGACACAAAATCCATGGTTATCCTATCCCATTTCCATTCAGGAATGACAATAGGCAGAAGTAAACCTAACGGATCTTGATGTTCTGCCTTGACTTGCTAACAAATCAGACACTTATCCACAAATTATGTCACATCACATTTCATGCCTGGCCACCAATAAAGCATCTTCAAATCCTGATACATCTTGTTACAACCAGGATGCATAGCGAAGCTGCTATGATGAGCTTCTGAGAGAATATCCTTTCTTAGATCAGCTTGATCAGGAACACACAATCTCTATTTGTAATATAACCCACCATCTGAACCCAATGAATAATCATTGACATGGCCATCTTTCACCTGAGACATAATGGTAGACAACCGATCATCTTGCTTCTGAGCATCTTTCACTTCCTGGAGAAAATCTGGCTTAACTTGCATTTCTGCAATCAAAGCTCCATCATCTGATAAGTCCAGAGTAACATTCATAGCTCGTAGAGAAGCCATGAACTTCCTACTGAGAGAATCAGCTACAATGTTAGCTTTACCAGGATGATAGTCGATGAAGCACTCATAGTCTTTGATCAATTCAAGCCAACGTCTCTGCCTCAAGTTAAGCTCCTTCTGAGCAAGTAAATACTTCAAACTCTTATGATCAGTTTAGATGTAGCATTTCTCACCATAGAGATAATGTCTCTAGATCTTCAATGCAAATACAATAGTTGCCAACTCAAGATCATGAGTAGGGTAATTCTTCTCTTGAGACTTAAGCTGTCGGAAGGCATAAGCAATCACATTGCCTTCTTGCATCAATACACAACCCGATCCATTTCTGGAAGCATCACTGAAGACCACAAAATCCTTATCAGATTCAGGTTGCGCTAACACTGGAGCTTCAGTCAGCATACACTTAAGCTTCTCAAAGCTCTCCTGACATTTATCTGACCATTCAAACTTGACATTCTTTTGCAATAACTTGGTTAAAGGAGATGCAATAGAAGAGAAACCCTTGACGAACGTTTTGTAATAATCGGCCAAGCCAAGAAAACTCCTAATCTCGGTAACACTCCTGGGTATCTTCCACTGAAGGATCGCTTCAATCTTTTTAGGATCAACTTTAATACCCTCTGTTGATACCACGTGACCCAAAAATGATACCTCATCCAGCCAGAATTCACATTTACTGAACTTGGCATAAAGCTGCTTATCTCTCAGAGTCTGCAGAATAATCCTCAAATGCACATCATGCTCCTCTGGAGTCTTCGAATACACCAAATATCATCGATGAAAACAACCACTAACTGGTCCAAGTGAGGGTGGAAAACCCTATTCATCAGATCCATAAAAGTTGCAGGAGCATTTGTCAATCCAAAAGGCATGACCATGAACTCGTAGTGACCATATCTGGTGCGAAAAGCTGTCTTAGGCACATCTGACTCTTTAATCTTTAGCTGATGGTAGCTCGATCTTAAGTCAATCTTGGAAAACACGCCGCACCTTTCAACTAATCAAACAAATCATCAATCCGAGGCAGTGGATACTTGTTCTTTATGGTGACTTTATTCAGCTGTCTATAATCAATACATAACCGAAGTGACCCATCCTTCTTTTTCACAAAGAGGACTGGTGCTCCTCAAGGTGAAACACTCGGTCTGATGAAGCCTTTATCAATTAATTCTTGCAACTGAAGGTGCCATTCTATAAGGAGAAATAGAGATAGGTGCAGTACCAGGTACTAAGTCAATAGTAAACTCCAACTCTCTATCAGGTGGCAGACCTAGAAGTTCTTTAGGAAAAACATCCTGAAACTCCCGAACAGTGGGCACATCTGAAGCCTTAAGTTCATCGTTTTTAGTCTCTATTGCATAGCACAAGTAGGCTACACACCCTTTTCTGATAAGTCTCTTAGCTACTGTAGCTAAAATCACATCAGAAAGAAAATCTGATCTCTCACCCACAATGACAATCTCCTAATCATCTGCAGTTCTTAAAGTTACTCTCTTCCTCTTACAGTCAACAGTGGCCTGGTGAGTGGATAACCAGTCCATACCCAAAATCACGTCAAACTTTCAGAACAGAAGGTCAATCAAATCAGCTGAAAACACAAAACTCTGAGCACTAACTGGACAATCTCGATATACTTTATTCACCACTACACTATACCCCAAAGGATTACTCACTAAAATATCCTGGTCTAACTGACTGTCATGCAACCCTTTATCCCGAGCAATAGCAGTACTAATATAGGAATGCGTAGAACCAGGATCAATTAAAGCATAAACTGAATGAGAAAGCAGTGAGAATTTACCAACAATGACATCTGGAGTATCATCCTATTCACGGGTTCTAACAACATAATGACGTCAAGTGTTCCGACCCTGAGGTGGCTGTATTGAAGGGCCCGAAACTGCTTGTGGAGGAGCTGCTCCCCTACCACGTCCTATCTGAGGGACTGACCCTCCACCCAAAGCTAGTGATGCTGCAGTGGATGGTTGGGCCTCAGGGCAATCCCTGATCTGGTGTTCTCAGGACCGACATCTAAAAACAAGCCCTGTTCATATATCTGCACTCGCCCGAATGAAACTTCTTACAATGAGGGCACTGTGGAACTGGATCTCGTACTCTACTCCTGGGTACACTGGCTACTGATGTGACTGGGGCACTGCTGCCGACTAGGTTCTTATAAGTAATAACAGGTGCTGATGATGCACGGCTCTGTGAATGAGGAGGCCCTCTAAACTTCTTACTCTGACCAGCTGTACCAGAAACCTGGCTCGATTTCCTCTTTTGCTTGAACCGGGACTGTCTATCCGCCTTCTCTGATATAATAGTCTCTACTCTAAGGGCTTCTTCAACCAAGGTCCTCATATCCAAATGTCTCTGTGGACCCAAAGCCAATCTGATGTTGTTATGCAGACCTCTTTCAAACCTGTGGCATAATTTCTGCTCAGTCATGGATTCATCATCCAGATAGGCACTGAGCCGCTCGAATTCTCGCTCATACTCAGCAACTGACTTGTTGCCCTGTCTGAGCCTCCAAAAGGCATCTTGCATAGCAGATTTATACTCAGACCCGATGTATTTCTTCTCAAATTGAGTCTAAAAGAACCCCCAAGTAACCTGATCCGCTGGAGTGTGTTTACGAACTGAACTCCACAACATATAAGCTGGACCTTGAAGCAAAGCCACTGCTCCCTAAAGCATCTCATTTGGCGGACTTTGAGTGGTCTCGAGCATCCTCTTTAACTTAAACATCCACACCTCCGCCTGAACTAGAGTCAAAGGATCTCGACCGTAGAAATCTTTAGCTCCTAACCTTTTAATTTGTT